>CM061749.1:21427708-22627708 GCA_030979885.1 Lolium multiflorum | reverse complement strand
GACGTTGAAGGCCTCGGTCATGGCCTCGGCGACCCTGGGCCCCTCGTAGCCGCTGCCCGGCACGACGCGCGCGCCGATGCGGAACTTGCGGCAGCGCAGCCAGGAGGAGTTGTCCGTGAACTGGAGCTCGCCGACCGTGGCGCGCCCGTCGCGCATGGTGAGCGCGACCTCGCCCGTGAGCAGCGGGCGCTTCCCGGCGCGCTCCTTGACGACGCCGCGCGCGAACTCGGCGGCGGACCCGCACTCCTCGCGCCCGTCGTGCGGGAAGTCCCCGAAGATCGGCACGACCTCGACGCGCAGGAACTGCGGCACGTTCTGGCACGGCGAGCCGGTGTCGGCGTCGACGAGGATCACCTGGAGCGGGTTGCCGTTCGCGTCCTCGATCTTGCTGCCGGTGAAGATCGGGAGTTGCGGTGGGTTGAGGAACGCCAGCCTCCAGGTCGCCCGCGGCGAGGACGGCGGCGGCGGTGAGGTCTCCGGTGAGGACCTCTCGATGTACCGCGGGCTGCGCACCAGCCCCGCCTGCAGCTCCTCCTGCACCTGCACGCACGCCATCAAGAAACAGAGCAGTCAGAACCATACTCGGTTCCAAGAAACAGAGCAACCATGGGTTCCGACAAACAGAGCACCGATGTGGGCGATGTTCTTGCTTGCTTGCTTACCACTCGGCGCAGGAGAGGTTCGAGGAGCATGAACACATTGTGCACCTGCTTCATCATCACGGCCTCCTTGATCACCCTGAAACCCCAAACACACCCACGCCATGGAATCAGCAAGAAAGCCTCGACGAACAACACGACACCGGACCACGACGAGATCGAAGGAAGCTCACGTGGAGAAGGACGGCAGGCGGTGCATCCGCTTCTCGTCGCGCTGGTCTTCCTCGTTCTCGGACCCGTCGTGGAGCCGCTTGGCCGCCATGGTCGCTAGCTCGCCGCAGTACAAGTGCAAGAACTACAAGTGCTTCTTTCTCCGTCTCCGCCGCGTATCGATTTTGTCGAGAGAGAGAGAGAGAGAGGGAGGATGGAAGGGCTGTGATGATTTTTGCTCGATGGGGAGGAGAGATAGCCGAGCTTATATAGGCGCCGCAATGGGAAGGTGTAGGGAAGATTCCAGGAAGGTGTGAGGAAGAAGGCTCGCCTGAGTAGCTCGGAGTGGCCGATCGAGCCCGAGCGGGAGCCCGAGTGATGTAATGTCGCGATGTGGCTCCTATGTCATCGTCAAGTCGCTCTCTACGCGCGTCGTCCCCGATGGAACACTCCGGCGTTGCGCTTTCGGTGTGTGCGGCTCGCGAGTCGGCGACTGAGGCATATATTTTGTCACCGAGCAATATGTGATGTGCCTCACATATTTTGTTATGAACTCTGCTCAATGTTACCCAAATGGTTATATCTGATGCTTACTTCGGAATAGTTGTCAGCCCTGCTTTATTATGATTTTATTGTTTTTGTTGTTGCATGTTATCCGAAGTGATATGGGGCTCGTATTTGTTGTTGCAATGTTATTTCAAGTGATTATAGGTAATCCTAACATATGAGTATGATTTTAGTAGCACCAGATGTACATGAAAAATATGTGAGTCACACCTTCTATTAGTAGTAGGGATTCCTATATGAGTAGCCTAGGGTGGATGGTGCCCTTGAGACATTAAGTGCTTCTATCATTTAAGTGGGAGTGTGAGATAAATGATAGCAACACGTAATATCTCAACGGTACCATCCTCATATGTGAGGCATAGTATAATTTTTAGTATTAGGGGACCCTTTAGGAGTAAGGTAGGGTGAATGGTACTATAGAGACATTAAGTGACGCGCGAGACATAAATGATACGAGCACTTAATGCCTCAGCGGTACCATCCACCCTACCCAACTCATATGTGATGTATAAATTTTATTAGTACTAGGGGACCCTCTAGAATTCAACTCGGGTGGATGGTTGTGTTGAAACATTAAGTGCTTGTATCATGCGAGAGATAAATGATACAAGCACTTAATATATCGTCATATGTGAGAAGGGATTGCATTAGTACTAGGGCCACCTATAGAAGTAGCTAGGGTGGATGGTACCGTTGAGACATACATCAGGTGAGACATAAATGAAATGACACTTAATGTCTCAATAGTACCATCCTCATATGTAAGGTAGGAGTATATATATATATTTTTTTGAAAGGAATACGGTAGGGGAAACACCTACAGTGATTTTTATTTTTAAATAATAAGAACCCAAATTCACATCCCTGGGGACTTGAACCTGGGTGGCTAGGTTGTACATCCACTTTCCTAACCAAATGAGCTAGGCTCACTTCTTGAGTATATATTTTATTAGTACTAGCTAGGGCCTTCTGCAGGAGTAGGCTAGGATTGATGGTACACTTGAGACATCAAATACCTGTTCCATTTATCTCACACATTAAACATTATGCGAAACATAAATGATACAAACACTTAATGTCTCAACAATAACATCATAAGACTAGCCACAATGGGAGTATCATAAGTACTATCATGCATGCCATGTTGGAAAAAATTTGATGTGGCGCATCAATTAATGAGGTGAGAGATGAGAGTGGTATCATAATATGATACCGTATCATAGCACGTAAAACTAGAAAAACTCAATAGCAAACACATCATGTACACTAATTTGCATTGAGATTCTACAAAACATTAAATATAATGATACTATGATACTATCTTATGATATTATGCATTGTGGCATAGTATCATAAACTAATATCATGTGCATGATACTAGTGTATGATACTTCCCATTGTGACTAGTCTAATATATGAGGCATAAATTCTATTAGTAGTAGGGCCATATAGGTGTATGCTAGGGTGGATGGTACCGTTGAGACATTAAGTGCTCATGTCATTTATGTCTCACATGTGCACATATGGAAGGCACAAATTTATAAGTTGTAAGGCTTCTATAAGAATTAGCGAGGTTAGACTAGTCATAGTGGAGAGTAACATAGAGTAGTAACTTGGTGCATGTTACTACTCTATGTTACTACCTTCATAGTGGATAGTTACTTAGGCTGGCCATAGTGGGTAGTATCATATAGTAGTATCATGTATATGATACTTTTGTATGATACTAGATCCATAATGCATAGTATCATAGACTAGTATCATAGTTTTGCTATATTAATTGATTTGTAGAATCCCAATACAAATTTGTGTACAAGATTTATTTGATACTAACTTTTCTCGTGATGTGCGCTATGATACAGTATCTACCTATGATACTCTAATCTTCTCTCTCATCCATAATTACCTGCCACATCAGCATTTTTGGTGGGGCTAGGATGCATGATACTAGCTATGATACTAGCACTATGGCTAGCCTTATATGTGGTATCATGCATGTTATATTTATTAGATTGTAGACTCATCATATTTTGAGAAGTGTGATGTTATGGTAACATAGCTAGTTACCACCTCCCTCTCTTTCTTCATTTATTGTCATGCGATGTCACCAAAATGCCTTGAGATGTGTGATGTTACTAGCTATGTTACCCCCACTATGAGTAGTCTTAGATGGTACCATTGAGACACTAAATGCTCTTATCATTTATTTCTCTCATGATGTCTGATAAAATGTTGTGTGAGATAAATGAGGGAGAGAGAGAGAGAGAGTGGAAGGGAATAATAATGTCTAAAGTGACATTGATATTGGAGTCTCAGTGTCATGTTATGGACACCGACAATTTTTTTAGATTTGTCGTAATTATGCAATTTATCATGTTTCTTTATTTAGGGATGCAGAGGTGACAATAAGCCACATGGGTCTCCACCAATGAACCTGGTATGACAACAATGTTGGCACTGATTTATCGCATATACTTCCTTTGATTTGAAAGAAAAACTCATGAATTATGCTTTTTAGCGAAAATATATGGAATACAATATGGATTACGTGTATAGTTTTGACGTAAAACATGGTATGGTAGACTTGTCAAGGAATGCTCAACGTGGCATGAAAACTTTTGAGCTTGTGAGTGATGATGGGAAGCTGCAGTGATCAGCTAAACTAACACGGACTTTGTGCATGTAAAAAAAACACGGAGTTTGTGAGTTCGACTGACAAAGACAGAGTAACCAACACTAACTGACACACGGCATAAAACTGAAGTCCACTCCAACTACAACTACTATACCGGACCTGAATCTCATTATATTAATCTGACTAACAGCTCTCCTATTATCATACTACAATATATTTTCAGCAACTTGTCTTACTAATTTTGTGCTATCTGAATATTCGACAATATCTCCATTGTTTGGTAGTACATCGAGTACCAAACATTTTGGGTTTATTCTTTTCTTAGAAACCAAAGCAGGCTTTGATGTCAGATGCTGCGACTTTCAGTGTAAATCAAAACTTGAGCTTGCGAATGCTGAGTTAAGCATACTAAGTTCATGTAGGGCCTCTGCTCCTCGTGTATTTTATTTTATGCAAGTGACGCAGGGAATACGCGTTTAACCTCCATTGAGTGTGATTCTGGTCCAGATCCCCCATCCAAATGTCGCTTTAATAATGCAACTCGCCCAAAACTAATTCAAATAATTGGTTTAGAAATGTCCAGGTCTCTCTCTCACTTGGCCAAAAAAAGTTCAGTACAAGCTGCAGCTCGAAGCCATATGACTGGACCTGGAAGAGCCATGACTACATTTATATATGATGTCACATAACTGAACCTGCCAAGATAAACTAATTTAGAGCGCAGGAGTGGTTTAATTTAATCTCGTTCAAATGCAAATTCCTCTGCATCGTCAGTATCGAGGGCAACTTGGCAGGGCCACGCGGTTACTTCACACGCAGATCCAATCAGATCGTAGTGCGAGAGACGCGTTACACGTCGGAAGCAAGACCTTGACTTGGAACAATGCTATGCTAAAAATGCTCCAAGTCTCAAGGTACTGTCATGGCTAGCTACGTGTGGCCCTTATTGTGGCCATCGATCAAGCTATGGATTCCTCTTTGATGCTTTCGGTGTGGTTGGTTCTGGCGAATCAAGCGAGATGGTATCAGCTACGGAATCAGAGTGTTAACACATGGGAAACTGGTGGAGATCGACCGATCTTCGCATCGCGTGCTTTCGGCATGAGCAGAAGATCCCAATTGCATGCTTCTTTGGTCGATCACAAACCGCGTAGCAAGACAAAGACTTGTATAATTATCTCCATCCCCGGTCAAGATCTGAAAAATAATGCACGCATCAATCAAGAGTGACAAATTCTTAAACAGTACTTGTATGGAGTAGCATGTATTTTGGGCGACGGCAGGTATCTCCGATTTGGATCTGATAATGACAATGTCGTTATCGCCGTTGGTAGGAGCAGTATTAGTAGTTGGGACCTTGGGATTGGATGGTCGATCGTGCTCAATCGCCTTGTCACTCTGTCGCCGTCTCGGACAGAATCTCCATGTCAGTCCTACGACGCGTCGTAGACTTCATGGGCATCCATCCTTTTCTTTTCTTTGTTTCCTTCAAACTCGTCCATCGATTGAACTCCTCTTTTGCTTTTTCCCTTTTAGCAAACAAAATAAGGTTATCTCGGCTTCATGCTAGATCATGATGCACAATTGCACATCGGTCTGAACTATAGCCCAAGTGCCCAACCACGGATACATATGATTTCAACACCTATTTTCTTACTACGCTAGATTCATATCAAACTATATAGTCTATATATGCGTCAAATACCTGATTGGAGTTGGCATATATCTCTGTATAAAAATGAGAAGAGAACTGCAAAACTTCATCATGTATAAGAGTGCGCCGGTTTGGCTCCGGGCTACATGGAGCCATTCATTTCCAAAATTAGAAAAACATAAATCTTAATAAACATTTTTTTCCAAAAAAATAAATATATGTGTTCCACATAAAGGAAAATTTCGTGAAAGAATACACTTAGTTGTGAGGTATACAAATTTTGTTATGGCTCCAAAAGAACCAAAAGCTAACTCTATTTAGATTCAAATATTGTCTTTCTTCGTGGAACACAGATGAAAATATATAATGATGAAAATTTGAACGCACATAATAAAAATCATATGTATATATCTACAAATATATAATTTATATATTCATGGTTTAATTTTTTTCTAGTTTGATTTAGCCTGAGCTTCATTTTAGGTTGTATTATCCATCAAAGATCTACTAGGAGTCGAAATGTTTCTCGGAATAAAATTGACAAGATAACTGAAAAGACCATCTTCTACAATCTAGCGATTTTCTCTCGGACGACCGAGAAACAACTGCTTCTAAATGGCTGCCAAGAACAATCAGATCTGAACGCCGAGACTCCTGTGAATGCCAAGTGATGAGAGGATAATTATCCAAGTTTATGAATGTCAAGTGAATAAGTAATCCTTCTCCTTCAACTTCCTATGTTTTAGATCAAAATAAGCAAAAGTGAATAGTATTAAAATCTTGCTCTATTATAAAATTTTATCTTCGAAGAAAAGAAGGGTACAAAGCTTCTTACTAGAGTTTAATGAAGTTCTGAAATGACGCAACATCACAAGATAAAATAAAAGTAAAATAAAAATCACAGTCACATTCAAATTCAACTTCATAGATATGATCGGTTAATCAAAAAAATTGACCTTGGAGAAAGATATATACTCCCTCCGTCCCATGAAGCATGACTTGTATTTTTGTCTAACTTTGGGTACATCTAGATACATCAAAATTTAGACAAATTTGAGACTTGTTTCATTAGACAGAGGGAGTGGTATGTTTCAACACTCTCTCACATCACAGTTGCAGGCTTCTCTTCGATTGTGGACAAAATGAAACCTTAAAAAAAAGATATTTCATAAATTTATAAAAACAACCCTAGATGCAGTTATGCTAGTGTGACCAAACCCAATGTCAAAATAATTTGCATTCTGATTCTGGGCTGTGCAAGATTGATAAATTTGTGGATATGGAGTAGTGAACAATGCAATTTTCGAACTTCCATCAAATTTATCAAATTGTGTAATTTTTTTCAAGCAAGGTATTCTGCGTTGAGATTTTTTATGTTGGTAGAATATATCATTCACTACATCCAGAATTTTTTTAGATATTTTTGACACTTATAAATGTTGTTTTTGAATTTTGAATAAAACGGCCTCCTTGTAGCCTCAAATGGAATTTCCAGCTTCTCGAGACCTCATATACTGGGTCCATGTAGACCATGTCTAAATTATGTTGGTTAGTGTTCTGAACATCACATATCTTGGATCCGGTACCGCATATTGAGTTGCAGACACCGAACCGTAGAAGCTCAAGCTATTGCAGAAATATACACAATATAATCAGACATTTACAAATCATTCCCAAATTTTGTAACCATGCTAAAAACTACATATCAAAATAGTGCACCAAGAATGTTCAAGGGGCATCTCACAAAAAAAATAACTGCAGAGGAAAATACATATTATTCTAGAATTTTCCATTCATTTTATCGTATCACACATCCAATTAAACTAGCACAAAGAATGGCGAAGATGCGAAATCATGTCAAGCTAGCATTAGCAATGAGAAGGACCACAGAGTTGTTAAAACCGAATCATTGACCCTGTAGTTCTTGGTCTCGACCTAGTGCACGTTGAGTGACCTTTCCCGATTACCAAGAGCCATGGCTTATATATGTATATGGCATACATGACCAACTGAATATTTTTAAGTGGAGACCAACAGATCAATTTGACTATTGACATTGGGTTTTGAATACCGATGTGCATATATAGATTTATAATTAATAACCATTTCGTAGCTTTCTAATGAACTAGCACAGGGGCCCTCGCAAATGCTCTGAATATGTCTAAAAATCATTATGGTTTTATAATCACTGTAAATACTATCTAAAATTAAATATCAACTATTTGGGAGACATGTTGGATAACTTTAATTTGATTTGTGGGAGAATAACTAATGAATAATTTGATTTATCGAAACAAATTTATAATTGTACAACCTCGTGGTGTACTATTTATTTAATTGTTTGCGTTCAAAGTTTAACCGTAAATTTTACTTTCAACTTTTTGTTAACGGTTATAAAATCATAGCCAAAAGTATTTTTAATGTTATATATTTACAATAGCCATGAAATTCACACATGCGGGATATTAAATTGGCAAAGATCTTTTGTAGCACGCAATACCCAAAAAGAGTAATAAAAGAGAATAAGACAATAAGAATATCTAGATATCAGAAGTGCCCTCTAGACCAAGCAAATGAACCGGCGAAAGAAATGAGTAGAGTGAATCCCATCGGCATGGTCTGGTCTGTCATGTTTTATTTGCATATATAAACGGATTAGGATAATGGTTGTTGTCGAGGGAGCTCCTCGGCAATGCCCTCCGATAGGGGCTTAGGGTTGATGGAATCCTGCAAGACACGAGACATCGGTACGCAGACAAGCGGGGAGAGCGATTTACCCAGGTTCGGGGCCCTCGATGAGGTAAAACCCTTACGTCCTGCCTGTCTGTTCTTGATTATGATGAAAATAGTGTTACAATGGGGTGCCTAATGATTCGGCTGTGGTCTCGTCTAGATAGCTAATCACTAAGGTAACCTAGTTCTAAGCTTCTGTTGGCTAAGATCGCTAAGATTGATCGTGTCCTCGATAGCCCCTCTCCTGGCCTTTATATAGGTGGCCAGGTCCCGAGAGGTTTAATCGAGTACGAGTAGGTTTACAATAGATCTATCTCTAATCTTTCCTTCTTCGGCTCTTTCCGTGTCTTGTACTTCAAGTAATCTTTCGCCGCACCGTCCTAGTGGCCCATCTTGTCTTCGAGTACCTTCATGGGCCTCTGATACGTCTCCGACGTATCGATAATTTCTTATGTTCCATGCTACTTTATTGATGATATCTACATGTTTTATGCACACTTTATGTCATATTCGTGCATTTTGGAACTAACCTATTAACAAGATGCCGAAGTGCCAGTTCCTTTTCTGCTGTTTTTGTTTCAGAAATCCTAGTAACGAAATATTCTCGGAATCGGACGAAATCAACGCCCAGGTTCCTATTTTCCCCGGAACCATCCAACACCCGAGACGCCGGAGGCCCAGGGGCCCCACACCACACCGCGGCGCGGGGGGGCCGCGCCGCCCTATGGTGTGGTGGCCCCGCCCCCTCCGAGGCTGCCCTTCCGCCTATTTAAAGCCTCCGTCGCGAAAACCCTATTACGGAGGACGAAACCCAGAGCCGCCGCCATCGCGAAGCCAAGATCTGGGGGACAGGGTGTTCCGGCACCCTGCCGGACGGGGAAGTGCCCCGGAAGGCTTCTCCATCGACACCGCTGCCATCTCCACCGCCATCTTCATCAACGCTGCTCCCATGAAGATGGAGTAGTTCTCCATTGAGGCTCGGGCTGTACCGGCTATGTGGTTCATCTCTCTCTATGTACTTCAATACAATAATCTCATGAGCTGCCTTACATGATTGAGATTCATATGATGATGCTTGTAATCTAGATGTCATTATGCTAGTCAAGTGAGTTTTACTTATGTGATCTCCGGAGACTCCTTGTCCCACGTGTGTAAAGGTGACAGTGTGTGCACCGTGTGGGTCTCTTAGGCTATATTTCACAGAATACTTATTCACTGTTATGAATGGCATAGTGAAGTGCTTATTTATATCTCTTTATGATTGCAATGTGTTTTGTATCATAATTTATCTATGTGCTACTCTAGTGAAGTTATTAAAGTAGTTTTATTCCTCCTACACGGTGTAATGGTGACAGTGTGTGTGCACTCGTGTTAGTACTTGGTTTATGCTATGATCATGATCTCTTGTAGATTGCGAAGTTAACTATTGCTATGATAGTATTGATGTGTATTATTCCTCCTACATAAGCGTGAAGGTGACAGTGTGCATGCTATGTTAGTACTTGGTTTAGTCGTTTCGATCTTTCATGCACTCTAAGGTTATTTAAATATGAACATTGAATTGTGGAGCTTGTTAACTCCGGCATTGAGGGTTCGTGTAATCCTACGCAATGTGTTCATCATCCAACAAGAGAGTGTAGAGTATGCATTTATCTATTCTGTTATGTGATCAATGATGAGAGTGTCCACTAGTGAAAGTCTATTCCCTAGGCCTTGTTCCTAAATACTGCTATCACTGCTTGTTTCTGTTTTGCGTTACTACTGCGTTACTACGCATGTTTACTTCCCGCAATATTACTACCATCAACTGCACGCCACAAGCACTTTTCTGGCACCATACTACTGCTCATATTCATTCATACCACTTGTATTTCACTATCTCTTCGCCGAACTAGTGCACCTATTAGGTGTGTTGGGGACACAAGAGACTTCTTGCTTTGTGGTTGCAGGGTTGCATGAGAGGGATATCTTTGACCTCTTCCTCCCTGAGTTCGATAAACCTTGGGTGATCCACTTAAGGGAAACTTGCTGCTGTTCTACAAACCTCTGCTCTTGGAGGCCCAACACTGTCTACAAGAATAGAAGCACCCGTAGACATCAAGCACTTTTCTGCGCCGTTGCCGGGAGGAAAGGTAAAAGGCACTCATACTTCGGTTCCAGTAACGATTTTCTGGCGCGTTGCGTGTGTGCTCGACTATTTCCTTTAGACTCTGCAATTGCGACATTTGGTTTCTTGTTTACACTAGTTAGGCATAATGAACAACAATGAGCTTCTTATTCTATTTCCTGATTTAAGACATGGATGGTTTGATGCGAAAATTAAAAAACCCATGGAACATATTAATATGAATGCTTTGAACACTATTGTTGCTAATGCTATGGAAAATTCTAAGCTTGGGGAAGCTGGCTTTGATGAGCATGATATTTTTAGTCCCCCAAGCATTGAGGAGAAAATTTTCTTTGATGATACTTTGCCTCCCATTTATGATGATTATAATGATAGTAGTCTTTTGTTACCACCTGTTATGGAGGATAAATTTGATTATGATTACAATATACCTCCTATATTTGATAGCTACTTTGTTGAATTTGCTCCCACTACAATTAATAAGAATGACTATGTTTATGTTGGGAGTAGTAATTATTTTATGCATGAGACTCATGATAAGAATGCTTTATGTGATAGTTATATTGTTGAGTTTGCTCATGTTGCTACTGAAAGTTATTATGAGAGAGGAAAATATGGTTGTAAAAATTTTCATGTTACTAAAACACCTCTCTATGTGCTGAAATTTTTGAAGCTACACTTGTTTTATCTTCCTATGCTTGTTACTTTGCTCTTCATGAACTTGTTTATTTACAAGATTCCTATGCATAGGAAGCATGTTAGACTTAAATGTGTTTTGAATTTGCCTCTTGATGCTCTCTTTTGCTTCAACTTCTATTTCTTGCGAGTGCATCATTAAAACTGCTGAGCCCATCTTAATGGCTATAAAGAAAGAACTTCTTGGGAGATAACCCATGTGTTTATTTTACTACAGCAATTTTTGTTTTGTTGAGTCTTGGAAGTTGTTTACTACTGTAGCAACCTCTCATTATCATGTTTTTGTGCCAAGTAAAGTTTCTATGTTAAAGTTGATGTTATATTTGGGATCGCTGCGCAGAAACAGCATTGCTGTCTGTCACGAATTATGGCACAAATCTCTGTAGAAAATTCTAAAAACTCTGCCAATTTACGAGCGTGATCCTCAGATATGTACGCAACTTTCATTAGTTTTGAGTTTTTCCATTTGAGCAAGTCTGGTGCCATTTTAAAATTCGTCTTTACGGACTGTTCTGTTTTTGACAGATTCTGCCTTTTATTTCGCATTGCCGCTTTTGTTAAGTTGAATGAGTTTCTTTGTTCCATTAACTTTCAGAAGTTTTGTGCAATGTCCAGAAGTGTTAAGAATGATTGTGTCACCTCTGAACATGTGAATTTTTGATTATGCACTAACCCTCTAATGAGTTTGCTTGAAGTTTGGTGTGAAGGAAGTTTTCAAGGGTCAAGAGAGGAGTATGATATACTATGATCAAGAGGAGTGAAAGCTCTAAGCTTGGGGATGCCCCGTGGTTCACCCCTGCATATTTCAAGAAGACTCAAGCATCTAAGCTTGGGGATGCCCAAGGCATCCCCTTCTTCATCGACAAAGTATCAGGTTCCTTCTCTTGAAACTATATTTTTATTCAATCACATCTTGTGTTCTTTACTTGGAGCGTCGGTTTGTTTTTGTTTTTGTTTTTGTTTGAATAAAATGGATCCTAGCATTCACTTTGTGTGAGAGAGACACGCTCCGCTGTTGCATATGGACAAATATGTCCTTAGGCTTTACTCATAATGTTTAAGGCGAAGTTTCTTCTTCGTTAAATTGTTATATGGTTGGAATTGGAAAATGCTACATGTAGTAATTGGTAAAATGTCTTGGATAATGTGATACTTGGAAATTGTTGTGCTCATGTTTAAGCTCTTTCATCATATACTTTGCACTTATTAGTGAAGAAATACATAGAGCATTCTAAAATTTGGTTTGCATAATTGGTCTCTCTAAGGTCTAGATAATTTCTAGTATTGAGTTTTGAACAACAAGGAAGACGGTGTAGAGTCTTATAATGTTTACAATATGTCTTTTATGTGAGTTTTGCTGCACCGGTTCATCCTTGAGTTTGCTTCAAATAACCTTGCTAGCCTAAACCTTGTATCGAGAGGGAATACTTCTCATGCATCCAAAATCCTTGAGCCAACCACTATGCCATTTGTGTCCACCATACCTACCTACTACATGGTATTTCTCCGCCATTCCAAAGTAAATTGCTTGAGTGCTACCTTTAAAATTCCATCATTCACCTTTGCAATATATAGCTCATGGGACAAAATAGCCTTAAAAACTATCGTAGTATTGAATATGTACTTATGCACTTTATCTTTTATTAAGTTGCTTGTTGTGCGATAACCATGCTTCTGGGGAACGCCATCAACTATTGTTGAATATCATGTGAGTTGCTATGCATGTCCGTCTTGTCTGAAGGATCTATCACCTTAATGATTGGAGCATGCAAATTGTTAGAGAAGAACATTGGGCCGCTAACTAAAGCCATGAATCATGGTTGAAGTTTCAGTTTTGGACATATATCCTCAATCTCATATGAGAATAATAATTGTTGCTACATGCTTATGCATTTAAGAGGAGTCCATTATCTGTTGTCCATGTTGTCCCGGTATGGATGTCTAAGTTGAGAATAATCAAAAGCGAGAAATCCAAAATGCGAGCTTTCTCCTTAGACCTTTGTACAGGCGGCATGGAGGTACCCCTTTGTGACACTTGGTTGAAACATGGCATTGCAAAGATCCGGTAGTCCAAGCTAAGTAGGACAAGGTGCGGGCACTATTAGTAAACTATGCATGAGGCTTGCAACTTGTAAGATATAATTTACATAACTCATATGCTTTATTACTACCGTTGACAAAATTGTTTCATGTTTTCAAAATCAAAGCTCTAGCACAAATACAACAATCGATGCTTTCCTCTTTGAAGGACCTTTCTTTTACTTTTATTGTTGAGTCAGTTTACCTATCTCCCTCCACCTTAAGAAGCAAACACTTGTGTGAACTGTGCATTGATTCCTACATACTTGCATATTGCACTTGTTATATTACTTTATGTTGACAATATCCATGAGATATACATGTTATAAGTTGAAAGCAACCGCTGAAACTTAATCTTCCTTTGTGTTGCTTCAATACCTTTACTTTGATTTATTGCTTTATGAGTTAACTCTTATGCAAGACTTATTGATGCTTGTCTTGAAGTACTATTCATGAAAAGTCTTTGCTTTATGATTCACTTGTTTACTCATGTCATTACCATTGTTTTGATCGCTGCATTCATTACATATGTTTACAAATAGTATGATCAAGATTATGATGGCATGTCAGGAAATATCTTTGTTATCGTTTTACCTGCTCGGGACGAGCAGACCTAAGCTTGGGATGCTGATACGTCTCCGACGTATCGATAATTTCTATGTTCCATGCTACTTTATTGATGATATCTACATGTTTTATGCACACTTTATGTCATATTCGTGCATTTTCTGGAACTAACCTATTAACAAGGTGCCGAAGTGCCAGTTCCTGTTTTCTGCTGTTTTTGGTTTCAGAAATCCTAGTAACGAAATATTCTCGAATCGGACGAAATCAACGCCAGTTCCTATTTTTCCCGGAACCATCCAGAACACCCGAGAGCCGCCAGAGAAGCCCTGGGGCCCCACACCACACCGCGGCCAGGGGGCGGCGCGCCCTATGGTGTGGTGGCCCCGAGGCTGCCCTTCCGCCTATTTAAAGCCTCCGTCGAAAACCCTATTACGGAGGACCACAGAAACCTTCCGGCCGCCGCCATCGCGAAGCCAAGATCTGGGGACAGGAGTCTCTTCCGGCACTGCCGGACGGGGAAGTGCCCCCGGAAGGCTTCTCCATCGACACCGCTGCCATCTCCACCGCCATCTTCATCAACGATGCTGCTCCCATGAAGATGGAGTAGTTCTCCATTGAGGCTCGGGGCTGTACCGGTAGCTATGTGGTTCATCTCTCTATGTACTTCAATACAATAATCTCATGAGCTGCCTTACATGATTGAGATTCATATGATGATGCTTGTAATCTAGCATTATGCAAGTGAGTTTTACTTATGTGATCTCCGGAACCTCCCACGTGTGTAAAGGTGATAGTGTGTGCACCGTGTGGGTCTCTTAGGCTATATTTCACAGAATACTTATTCACTGTTATGAATGGCATAGTGAAGTGCTTATTTATATCTCTTTATGATTGCAATGTGTTTTGTATCACAATTTATCTATGTGCTACTCTAGTGAAGTTATTAAAGTAGTTTTATTCCTCCTACACGGTGTAATGGTGACAGTGTGTGCACTCGTGTTAGTACTTGGTTTATGCTATGATCATGATCTCTTGTAGATTGCGAAGTTAACTATTGCTATGATAGTATTGATGTGTATTATTCCTCCTACATAAGCGTGAAGGTGACAGTGTGCATGCTATGTTAGTACTTGGTTTAGTCATTTCGATCTTTCATGCACTCTAAGGTTATTTAAATATGAACATTGAATTGTGGAGCTTGTTAACTCCGGCATTGAGGGTTCGTGTAATCCTACGCAATGTGTTCATCATCCAACAAGAGAGTGTAGAGTATGCATTTATCTATTCATTATGTGATCAATGTTGAGAGTGTCCACTAGTGAAAGTCTATTCCCTAGGCCTTGTTCCTAAATACGCTATCATTTTTGTTTCTGTTTTCTTGCATTCGCGTTACTACGCATGTTTACTTCCCGCAATATTACTACCATCAAGCACGCCAGCAAGCACTTTTCTGCACCATACTACTGCTCATATTCATTCATACCACTTGTATTTCACTATCTCTTCGCCGAACTAGTGCACCTATTAGGTGTGTTGGGGACACAAGAGAATTCTTGCTTTGTGGTTGCGGGTTGCATGAGAGGGATATCTTTGACCTCTTCCTCCCTGAGTTCGATAAACCTTGGGTGATCCACTTAAGAGAAACTTGCTGCTGTTCTACAAACCTCTACTCTTGGAGGCCCAACACTGTCTACAAGAATAGAAGCACCCGTAGACATCAGCCTCCACCTGGGCCGTATAGGGTAGAGCAATAGTGGTTACCCGAAGGGTAATGCCCACGTCAGTAGCCCCCGAGTGTCTAGCCGAACATAGTTCGGGTAGAGAAGCATGTCTTCTTCCGAACTCCTTTTCCTTGACCGTTCTTGCATTTCTTCTGTCTTCTATCGCGTCGCGCTCCGATGGGTAGCCCCCGAGTCTAGGTACGGATGCTCGCAATCCGTGCATAGACTCAAGTTGTACCACTCGAATATCTTTTGAAACTTTTCCTGCAAACATCTTGTAGTGCATCCGATACATTTTCTTTATGCAAGGGATACCGAATAACGTGCCCAACTTTTGTTGGTTAACTGCTGATGGCAAAACAACGTTACCCTACACAGAATCAAGTCCCCGGGCATGATCCTGGAGTTCGAAAAGCACGCGATCCGCTCTCCCGATGGGAGTAGCCTCTCGCGGGCGTTTTGGGGCGCAGACTTGAGTCAATATTTCCTTCGAGTCCTCATTTTATCGGGTGCGCGACAGCGATGGGAGTAGCCCCAGTCTAGGTGCGGATGCTTGCAATCCGTGCGTAGACTCAAGTTGTCCACTCGACCTTTTTATCTTTTCGTATGCAATCAATAATGCCCATGACGTCACTGATGACACGCTGCTGTGACCTGATTGACAAGACTTGACCCTCCGGGCCCACCCTAGTTCTGCGCCAGTTTTTAGGTTTTGACCATTGCACGCGCAGCGACCGAGGCGTTTCCTCGATTTTCGCGCGACGTGGGAATAATGGGCCGCCGGTTCCATCCTGTTTTCTAGTGCCACGTGTACAGCCGGATTCGCTCCACCTCCCACGATGCCCACGGAGTTATGGCCACGATTTGATGACAATCTTTGCGGTATAAATAGAGGGCTTCCTTATTTTTACTTTTTTACACCCCCTACTGCTCATCTTCCCCGCGCATCCTCTCCTTCTTCCCGCATCGTTCTCTCAGGAGCTTCAAGCGCCATGGGTAAAAAGAAGGGTGCTAGAGCTTCGGAATCGGCCAAGGTTAGCCGTGATTGGAGTGCCTCTGCCATTTCCAACCGCGACATCAACAAGCTGCGGTCCCTCGGATTTGTCTCCGCATCTGAGGACGATATCCGTCTTCCAGGTGCGGTTTCTCGCCCAAAGCCCCCGAAGGGCTTTACTGTTATGTTTTCTGCCTTTTTGTTCCGTGGCCTTTCCCTTCCGGCGCACGAGTTCCTTCGCTCTCTTCTTTACTTCTATGGGATCCAGCTCTGGCAGCTGACCCCAAACTCCATCCTCCATCTATCCATCTTTGTCACCGTCTGCGAAGCCTACCTTGGCATTGACCCTCACTGGGGTCTTTGGAGGAAGATCTTCTACGTGAAGCGCCATAACGACAGCAACGGCCCCCCCATCGTTGGTGGCGTCGGCTTTGTTGTCAGGAAGGAGGTCGACTACCTCGATTACCCGATGAAGGAGTCTGTCCAGGGCTGGCGCAACAAATGGTTTTATCTACGAGATCCTTCAGTGTCTGGGCGATACTCAAACCTTCCTCCCTTTGAGGACAAACTGATTGCTAAGCCGAAGAAATCCTGGCAAAACACCCTTTCTCCTGACGAAAAATTGACAGCCGACAGGCTGTTCGATCAAATAGTCACTCTGAAAAACACGGGAGGCTTGACAATGTGCGGCACTGAGGTTGTCTCAGTGTTCCTGCAGCGTCGAGTGCAACCGTTAATGTCTCGCCCCATCAATTGTGGCTTTACTCGGGTAAGGATGATGAGTCCAGGGTTAGCTCTGCCGATCTTTCGGCTGATGATCTTCGAGACGAAGTCCGCCGACGTGCCTTAGTAAGAATGACAATATCGTCCTGATATCAGCTCGTCCTCCCTACGATGCTGACCATCCTCCAACCGAGGTAATTCTTCGTTTATTTTTACTGCCAACATCCTTTTTTCTGTTGTTTCTCATCAATCTCTTTTTCTTTGAAAGGCGCTTGCAACCGAAGCTATCCTCCTACTCCCGAAAGTGGTGTAGATTTAGAGGATGATGACGAAGATTCCGATGGAACCGAGGACGCCCGTCATGTCCTTGAGGACAGCGATGTCCAAGGGGAAGAGGCTGCTGAAGATGACGCCTTCTTCAGGGGTAGGCGTCGGAAGCAGGTACACGATGATCTTATCGCTTCGGCTGAATCAAGTCCTCGCGGAGGCGATAATGATGCCGATGATGCTGCCGCGCCTCCTCCTGCCAAGAAGAGCTCAACAAGCGTCTTCGCAGGCGAAGATGATCTTGACCTGTAAATGTTTCTTGCTCCCTCCTTGAGTTATTCCTTGTCATCTCGTATGCTAACTGCCCAATGTTTTTAAGTAGCTCTGATGACGATGATGATGAAGTCCCTCTTGCAAAGAGGGCGAAATTCGTCTCCGAGAGAGCCGTATCTGCTAAAGAATCTAATCCTTCACCCGCAAAATCAACACCTCCTTCACGAACGGCCGTAGAGAAGGTTCCAATGTCGACAGTTATCCCTCCTGGCAACTTCCTGCTTCATCGGCTGGTCGCGATCATGTGAGTATTTAACCCGCTTCATTTTACTAGATTCTCTTTTATCGGTTGGATCCTTATGAACTTATCTTGTTGCAGCCGATCTATGCCACAGTCGATGCCGTGGCGGAGTTCGCCGAAGAGTTCACCCGACTAGAATTAGAGAACTCCCAACTTCGAAAGATTGTCAGATCTTCGGCTGATCAGGTGCTGGAAGCCAACAGGCTTGCCGCCGATGCCAAGAACGAGAATGTCTTGCTGAAGGAGGAGGTAAAGAAGTTGAAACAACGGCTGAAGGATGAGCAAGACGCCAAGCATGCAGCAGCAGCTTTACTCGACAAAAAGGAAGGCGCCCTTCGCGAGTCCATCAAGGAATTATTAGGTAAAACCCGCAACTTGTTGAAGAGTGTTTTGATTATTGGTTACTGATCTGTCTTTTTCTCAGATGCTGCCGACTTAACCGTCACACGTCGCCATCAACTTCGAGAGGATTCCATAGCCGACGCCTTGTCGCTTGCTACCGAGTCTAACATCCAAGTGCTTGGTCTTTTGAAAAAGGCCAAAGGGGCGTTGTCAAGGTTATACTCGATGATCTTCCCGAAGATGAAGGAGGACAAGACTCTTGATGATATGGCGGCTTCTTTCCTTGTTGACCCTTCCGAGCCTGTGGAGGTATTGAAACGCCGCAGCCGTTTATTTGGGGCAGTTCTCACTTTTCAATTACTCATGGGACATGGGATGCAATCAAATTTGGAGGAGTTGTCCAAAACGCTGCCTGTCGACAGCGACCATAACTTGATCGATCTTGAACCTTACAAACGATCAGCAGTTACTTGTGCGAACCGACTTCTGAAGCTGGTGGATGAAGCTCAAGCCAAGCCTGCTCCCGAATCTGCCCCTGGCTCGTCGTCAGCGAATCCTTGAATTTTTTATTTGACTTGTTGTAAATAAGACCAGTCGCGACTTCGTTGTAGTTTGACTTTACTTCGGCTCTGTTGCCAATTTGAACATGCTTTTGAATGTATCGCACATGCCCGGTGCTCCCGATGGGGGTTTTACTTTGATACTTAATCTGAATTAAGGGTTGCACTGCAGATTCCTCCGTCTTCTTCTCGTGCTAGGCTTTTTCGAAATCCTTCGAATAATGATGAATCAAGCCTCGTTCGCCACTTGCGTGACCAGGTGTCTAGTTTAGACAGAGATATCACTTCTCTTCGTGCGATGGCGGCCTTGGTGAAGAAAAAAGGGGAGATGGCGATAGCTATCGAACAATATGCTCTTGATGGTCTGCATATTGCTACCGAAAGTTTGGGCTGTAAGTATTAGCCCATGTTTCTGCTTTTCTGCAACAGTTTCAATTATTCCCTTAACTGGTTCTTATTCCTTTCCAGTTGAAGCTTCAGATGCGGCTGAAGAGAACAAAAAGATCCACGAAGAGGTTGAAGCAATGACTGACGTTGCGCACCCGAATCATGGCTTGTGGCTGCATCGTCCGAAGGCTGTCGTCATGGCGAAGTTCAAGTATCGGGTGGGGAAGGCGCATTACTATTTTGATAAGTTCCACGCTCATCTTAAGATGGTTTGGAACACCTTGTTTCCCCTAGACCAAGCACCTGAAACCTTATCTGCTTTGTTCACCCGATTCAAGTCCCCGAAAGAATTCGTTGGTGCGGAAAGAACTCTTGGCGGGTGCGGAGCTTGCTCTTGCTTCGACATTGGCATGTCACCCGTCCCTGGACTTGGAGGCCGTAGTAAATACTGAGAAGAACTTGGGCCAATATTATGATGTCGCCAGAGGTCCTGCATACACCATCGTTTCCCGGATGGAGTCGTGTCTTGAGAAGGATATGAAGGCCCATTGGGGCCAGGAGGCTTGACTATGAATGTAATAGCCTTAGTCCCTGTATAAATTTATTGCATACGTTGTACGCTATAATAGTTGTTATTTTATTTGTCGAGGGCGGCTGAGTGATCAATTCAACCTGCTCTCCCGACGACTTCGTTGAATTATGCAATGTTATTGCGAAGCCTTTGTGTAAGTTTTGTAAGAGCGAGACCCGTCGACTTAGTCGAGGGAATTAGACGCTTGGCATCGTCACGCGGTGCACCGGTTTGAGCCTTATTTTGTGATAATGTAACCATCGACGGCAGCACTCGCGTATTTTTCCGAGGCTTGGATTGGTTGTTTTCTTTTTGTGTGCCACTAATCTTAGCTCTCGTTGAGAGTATTTAATTAATGACACTGCGTGTCTTATGGCCAGCGCTCCCGATGGGAGTAGAGCCGAAGGGCCGTAGTCGACCTGTTCGAGTGGTGTGGCCTGAATTGAAGAAAAGGATGCAAAGAACCTGATTAAAACTTTATTCATAAAGAAAAATCAACCTTAAAGGCAATAAGAACAATTGCACCCTATGTATAGAACCGTCGCAGGTGTGCGATATTCCATGGGTTTTCGACATCTTTTCCCGAAGTTGGATTTTTGAGCCTGTACGCTCCTCCTGGTATCACTTCGGTGACGACGTATGGTCCTTCCCATGGAGACTCGAGTTTCGAGGGTCTTTTTTGCTTTAACCTTAGTACCATATCTCCAACGCTGAAGCATCGATTGCGTATTCGTCGACTGTGGTAGTTTCTCAGCGCTGCTGATATACCGTGGTCCTGGCTAAAGCAACGTCTCGAGCTTCATCTAGTAGGTCAACGGCATCTTGCAGTGCGGTATTGGAAGAGGGTTCTGTATATGCCGTCACTCGAGGTGCTTCAAATCGAACATCGGCTGGTAGGACTGCCCATGTACCGTAAAAAAATGGTGTGTACTTTTGGTAGCGTGAACGCAAACTCCATAGTAGAAGGTAATTCTTCGACCCAAGCTCCCTCTGCGCCTAAGGCATTTCTTGCCGTCTCCTATTAAACCGTTGATCCTTTCCACCTGCCCGTTTGTTTTGGGTGAGCCACGATGCAAACTTCAGCTTTATACCCCTGTCATCGCAGAATTCTCGGAACTCTTTGGAGTCGAAATTGGTTCCATTATCGTGACGATACTGTGGGGTACGCCGAACCGACATGTTATCTCCTTGAAGAACTGGACTGCTGTTTTTGCCTTCGGTTCCGTCTTACTGCCTCAATCCACTTTGTGAATTTATCGATTGCGACTAATAGGTACGTGTGTCCTCCAGGCGATGATCTCGGCAGTGGCCCGACTTGATCGAGTCCCCATTGAGCGAACGGCCATGCCAGCGGTATCGTCATTAAGTCTGTTGCAGGGGCGTGCGGTTTTGGAGAGAATCGTTGACAAGGGTCACATTTCATGACCAAATCTCGAGCATCCGATGCTGCCGTTGGCCAGTAGAATCCTGCCCTGAAGGCTTTTGCTACGAGAGCCCTACTTCCCGCATGATGCCCGCAAGTTCCCTCGTGTATCTCGCGCAGCAGTGCTTTTCCGTCGTCGATGGCAATGCACCTTTGGAAAAATACCAGAAATGCTGTGTTTGTAGAGTTCACCGTTTACTATGGCGAAAGCTTTTGATCGCCTGACGATTCGTTTTGCTTCTACCGGATCCGCCGGTAGTTCCTGCCTTGTCAAGTACGCCAGGAACGGTTTAGTCCATAATGGCTCGAGGAAGAGAACTTGCTTGGCTGGGAGAGCTAGAGCGTTATCAATAACTTGTTGTGGGCTTGCTTCCGTTTCTTCAGTCGATGGTTTTGAAGGTGTCGGCGCTTTCTCTTTTATTGATCGCTGAGTGATTACCTCGTAAAAAACTCCGTCTGGGATGGGAGAACACATGGAGCCGATGTTGGCTAAGGTGTCGGCTTCCTCGTTGCTCTGCCGATATGTTTGAGCTCACACCCCTCGAACTTGGCTTCCATGTTTTGATACAGCTGTCGATAGGCGATCATGTTGTCGCTAACTGCGTCGCACAGGTTCATCGACTGTTGTACTACCAAGTTTGAGTCCCCGTAGATTTCCAGGCGAGTCGCCCCACATGCCTTTGCCATCTTCATCCCATGCAGCAGTGCTTCGTATTCTGCTTCATTGTTTGTCGGCAGAGGGAAGTTCATACGCAATATGTACTTCATCTTATCTCCTTGTGGTGATATCAGCACTACTCCTGCCGCAGCTCCTGTGCTTCGTTTTGATCCGTCGAAATACATTATCCATGATCCTGACATGTCGGGTGCCACCGGTGTCTGGGATTGAATCCAATCTGCCATGAAATCTGGGAGGATTTGGGATTTTATGGCCGTTCGGTTGACATAAGTTATGTCGTGAGGCGCTATCTCGATGGCCCATTGGGACACTCGACCAGTGGCCTCTGGATTGGTCATTATATTTTTCAACGGCGCCTCGCTCACAACGATAATCGGATGCTCGGTGAAGTAGTGCCGTAGCTTGCGGGCTGATCTCCATACTGCATACGCCAGTTTCTGATGATGGGGGTAACTTTGTCTTGCAGGTGTAAGTACTTCACTAAGGTAGTAAACGGGCCTCTGTACACCGTGGACTCTCCCCGCTTCTTCTCGTTCAACGACCAAGACGCTGAAGACTTGGGCTGTCGCAGCTATGTACATGAGCAGCGTTTCCTTCTCACGGGGGGTTACAAGGATGGAGACGTCGATAAGATCTTCTTTAGATTGTCGAAGGATTCCTGTGCCTTTGTTCGAATTTTCCGATTTTTTTAGTAAATTTTTCTCCCAGTTGGCAATGTTGAGTGCTGCTCGTCTGCTTGCGCACTGGTGCTTCTTTGGCGGCTCCATATCGAGAATAGCTTTGATTTTCAATTGGCTTCGATCCCTCTGGCCGAGATGGTACCTACTTGCCTTACACACTTTTGGGGTTTAGCTTGATCTTATACCTGTCTAGGTTGTCGAAGGTTTCTCGCAGATCGTCGACGAGGGTGGCAGTGTGCTTTGTTTTTACCACAATATCGTCAATGTAGACCTCGATGTTTCGCCCGATTTGTTCCCCAAGACAAGCTTGCATGCAACGTTGATAAGTTGCTCCCGCATTTTTCAACCCGAAGGTCATGTAACAGAAAACGCCGTGTGGGGTGATGAACGCGGTCAGCTCCTGATCTTCCTTCTTCAATTTGATCTAGTTATACCCAGAGTAAGCATCGAGGAAGGAGAGGTGATCACATCCGGCTGTGGAATCAACTATCTGGTCGATTCTAGGCAGCGGGAAATGGTCTTTCGGACAGTGTTTATTGAGGCTGGTGTAGTCGATACACATACGCAGAGCGGTGGTGTCCTTCTTGGGTACCATTACGGGGTTAGCCACCCACTCTGCTTCCTTAAGCTCTCGGATGAATCCTGCTTTGCGAAGTCGATTGATTTCTTCACCAATTGCTTTCCTCTTGGGTTCGAGAATCGACTGTTGCACCGGTTTGGCCGTCGGATCGACATTGAGGGCGTGCTCAGCGAGTTCCCAGGGACACCTGGCATGTCGGATGGTTCCCATGCAAATATCTCCCAGCGCTCACGGAGGAACTCGATGAGCGCGCCTTCCTATGCGGCCGTGAGGTCAGCCGATATATTGACCGTTTTCTTCGGGTCGGTGGGGTGCTGAAGCTTCTTGGCTTCCCTTGCAGCGTCAAACTCGTCGGATCTTACGTTTCGATTATCGGCTGGTGGCTTCGTATGGTCCGTCGTGCATTGAGCTCCTCCTTAACGCCGAACTTTGAGGCGATCTTTTGGAATTCTCTGTCACAGTGTCTGACCTGGCGAAGCTCCCATGAACGGTTATTGGGGTTCCGTTGTTGCCTGACATCTTCAATTTTAGGTAAGCATAATGGGGCACGGCCATAAACTTGGCGAACGCGGCCTGCCGAGGATGGCGTGATACTGAGATTCCAGTCGACAACTTCAAACTCGATCTTTTCTCTTCTGAAATTGGTGGGCGTGCCAAAGACTACGTCCAATGATGTCTTTCCGAGAGAGTAAGCGGGCCGAGTCGGTATAATGCCGTGGAACCCTGTGTCGGATTCCCTTAGCATATCAACTGTCAAACCCATAGCTTTCATCGTGTTGGCGAACAGTAGGTTTAAGCCGCTTCCTCCATCCATGAATACCTTACTCATGTTGTACCCTCCGACCTGCGCCTCGAGAACCAGAGCTGCGTGGCCTGGCCTAGGGACAGCTTTCGGGTGATCTGTCCTGTCGAAGGAGATGCTTTGCTCTGACCAGTCGATGAATTCAGGTGTATCAACCATAGCAACTTCCGCGTATTTCACTTCCCGCGAGAATTTCTTGATTTCCCTCTTTGAGAAGCTGGTTTTGTGGATCATGCTGCCCGCGCGGTTCTGGGAATACGTCAGCTGGCACGTACTCATCCTTTTCCATTGGTTCGTATGGTTCCGGGATATATGGCTCCGCCCGATAGCTGTAAGATCTTGCCTTTTTCTCCATTATGTGAACTCTCGATATAGCTTCGCTTCTGAGGTCATCACAGAACTGTCGAATTTCCAGGAAGTGTCGGCAGTTCCTTAATAGGTGACTGGATTTTTCTCGTCCGTCCTTCGGGTCGATATAGGAGTGGAGGTAGCACGGGGCATCGAGTTGCTCCGTGGCTGATAGGTGCGGTGAACGGGCGCGGCCATGGATTGACCATGCCCTCTCTGTTCCCGTTCTAGTATGATTCCCTTCGCCTCTTCTTTCTCCCTGTTGCGTGATCGGGGTTCCCTCGGTTACCCCCATGCATGCTTCTGGGCGGAATTTCCAAGGTTGCTGCCCGGGTATCTTCCGTTGAGACCGAGGGGCCCGTACTTGTCCTTGGGAGGCGAAGAAAGCCTCCGGAGTCGATGATGAAGTGGACGCCTCCAAAGGTGGTGGTTATGCCGTCACTCGATTCTGAAGGGGCCAAGTGCGACGGCTCGAGGTGTGATGTGAATTCGAAGGGCTCGCAGTAGATCGGATCTTTCGGTCCTGGAGGTGTCGGTGACTCGAGCACAAACGCCGCGGACGTGATGGTCTGCCGATGCCTGCCTTGTGCCGGGGTTCCCACGAGACGGCGCCAATTGTCGAGGGCTCCTCGGCAATGCCCTCCGATAGGGCTTAGGGTTGATGGAATCCTGCTGACACGAGACATCGGTACGCAGACAAGCGGGGAGAGCGATTTACCCAGGTTCGGGGCCCTCGATGAGGTAAAACCCTTACGTCCTGCCTGTCTGTTCTTGATTATGATGAAAATAGTGTTACAATGGGGTGCCTAATGATTCGGCTGTGGTCTCGTCTAGATAGCTAATCACTAAGGTAACCTAGTTCTAAGCTTCTGTTGGCTAAGATCGCTAAGATTGGTCGTGTCCTCGATAGCCCTCTCCTGGCCTTTATATAGGTGGCCAGGTCCCGAGAGGTTTAATCGAGTACGAGTAGGTTTACAATAGATTTATCTCTAATCTTTCCTTCTTCGGCTCTTTCCGTGTCTTGTACTTCAAGTAATCTTTCGCCGCACCGTCCTAGTGGCCCATCTTGTCTTCGAGGACCTTCATGGGCCTCCACCTGGGCCGTATAGGGTAGAGCAATAATGGTTACCCGAAGGGTAATGCCCACGTCAGTTGTGATGCTATTATAGAAACTCACGAAACACGTTTTAGTTGAGACCAGATTTTTTTCTCGACTGAGATTTCCAAAATTACGTCGAAAACTGATGTTACCGCTTACCATCGGTAAAGTGTAATACCGAAGAAAATTTACTTTTATTCACACAATTACATCAAATTAAAAAAATTGACTAACTTTAACCAAATTTATAAATTCATTTGACAAATGTTGGATGCTAATTTGACCAGTATTTTTGGTAATATTAATCTTAAGCATTATTTTGCCAGTATTTTTGGTATTTCGAAAACCTGGATTTACTTATGCCCACCCGTATTCTTTTGCCGATGAAAAAAATCCTGGGTGAAATCCGCCCACAAATCATATCAATGAGCTTGACACGTCCTAGTTGAAATCGTAGTTTTTTTCTCGGCCAATATTTTCAGGATTTTTCTGAAAACCGATTTAACTGGTTACCACCGGAAAACTGTAATACCGGACATGATTTACTTTTATTCACACAATTACATTGAACTGAAATAAATGATCAAATTAAAATAAATGAAAAACTGTAAACAGTTTATACATTCATTTGATAATTCTCGGGCGATATTTTGCCTAGTATTTTCGGTAATTTAAATGAATTTATAATTTTTTTGAGAAATCTTGAGCGTTATTTTTCCCAGTATTTTTGAAAAATGGATTCAGTGCCCACGGTATTTTTTTTTGGCGAGAACAAAAAAAAAACCTGACTGAGACACGCATGTCCTGTATTATGCATGATCACATTAAAACTGCCTAAACGCATCGCCACGTAATACTTCAAGTCTCACTTTTTTCTTAGCAATTTACTTTCCACCTTTTCGGGTGCCATCACGTTTTGACCTTACAGCTAGGCACTGTATTTTTTTTTGTTTCCCACGTCTTATCTTGTATGGTATTTTCTTTTAAATTTTAATAGGTACTTCAATATGGAACGTGTCAAACTAATTTCGTAGTTATGTACGTAACTACTAATCTTTTGTTTAATCATTCAGATTTTTTTATTATATAATAGATAGATAATAGATAATAAACTATACTTAAATTCTGACGAAAAAAACTAACAATAAACCTTTGTTAGAGATGAAAGTTTAGAAGAAGAAGCCACCCTTAGGATGCAAGCTCGCATGCTAAATTTACAAACCTTGCTGAAATATGAGAGTGCATGTTGTGCATACGTGTGTACATCCCATCCAAGCAGTTTGGCCATCCTCCTTTTTTATCACAAGCAGCTAGAGGCCTAGAGGCTAGAGGCCTAGGAGAATACGTCTGATTTAAATAACAACTTCAACCGGATAATTTTTTTTAGGTGTCCGGTCAATTCTTATGGTGCAGTAACTTGTTTTATAATCGGTACATAGTCCGAACGTGTCAAACAGTTACGTAACTGTTAGACTCTTATTAAATCCTAACCACAAATTTTAGATCTAACCATCAACATAATTAGGATGATGTGGATTAACCTCACGTCTCTATTTTAGACCTCTGTATTTTGCTTTTAGTATATAAATAGATAGACAACTAGCTTTTGTTGTGGAATGTTGGGGAGTACTTTGTTGCGATACGGCTAACGAGACAGCCCGAAATTACCCTACTGGACCTGTCGGGAATAGTTGTACTTTGTGAAAACTTTTTGGAAGATCTGTTGCTGAATATTTCGGCGAAGCTTCTCAGTCCGAAGACAGACAGTACCCACGGAAGATACCGACACATACTACGCGGTACGGCGATCGGTAACATCAAAATCAGCATGTCACCATGCATAAAATTCCAACATGCTCCACCTCAGTACCACGCAAGTACAGACACCACCCGGCTGCACGCCAATGCCGTGAGCCCACTTGTTTGTTTGTCGTGCATGAGAACAAAATTAGTGCAAGTCACATTGGCAACCAAACCATTTTGTTTGCCTTATGAGTACCTGTGAGTGACTGTAATTAAGTATGAGTACTTAGTCAGCACCATTTTGTTTTGAGGTGAGTTTTTCTCCAGATAAGCTAATTAAGAACATGTACATAGTACTAGCAGTATGCTAGTAGCATTTGTCAGGTAGGTTCTTTCCGATTTGCACAGAAGGATCCACGGCGGCCTTAAAGTACGAACATACACCTGTACCCTCGAGCCCTTGTATTCACAACGAGAGATAAGATACAAAACTAGGGTGGTTTGGACTTGCGTGACCTAAAGTACGTGGCATTGCATCTTTAGTCACGATCAGGTTTAGGATCGACAGCGATACATCGATGTAACAAACTGTCATCAGTCATCACCGGCCTATCAAAGACTCAAAGCACGTTGCTCCAGACTTGTACCCGTGTTGTGCAAGGAACCTATGCCCCCTAGCTAATGTCGGGTGTTGTCTACTCTCTGCATTCTAAAGTAAATGAAGTACAGTATTTTATTTATGCCAATTAATTTGATAAGAGTTTGACCAAATTTCTGGAATGAGTCAATGTTTATAAGATCAAATCTTTATATAACGAAAATATATTGTGTGATGACACTAATAAAGCTAAATAGATTTTGTTGCTGTTACATATTTTTCTAAAAAACTTGGTTAAACTTTAAATAGTCTATCATAGGAAAAACCTTGAAGATCGATTATTTAGAAACGGATGGAGTACTTGTTGTGATGTCAAGTACTTATTTAAACCAATAGTGGTATGTTGCAACCCCACATTTTTCTATTGCATCAGGATATCTGAATGTTCCACGAGTTTCATAATCTATGTTTTGATACATGAGGAAATGTTAAAACGGTGTGGCAAACACATGAAAAAAAAAGTTGCATGCAAGGATTATATATAGAAGGGATCGGACGGCTCAGGATCACGACTTTAAGTCCGATTGAACGACTCTAGCAGGGGATTAAAAATTATCCGTTTCAATCGACAAACACCTAGTGTGCCGGAAGATTTTATTGAGAGAATCCACAATGCATATTATAGCGACGAATCTTTGAAAAGAGTATTCGTAGTTGAAAATCAAGATAAAAACTGTGATAACATTGAAGGGAAGAAACTTGCTACCCATATATGGGTACTCCTACAGCTGATACTACCTCCGATTTAAAGAATAAGACGTCCTCGTTTTACGTATTTTTTATTTGACCAAAAAATACTCCAAATATATAAATATTGTTTGTATGAAATTAACATCATTAGAAAGAGTTTTTCAATACGAATCCATCGATACTAATTACGTATGATATAATTAAGATTTTGGTGCTCAATATTTATGGTCAAAGTTGATCTTGGAATACGTGTGCGCCTTATTCTTTGAGACGGAGGTAGTATTACTTAGTTCGACATTAAGTTATATACTAAACCGATCTCTAAGTTATAGACAAGTCGTGAGGGTGAATTTTCTTCAGACTTTTCATTAAAACTTATCACTTTTGCTTAGGCTATATACTCCCTCCGTTCCTTTTTATAGTGCCTATTGTTTTTTGGCACGGAAATTAGCGCAATAGTATTTTTTACACAAGACCCCCTAGCTGAACGATTTGAGATCAACGTAAAATTTGGGAAATCCATATCTTCCTAACTTACCATAACAAATCCCACAAATCTCTCTTATTGATTCTCCATATATGTGCAGCCAAGTTCAATTAAGGAAAGTAAAACATTGCTGCCTAATTTTAAGGAATCATTGGGCCATGCATTAGGAATCTCAATTAATTGTTTCCAATTTTGTATGGATTTTTTCTCACGCATATTTTGTGGGAGCTGAACGGGGGAGGGGGTAATTGAAAAAAAATCCAAGGTACAACCTTATATTCTGAAACAAATGCCAAAAATCTATAGGCACTATAGAAAGGAACGGAGGGAGTATTTATTATTTTGGTTATGAAAAATTGCACGTGCATCCTCTAAATGAAAAAAGTACATTTTTGGAGGTCTAAAATTATGTATTTTGGGGCCATCAAGTTATAGGGTTTATGAGTACCTAGGTTACACTAAGTATTTTCACCACCACCTTGCCTGCACGTATCTACGGGAACTTAATTAGCTCCTAGTTTTGGGTCACAGTCTACATGAAGGTCAGTACTTTAAGTACTCCCTCCATACCGGTTTACTGGGCTTCTTATGAATCTAGGAAAATACCATCAAATTAGGCTCAGTTAGCAATTAATGTGTGATTTTCTCCCAAAAGCAGAGGACCTTCTCTCCTTATTAAATGCCATAACACAGACCCACCAATGCATGCGCATGCGTTTATGTTTTGATTGGAAGGCATGTAGACCGAAGGGTCTCCTTCTCTTTCTACCCTTAATTAACGCATCAAACCAAAAATTAATCAAGGATTACAGCTTGTGGAAGCAATTTTCTAGCCCAATAGAAAAACACCTTGGTCGCAGCGCTGCTACTAATGAGCCCAATAAACCGGTATGGAGGGAGTATTATTTATCTGGAGTTTCCCGAAAATTATGTTGTTTTTCTTATGTGGATATATTTTTTTATAAAGAGAATATATTAATATCAGGAGATATCAAATACATCAAGCCTCTGCAACAACGCTAGACCCTAATAGCAATACGGATGCGCACACGCAAAAAAAGAGAAAAATAAACTAACAAATAAAAGTCGTCCTGGTATCCCCCACGCCACGAACTGACAGCGGGTAAGATGATGTAATGTCGGGTTGCCAAACAGAAAACTGGTGAAGCCACTCGCAGCCGCCAGGCACAAACCGGAGCATAACGAGCGACCAAGGCCGTGTCCCAACAAGACGCGAGAGAACAGCCACGACCCGCTGGACCCAGATCGTGCCCAGATCTAGCCCACGCCACCGCCGGTTTGGGAACAGTGCGCCGGCGGCGGCCATGACGGCACCTGCGTGAGTCACACGTTCAGCGCCCCTCTACTGCTCCGTCGCAGCACCACCTAGCCCGGTGGATGCCATCCCCCACTGCCTGGGGAACTGCAGGACGTGCCCGATCTGGTCCCTGGTCTCCGATCGTGTCGTTATGTGGATATATACTGATATGATCTGCATAACAAAAAAAGAACCATGTCTAGTCCCGAAAAACTAAAGCATAAGTACTATATTAAACGTGAACCGACATCTTTTCTGGGAGAATTTTGGGCCTGTTTTATGCGTTGATGGCGTGCTGACACGTCTGCATTTTTGCGGTTCAATCCCGCTGTTACTTTTCGGTGTGCACCTTTGGTGACATCTTGAAATTTACCTATAGTTGATTCCTGGTTTGTTTCACGGTGATGGTTTTGTTTTCTGGCCTGGGTGGGTGTAGCAGTATCTATTTTGGGGGTCCAGCGGCACATGCTGGCCTGGGGTGATACGAGTCGACACGCCTTGCCTTTCTCGAATTTTCCTCTCACATCGCAAAACTCCCAGTTTCCAGCGGCGAGAACACAAAGGAGGGCGCAAGCGGCAGCGGGCCAGCGGTGGGTGGCGCGTCCCCGGCTCGCCGGTGTCCGGCGCATCCTCCGATCCACGGCGGCCGGCGCGTCCTCGCTCCACGCCGGCCGGCGTGGGTACTTCTGCACGGGGAACGAAGCTACAGTGGCGGCCGGCGTGTCCGGCAAGCGGCAGATGGTGCTAGGTCGGCGAGGAGGAGTGGCGCGTGGTTGACTGCCGGGGCGGAGTAGACGAGATGATCATGTCCTCACCGGTGACGCAGGCGGCGGGAAGAGCCATGGCAGTGGCGGCGGCGCTTCGACGCTTTGACTGATGGAGAGGAGTCAGGCTGTAAGTGGCCACGTCCACGGTGGCCCACCAACTGGCCACCTGTGCACGTTTGTTCAAGCGGGCCTCTGCTAATTAACAGCGTAATACCGTCATGTGAAGCGGTCGGCCACCTGCCCGTTTAGGCCCGCCAGCTACAGAGTACTTCCTCCGTTTCCTAGCAGATCCTCTCTCCAGAACTAAGCAGCTCCGATTTCCCTTTCGCGTTGATTTACTAAATCGGAGCGGAGATCGACTCGTTGTGGTCGTTGGTGACTCGTACCGCGCCGCGAGATGGGGATCCGGCTACTACCGTTCGAATCGGTCATGGCGCCGGCCGCCCGGAAGATCGATGTGTGAGCGGAGCGCTGCTCGCTCTCTCAGCTCGACGGCGCCGCCACCGGACACGCGGGTGAGCTTGTTCGTCGCCCTTCCGCAGCAAGAACTCGAGCACAAGGCAGCCGGCAAGCACCAGCATCTCCGAGTTCGTCGGCGTAGACCTCGCCGAATCCGTCCGCGTAGCAGCCGCTCTTGACGGCCTCGAGCACGGACCCGGCGCGGGCGGCGACTGGGGAAGACGAGCTGAGAGGGGAGGGACGATGGTGAGCGTGGTGGGGGTAGCGGGCGTATGGTGAGCGTCCGCCACGATTCTGTTCGTTTCCGTGGGCGTTCGTTTAGCGAGTTAAGTTGGGTTGGGCTGGCGGCCCCGTGGTCAGCCCGTTCCCACTTGCAGGCCTAGAGAGGAGGGAACACAACTGCCGTCAAAGGAGCACAGGTATTTCCTCCACCACCTCTCTCTCGCACACTCTTTCTCTCTGAGCCGTCAGTAGCAATAGGTCAAAGGTGGGATTAGGCGACCTAGATCTCAGTGTTGCAGGTTGGCCTCGCTTGGGTGCGAGCTGATGGATGTGACTCACTGACCCATTTAGGAAAATCATGGATCGTTTCTGCGTCTTGGCCACAGCGCCATGCCAATGAATTTGGAGACCGCTTCATCTATTTCGATTTACCATCGCTTGATTTTCCTGTGCAGGTGAGGCCTTTTTCTGTCCCAATGAAGGTTTGTCCTGCCCTATTTTTTTCTCCATTCCCATCTACATTCTCCAAGCTAGACAGTTAGTTCAGATTTGATGTGATCAAATTTCCAAGTCTTGGCCGTCGCCATTTGGTAAACGTAATTGTTACAACAATTATTGACCTCAAAATCGCAGATATTTTTGGCACATTGGTTGGCTTACTGCTGACAGCTATCCTGCATATATGAACTGGTATGGTTTGGAAAAAGAGTTGCTCTCTGAAATGTTTGCCATGGTAATGAAGTAATTCCCCCTCACCCTTTTTCTTTCTGATGACCATGCCTGCATCACGATCAGGAGATATATAGCTAGCATTACTATTTCGAAATAATTAGCATTGTTTAGGGATGGGAAATAAATAGGATGTGTTGATTTGGCTGACCATGAGAAATAAAGTGACTGCCCAGTATTTCCTTGCTCTTTCATTTCTCAAAAGATGAATGTCCCCTTTGGTAATTTAATGCACCAAAGCTTTGACTGTATTTGCATGAAGTTCTTTTCGGCAGTACCAGTTTATGCATAGCAGAGAGGAATTCAAAATTGAAGAGAAAAAATAATTAATGGACGTCTGGCATTGTTGGTGAAGGACAATGAATAAGTAACTATATTGTGAGGGGATACAAAATAGCTAGATTGTTGAATGCCAAAGAATATAGCTAGCTTGATAAAAGATAATCAAGATAATAGCTAGGTTGATAAATATCGGGCTACTCTTGAAGAAAATATGTAATTACTCAATGAGGTTCTGGTGCTAACCCTGGCTATGCAATTGAAGAAAATATGTAATTGCTCAATGAGGTTTGGGTGCTCGATCCTGGCTATGCAAGCAAGATTAATTTACTTTACATGCTGGTTTTCTTAACCATATTAACATTTCAACGATTTTATATTTTGATCAGGATGTATCAGTCTATTGCCAAATATGCCTTTGTAAGGAATTTTGTATGTCACCATGCTTCCTTTCCAAAAAAAAACACCAACCGAATATTAGGAAATTTTCTGCCATGCCCCTTCTTTTTCCCTGGTGGTTCGAGGATATAGGCCCGGAGGGATTCATGTGAACAAACATAGACAAGGTTGGTACATCTGTGAACTTTCTGCAAGACATCTGCACTAGAATATGTACTTTTGTGGAAATCAAACAAACATAGACAAGGTTGAACTTTCTGCAGGAGATCTGCACTAGAATATGTACTTTTGTGGAAATTGTTTCCTATCTATTGTGATCTTAACGTAGAAGCCATCTCAAAAGGATTGTGCAGTAGAAAGGGCCTCCAGTTCATGTAGTAGTATCTCTGTTATTTAGCAAATACCTTACATTTACAAAATTGAGAATGCTGCTATTCATTACTTTATTTTTAATAAAAATGCTATTCTAAAATTATCCATTGCTTTGTCTCATAAACTATGGATGGATATATTCGTCTGACAAACCAACTGAAATAGTATATACCGGGGGAGTTCCGGTGTGATACTAAATTGGCTTGGTGATCAAGATGTCAGCCTTCACCATTGATATCCACAAATAGCTTCTGTGCTCCAGCCGTTTGAACATTTGTTTTCTTCATAGACCATTTGAGTGCTGACTTCTGATGTAATTACTACTGCTTTTTTTTTTACTTGCTATCTAACTAGACTTCTTTTTCGTTTCAGTTTCTGCTACTCCTTTCACTTCTTCTCACGGGGTAGCTGCAAATCTCCCTCGCCATTGGCTATGTGTCAGTATACTAATCTTCTTCGAGCAGGTCAGCTTGCTAATTGCTCAGATAGACACACCTTGCAGAATTGTTGATCAATCTGAAACAAATAGCTATAATGGATAAGTTACACGTTGGGACTGTTATATATTTGTGTGCCAGAAAGTGTTGCCTCCTTTTGTTCTTTTAGAAACAATATGCAGTTTTAGTTTCCATGTCTAATCCAACAAAAAATAGAGCGGTGATACTGTTTGCTAAATAGTCCTACGCTCCTATGTGTTAAGAAGATGATTGATCTTCGAGCATCGAACAAACTAGCCTGGTATTCATATGTGTCAGATTCCGCGTATAAGAAATGTGCATTCCATGTTTTCAACACAAATATAAAGTATATAAATGCGTGCATTGCATATATATGTGCCAAAATTTGGTGGCCTACATCCTTTTCGAGTGTCACAAAGTTTGCGGTTTGAGAAAAGTAGGGGACTATCGTCCTAGCAACTTAAGAAAGCAAGGTGCCACACTCTCCTACCAAGTTAAGAAAGGATGAGACAATCCCAACTATAGGAACAATAAAAATCTTAGATACAAAATTTGAGATGAATAGGCAAACGATTAGTATACAGATTATTTTCACAAATTTGATACGAAATTTTCCTACCATCTTTTAAAACGTGTTCATAAGAAATACCCAAAGCAGTCTGCACTCTAACCTTCAACATATTTGCTGATGTCCCATATAGTATTTTGGGATGAAGAAGTGCATACCGATTCATTCAGCGTATCTGAAGATTGCTTCAGAAGTAGCCCAATATCCAGAGCATGAACTGCAAGCTGAAGGGATGGGTAGGCATTGTTGAGTCCTTGGCTTTATTGCTCTTCCTGTGCTGAGTTTTGACCTGGTAGATTTTGTGTGCTATCTGAAAATCGAACACTCAGCTCAAACATGGAAGAAGTAATAACAGTAGTACTAGGCGGCATAGTATTTGTAACACTGTGGTGGTCCTTCTCTAAAATCAGATACTTCTCTAAACATGATAGCCCTGTTTCTCTAAAATCAGATACTTCTCTGCGTCCTCCAGTTAAACTTAGGTGGTCAGCTTTCAGCCTTCATACTGATGGAAATAACTTAGGAAGGTAGAATACAACATGTTTCTATAACGGTGCTTAAAAGAGAGGAATGAATAAAAACAATAATAGGTCTTATATTCATTATGGATGCCGCAAACTCGAAACTCTCAAATTAGCAGAATTGTAGGGTCCTCATGAATCTCATGTAGATGGTTATGCGCTATCTTTACTGCAGCGGTGCATTCAGTCGTTGTTTTTTTTTGTTGTGCGTGCACCTGCTATTTATAGACTTTCTACATTTACTTCATTGATGTATGCTTACACATGAAGAAAATCAGGTCTGAATATAACATTACATGAATGAGTAGGACAACGACTGCACAATCACTCTCAAAATTAAATGGGCCACAACAAGGTCGATGCCCTCTTTGAGAGCATGGAGTTCAGCTTTCCTAGCATTCAGGCAATTGGAAAATGTACGGCATACTGAGAAGATCACGCTGCAGTCAATTTCTTGCCACTACACCGAGGCTGGCTTCCACAATTGCTGCAGAAAAGTAGGTTGTCGCTGATACTGGACATATATTGTAAGTATGCCTACAATTTTAGCGTGCTTTTCTGACCCTAGATAGTTGTATGAAGTGTATTAAATTCCAAACCATCTCTTAGATGCATTCAGATTGTTCATGTCATATGGATAAACCATGATTTGACCATGCATCTGACTCACAACTACATTAGCTATGTGTATGGATCCAAAGTTATAAAGAGATGAAAATAAATAGAAAATCATTTCAAAAGATTCTGAGGAAATGACCTACCCATCGTGTACAATTGCAACTGGTCATAGGCAAGTAATATGAATGCATTAGTTATTTAAGAAAAAAAATCTGATTTTAGAGAAACAGGGCTATCATGTTTTCAAGACCTGAGAGCATGCATATTTCATGTTTGCTAGGCCTAATATCTTTAGGTGGCATTAATTCGTCAAAATTAAACTATCCATGTGTTTTTGTAGCCATGCAAATGCACGCTTAATGTTGTACAGGGTAAGTTCATGCAGAGTGTGAACATATAAAGATGATATTGATGCTCTGTCTTTTTGAGATGAACTGAACATAATCTACCTGCTCCTTTTTTGTTGGCTTGAATATTTCTAGCAATGAATGATTTCTACAAATCGAATGATCCATTAAATAAATTTCATTCTAATCTATACAAAAGTATCTTTAATATATTAGAAGGTGTATGCATGCAGTTTCTTATGGTAATCAATATTTCACATAAAACTGAAATTTTAATCATAGGATTTGCGTCATCTCAGTTCACTGCACAGGCCTATACTTTTGATTGCAGTCTAGGTGCCATTTTTATTGCTATTTTATACTAACATAATCCCTACAAAAGTCATTCGCATTGATCCTACATATGCATAGTTAGGGACCATTGATATCATGAAGCAAGGACATATGAATCTTTTAATTAATATTATCTTTATAATTTCCCTGTCCTACAAGGAACTTTTATGTGAAGAATTATAAATTTAATATCTGTTGTTGTCCTCACTCTGGCAGTACTTCAGCACTCGAGAGTGTATGCCAATGCTTGAATTATTGGCTTCACAAAATGTTGTTAGGAAATATGCAAGTACAAATATCAGTAAGAGATCTCTTTATTGTTGGTAAATCACATAAAACTTAACAGTGTATCCTCACTTCTGAACTATTTTACAGCACTTCAGGCTTGGCCGTTCCTAACACCCCTGGTTATGTAGCGTCAGTTAGGGTTATAGAGGGACCAGCAGGAGATCTCAGCTTTGTGGATGTAGCCAACATAGGCGGCATCATCGAGAAGGCTAGCGGCGACCACCGTTGCTCAAAAGCGCCTTCCAGAAGATGCTCAACATCGTCCAACAAAATAACAAATCAACAACTCCAACAACAAGGAGTGAAGAAGAGCTATACACAGATGCTCCCTTCGACGATGAAGCAGACTTCACACCATCCATTGATTTCTCCACCAATGGCCAACAACTCATCATACTTTCCTCCATCAACGAGGACAACAACGCGGAGCACTGATGGCTGAAAGACCAAGCAACAACAACACTAACAGTAAAACCATCCTATTATGTTATTTCCTCCAGACATGGATCACCAAAACATGGTGTTCTTTGGATGAAGTAGAACCTGATGTACTCTACATATCCCATATGTAAGAGGATGCCATTGATTATGTAGTTAGATCTAATTATGTATTACTGCATGCATTACTTATGCAAGGGAATCTCATGAACATGTAATTAAGTATAATTATATATCACTGCTACTGTCTATCATTTCTTCAAACATTGGAAAAAACCCTTTACGACCATCGGGCGCGGCGTGCCGCCGCGCCATACTTTGCTAGTCATATCAACACATCTACACACTGTATAAATGACACAAGTTTCACCGAAGTTTACTAGTATATATTAACAGTGATCTGCAAAAGGAAAGAAACAAATGTGATGATAAAATACAAGACTTTCCCCCCTTTTTGTCATTTTTGCGTAGCTCCAAATACATTTTTTTCTTTTTTGCAGATGGACACAAAACGACGCGCTCGACACGACAGAGCCGTCCTAGTATCATCAGATGGACAAGAGCTAAACTAGTACGGATCTCGCCGTATCCAGGCGGGTATCTAGTTGCATTGTTCCACAAAACGCGTACGTACGGAACGTACCACCGACTGATCCAGTCTCAGAGTCGTGTCGTTATTCAGCGTGCGATACTAGGACCAAGGATAGAAACGAGAGGCCATATATATAATCTGAATCAGTCATTGTCATTTCCTTGTAAGAACAGACCACCTAGAGGACTAGATGATCACAAGGCTAACGAATCTTCTCCACTCAGACGTTTGGCAGCTTTCTTTTACCTCTTGATCACCGCTTGCTTTTACATAGACTTGAGCTCGAGTTCGATCAAAGGCTGGTGAGGTTGGATACTTAGGAGGTTGGCATGCCACATTGCCACCTCTGTGACTTATATAAGCGAATTTGTATTTTTTTTTTCCAAAACAAGCTTGTCGTCATTAGCGAGAAGCTTGTGATGAATTTTGTCAATCTGGAGACCTGGCTAGTCTTTCAAGGACGTGGAGATAGACACGGGCGGCGCTATGTGTATATTGGAGGTCACCGCCCCCACCTTTTGACCAATCTTTGCAAAAATAAGTTTTAGAAATGGTTTTAGATGCAACTGTTAAAGCCTTTTATCCCTCCAAACTTGCAGATTTTAATTTTCGCCCCAACAGTTCTTGTCGGGCCCCGCCACTGGAGGTAGGTTCCGTGTGCGCCTATTCATAGAGAGAAGTGTATGGGTGTGTATTCAAGGGTCTGTCTTTGAACCGTGTTTCTCAAAAAGTTTCCAACAGCCACCGTACAAAATATTTTAGGTTAGGTCAACAAAAGTAACGACACGACTGGTATGGTAACACGAAAGCATGAGGCTGGCAGGTGAACTCGAGAGATCTGCTATGTACTGTAGTACTCCCTCTGTCCCAAAATGTAAGGCGCCTAAGGATTAGTCAAAAATCAACGTGTTTTAAGTTTGACCAAATTTATACATAAAAAATATGAACATTTACAATACTGAACCAACATCAATAGATTCACCATCAAGTATATTTTATTAATATGTCCATTCGATATTGTAGATGTACATATTTTTTTCTAAATGTGTGGTCAAAGTTTGTAATGTTTGACTTACATTTTGGGATGGATGGAGTATTTACTTTTACGATTCAGTAGTGGACGATTGCTCCTTCATTGCAGAAACTCAATTCGGCTCCCGGGTGCGTATGATCCCTCTACCATAAAAACATTTTTCCAAGTGTTAAAAAAATTTGACAAAAAAATTTACATGTACATCTCCATAACATATGTGTATTCGTCAAGTTTCAAAAAAATGATATTTTTTGTAGTCTAAGCGAAAAAGAGAAAATTTATCTTGTGACAAGTCTTTGTTTCAGCACCGAATTTTGTCTTTTTTACACACGCCACATGACATGTCGATTTTTCATGAAATGACTTTGTGAGCGCGTAGCACATGAAGATGTACGTGCGAAATTTTTGTTTCAATTTTTTTGACATTTTAAAATGTGTCTAACATATATTTCAAGATAAAGGGAGCATACGCTCCCATGTGCCAAAACATCACTCCCCATTCATTGGTAAAATTAAGTTGATGCACTGCACATTTATTTTGTACCTCTCCTCTTTTGTTTTCATCAAAACTTGTAGGCACACAGACACTGAGGCAGACGCCTGCCCACATCATCACGAGACACCGTGTTGAATTTTCAGCCGCAAGAACATGCAGCAAAATGCGATCTGTAAGTATGGAGATCGATCTGGCCATATATTCTGCTGATAGTAGACTAGTAGTGATACTACGACTACGAGCATGCAGCATTTGCTAATCCCTCTCGATCTTCAAGACTTTGATGAACAGAGCAGCTTACAAGCCCAAGAAAGTAAGCGTGTGACGGGAGAAGAGAAAGTCAACACGCGTAGAGAGAGAAAGAGGCAGCGCCGGGACCACACGCCACACGGCAAGAGGCAGAGAGAGGGGCAACAGCAATTTTTTGGCTTAATTGCGAAAACCATGTGAAAGCCAGGATTTGAACTTGAGACCTGGGGCTCTGATACCATGTTAAGCTTCATGCACTAGCCACTTGAACCAAAAGTCCGAACTGATGGAAAGGGCTAGGCAATCTACTTATACACTTCACAACAGAAGAGACATTGGCTTGGAACAATACTATGCTAAAAATGCTTGAGGTCAAAGATACTACTACTTCTAGCAAGGCAAGTGACGTGTGGATATGTACAATGGAGCTACCCAATATTTGTTGAGTTGGAGAAGCGACAGTGGCGGAGCCAGCTGGATGGAAGGGGTCGCACCCTAAGATCGAGCCCGGCTCACGTCATCTATATATAAAAGAAAAAAATGGAAAAAAGGCATATACCCTAGGTAAGGTCTGCCCCACCCTAAATAAGATGGATTCGTCACTGAGAAGCGAGAATATAGAAAGGGAAAGGTTATCTTTGGTTAGCTAAAAGATAATTCCTTAGCGAATAAGTGTAGATGATTATAAAAAGAGAAAGATTATCTTCGGTTAGCTAAAAGATAATTCCTTAGAATTAGCGAATAAGTGAAGATGATTTTCTGGATAGGATGTTTCTACTCCACTTCTAGTCCCCAACTCAGCTGCGCTCGTTCTGTGGACTCTACATCTAGTATGGGGATGTTTGCCAGTCATGTAATTAAATTTGGGACCATATAGATGAAAAATCTTGACTGAGCCAAACACCCAGTACCCTTGGGGCGAGCTTTTGCCTGCCCCCCCCCCCAATTTCTAGAAATATATCTTCTATCGCAGCTCCCAAAGAGCTCCACAACTAAATCTGTGTGGCAGAGTTGTGGCGCACGTGCGGGGAGGTCTTGGGCGGAGCCAGGGAGAGGTTTGGGGCGTAGCAGAGACATTGTCCGGCGAGTCCTGGGTGGAGCCATGGTGCACTAGCGTTCGCGCTAGCTAGACTTCTTATCCGCAGCGGCGTTGTGTAGGGGGGTTAAATTATCCGGATTCAGAGTTGCTGATGCTAGCACTCCAAGTCCACATCAAGTTGTTGACGTCAAATTATCCGGATTCAGAGTTGCTGATGCTAGCACTCCAAGTCCACATCAAGTTGTTGGCGTCAAATTATCCGGATTCAGAGTTGCTGATGCTAGCACTCCGAGTCCACAATAAGCACTGCGCGCTCGTCTTCCTCCTCCTCCTCGAAGCAGGTTTTCGTCCCGCTATATTAATATAGCAACCACCAGATAGAACCACGAGTCTCGGAATGAAACACAATGCTGAGGCAGCAGCAAACACACACCCGGGGTTGCTGCTGGCGTTTCAGGGTGTTCCTACCTTGGGCACCTTGCGTTGCTACCTTGGGCGTCTGGTGCTGCTGCCGATGGAGGGTGGATTTTCTACCTTAGGTGTCCGATGTTGCTAGTGGCGGTCTAAGATGTTGCTGCCTTAGGTGGACGGAGTTGCTGCAACTTTGGAGGGCGCTCTTGGAGGCAAGTTCTTATCGGTGACGAGGTCTTTGTCATGTGGATTTGTAATATAGGTTTTTTTGTGCTACAAATTTTTACGCGGTTTTGCTAGAATTGCACAATATGTTTTCTACGGGTTTCCAGCGAAGTCTCGTCGCTATCTCCAACGATATTTTATTTTGCTACAATAGCATAACTTTGTTGCTGCTGGTCTTCGGCGAGTCTCCGCTGAGGTCTCCAGCAAGATCAGTCTTTTATTTTAGAGTAAATTCCGCTTTCTACCCTGTAGTTGTGCATTTGTGACACATATTACCTCATTTAGTGAAACTTTTACCAAAATATGCCATTTAGGAGACTTTAAAAACGGTTTAGACCCAATTTATCATTTTACTTGTTATTGTTAGATAGAATAGGTATGAATATGTAAATACAGAAGGGCTCATAGATGATTTAAGCCCAAACTTGTTTAATCCATATGTTTCCTTCATCCCTAACGTTTTTATATTTTAAACCCCGATCGTCACCTAACACCTTTTCCAATGGACACAAACCAGAAAAAATAAGGGTAGAAAGCCTTTAAAATAGGTAATCTACACAAATTTTCACTTGGCAGGGTAATTAGTGTCACAATTTTATGATCGAATCATATTTTGCTACACCGAACAAAAAACGAGAGTGTTTTTCTTCACGTAGCAAAAAGAACACATGTCTGCCCGTGACCGGGGGCTGGAAAATCAAAAAACCCATGAAACGTCTAGTACTGTACTTAATTAAACTTTTTCTGTTTCGTCTTAGAGAGCCATGATCCGCCAAGTTGTGTTGGCGCCTCGGTGATCACTGATGAGGCCGGTCCACTTATAGTGATGGAAGTTAGCATGAGCAGCTTTCCCTCAAGTTAGGGTTTTTCTGATCTCGCCGGCGACGGCGGAAAAAGATCATACCACGTCCGATCTCTTCTCGATCCGGTTGCCGGGAGCACTCCGGGCTGATCTACGGGCGAGCCTGTTCTCTTTCGCAGCCTAGGTCTTCCACGGCGGATTAGGTTTCGTCAAGGGTTTCGAAAAACAATCTACAACTATGGAAGGAAGCAAGGAAGCGGCTCCTGCTGAGGGTTCAGCATCAAAGGAGATCGCCAATCATGAGGATGTGGAGGCGATGATGGCCTCTTTGGGGATCTCGGAGGAGGATCTAGAAGACGTTGTCTTTGAAGAGGAAGTTGAGCAAAACCAGATTGACAATAGGTGGATGGCCGTAGGCAGAGTTCATACTGATACGGAGTTTAGCCACTTCTGGTTCTTCAAGAATATGAGGTCTGCTTGGGATTTGGCGAAGGACGTCAAAATCAGAGTAATAGATGACAACCGATTTATATTCAAGTTTTCCTGTTTGGGTGATTGGGAGAAAGTGATGGAAGGAGGTCCATGGGTCTTTAGAGGAAAATCGGTTTTGTTGGCGCCATATGATGGCTTCACCAAGCCATCGTCGATTGAACTGAATAAGGTCATGATGTGGATCCAGATACATGACCTGCAAGATGGCTACAAGAGTATGGTGAAGACCCTGGCAAGCAAGGTTGGAGATTTTGTGGCGCAAGAACAACCCTCTACTGATATGGTGGGGAATTTTTACCGGGTAAGGGTCAAGATTGATGTGCGTAAAGAGCTGAAGAGTGTGGTGTCAATCATAAGGGCTCAAAAGAGGGAACTATTTTTGGTGAAGTATGAACGCATCCCGGACTGGTGCTCTGTGTGTGGGATGCTGGGACACTTATATAAGGAGCATGGAGATGGTGTGCACGATTTAGCGGCACAAGTGTTTCGGGGATTACGAGCTGAATCTGCTGTTCGTTTTGGGGGTCGACCTTCTGTCCGTGGAGGAGGAAGGTTTTCCGGCCGTGGTGGCAGAGGTGGAAGGGGCGAGGAAATAATCTCAGATGCTGATATGATGAGCGAAGACGACATCACTGATCCTAATAGGAAACGCCCAGCTTTGCCTCCAAATACAAAGGCTGATGTGGTGGATGGGAAAGGTATGAACGTGGGAGTTATACTGCAACAATTTGAGCAAACTAAACAGCTCCCTGGTTTGCCCCCTAGTCCACCTGTAAAGAGAGACCCGAAGAGAAGTAAGAAGGCAATGGGAGAAGATGCAAGAGAGGGTGGCAATGGACAAAACAGCTCTGAATCGGCGGGCCTCCATGGGGGGTACCGCCAGGATCAATGAGTCTCCTCAGCCTGAACTGTCGAGGAGCGGGCAATGACTCGACAGTCAGGGAAATTCGTGACTTTGTCACTAAGTATGCCCCTGTTATTTTATACATTTTAGAAACACAGATTAGTAAGGATCGTGTTGAGTCTCTAGCTAGTACTTTTGGTTTTGATAGATCTTTTGCAGTAGGAAGTGATGGTAGAAGCGGAGGTCTTGGTATTTTCTGGAATAATGACATAAATATTACTGTTTTGGGCTATTCTCAATACCATATTGATGCATCTGTTCAAGGGTTGGGAGAGAATCTGTGGAAGCTTACTTCAGTCTATGGGGAGGCCCAAGTAGCTGAACGGTATAAGACATGGAATACTATCAAAGATATATGTGGTGATAGCCCTCTACCATGGCTTTGTATAGGCGACTTTAATGAAGTACTTCGATCCGAGGAGCATATTGGAGTGGGTAGCTGATACGTCTCCAACGTATCGATAATTTCTTATGTTCCATGCTACTTTATTGATGATACCTATATGTTTTATGCACATTATATGTCATATTTATGCATTTTCTGGAACTAACCTATTAACAAGATGCCGAAGAGCCAGTTGCTGTTTTCTGCTGTTTTTGGTTTCAGAAATCCTAGTAAGGAAATATTCTCGGAATTGGACGAAATCTTCGCCCGGGGTCCTATTTTTGCACGGAGCTTCCGAAGACCGAAGAGGGAAGGAAGTGGGGCCACGAGGCGCCGACACCATAGGGCGGCCCAGGCCCTGCCGCGCGACCTAGGGTGTGGGGCCCTCGTGTGGCCCCCCGTTGCCCTTCCGCCTACTTAAAGCCTCCGTCGCGAAACCCCGTACCGAGAGCCACGATACGGAAAACCTTCCGAGACGCCGCCGCCGCGAATCCCATCTCGGGGGATTCGGAGATCGCCTCCGGCACCTGAGAGGGGATTCATCTCCCGGAGGACTCTACACCGCCATGGTCGCCTCCGAGTGATGAGTGAGTAGTTCACCCCTGGACCATGGGTCCATAGCAGTAGCTAGATGGTCGTCTTCTCCTTGTTGTGCTTCATTGTTGGATCTTGTGAGCTGCCTAACATGATCAAGATCATCTATATGTAATTCTATATGTTGTGTTTGTCGGGATCCGATGGATAGAGAGTACTATGATTATGGTGATTATCAATCTATTGTTTATGTGTTGTTTATGATCTTGCATGCTCTCCGTTATTAGTAGAGGCTCTGGCCAAGTTTTTACTCTTAACTCCAAGAGGGAGTATTTATGCTCGATAGTGGGTTCATGCCTTCATTGACACCTGGGACAGTGACAGAAAGTTCTAAGGTTGTGATGTGCTGTTGCCACTAGGGATAAAACATTGATGCTATGTCTAAGGATGTAGTTGTTGATTACATTACGCACCATACTTAATGCAATTGTCTGTTGCTTAGCAACTTAATACTGAATGGGGTTCGGATGATAACCTGAAGGTGGACTTTTTAGGCATAGATGCAGTTGGATGGCGGTATATGTACTTTGTCGTAATGCCCAATTAAATCTCACTATATTTATCATATCATGTATATGCATTGTTATGCCTTTCTCTATTTGTCAATTGCCCGACTGTAATTTGTTCACCCAACATGCTTTTATCTTATGGGAGAGACACCTCTAGTGAACTGTGGACCCGGTCCTATTCTTTACATAGCATACAATCTACTGCAATTGTGTTTACTGTTTTCTTTGCAAACATTTTCCACTCGATACGTTTAATCCTTTGTTACAGCAAGCCGGTGAGATTGACAACCTCACTGTTTCGTTGGGACAAAGTACTTGGGTTGTGTTGTGCAGGTTCCACGTTGGCGCCGGAATCCCTGGTGTTGCGCCGCATCACATTTCGCGACCATCAACCTTCAACGTGCTTCTTGGCTCCTACTGGTTCGATTAAACCTTGGTTTCATACTGAGGGAAACTTGCTTCTATACGCATCATACCTTCCACTTGGGGTTCCCAACGGACGTGTGCATCTACGCGTATCAAGCTAAATTTCTGGCGCCGTTGCCGGGAGATCAAGACACGCTGCAAGGGGAGTCTCCACTTCTCAATCTCTTTACTTTGTTTTTGTCTTGCTTTATTTTATTTACTACTTTGTTTGCTGCACCTAAACAAAACACACAAAAAATTAGTTGCTAGTTTTACTTTATTTACTGTCTTGCTCTCTATATCAAAAATACAAAAAAAAATAGTTACTTGCATTTAGTTTATTTTGTTATCATGTCTAGTCCTGTACTTGTTTTTATTTTTACTAGTTAGGCTTAATGGAAAACAACAAAAAAATTAGAGATCTTTATGAACTTTATCTTGAATTAGGACATGATGTGTTTGAAGAGAAAATTAAAAAACCCATGGAACTTTGTTTGCAAAATAGTTGTAGCAATGTTATTAGCATGAACTCTTTGAACACCATTATTGCTAAAGCTATGGAAGAATTTAAGCTTGGGGAAGCTGGTTGTGATATTTTTAGTCCCCCAAGCATGGAGGAGAAAATTTACTTTGATGATACTTTACCTCCTATACATGATGCTTGCAATGATGAATATGATATTTTCAGTCCACCTACTATTGTAGAGAAAATTAATTATGATTACAATATGCCTCCTATATATGATGATTATGGTGATGAGAATAATAGTGATAGCTATTTTGTTGAATTTGCTCCCACTACAACTAATAAAATTGATTATGCTTATGTGGAGAGTAATAATTTTATGCATGTGGCTCATAACAAGAATGTTTTATGTGATAGTTACATTGTTGAGTTTGTTCATGATGCTACTGAAAATTATTATGAGAGAGGGAAACATGGTTATATGCATCTTAATAATATTAAGTTTCCCCTCTTTATGTTGAGAATCTTGAAATTGCACTTGTGTTGCTTTTCTATGCTTGTCACTTTGTTCTTCATGAATTTATTTGTGTACAAGATTCCTTTTCATAGGAAGTGGGTTAGGTTTAAATGTGTTTTGAATTTGCTTCTTGATGCTCTCTTTTGCTTCAACTCTTATTTCTTGCGAGAGTATCATTAAAATTACTGAGCCCATCTTAATGGCTATAAAGAAAGAACTTCTTGGGAGATAACCCATGTGTTTTTTTTACAGTACTTTGTTTTATATTTTTGTCTTGGAAGTTGTTTACTACTGTAGCAACCTCTCCTTATCATGTTTTTGTGCCAAGTAAAGTTTCTATGTCAAAGTTGATGTTATATTTGGGATCGCTGCGCAGAAACAGCATTGCTGTCTGTCACGAATCTGGGCACGGTTCTCTGTAGAAAATTCGAAAAAATCTGCCAATTTACGAGCGTGATCCTCAGATATGTACGCAACTTTCATTAGTTTTGAGTTTTTCCATCTGAGCAAGTCTGGTGCCAGATTTAAATTCGTCTTTACGGACTGTTCTGTTTTTGACAGATTCTGCCTTTTATTTCGCATTGCCTCTTTTGCTATGTTGGATTCATTTCTTTGATCCATTAATGTCCAGTAGCTTTATTCAATGTCCAGAAGTGTAAAGAATGATTGTGTCACCTCTGAATGTGTGAATTATTAATTGTGCACTAACCCTCTAATGAGTTTGCTTGAAGTTTGGTGTGAAGGAAGTTTTCAAGGGTCAAGAGAGGAGAATGATATACTATGATCAAGAGGAGTGAAAGCTCTAAGCTTGGGGATGCCCCGTGGTTCACCCCTGCATATTTTAAGAAGACTCAAGCGTCTAAGCTTGGGGATGCCCAAGGCATCCCCTTCTTCATCGACAACATCATCAGGTTCCTCCCCTGAAACTATATTTTTATTCAATCACATCTTGTGTTCTTTACTTGGAGCGTCGGTTTGTTTTAGTTTTAGTTTTTGTTTGAATAAGATGGATCCTAGCATTCACTTTGTGGGAGAGAGACACGCTCCGCTGTTGCATATGGACACATGTGTCCTTAGGCTTTACTCATAATGTTCAAGGCGAAGTTTCTTCTTCGTTAAATTGTTATATGGTTGGAATTGGAAAATGCTACATGTAGTAATTCTAAAAAGTCTTGGATAATGTGATACTTTGCAATTGTTGTGCTCATGTTTAAGCTCTTGCATCATATGCTTTGCACCCATTAATGAAGAAATACATCGAGCTTGCTAAAATTTGATTTGCATATTTGGTCTCTCTAAGGTCTAGATAATATCTAGTATTGAGTTTTGAACAACAAGGAAGACGGTGTAGAGTCTTATAATGTTTACAATATGTCTTTTATGTGAGTTTTGCTGCACCGGTTCATCCTTGAGTTTGCTTCAAATAACCTTGCTAGCCTAAACCTTGTATCGAGAGGGAATACTTCTCATGCATCCAAAATCCTTGAGCCAACTACTATGCCATTTGTGTCCACCATACCTACCTACTACATGGTATTTCTCCGCCATTCCAAAGTAAATTGCTTGAGTGCTACCTTTAAAATTCCATCATTCACCTTTGCAATATATAGCTCATGGGACAAAATAGCCTTAAAAACTATCGTAGTATTGAATATGTACTTATGCACTTTATATTTTATTAAGTTGCTTGTTGTGCGATAACCATGCTTCTGGGGAACGCCATCAACTATTGTTGAATATCATGTGAGTTGCTATGCATGTCCGTCTTGTCTGAAGGATCTATCATTTTAGTGGTTGGAGCATGCAAAATTGTTAGAGAAGAACATTGGGCCGCTAACTAAAGCCATGAATCATGGTGGAAGTTTCAGTTTTGGACATATATCCTCAATCTCATATGAGAATAATAATCATTGCTACATGCTTATGCATTTAAGAGGAGTCCATTATCTGTTGTCCATGTTGTCCCGGTATGGATGTCTAAGTTGAGAATAATCAAAAGCGAGAAATCCAAAATGCGAGCATTCTCCTTAGACCTTTGTACAACGGCATGGAGGTACCCCTTTGTGACACTTCGTTGAAACATGGCATGCAAAGATCCGGTAGTCCAAGCTAAGTAGGACGAGGTGCGGGGACTATTAGTATACTATGCATGAGGCTTGCAACTTGTAAGATATAATTTACATAACTCATATGCTTTATTACTACCGTTGACAAAATTGTTTCATGTTTTCAAAATAAAAGCTCTAGCACAAATACAGCAATCGATGCTTTCCTCTTGAATGACCATTCTTTTACTTTTATTGTTGAGTCAGTCTACCTATCTCCTTCCACCTTAAGAAGCAAACACTTGTGTGAACTGTGCATTGATTCCTACATACTTGCATATTGCACTTGTTATATTACTTTATGTTGACAATATCCATGAGATATACATGTTATAAGTTGAAAGCAACCGCTGAAACTTAATCTTCCTTTGTGTTGCTTCAATACCTTTACTTTGATTTATTGCTTTATGAGTTAACTCTTATGCAAGACTTATTGATGCTTGTCTTGAAGTACTATTCATGAAAAGTCTTTGTCATATGATTCACTTGTTTACTCATGTCATTACCTTTGTTTTGATCGCTGCATTCATTACATATGTTTACAAATAGTATGATCAAGATTATGATGGCATGTCACTTCAGAAATTATCTTTGTTATCGTTTTACCTGCTCGGGACGAGCAGAACTAAGGGATGCTGATACGTCTCCAACGTATCGATAATTTCTTATGTTCCATGCTACTTTATTGATGATACCTATATGTTTTATGCACATTATGTGTCATATTTATGCATTTTCTGGAACTAACCTATTAATAAGATGCCGAAGAGCCATTCTTTGTTCTTTTTGGTTTCGAAATCCTAGTAAGGAAATATTCTCGGAATTGGACGAAATCTTCGCCCAGGGTCCTATTTTTGCTTCCAGAAGACCGAAGAGGGAAGGAAGTGGGGCCACGAGGCGCCGACACCATAGGGCGGCGCGGCCCAGGCCCTGGCCGCGCCGACCTAGGGTGTGGGGCCCTCGTGTGGCCCCCACGTTGCCCTTCCGCCTACTTAAAGCCTCCGTCGCGAAAACCCCAGAGAGCCACGATACGGAAAACCTTCCGAGACGCCGCCGCCGCAATCCCATCTCGGGGGATTCGGAGATCGCCTCCGGCACCCTGGAGAGGGGATTCATCTCCCGGAGGACTCTACACCGCCATGGTCGCCTCCGGAGTGATGAGTGAGTAGTTCACCCCTGGACCATGGGTCCATAGCAGTAGCTAGATGGTCGTCTTCTCCTTGTTGTGCTTCATTGTTGGATCTTGTGAGCTGCCTAACATGATCAAGATCATCTATATGTAATTCTATATGTTGTGTTTGTCGGGATCCGATGGATAGAGAGTACTATGATTATGGTGATTATCAATCTATTGTTTATGTGTTGTTTATGATCTTGCATGCTCTCCGTTATTAGTAGAGGCTCTGGCCAAGTTTTTACTCTTAACTCCAAGAGGGAGTATTTATGCTCGATAGTGGGTTCATGCCTTCATTGACACCTGGGACAGTGACAGAAAGTTCTAAGGTTGTGATGTGCTGTTGCCACTAGGATAAAACATTGATGCTATGTCTAAGGATGTAGTTGTTGATTACATTACGCACCATACTTAATGCAATTGTCTGTTGCTTAGCAACTTAATACTGAATGGGGTTCGGATGATAACCTGAAGGTGGACTTTTTAGGCATAGATGCAGTTGGATGGCGGTCTATGTACTTTGTCGTAATGCCCAATTAAATCTCACTATATTTATCATATCATGTATATGCATTGTTATGCCTTTCTCTATTTGTCAATTGCCCGACTGTAATTTGTTCACCCAACATGCTTTTATCTTATGGGAGAGACACCTCTAGTGAACTGTGGACCCGGTCCTATTCTTTACATAGCATACAATCTACAATTGTGTTTACTGTTTTCTTTGCAAACATTTTCCACTCGATACGTTTAATCCTTTGTTACAGCAAGCCGGTGAGATTGACAACCTCACTGTTTCGTTGGGACAAAGTACTTGGGTTGTGTTGTGCGGGTTCCACGTTGGCGCCGGAATCCCTGGTGTTGCGCCGCATCACATTTCGCGACCATCAACCTTCAACGTGCTTCTTGGCTCCTACTGGTTCGATTAAACCTTGGTTTCATACTGAGGGAAACTTGCTTCTATACGCATCATACCTTCCACTTGGGGTTCCCAACGGACGTGTGCATCTACGCGTATCAGCCGTACCCATAACCAAATCCAGGGCTTTCGAGACATGGTTGATACATGCAACCTTATCGACCTTGGGTACAATGGTGAATTTTGGACCTGGGAGAAGAAAGTGACCGGCGGATCATACACACGAGTTAGACTTGATCGGGCCTTGGGGTCGGCCGAGTGGTCAGCTCAGTTTCCTCTGGCATGTATCACCCATGTGAATGTGGCTACTTCGGATCATCGTGCTCTGCTGTTGCGGTTTGATGATGAGGCAGAAGTGAGACAGAAGAGACCGGCCCAGTTTCGGTATGAGACTATGTGGGAGAGGCATGAAGATCTAAAACCCCTGGTTACATCAGGTTGGAATAGGACGGGATGTGGGACTACGGTTACGGATGTGAGTGGTAAGCTGAGATCTCTGTCACAAGATCTGGGCCGGTGGGGAGTTGACACTTTCGGAAGCGTAAGGAAAGAAATAAAGAAGCTGAAGAGTGATCTGGATATGCTACGAAGTGATCCCCTCAGAGTTGGCCCAACGCATGTTGAAATCAAGATAAATGACAGGCTGGTCGAACTATACCACAGAGAGGAAATGATGTGGCGCCAAAGGTCCCGAGCTGATTGGCTATCAGCGGGCGACAAAAATTCCCGCTTCTTTCATCAAAGAGCAAGTATGAGAAGACGCAAGAATCTGATTAAGTCGCTAAAAAGGAGTGACGGTGTGTTGGTTGAGGAAGGAGATGAGCTTAAATCGATGACGGCTGAGTTCTATGAGACACTGTATACGTCCGAAGGGGTTCAGGACATGGATCGGGTCCTGGATAAAGTGCCTAGGAGGGTCACACATGACATGAACGCTATGCTGTTGGCCCCTTACAGCCCCGAGGAAGTTAAAAGAGCTCTTTTTCAAATGTTTCCGACCAAGGCTCCTGGGCCCGATGGCTTCCCCGCGCACTTTTTTCAGCGACACTGGGATGTATGTGGAGTTGATGTCACTGCGGCGGTGCTAAGGATAGTTCAAGGTATTGAAACTGCGGAGAGTATTAACGACACAATTCTCGTCTTGATTCCTAAGGTGAAAAATCCAACCTTACTATCTCAGTTTCGGCCGATCAGCTTATGTAATGTCTTTTATAAGATTGCTTCAAAAGTTTTAGCCAACCGTCTCAAATTAATCCTTCCTGATATTATTTCGGAGGAGCAATCTGCCTTTGTCCTGGGAAGACTCATTACAGATAATATTATCTCGGCATATGAATGTTTGCACTTTATGAAGCGTAACAGATCTAAAAATAATAGCTACTGTGCTCTGAAGCTGGACATGATGAAGGCATATGATCGTGTTGAATGGGACTATTTGGAGGCCATCATGAAAAAGCTGGGTTTTTCTCAACAGTGGGTTTCCGTGATCATGGGGATGGTGAGATCTGTCTCTTTTTCGGTTCTGTTTAATGGAAGTAAATTGGAGAAGTTTAAACCTACAAGAGGTATCAGACAAGGTGATCCTATTTCACCCTATTTGTTCTTGTTAGCAGCGGAGGGCCTTTCGTGCCTTTTAAAAGTTTATGATCAGTCATCTCACCTTGGTGGAATTAAGGTGGCTCCATCGGCACCACCGGTGAACCACTTGTTATTCGCGGATGACAGCCTGCTGTTTTTCAAGGGAAGTAGAGAGGGAGCGGAAGAATTGTGTAGCCTATTGGAGATCTACTGTCTAGCTTCTGGACAGAGAATTAACAGGGAAAAATCTTCAATATTCTTCACAAAAGGTTGTCCTCAAGTGGTAAGAGATATGGTCAAACAAATTCTGGAGGTGGAGAATGAAGCCTTGAATGATAGATACTTGGGGATGCCCACAGATGTTGGAAGCTCAAGGTATGGAACTTTTAAATTCCTGAAACATAGGGTCTGGAGTAAGATCAAGGGATGGTTGGAGAAAATCCTCTCGGCCGGAGGAAAGGAAGTGCTTATTAAATCAGTTGCACAAGCTATCCAGGTATATTCAATGGCATGTTTCAGGTTGCCGCGAGGGTTATGCGAGCATATCAATTCACTCATCCGCCAGTTCTGGTGGGGTAGTAAGCAGGGGAAGAGAAAGGTGGCCTGGGTATCCTGGGAAGACATGACAAGACCAAAACACTTGGGAGGCCTTGGGTTTAAGGACCTTGAGCTGTTTAATTTATGCCTGCTTGCTCGGCAATCATGGAGGATTCTGCAACAGCCAAACTCTCTTAGTGCTCGGATTCTGAAGGCGGTATATTTTCCTAGCTCATCAATTTTGGGGGCCGAGCTCGGATCCCACCCATCTCAGATTTGGTGATCAATATTGGATGGTAGGGAAGTGATGATTCAAGGACTAATAAGGAGGATTGGAGATGGCTCAACGACCAATATTTGGCTTGATAATTGGTTGCCACGGGATAATATGTTGAGGCCTGTAGTGGCGCTTAAACCAAATCCACCCCAGCTTGTATCGGAATTAATAGACGAGACACAAGCTACATGGCGCGAAGAACTTATCCGTGAGTTTTTCCTGCCAATGGACGCTGCTGTTATCACCGGATTTTGGCCAAATCAGGAGATGGGCCGTAAGTGAAGATGGGCTTGAAGAATATACACGTGGAGCATCTTTGAAGCGGCCTTGCGCAAAGAGTTTGGGCTTAATTGCCCGTGTATCTATAATATAGTAGATCGCATTTTAGTTTAGATAAAAGATAGAGTTTAACTCGTGCACGGTTAGGTGCACGTCCAGATTAGAAAGTCCCTTGGACTATAAATATGTATCTAGGGTTATCGGAAAAGGAGGACAATCACGTTCACAACAAACACAAATCAGGCGCATCGCCACCCCTTCTTTCGAGGGTTTCTCCCGGGTAAGCATCATGCTGCCTAGATCGCATCTTGCGATCTAGGCAGCACAATTTATTCGTTTACCTTGTGTTGCTCGTCTGAAGCGTTGTTGATGGCGAGTAGCACTATTTATCGTAGATGTTTTGGGGCTTGCATAGCTGCTTTTCTTGCGCATATCTGCCTAGCCGTGCCGTCCCTCAATATCTAGCTGCCCTTACACCTATCCGGTGTAAGGGCAGCATCTTGCTTGTTCGTTACTTAGTAGATCCGATCTGTTATAGTTGCTCCTTGTTCTTCAAGGATTAGATTAATATCCGTATGGTTAGGCCTTGCAAACGGGTTGGACGATCCGGTAGTGCGTTAGGTATGGTTTGTTAGTCCTAAGAGGGATGTTCCGGGAATTAACTTAATGTTGGTTTTTAGGCCTCTTTTAGGGTTAGTTTTCCATTATCTTTCGTGTCTATTAGGCTCAACTACGTGTAGGATGTTCGATCATACGGTGAAAACCCTAAACTGTCGTAGATTGGTTTAGCTTTGTTGTGATCAAGCAGGATCCCCATGTCATTGAAAATCCAACGTGAACCATGGGGCGATCGGCTCTTTGAGCCGATCCAGGGCAACTGAGAGCCGATAGGGCTCGTATTTAATGTTTACGTGTTCCATGCAGGGAACTAATCGAAGCAATCCAACACCTTCCTGGCCAGGTATAGGTCGTGGCACGCCTGCAGCCGCCAGGTCGTGTGGGGAGCATTTGCGGGACGACGTCGAGGGACCAGGGCCCGCCGCCTTGGAAGCCTCCCGCTCTTCGTGTTGCTTAACCACTGCTCGCCGGTGGGTTTTGGCAGGCAACACATTCCAACGCCGGTGGGACATCAGGACAATCTTCCACGGCAACCACGTCGACATCCGCGTCTCAGATGGCGGAACCAGTCAAGTATGAAGATCTGCCTCCTGAGCATAAGAAGAGGTATGATGAGCTCAAGGCCATCTTGGAAGCCGATCTCATCGGCGCTTTTGAGAAAACCCGTTCGCACGGGATCAAGTTCAAAGGGTTCCAACCCGAAGGCGCGCTAGATGGACTAGATCTATCTCTCCCTTCGGACGAACGTACCAGAGCCCTGCGACAGGAAATCAACTATGCCGTTGCTCACTCTCTTCATCGGCATGGTGAGAGCTTGGTGAATACTCTGGGGCGTGTCGCGCTCAATGTGGTGCAAGATGTCACGAAGCACAAGTACTCTCCGTCAGGTCCTGCTCTAGGAACTCACCAAGGGGAGGTACCGCTCTACACAAGGTCACCACTGCAACACACGTTTGCAGCTCCACAGCAACAAGGTTCACCGGCGTACGTCGTCTACAAGGTTGGAGGTGATCCAGGCGACTACCAATTCCTGTATGATCCGCCCAAGGAAATTCCACATGGATATGTGTGCACCTACGTGCCGGACGCAACAACTGGATGACCCAGTTACAGCGGGAAGGATCGCCACCAGGGAGGAGTCGTTGGAGAGAAGCGTTCGGAGCAGATGCTGAAAACGGCGTGGCTAACTAAATATGCCACCAATACAAGTCATGAACGATCAACTTCTGCAGCTCCTACGGTGGATGAGATCACCGCAATCATGAGAGACATCCTGCCGAAGAAGAGAATGATCGGCTATTCCAAGCCGTATCCCAACGACTACGACCTGATCCCGCTGCCACCTAAGTATCGGCTCCCTGACTTCACAAAATTTAGTGGATCAGAAGGAACTAGCTCGATCGAGCACGTGAGCCGATACTTGGCACATTGGGCATGGTCTCAGCTTCAGACGAGCTACGTGTGAGGTTCTTCTCGCAGTCTCTCACGGGTCCAGCCTTTGGGTGGTACACCTCGTTGCTACCAGACTCGGTTCGGACGTGGAAGCAGCTGGAAGAGCAGTTCCATGTACAATACCATTCGGAAACTACGGAACCTAGCCTTGCCGATCTGACCCAAGTTCGGCGAGACGAGGAGAGACGGTATCGAGTACATCCAGAGGTTCAGGACCGTCAGAACCGATGTTATTCGGTTCACCTATCGAAGAAGGCGAGCTGGCGGTAGCAGGATTATCAGCGCCGCTCGGAGATGTGACCTTCCAAGTACAATTCACGGCGCACATGGTTCGAAGTTGACAGCATATGAACAGCGCCATCCAGTTGTACCAGGACAAGTACAAGCGCGTCGCCCTGATCGAGGCAAACGAAGATGAAGATTGCAGGAGATCAGGAGGTCGTAGCTGAGTGGACTCGGGGGCAAAACCCGTGTCCTGCAAGTGGGTGAAACAACCAGGGCCTGTGAAGGGGTTCGACTTTGATTTGAGCAAACGGAGCAAATTTTTGATTTGCTGAAGGAGAAACAGTGAAGTTACCCGAAGGCCACAAAATCCCCACGCCACAAGAGATGAACGGCAAGCCATACAAATGGCATCACACGTTCACCCATACCACCAACGACTTCAAAGTCCTGCGCGGACAGATTCAGATGGCGATAGAACAAGGCCGATTGCTCTTCGGTCAGTTTGCCATGAGAGTTGACACGCAGCCGTTTCCGGAAGTCAACATGGTCGATCTCAGCCAGTGCATAGGACGCGAGCCAGGTTTCTCGTTTGATATCAATATGGCAGGGCTTGCAGATCGCCATGGCGATGATAAGCCGAGTAGTCGCTCTCGTGGCAAGGATAAGAAGGAGGCCTATCCACGCGACCGGCCCCATGATGACAGACGGTATTTGACTGAGGAAGAGGTGATCAGCGTGCGGTACCAACGACCACTTTCCGCGCACCTCCTTAACAAATATGAACAGCACGACCGACGTCGACGCTACGACGTAGATGATGATAGACATCGTCGGTCTGATGCGAACAAGAAATACCGTCGGTACGAAGGGTATGAGCGTCACGCCGAGGGAGGTCAAGGGAGCAAGAGGACGTGGACAGACATTGGAATTGTCCTTTCTTCAAACACTGCTGGGACTCAGGAATGAGCCGATTGCCTACAATCGAGAACTGCCCAGAATGAAAGGAAGGGAACAAATGAAGTTTCAGTGTTCAAGCGTCTAGGACCTCTCCCACCTCAGAACAAACGAGCTGAGTCATCCCAAGATGAAGACTTTGAGGAGTCGGAAGAAGATAGATATCACCGACCAAGGTGGTGTCCTGATGGACTCAGCCACTCCCAAAGCGCAGAGTGCAACGGCTCAGAAACTTGGAAGAAGCCGAGGCGTAGTACCTGTACACGTTGAGGAAAGCACGGCCCGATCTGGCCGTAAAAATTCAGCAAACACTGGAGACAAAGGCTCGCCCACCCAAGAAAGTGTGGCGACCCAAGCAGACGAAAGCCGATGCAGGGACATCGGCTGATACAAACATGGTGTTCGTTCTCCCGTCAGAGTTTTGTGCTCCAGAAGACGAGGAAGTATCGGTGGCACGTTCGATTGCGGGCCACGGCGTTATCTTTGAGAAGCCACGAGAAAGGAGCTATAGGCATCTGAAGGCCCTATACCTGAAGGGTTATATCAACGGGCAGCCTATCGCAAGATGCTGGTTGACACGGGAGCAGCAGTCAACATAATGCCGTACTCCATGTTACGACGTTTGGGACGTTCTCGAAGATCTGATCAAGACCAACGTCACGCTATGCGATTTCAACGGCCAACCGTCGAAGCCAAGGGTGTTCGAACGTGGACTTAACTGTCGGCCGAAAAACCATCCCCACGTCCTTTTTCATCGTTGACAGCAGGAGCACTTATGCTGTTCCTAGGAAGGGATTGGATCCATGCTAACTGTTGCATTCCGTCCACAATGCATCGGTGCATCATACAATGGGATGGAGATGAAGTGGAGGTTGTTCATGCAGATGATTCAGTCGATATCTCTTTGGCTGCCATGAACATCTGGGAAGCAAATGACCAAGAGCCGCTCTCTGCAATCACGGCGTGAGCGCATCGAAGCTACAAAAAACGGGGTGAGGCTAGTCTTATCCACTGGCCTGACAGAGTAGCGAGATCCAAGTCTATGGACGAACGTGGCAAGGCCGGTCCCGGTGATCGGTGATACGTCTCCAACGTATCGATAATTTCTTATGTTCCATGCTACTTTATTGATGATACCTACATGTTTTATGCACATTATATGTCATATTTATGCATTTTCTGGAACTAACCTATTAACAAGATGCCGAAGAGCCCTTGTTTGCTGTTTTTGTTTCAGAAATCCTAGTAAGGAAATATTCTCGGAATTGGACGAAATCTTCGCCCAGGGTCCTATTTTTGCACGGAGCTTCCAGAAGACCGAAGAGGGAAGGAAGTGGGGCCACGAGGCGCCGACACCATAGGGCGGAGCGGCCCAGGCCCTGGACGCGCCGACCTAGGGTGTGGGGCCCTCGTGTGGCCCCCCGTTGCCCTTCCGCCTACTTAAAGCCTCCGTCGCGAAAACCCCACCGAGAGCCACGATACGGAAAACCTTCCAGAGACGCCGCCGCGAATCCCATCTCGGGGATTCGGAGATCGCCTCGGCACCTGCCGGAGAGGGGATTCATCTCCCGGAGGACTCTACACCGCCATGGTCGCCTCCGGAGTGATGAGTGAGTAGTTCCCCCTGGACCATGGATCCATAGCAGTAGCTAGATGGTCGTCTTCTCCTTGTTGTGCTTCATTGTTGGATCTTGTGAGCTGCCTAACATGATCAAGATCATCTATATGTAATTCTATATGTTGTGTTTGTCGGGATCCGATGGATAGAGAGTACTATGATTATGGTGATTATCAATCTATTGTTTATGTGTTGTTTATGATCTTGCATGCTCTCCGTTATTAGTAGAGGCTCTGGCCAAGTTTTTACTCTTAACTCCAAGAGGGAGTATTTATGCTCGATAGTGGGTTCATGCCTTCATTGACACTGGGACAGTGACAGAAAGTTCTAAGGTTGTGATGTCTGTTGCCACTAGGGATAAAACATTGATGCTATGTCTAAGGATGTAGTTGTTGATTACATTACGCACCATACTTAATGCAATTGTCTGTTGCTTAGCAACTTAATACTGAATGGGGTTCGGATGATAACCTGAAGGTGGACTTTTTAGGCATAGATGCAGTTGGATGGCGGTCTATGTACTTTGTCGTAATGCCCAATTAAATCTCACTATATTTATCATATCATGTATATGCATTGTTATGCCCTTCTCTATTTGTCAATTGCCCGACTGTAATTTGTTCACCCAACATGCTTTTATCTTATGGGAGAGACACCTCTAGTGAATTGTGGACCCCGGTCCTATTCTTTACATAGCATACAATCTACTGCAATTGTGTTTACTGTTTTCTTTGCAAACATTTTCCACTCGATACGTTTAATCCTTTGTTACAGCAAGCCGGTGAGATTGACAACCTCACTGTTTCGTTGGGACAAAGTACTTGGGTTGTGTTGTGCAGGTTCCACGTTGGCGCCGGAATCCCTGGTGTTGCGCCGCATCACATTTCGCGACCATCAACCTTCAACGTGCTTCTTGGCTCCTACTGGTTCGATTAAACCTTGGTTTCATACTGAGGGAAACTTACTTCTATACGCATCATACCTTCCACTTGGGGTTCCCAACGGACGTGTGCATCTACGCGTATCAAGCTAAATTTCTGGCGCCGTTGCCGGGGAGATCAAGACACGCTGCAAGGGGAGTCTCCACTTCTCAATCTCTTTACTTTGTTTTTGTCTTGCTTTATTTTATTTACTACTTTGTTTGCTGCACCTAAACAAAACACAAAAAAATTAGTTGCTAGTTTTACTTTATTTATTGTCTTGCTCTCTATATCAAAAACACAAAAAATTAGTTACTTGCATTTACTTTATCTAGTTTGTTTTATTTACCGTTGCTAAAATGAATACTCCTGAAAATACTAAGTTGTGTGACTTCACAAATGCAAATAATAATGATTTCCTATGCACACCTATTGCTCCACCTGCTACTACAGCAGAATTCTTTGAAATTAAACCTGCTTTACTAAATCTAGTTATGAGAGATCAATTTTCTGGTGTTAGTTCTGATGATGCTGCTGCCCATCTTAATAATTTTGTTGAACTTTGTGAAATGCAAAAGTATAAGGATGTAGATGGTGATATTATTAAATTGAAAGTGTTTCCTTTCTCATTAAGAGGAAGAGTTAAAGATTGGTTGCTATCTTTGCCTAAGAATAGTATTAATTCATGGACTAAATGCAAGGATGCTTTTATTGGTAGATATTATCCTCCCGCTAAAATTATATCTTTGAGAAGTAGCATAATGAATTTTAAGCAATTAGATACTGAACATGTTGCTCAAGCATGGGAGAGAATGAAAACTTTGGTAAAGAATTGCCCAACCCATGGACTACTTGGATGATCATCCAAACCTTCTATGCAGGACTAAATTTTTCTTCGCGGAATTTATTGGATTCAGCTGCTGGAGGTACCTTTATGTCCATCACTTTGGGGGTGGCTACAAAACTTCTTGATGATATGATGATAAATTACTCTGAATGGCACACGGAAAGAGCTCCACAAGGTAAGAAGGTAAATTCTGTTGAAGAAACCTCTTCCATGAGTGATAAAATTGATGTGATTATGTCTATGCTTGTGAATGGTAGATCTAATGTTGATCCAAATAATGTTCCTTTAGCTTCATTGGTTGCTCAAGAAGAAAATGTTGATGTGAATTTCATTAAAAACAATAATTTCAACAACAATGCTTATAGGAACAACTCTGGTAATAACTATAGGCCATATCCTTCTGCTAATGGTAATGGTTATGGTAATTCTTATGGGAATTCTTACAATAATAATAGGAGTGTACCCTCTGGTCTTGAAGATATGCTTAAAGAATTTATTAGTACACAAACTGCTTTTAACAAATCTGTTGAGGAAAAGCTTGATAAAATTGATTCTATTGCTTCTAGAGTTGATAGGCTTGCCTCTGATGTTAATCTTTTAAAATTGAAAGTTATGCCTAATAATGATATTGATAATAAGATTACTACTACAGCAAATGCCATCCAAGTTAGAATTAATGAGAATATAAGATTAATGGCTGAACTGCGTGCTAGGTGGGATAGAGAAGAAAATGAAAAACTAGCTAAAGCGAATAATGTAGCTAAAGTTTGGACTATTACCACCACTAGTAATGCTAATTCTTCACATGTTGCTGCACCTCCTACTATCAATGGTAAAATAATTGGTGTTGGCAATGTTTCTACTCCTAGTGCAAAGCGAACAAAACTGCCTGAAATTGCTAAAACTGCTGAAACTGCTTGTGATAAAACTGCTGAAATTTTTTCCAACCTTGGGAACAATGATCCCATTGCTGTAGCTCATAATGATTTAGATTTTGATGATTGCCACATCTCTGAAGTTATAAAGTTCTTACAAAAACTTGCTAAAAGTCCTAATGCTAGTGCTATAAATTTAGCCTTTACAAAACATATTACAAATGCTCTCATAAAAGCTAGAGAAGAGAAACTAAAACTTGAAACTTCTATTCCTAGAAAGTTAGAAGATGGTTGGGAGCCCATCATTAAAATGAAATTCAATGACTTTGAATGTAATGCTTTATGTGATCTTGGTGCAAGTATTTCTGTTATGCCTAAAAAGATTTATGATATGCTTGACTTGCCACCATTGAAGAATTGTTATTTGGATGTTAATCTTGCCAATAATGTTAAAAAGAAACCTTTGGGGAGGATTGATAATGTGCACATTACGGTTAACAATAACCTTGTCCCCGTTGATTTTGTTGTTTTGGATATCGAATGCAATGCATCTTGTCCTATTGTGTTGGGAAGACCTTTTCTTCGAACCGTTGGTGCTGTTATTGATATGAGGGAAGGTAATATTAAATATCAATTTCCTCTCAAGAAAGGTATGGAACACTTACCTAGAAAGAGAATGAAATTGCCTTTTGATTCTATTATTAGAACAAGCTATGATGTTGATGCTTCTACTCTTGATGTTACTTGATTTGTACTTTCTGCGCCTAAAGGCGTTAAAGAAAAGCGCTTATGGGAGACAACCCATGTTTTTACTACAGCAATTTTTTATTTTGTTGAGTCTTGGAAGTTGTTTACTACTGTAGCAACCTCTCCTTATCATGTTTTTGTGCCAAGTAAAGTTTCTATGTCAAAGTTGATGTTATATTTGGGATCGCTGCGCAGAAACAGCATTGCTGTCTGTCACGAATCTGGGCACAGTTCTCTGTAGAAAATTCGAAAAAATCTGCCAATTTACGAGCGTGATCCTCAGATATGTACGCAACTTTCATTAGTTTTGAGTTTTTCCATTTGAGCAAGTCTGGTGCCAGCTTTCAATTCGTCTTTACGGACTGTTCTGTTTTTGACAGATTCTGCCTTTTATTTCGCATTGCCTCTTTTGCTATGTTGGATTTATTTCTTTGATCCATTAATGTCCAGTAGCTTTATGCAATGTCCAGAAGTGTAAAGAATGATTTTGTCACCTCTGAATGTGTGAATTATTAATTGTGCACTAACCCTCTAATGAGTTTGCTTGAAGTTTGGTGTGAAGGAAGTTTTCAAGGGTCAAGAGAGGAGAATGATATACTATGATCAAGAGGAGTGAAAGCTCTAAGCTTGGGGATGCCCCGTGGTTCACCCCTGCATATTTTAAGAAGACTCAAGCGTCTAAGCTTGGGGATGCCCAAGGCATCCCCTTCTTCATCGACAACATCATCAGGTTCCTCCCCGAAACTATATTTTTATTCAATCACATCTTGTGTTCTTTACTTGGAGCGTCGGTTTGTTTTTGTTTTTGTTTTTGTTTGAATAAAATGGATCCTAGCATTCACTTTGTGGGAGAGAGACACGCTCCGCTGTTGCATATGGACACATGTGTCCTTAGGCTTTACTCATAATGTTCAAGGCGAAGTTTCTTCTTCGTTAAATTGTTATATGGTTGGAATTGGAAAATGCTACATGTAGTAATTCTAAAATGTCTTGGATAATGTGATACTTGGCAATTGTTGTGCTCATGTTTAAGCTCTTGCATCATATGCTTTGCACCCATTAATGAAGAAATACATAGAGCTTGCTAAAATTTGATTTGCATATTTGGTCTCTCTAAGGTCTAGATAATATCTAGTATTGAGTTTTGAACAACAAGGAAGACGGTGTAGAGTCTTATAATGTTTACAATATGTCTTTTATGTGAGTTTTGCTGCACCTGTTCATGTTTGAGTTTGCTTCAAATAACCTTGCTAGCCTAAACCTTGTATCGAGAGGGAATACTTCTCATGCATCCAAAATCCTTGAGCCAACTACTATGCCATTTGTGTCCACCATACCTACCTACTACATGGTATTTCTCCGCCATTCCAAAGTAAATTGCTTGAGTGCTACCTTTAAAATTCCATCATTCACCTTTGCAATATATAGCTCATGGGACAAAATAGCCTTAAAAACTATCGTAGTATTGAATATGTACTTATGCACTTTATATTTTATTAAGTTGCTTGTTGTGCGATAACCATGCTTCTGGGGAATGCCATCAACTATTGTTGAATATCATGTGAGTTGCTATGCATGTCCGTCTTGTCTGAAGGATCTATCATTTTAGTGGTTGGAGCATGCAAAATTGTTAGAGAAGAACATTGGGCCGCTAACTAAAGCCATGAATCATGGTGGAAGTTTCAGTTTTGGACATATATCCTCAATCTCATATGAGAATAATAATCATTGCTACATGCTTATGCATTTAAGAGGAGTCCATTATCTGTTGTCCATGTTGTCCCGGTATGGATGTCTAAGTTGAGAATAATCAAAAGCGAGAAATCCAAAATGCGAGCATTCTCCTTAGACCTTTGTACAGGCGGCATGGAGGTACCCCTTTGTGACACTTGGTTGAAACATGGCATGCAAAGATCCGGTAGTCCAAGCTAAGTAGGACGAGGTGCGGGCACTATTAGTATACTATGCATGAGGCTTGCAACTTGTAAGATATAATTTACATAACTCATATGCTTTATTACTACCGTTGACAAAATTGTTTCATGTTTTCAAAATAAAAGCTCTAGCACAAATACAGCAATCGATGCTTTCCTCTTGAAGGACCATTCTTTTACTTTTATTGTTGAGTCAGTTTACCTATCTCCTTCCACCTTAAGAAGCAAACACTTGTGTGAACTGTGCATTGATTCCTACATACTTGCATATTGCACTTGTTATATTACTTTATGTTGACAATATCCATGAGATATACATGTTATAAGTTGAAAGCAACCGCTGAAACTTAATCTTCCTTTGTGTTGCTTCAATACCTTTACTTTGATTTATTGCTTTTTGAGTTAACTCTTATGCAAGACTTATTGATGCTTGTCTTGAAGTACTATTCATGAAAAGTCTTTGCCATATGATTCACTTGTTTACTCATGTCATTACCTTTGTTTTGATCGCTGCATTCATTACATATGTTTACAAATAGTATGATCAAGATTATGATAGCATGTCACTTCAGAAATTATCTTTGTTATCGTTTTACCTGCTCGGGACGAGCAGAACTAAGCTTGGGGATGCTGATACGTCTCCAACGTATCGATAATTTCTTATGTTCCATGCTACTTTATTGATGATACCTACATGTTTTATGCACATTATATGTCATATTTATGCATTTTCGGAACTAACCTATTAACAAGATGCCGAAGAGCCAGTTGTTTTCGCTGTTTTTGGTTTCAGAAATCCTAGTAAGGAAATATTCTCGGAATTGGACGAAATCTTCGCCCAGGGTCCTATTTTTGCACGGAGCTTCCAAGACCGAAGAGGGAAGGAAGTGGGGCCATGAGGCGCCGACACCATAGGGCGGCGCGCGGCCCTGGCCGCGCCGACCTAGGGTGTGGGGCCCTCGTGTGGCCCCCACGTTGCCCTTCCGCCTACTTAAAGCCTCCATCGCGAACCCCAGACCGAGAGCCACGATACGGAAAACCTTCCAGACGCCGCCGCGAATCCCATCTCGGGGGATCAGGAGATCGCCTCCGACCCTGCCGGAGAGGGATTCATCTCCCGGAGGACTCTACACCGCCATGGTCGCCTCCGGAGTGATGAGTGAGTAGTTCACCCCCTGGACCATGGGTCCATAGCGGTAGCTAGATGGTCGTCTTCTCCTTGTTGTGCTTCATTGTTGGATCTTGTGAGCTGCCTAACATGATCAAGATCATCTATATGTAATTCTATATGTTGTGTTTGTCGGGATCCGATGGATAGAGAGTACTATGATTATGGTGATTATCAATCTATTGTTTATGTGTTGTTTATGATCTTGCATGCTCTCCGTTATTAGTAGAGGCTCTGGCCAAGTTTTTACTCTTAACTCCAAGAGGGAGTATTTATGCTCGATAGTGGGTTCATGCCTTCATTGACACCGGGATGACAGAAAGTTCTAAGGTTGTGATGTGTTGTTGCCACTAGGGATAAAACATTGATGCTATGTCTAAGGATGTAGTTGTTGATTACATTACGCACCATACTTAATGCAATTGTCTGTTGTTAGCAACTTAATACTGAATGGGGTTCGGATGATAACCTGAAGGTGGACTTTTTAGGCATAGATGCATTGGATGGCGGTCTATGTACTTTGTCGTAATGCCCAATTAAATCTCACTATATTTATCATATCATGTATATGCATTGTTATGCCTTTCTCTATTTGTCAATTGCCCGACTGTAATTTGTTCACCCAACATGCTTTTATCTTATGGGAGAGACACCTCTAGTGAACTGTGGACCCCGGTCCTATTCTTTACATAGCATACAATCTACTGCAATTGTGTTTACTGTTTTCTTTGCAAACATTTTCCACTCGATACGTTTAATCCTTTGTTACAGCAAGCCGGTGAGATTGACAACCTCACTGTTTCGTTGGGACATAGTACTTGCGTTGTGTTGTGCAGGTTCCACGTTGGCGCCGGAATCCCTGGTGTTGCGCCGCATCACATTTCGCGACCATCAACCTTCAACGTGCTTCTTGGCTCCTACTGGTTCGATTAAACCTTGGTTTCATACTGAGGGAAACTTGCTTCTATACGCATCATACCTTCCACTTGGGGTTCCCAACGGACGTGTGCATCTACGCGTATCAATCGGCCCCAAAAAATAAGAAACAAGGTTCTCACTTCAAACATGCCACGTTGTCGTAGCAGGGAACCAAGAAGTTGTAAACCCTCGTTCAACATTGCAATGGAAAAGGAGGCTGGTTCTAGCAATCGGCCACAATTAGCCTCAACCTACCTTCTGCCTGTGTTCATCATTGATTTGGCAGGCAATGGAAAGCTGAGATATGGGTTTACAACAGCTGATGGACTAGAAGAGATCGACATTGGTCCTGGGGATAAGCCATGGCCAACATTTATCAGCAAATAAGTTGGATCACCAACTGCAAGGGGAGCCGATTCTAGCAATCGGCTAAAGCTATTCCCACCACCCGTGTTTACTGATGTGATGTTTCGCATGGTGAGTGGTGAGACAAGTTTGAATTGACTGAAAAGCCGATATCTTCAATCACTTGAAGGATTCGGCTCGGGGGGCATACACACAGAGAAGGTACAAAGCCACGAAGTATGTACCCAGGGGAAGCCGATTCATGAATCAATCGGCCAATATAAAAAAAAATCGAAAATACAAAAATTTTCAGCACAGCCGATGCTCGGACATCGACTTTAGAATTACAGAGTTTAAGCTGCCACTTGATCAGGCCTCAGTGAAGGAAAATAACCTGAAGACAGGCAATGTTACGATTTGCAGCGTCATCGTCGAGGATGGTGAGCCGATCCAAGCTGCAAAGCACAAGAATTGAGCCAGGAGGAGTTAGAGAGCCATTGCATGAGAAGCTTCTTGGTTCAAAGAAGGGATTTGCTGGTCCTGCTGAGCCCTCGTGGTACATCGACTCCTTGTGCATAAGCTTTCCTATCTTGTTTTGGTGGGAGTGGAGGGCTGACCTGTTCTTGGAAGCCGATGGTGACACATCTGGCTAGTTTTATGTGGTGGTGTCCCCAGAGGTGCCTAAGCTGGAGTACGTCGGCTGGGTTGCATGTTCATGCTGATATTATCTTCAGCATTCCTTTTTGAGCCGGCACAGGGTTGTAGCCCTTCAAAGTTTTCTTGGCAGCCACCCCTTTTTCGCTGTTCTCGCCTTGACTGAGGCTCGGGGGCACTGGCCTTAAAGATTCGTGACCAAGTTTCATGATCCTGTCTGAGGCAGTTATACCAACTGGGAGGAAGCAGGGATGGATCATGAGTAAAACTGCCAAGTGATGTCATCATCGGCAGGGTGGTCTAACCTGAAGGAGACCATATTTTTTAAAATTTTCAGGCTCCTGGTTTGAAAAGTTCTGAATCATCCTGATACTTCCTTGGGTTCGGTTTGATGCCTGGAATTGTGCATGGCTGCCCTGGTGATTTGGAGTGGTTGAGGACTACCGTTTGAGGATTGGAGTTGGGACAAGGGTTGCAGGTTATTATTTGAGGGATAACTGAATTAACCTGTCTCGCATTTTATCCGGAAGGACTGATGCGTTGCCATCGTCTCATGAAGGCGTTGACCACCTTGGACAGTCAGAAAATGGCGAGGGGTGAAATCGGATAATTAGAGATTGAATTGGAAGAACATCTTCATCTTCATTGATTAAAAAGGTGATTTCTTACAAAGAGAAGCGATTGCTCAACAAAAAGGGAACAGATTACTACGCTAATCTTATGCTAGCAACTCCCTACTCTAAGGACTGTTGTCGTCTTCGCCATCGTCGGGGTAGCTGCCGTCATCGCTGCTCGACGATTTCGTCGCTTGTAACCTTCAGCGGAGGCTTCTTCCTCTTCATCATCGTCGTCCTCATCTGACCAAGCCCAGCCACGGATGCGCTTGGGCGGCGGTTCGTCGGAGGAGGTGTCGTCCTCCTGTTCTTGCTTCGTGTCGGAGGAGGCGTCTTCGTCTTCATCTTCCTCGTCTTCTTCTTTGGTAGAGGAGGTGAATTTGCCCGGAAGGGGGGGTCGTTGTCGCTCTCCGCCTCTAGTTCTCCGTCAATCAAGAACCGAAGATCATCTTCCCCGTCGGTCAGGGGCATGTCGCCATCCGACCGCACGAGGTCTTCGGGTCGGCCCTCGGGCACGAAGTCGAAGTCAAATTCTTGCTCATCCCAATGCTCGGGAGCGCGCCGGTTGTACGCTTCCGTCTGATTGACCTCCGGCTCTCCTTCACTCGAGGAAGAGGATTGGGAGGAGGAAGAGGAAGACATGGCTACAGAGGAAGAGGGTTTTTGGCTGACGGCTGGTTTGGAGCAAGGGGATGAGGAGGTGAACTGTTCGATGCGGTTAAATAAAAGGAGATATATTGGAGATTCAATGCTCGAACAGTTTCCGAGGATGTGGTGCCAAAACCGTCAAATCGTGCAGAAAAGTTGAGAAGGCAAGGTGTCATGATGAAGAATACTGCGACGGTTCTGCTCTGCCACGACATGACCCCTCGAAGGAAAAATAGAGTGGTTTTGAAATTATCATTACCAAAACCAGGGGGGCATGTGTTATCACCAGATTTTGGCCAAATCGGGAGATGGGCCGTAAGTGAAGATGGGCTTGAAGAATATACACGTGAGCATCTTTGAAGCGGCCTTGCGCAAAGAGTTTGGGCTTAATTGCCCGTGTATCTGTAATATAGTAGATCGCATTTTAGTTTAGATAAAAGATAGAGTTTAACTCGTGCACGGTTAGGTGCACGTCCAGATTAGAAAGTCCCTTGGACTATAAATATGTATCTAGGGTTATCGGAAAAGGAGGACAATCACGTTCACAACAAACACAAATCAGGCGCATCGCCACCCCTTCTTTCGAGGGTTTCTCCCGGGTAAGCATCATGCTGCCTAGATCGCATCTTGCGATCTAGGCAGCACAACGTTTATTCGTTTACCTTGTGTTGCTCATACTGAAGCGTTGTTGATGGCGAGTAGCACTATTTATCGTAGATGTTTTGGGGCTTGCATAGATGCTTTTCTTGCGCATATCTGCTTAGCTGTGCCGTCCCTCAATATCTAGCTGCCCTTACACCTATCCAGGTGTAAGGGCAGCATCTTGCTTGTTCGTTACTTAGTAGATCCGATCTGTTATAGTTGCTCCTTGTTCTTCAAGGATTAGTTTAATATCCGTATGGTTAGGCCTTGCAAACGGGTTGGACGATCCGGTAGTGCGTTAGGTATGGTTTGTTAGTCCTAAGAGGGATGTTCCGGAATTAACTTAATGTTGGTTTTTAGGCCTCTTTTAGGGTTAGTTTTCCATTATCTTTCGTGTCTATTAGGCTCAACTACGTGTAGGATGTTCCGATCATACGGTGAAAACCCTAAACTGTCGTAGATTGGTTTAGCTTTGTTGTGATCAAGCAGGATCCCCATGTCATTGAAAATCCAACGTGAACCATGGGGTGATCGGCTCTTTGAGCCGATCCGCAGGGCAACCTGAGAGCCGATAGGGCTCGTATTTAATGTTTAAGTGTCTGCCATGCAGGGAACTAATCGAAGCAATCCAACACCTTCTGGCCAGGTATAGGTCGGGTGGCACGCCTTGCCGGGTCGTGTGCGGAGCATTTGCGGGACGACGTCGAGGGACCAGGGCCCACTGCCGCCTTGGAAGCCTCCCGGCTCTTCGTGTTGCTTAACCACTGCTCGCCGGTGGGTTTTGGCAGGCAACAGCTGCTGCAATATTAAGCATTCCGGTGTGTACGAGGAGGCAGAATGACTTTTGGGCCTAGCACTATGATCACAGTGGTATCTTTACTGTAAAATCGGCATACCGCATGTTGATGGTTACAAAAATGCACAGAGAAAATTATTTAGAAGGGAATCCGGGATCGTCCAATGCGGAGGCTGAGGAGAAGGGCTGGAGCTCGCTATGGAAGACGTCAGTACCCTCGAAAGTCAGAGTTTTCCTTTGGCGATTAGCTAGACAATCCCTTCCTACTGCCGATCTACTACAACATCGCAACATGTCTCAGTCTAGTTCTTGTTCCATCTGTGGTGCTGTGGATTCATGGAGACATTCTCTTATTGAGTGCAACATGTCGGCAAGTGTCTGGGTTTTAGCAGATGATCTGATGGTGGAGCATATGATGAGGAATAACGAGCCAAGCGCTAAACAGTGGTTGTTTGATATGTTGGAGTCCCTGCCACATGATCAGTTCACGAGATTAACTGTCACACTTTGGGCGATCTGGACTGCTCGAAGGAAAGCTATACATGAGGAGATTTTCCAGAGCCCTTTATCTACCCATACATTTATAAACTCTTACTTGTTGGAGTTGAGAAGCTTGGAGAAACCAGTGAGCAATGCTGCATCTAGATTGCCTAACCCTCCAGGGAAGAATCATTGGATCCCACCTCCTCATGAGGTAGCAAAGATTAATGTCGACGGGGCTGTGGCTAAGATGGCGAATAGAGGAGCGGCATCTGCTATATGTCGAGATCACAGGGGCGTCTACCTAGGCTCGTCGGTGATGATTTTCGATGGAATCACAGATCCAGCTGTTCTCGAGACATTGGCATGCAGGGAAGCTCTAGCTCTGGCGGAGGATCTGATGCTTTCATCGCTATATGTTGCTTCGGACCGCAAGCAAGTGGTTAAAGAAATACATGGAGGTAGTCATGGTAGATATGGAGCAATTATTTCTGAAATAAATCATAGGTCTTCTATTTTCCAGGAGTGTAGTTTCGTTTTTGAAAGTAGAGCTTCGAATTTTGAAGCACACAATTTAGCCAAGCATAGTTTAGCTCTTGGGGTTGGCCGGCACTTATGGCTGGGAACTCCTCATTCAGTGACTATTCCTGTAACTCTTGTTTTCGATGAATAAAAGAGCTTGGCTGGTTGTCTCAAAAAAAAAACTTATAGTGATGGAAATCAAACTTTGCAACCATGCGGGCAGGTCACATCGCGCATCTTAGTCGCGATCTATAGCTAGTACGGTCACGTACATGGATGAACGGGAAGATAGTTGCATGTTTAAATCGACCATTATTGTCGGCCCAAAACTATTGGACTGCGATGCTCGGCAAGTGCTGGACCGACTTAGACCCACTTGACCAAAGATATCGAGTATCCGTATAACCATCGAAGTATCACACACACGGAGAAGAATCATTTAGCTACCGCGTATCGAGGCCTGGTTCCACAAAGCGTGTACGGTACGAACCGCGGACGGATCCAACCTAGCGGCCAGCTTGATCTCGGCGCTTCTGGTCTGATCGAGACCGACTCGATGTCCCAAAGTCGTTATTCAGCGCGCGTAGAGAGTACAGACGCTATCTGCACCAATCACTGTCAGTTCATTGTCGAAACTTACTCGACCAAGAGGACCTGACAGCACCATTTTGTTATCCATCCTGTGATGATCGGCGGCGTATAGACCTACGGCATGCATTTCGGTTATTGGAAGTGATCGTTTGCGTCCGTATACGTTAGTTCGTGGACATGAATTTAACTTTTTATTACTTGTTGTATGTGTCCGCCCCTGCTCATGTGGTAGTGTGCTTGTTTTTTACCGCAAATGACAGGTCAGTATAGGCTATGCATTAATTAAGCAAAGAGAAAGCAGATGAAATGCCTTTTGTGTGTCTATCAATGTGACATACATTAATTTGGGTAGGAGAGAGAGGGGTCAGACGGGCCATGTGACGGCCACACGGACTGGGGACAGTGTTCGTCTAGATGTAAATGTGACCTAAATTTGATCAGGAATGCGTTTGGTTACTATGTGTCAGGTCGCTGAGCTGGAGGCAAACCCTTTTTTTGTCTGCGCTAACGCAAATAGATGCTTTTTAGTCCTTTTATTTATGTAGAGCTCCCTGGAGATGTCCTTACTTGAGCTCCACTTCCTCCAGCTAAACACTGACACACCATCGGGTAGGGAACACAGCATAGCCATATGCTAAAATAAGATGGTTATTTTGAAATAGAGTAATACTCGATAGAGCCTTTTAAGATCCGATGATCACCGGTTTACGCCAAAAAATACATGCATTAGCCATCAGGTGTTGTACCCTCTCATTTGATCAGAACGTGCACAGATCAAAGGCGTACAAATCGTCATGCGGCACCGTGTTGAATTTTCTGCCTCAGACAACACCTTCCTACCTATCGAGTGTGACCCATGGCTAGGGATGGATCCACTTGTCCATTCTGGTGATAGATACTTCGTGGATGCAGGCAGCATTTGCGGACCCGTCTCCGTCGATCGGTCTCCAAGACTTCGATAATCGACGGCGTCGTGAATGTGATTTGTCATTTGAAGGTTGAATTGAATTGAATGGTGATCATGCTACGAGAAACAAATAAACGATCAGGTAGCATCTAAGAAAGAAAACGTTGGGATTTGAATCTGAGTATCAGACCAACGACGTCTAGATTGCTCGGACCAACGGAAACAACGACTTGCCTCTGGTCTGGCTCTGCCGCTTCGGGGGCTCTGATCGAACCGAAAAGGGGAGGCTCGACACGCTTCGGTTACAGGCCCGTTCTGCATGATCTGCTTGACCTGGGCCTGATCTGGACCATGGCTCTGATGTGTGTTAATCTGACCTTCTTCCTGAAGTTATATATTTTCGGCCCAAAAATTAGAAATTCTAATCATATACTACACGGTTCCAAAATAAGTGCACGTATGTAGACGTATTTTAGGTCTAGATAATTTTATATCTACAAAAAGCTAAAACATTTATTTTAGCACGAAGGGAGTACTCGGTATACTAGCATTTGTCACCTAGGTTCATTCCAAACTGTATAGAAGGATCCAGGTGGATAGCACGCAGCCCTTGTACTTTCACATATTGTATTGTCAACAACGATAGATAAGGTACTCCCTCCGTTTCATTAAATAGATCTTAATTTTATTTATTTCTACACTACTGAAATGCATCTAAATTTAGATAAATTTGAGATACATTCCATAAAATGGAGAGTCGACAGCATCTTTCACCATCAGGCAAAGGATCAACAACGATACATCAATGCCGCCGTCTCCCGGCCACCAAACCCCCATGCAGTAGAGATGGGAGCGGTTGCTGCCAAAATCCCACTTATAGCCAATTTAGAGGTTCCTAGTTAAAAGTAATTTAAAAAATGGACAAAAAATCTTAAAATAAACTGTAAGTGGAATTTTAGCACGATCCATACTCCTTAGTCACCCCATCCCCTGGTCCCCCCTCTGTTGGTTTCCAATTGCAAAACCTAGCGGGGAGCTTCCATGGCAATAGCTTCCGTCCAGGCTCGGGACTGAGAGGATTGTTACTAGGGAGGCAATGCGGCAATGCGTTCTGGTGGGCCTGGGCTTAGATGCATAGGGGTTATTCTTAAAAAAAAACTGGGCAGGCCATAGCCCGGTTTGGCCCCAAATGAGCTCCGCCACAGTGTAAGCGTCCGGAGAAGTACTAACATTTTTGAGTGCAGGTTTTTCTCCAATTACCCAATTAAGAACTATATTTGGTACTGCAAGTAGCATTAGTGAGGTAGGTTCGTGGAAGGAGCCACGAGGGCCAGCAAGTACAGTACGCAAGTACACATCTACGCTCATGTGCTGTGCACTGTCAACTCACGACTGTAAATATGGTGCAAATATTAGCCCACAAAACAGCAATGGCCTATTCTCCCCAGTGGGTAGGCGACGATGATTGCGCTTGGCTAAAGCTGGGTAACCATATTGCAATAAGCAAACTGAATCTAGACTAACCACTGAATGATCACACTGACATAGACGAGCAAACATGCAATAATGGGATAGATGCAATTTTTGAGATACAAGGACAGTGTATCACGCCACAACATGTAATACAACCAGTAGTAGAAATGAAACAGTAACAACACAGCCTATGATGTAATAGCTCGACGCATATCGATAACAGTTCAATTGTTAGACAAGATCAGCAAAGAAGAAATGGGGAGAGTGAAATTCGTCACCAGATCATGTGAGCATTACATTATACCACTAGAGGTCGCCCTGGTTTCGGGGAAAAAAGTTAACTCAATTAACACTCAGATATACTAGCTTTGTAGTGGATCGATTTGAGAAACATGGGGTTGAGGATTGAGGTACTGTGTTAGCGGTATGCTTGAGCTCAGCTTCAGTAGTAGCACACGATCGACATACTAGGAAGTTACCCCACTCCTACTGTACTGTACTGTACTTGTCACGAATTTCACTTTCTGAGGACTTTGTCTAGAAGAATTGATGCTGACTACTGTATTACAGTGAAGATTCTCAGTTAAAAGACAAAGAGTGCTCACGGCAGGAACCGACATACGACCATCGGTGATATCAAAATCAACATGTCGCCGTGCATAAAATTCCAGCACACACCACCTCAGTCCCATTCAAGCCCTGCCTGCCGTGACTCAAGAGGGTTGCAATCAAACCAACTGTCACCATAGTGAGGGTTAGTACAAGTCAGTATCACTTGCTTTTATTTTAAGAAGATCCAGCAGAGGCTTTGTTTGTCAACTTAGTTAAGAACATATGTAGTACTCCCTCCGTTCCTTTTTAATTGACTCGGATTTAGTATAAGTTGTACTAAATCCGAGTCAATTAAAAGAGAACGGAGGGAGTAGCATTTATCAGGTAGATTCGTTCCAATTGGCACTGAAGGAGCCACTGCGGCTAGCAAGTACACGTTTTGCTCCCGACCACTATGCTGTAAAATAGATTTTTTTAGACTTATATGTTTCCTTTGTTGTGGTTCTTTTACAAGGGACAATAATTATAAACCCACTTCGGTTTACGGAGTGCTCTCTCCTTTGCACCTTAGATTAAAATCGAGCGGTCCTTGAGGTATAATCGAAGAACGGAAGTACTTCACATACGACACATTTGTGTCCGACTCCCCGTACGATGCAATATCTAGCCGTGCGCTGTAGTCTGGTGCGACCGAGAGACGGTCTGATGTGTTGTGTTGGATAAGAATCGTACAAACTTTCTCATGTGTATAGGTTTGTCCATTCAATTTGTCATGTAGTTGGTAAACTTTATTAAGTGCAAAGGAACCCATAGTCATTTCAAGCTAACACTAACAGCTTGCAGAGAATTAACTTGTGGTTGGATGGTTATGAGGGCAATGACATCCCTAGCCCACGAGAGTTTAAATCCCAGATTTAACATTTTGATGTCTAATAAAGGCGGAATGTTTTTCAGTGGGGGGCGACGTTCTCGTCGACAGCGAGGCAGCTGTGGTGACTTCGTCAATCTCAAGACCCGCCGGATCAGTTCTTCAACGCAGTCTCTTGGAGGTGCTCATAGGGGTAGGATGTGCGTGTGTGCGTTCATAGGGTTAGTGTGTGCGCGTATGTATGAGCGTCTTTGATTGTACTGTGTTTCGCAAAAAAAAAAACAGCTTGCAAGGACACATAGTTGTTAACACCAGATGTTGAATGACCCTCTAGTTCTTGGTCTTGAGCTAGTGTGCACGCGTCGAGTGAACTTTCCTGGTTGCCACGAACCATTGCTTACATGAACATCCCAATATTGCTGTGGAGCACTTTTGACTATTGAATTTGTTGAATGTAGATGGGCTGCAGCCCAGTAACGCAGCCCATGTAGTCTACAATTTCTGAAATCTCAAGGCCCATCACGTTGGTAGCTTGGGACAGCATTGGGGGACAAAGTTTAGTCCCACATTGCTAGTTGGGAATGAGTTGGAGTGGTATATAAGGGCTGCTGTTCTAGTCCTCCAAGGGAGTGAGAATAGAAGGATCCCTCGCGCACTCCTCCTCCTCCGCCCCGCCTCGCCTCATCACGCACGCACGTCGCGTTTCGTGACACACTCAAGGAAGCCTAAATTTTTTGCTTGGTGCACCAACTGAGTTGGGTACGTGTCGACCTGCATGTGCATGCTTGCCGCGTGTCCCTGGATTTCTACGCGTGTCAACGCGGTCGGGTCAGCTCTCCTCCTAGGCTATACAAGGAGACAAATCAGATTTGGAGTATATAGCTCTCAGAACTCTCTAGTTCGTCTCTCTCACGAAGTTCCTTTGCTGCGCTAGTCTCTAGTCTTCCCCATCCCGACGACTGCATGCACAGCCGTTCGGGAGAGCAGGCCTCCGAAACCCCGTCCGTTGAGATCCTGCATCGGGAGGCGGGTGATAAGGTTTTTGGGGAGCGTCTCGGCGCGACTGCTCGCTGTTGTTCGTGTTCTTATTCGCCGGTTCGACTGCTTCATCGACAGATCTGACTACACCATGGGCGACATCAATAATACCCATGGTGCTGGTTCTGCTGCTGGTGCGACCTTCCCGGTCGCGATGTACGTGTTTTTTCTATCCTACATTGCACTGCTACTTGTTCCATGTTCAGATCTGATGCATGTGCTTAGTCTGATGTGTGTGGTTAGTATGCTTGTGCATCTGTCATGTTGTTTTCAGTAATTAATCTCACACGGAAATTGCCTAATAATCCAACAATCGAAAAACCTTATATGCATAGGCAATTTTCACCGTATGGTTTTGCTGCTGCGCTCAAACCGAGCCCGTTTACGGGTTCTCATTTCAAGAGATGGCAGAATAAGACCCTCTTGTGGCTCACTTCTATGGGCGTGCACCGAGTTGCGGAAGGTACTCCCAGAGGTCCGCTTACTCCTGAATAGGATAAAGCGTTTGGGGATGCTACCGTAATCTTTGTGGGTGCCGTTCTAAGTGTGCTTGGAGACAAGTTGGTTGATGCTTATCTGCGCATCCGAAATGGGAAGGAACTGTGGGATGCACTGGACGCTAAGTTTGGTACTACCGATGCCGGAGGTGAACTGTATGCTATGGAGCAGTTCAATGACTACAGAATGGTTGAGAACCGATCTGTAGTAGAACAGGCTCATGAGATACAGATCATGGTAAAGGAACTTGAGATCCTCAGGTGTGTGCTACCGGACAAGTTTGTCGCGGGATGCATTGTCCCCCTTCATGGAGGAACTTTGCCACTTCCCTGAAACATCAGAGGCATGAGTTCTCTGTTGAGAATATCATGGGCTCTCTGGATGTTGAGGAGAAGGCGAGGGCAAAAGACAAACACACTGGAGGAACCGAGGGACGTTCTGCTGCCAATATGGTACAGAAAAATGCCCACAAGTCCAAGGGAAAGAACAAGGGAGTCTCCCAGACTACCAACTTCAAGAAGAAGGGGAAAACGGAGAAGAAAGATCCTTGCTGGGTGTGTGGCGAGACGGGCCATTGGGCTAATCGCTGTCCACAACGCAAAGGAAAGAAGGTCAGGCTGGACAGAACTCAAATTCTGTCAACATGGTCATTGGCAACCGGTGAAGGAACTACAGGGTATGGTAATATATTACCTACTGTTCTTTCGGTGTTTCAGCCCACAGAATGGTGGGTTGATACAGGTGCTAATGTTCATGTGTGTGCTGACATCTCCATGTTTACCTCTTATCAGGCCCGAGGTTCCTCAGTAATGATGGGGAATGGGTTACATGCTACTGTTCGTGGTGTTGGCACGGTAGATCTGAAGTTTACTTCGGAAAAGATCGTGCAACTGAAGAACGTGCTGCATGTCCCTTCTATCAAGAAGAATCTCGTTAGTGGCTCCCGTCTTATGAAAGATGGGTTTAAGTTGGTGTTTGAGTCCAATAAAGTTGTACTATCTAAGTATGGAACTTTTGTTGGAAAGGGCTATGAATGTGAGGGAATATTTTGTTTCTCCCTAGAAGACTTCTGTGATAATGTTGTGAACCATGTAAGCACTAGTGTTAATGAAACTAATGTTTGGCATTCACGACTTTGTCATGTTAATTTCGGTTGTATGACGCGGCTTGCTGATATGAGTTTAATTCCGAAATTCACCTTTGTCAAAGGCTCTAAATGTCATGCTTGTGTGCAAGCAAAGCAGCCCGCAAGCCTCACAAGCCTGCGAAGGAAAGAAACTTGGCACCACTAGAGCTCATACATTCAGATCTATGTGAGATGAATGGTGAGTTGACAAGAGGTGGAAAGAAATATTTCATGACTTTGATTGATGATTCCACTAGGTATTGTTATGTGTATCTCCTGAAAACTAAAGATGAGGCTCTTGATTTCTTTAAAATCTATAAGGCTGAAGTTGAGAACCAACTTGAAAGAAAGATAAAAAGAATTCGGTCCGATCATGGTGGAGAGTACTTTTCTAATGAGTTCAATTTATTCATTGCGGAACATGGTATAATTCATGAGAGGACGCCTCCCAATTCCCCACAATCCAATGGGATTGCGGAAAGGAAAAACCGTACTCTAACAGATTTGGTTAACGCCATGTTAGATGTTTCGGGTTTATCCAAGGAATGGTGGGGGGAGGCTATATTGACTTCATGTCATGTCCTAAACCGTGTTCCAACCAAGAATAAAGAGATTGCCCCATACGAGGAATGGGAAAAGAAAAGACCAACACTCTCCTACCTACGAACTTGGGGTTGTTTGGTTAAAGTGAATTTGCCAATCACCAAGAAGCGAAAGCTTGGACCAAAAACCGTGGACTGTGTCTTTCTTGGCTATGCTGCCCATAGCATTGCTTATATATTTCTTGTGGTGAAATCTGTAGTGGACGACATGAATGTTGGCACCATCTTTGAATCAAGAGATGCTACATTGTTTGAGGATATATTTCCTATGAGAGATATGCATGGCATGTCTAGTTGGGAATCTAATCCAATACATGAAACTCCTATGGAGTCTGATGAGGAATCTGATGATGAGAGTTCAGATTCTGGTGGAGATGACAATGAAGCTCCCACAAGGAGCAAGAGACAAAGGATTGCAAAGTCTTTTGGTAATAATTTCATTGTGTATCTTGTGGATGATACTCCCACTACCATTTCAGAAGCTCTCGCATCTCCTGATGCAGACTACTAGAAGGAAGCGGTTCAAAGCGAGATGGATTCCATCTTGACTAATGGAACGTGGGAGTTAACTGAGCGTCCTTATGGGTGCAAACCTGTAGGATGTAAATGGGTATTTAAGAAGAAGCTTCGAGCTGATGGTACTATTGAGAAGTACAAAGCTCGGCTTGTAGCCAAAGGCTATACCCAAAAGGAAGGCGAAGATTTCTTCGATACCTACTCACCTGTGGCGAGATTGACCACAATTCGTGTACTACTGTCATTGGCTGCCTCACACGGTCTTCTCGTTCATCAAATGGACGTTAAGACGGCTTTCCTAAATAGAGAGTTGGACGAGGAAATTTACATGGAACAACCTGATGGTTTCGTACTAGAAGGTCAAGAAAGAAAGGTGTGTAAATTAAATAAATCTTTGTATGGTCTCAAACAAGCACCCAAACAATGGCATGAGAAGTTTGAAAGAACTCTGACATCTGTGGGCTTTGTTGTTAATGAAGCCGACAAATGTGTGTACTACCGCCATGGTGGGGGTGAGGGAGTTGTCCTATGCTTGTATGTGGATGACATACTAATTCTTGGGACAAGTCTCAAAGTGATTAAGGAGGTCAAAACCTTCTTATCTCAGTGTTTCGAGATGAAAGATCTTGGAGAAGCTGATGTTATATTAAACATCAAGTTATTGAGAGATGAGAATAATGGGATTACACTTGTGCAATCTCATTATGTTGAGAAGGTGTTGAGCAGATTTGGCTATGCTGATTGCAAATCTTCTCTCACACCTTATGATTCTAGTGTCTTGCTTCGAAAGAATGAAAAGGCAACTAGAGATCAGTTGAGATACTCTCAAATCATTGGTTCACTCATGTATTTAGCTTGCGCTACGAGGCCTGATATCTCGTTTGCTGTATGCAAACTTAGCCGGTTTGTGGCCAACCCGGGAGATGATCATTGGCATGCTCTTGAGAGAGTGATGCACTATCTAAAGGGAACCATGAGTTATGGAATTCATTATACCGGGTATCCAAGAGGACTTGAAGGGTATAGTGATTCCAATTGGATTTCAGATGCTAAGATAAAGGCCACAAGTGGATATGTTTTCACTCTTGGTGGTGCCGCTGTTTCTGGAAGTCTTGCAAGCAGACCATCTTAACGAGGTCAACTATGGAAGCAGAACTCACAGCATTAGATACAGCTACTGTCGAAGCGGAATGGCTTCGTGAGCTCTTGATGGACTTGCCTATGGTTGAAAAACCAATACCGGCTATCCTCATGAACTGTGATAATCAAACTGTGATTATCAAAGTGAAAAGTTCTAAGGATAATAAGAAAAGTTCCAAACATATCAAGAGGAGATTGAAGTATGTCAGAAAACTGAAGAACTACGGAGTGATAGCATTGGATTATGTCCAAAGTGCTAAGAATCTGGCAGATCCTTTCACAAAAGGACTATTAAGAAACATGATAGACCTTGCATCGAGGGAGATGGGTTTGAGACCCACTTGAGTTGCCGAGGGGGTAACCCAACCTATGTGATCGGAAATTTTGTGAACTAGGACCTGGGAAAACAAACCGGAGCAACTGAGTTGAGAGAAAATTTAATACTCCCACTCCGCTGCAGATGCAATTCTCTCATAGTTACTGTAAGGCAGGTTGACAATGTCTTAATGTGTTCTGAGCGGCTCTTGATGAGCGAAGACGCTGTCCTACAGGGCGATCTTTGAAGAACACACCTATACGAGTGACACTACTGGTCATAGTGTGGGAGATTTGGGTGAATCTCTAGTAAGCTCATGAAGGGCCGAGGAGTATGACTTATAAGCTCCACTCAAGGGGAAGGCTATGGTAGTCTAGTACTGTGCCGATATTGAGTGAAACTTGCTGCACAAAGACTGACAATTCAAGGCATAGTCCATTGTTCAGTTGTAGTCAAGCGTAGCTCCTTGTCTAGGTGGAAGTTCAACTTAACAGTCTCCACTGAAGTGCAAGTATATTAAACAGTGAATGGAACTAATGTGTCATCTGATGTGCATATGAGATCTGGTGGGGGATTGTTGAATGTAGATGGGCTGCAGCCCAGTAACGCAGCCCATGTAATCTACAATTCCTGAAATCTCAAAGCCCATCACGTTGGTAGCTTGGGATAGCCTTGGGAGACAAAGTTTAGTCTCACATTGCTAGTTGGGAGTGAGTTGGAGTGGTATATAAGGGCTGCTGTTCTAGTCCTTCCAAATGAGTGAGAATAGAAGGAGCCCTCGCGCACTCCTCCTCCTCCGCCCGCCCCGCCTCGCTTCGCCTCATCACGCACGCACGCACGTCGCGTTTCGTGACTCGAGTTCAAGTTCGAGACACACTCAAGGAAGCCTAAATTTTTGCATGGTGCACCAACTGAGTTGGGTACGTGTCGACCTGCATGTGCATGCTCGCCGCGTGTCCCTGGCTTCCTACGCGTGTCAACGCGGTCGGGTCGGCTCTCCTCCCAGGCTATACAAGGAGACAGATCAGATCTGGAGTATATAGCTCTCAGAACTCTCTAGTTCGTCTCTCTCGCGAAGTTCCTTTTGCTGCGCTACTCTCTAGTCTTCCCCATCCATGCGACTGCGTGCACAGCCGTTCGGGAGAGCAGGCCTCCGAAACCCCGTCCGTTGAGATCTTGCACCGGGAGGCGGGCGATAAGGTTTTTGGGGAGCGTCTCGGCGCGACTGCTTCTTGCTCGTGCTCTTCTTCGCCGGTTCGACTGCTTCATCGACAGATCCGACTACACCATGGGCGACATCAACAATGTTAGACTTAGGGTGTGTTTGGTTGAGCTGTAGATTCCTGAAAATCAGCTGTGAGAAATCTGCTGTAGAAAAGCTGCTGTGAGCTGACAACTGTGAGAAAGCTGAAAGTTGTTTGGTTGGAACAACTGCCAACTGTAGATTATGTCTGTAATGTCCCTAAGTCTCCGGGAGATTATTTATATGCTAATTGATTGTAGAATAACATTTGTACACTGATAGCCATACAAATCACCATTTTGGGAAGTTTTTTTTCTTAATATTTTACACATATAGATATAGCTAATATGCAACAATATCCCATAAGGCCTTCTCACTCGTACTTCAATCACACCAAAGTCGATTACTTCGGGTAATATGCAACACTGTCATGATATACTATTCCAGAAAATATAACATCACAACTCCACCTACAGATAACAAGGACGCATCGTCGTACAAGCATTTTTACAAACACCTTGCAGGCAAAGTCCAAACCACGTTCTGGTGCCATATATCATAAACAATAATCACTGATGCATACCATACAAATTAACCATTGCTATACATCAGTAACAAATATCAAGGAATAAGGAACAACAAAAATCAGAAAAAATAAAGAAAAACCAGTACAGGAGGAGGGCACGGGAGGGAGGAGGAAGGAGATGGGAAGATGGGAGAGGAAGGGAGAGGCAGGCGGCGCAGCTCAATATACTTCCAGCCAGCGTCCTACGGCCTTCTTAGAGGCGGTGGCGCGACGGCCCGACGGTTGGAGGCGGCGGCGCGACGGCCCGACAGTTGGAGGCGGCGGCGGGTTGCTGGTGTTCGTGTGTGGCGTCGGGTCGAGCGCAGTCGATTCCGGACGGTGCGTCGCCGAAGGCCGCCGGAGGCTGCCGGAGGCCGCCGGAATAGGCCGGCAAGGAGGAACCCTAGCCAGGTTCTCCTCTTCCCATGAAGCTCGAGTGGGGAAAAGAGAGGAACGGGGAGAACGACTCGGGTAGGAGGAAGAAAACAGAAAACGAACCGTGCAGTTTCACTTACCGGATGGCATGGCGGGTAATTTCTAACCCTTTCTTTCAACGCAACGCAGTGAAATCTGGGGTGGGAGCAACTTCCAGTTTACACTAGGAAAATCTGCTGCGTTGCAAGAATCTATACGAGCCTGGTACCCATTTGGTTTAGATTTCAGCTGCCAAGAAGTGAATCTGGTGGTAGAATCTGAACCAAACACACCCTTAATCTTGATGCTAATTGTATCTGCATATTTAGTTTTGAGTCTTGCATGTAGTTAAGGTGTTCATGTAGCCTGTTGTTGTCCGGCAAGATGTACGTGGGATGCGTACGAAGCCGACGAGCTTCAACGAAGGCATGCGAGGTGAGATGCTTGTGGCGTCGTGCGACACGACGAACATAGCGAGATGCCGATAGTGGCGTGAAGCAGTGCCAAGTGTTGTCGACAACGAGCTGCTACTGAACTCACACAGCCGAGTGAATCGGTAGTCTATAGGTGAGTAGTTATCAGCATGCAAAGCTGTTAGCTGTGTGTACATGCATGTAGGCCCAGTCGTTTCTTCCTGGAGCGAATCTAGGAAGATGATTGAGCCGTGGATTAGTGGTGTGAGTGCATGAGACTAGGTGGAGTTAGTGGGTGAGTGGCTCATGGCCGTCCGTGTGTGTGTGTCTATTTAAGGTCTTTTAACCATGTTTCCATTTGGTGAGATCAGAGAGGAAAAAAGCTTGTGGCTGTGCGAGGCAGTGCAAGGCCAAAACTTCTGTCTTCCTTTCTTGCGTGAGTTGTGAGAGGCAACGTGAGGGAGAGGAAGAAGAGGGGCTGCGAGAGCATCCCCAACAATTGGTATCAGAGCGAGAAGATCTTGGACGGCGACGGCGGCGTGATGCTGCTGAAGCCGACAACGGCGGAGGTGGCGGCGGACTCCATGCGAAGTGGAGGCTGGCGGCGCGAGTTGGAGCTTGCCGGCGCGATGCCGCTTGCAGGCGGACGCGGTGCGACGCCGCGATGAGGCGACGGTGGTGTGATGCTGCGGCGACAAGGCGATGGTGTGATACCGCTACGAGGAGACGAAGTCGGCGACGATCCGCTGTTCTTTGAAGTTGCGGCAAGATTGAAGAATCAAGATTAGGGGGAAATTTGTTAGACTTAATCTTGATTCTAATTGTATCTGCATATTTAGTTTTGAGTCTTGCATGTAGTTAAGGTGTTCATGTAGCCTGTTGTAGTCCGGCAAGGTGTACGTGGGATGCGTACGAAGCCGACGAGCTTCAACGAAGCCATGCGAGGTGAGATGCTTGTGGCCTCGTGCGACATGACGAACATAGCGAGGTGCCGATAGTGGCGTGAAGCTGCAGTGCCAAGTGTTGTCGACAACGACCTGCTATTGAACTCACACAGCCGAGTGAATCGGTAGTCTATAGGTGAGTAGTTATCAGCATGCAAAGTTGTTAGCTGTGTGTACATGCATGTAGGCCCAGTCGTTTGTTCCTGGAGCGAATCTAGGAAGATGATTGAGCCGTGGATTAGTGGTGTGAGTGCATGAGACTGGTGGAGTTAGTGGATGAGTGGCTCATGGCCGTCCGTGTGTGTGTGTCTATTTAAGGTCTTGTAACCATGTTTCCATTTGGTAAGATCAGAGAGGAAAAAAGCTTGTGGCTGTGCGAGGCAGTGCAAGGCCAAAACTTCTGTTTTCCTTTCTTGCGTGAGTTGTGAGAGGCAACGTGAGGGAGAGGAAGAAGAGGGGCTGCGAGAGCAGCCCCAACAAACAATATCCATGGTGCTGCTGCTGGTGCGACCTTCCCGGTCGCGATGTACGTGCTTTTTCTCTCCTACCTTGCACTGCCACTTGTTTCATGTTTAGATCTGATGCATGTGCTTAGTCTGATGTGTGTGGTTAAATATGCTTGTGCATCTATCATGTTATTTTCGGTAATTAATCTCACACGAAAATTGCCTAATAATCCAGCAGAATTCTGGTTTGAATGGATGTGCAGATAAGATTGATCAAGGTAGCGGTTAATGTTTATGTAACAAATATATAGATTTATCATAATTTCGTAATCCTTCTAATCAGAGATAGCTTTGCCTGTGGATCGTTTCGAGAAACATGCATATAGTTGAGGCACGTACGATTAACGTTATGCTTGAGCTTAGTTTGAGTAGTACGCACGAAACACCGCGAAGTTGCACCATTCCTACTGTACGCGTCACGAATTTCACTCTCTGAAGACTCTTTAGAGTGAAGCTTCTCACTCCAAAGACAGAGAGCGCTCACGGTCCCCGGCCCACAAAAAAAAAGAGCGCTCACGGTCACGACAGAAACCGGCATACCGCGATCGGTTACATCAAATCAACATGTCGCCATGCATAAGAATCCAACGTGTGCCACCTCGGTACCATGCAAGTACAGACAGTCCGACACCACATGTCCTATGTGTTAGACATTGTAATATGGATCCTTGCAGGGTATGGTATATTATACCTATCCTACACAGACTCTCAAGCCACCACACGGGCTTTTTCTGCCTTCTATAAACACGTAACCGAAGCCCTGATTGGGACATCCGTCCCTCAAGCATTGACATAGTATCGAGCCTACCTTTTCCTATCATCTAGCTTCTGATTCCCAACAAATCGATATTTATTCGCTACCCCCGACTGATCTGAGAAGAAGAAAAGTTTCCTCCTTGATTCCCGATTGGCATGAAGAAGAAGAAATGGCTCATTGATTCCGATTGGGGAGAGAACAAAACCAACAAAATGTGGACCCTGGTTCCGATCGGCGTCCTCAACAACCAGCCCTCCTCCATCCAATGACGTCTTCATCATCAACGACTGCCATGGTGGTTACCCTCAAGTCTCCCCCTCCGTAAAAGTTATAGTTTTGCTGAAAATCAGTTGCTTGAGACTTAATAAATCTCAGTCGTTTCCTAGCTTGGAGATTCCCGTTGGGTGACTCTGTTTCCCAGGTGTGGGTTTTTATTTCTTTGCCAGACCGGCCGTTAGTTTCACACTTTCCATTCGTTGAGGACTTTAGGTGATGTGAACATTCTGGCCTTGCTCCCTGATTTTTTTTGTCTTCTCTAATGCAGCGTGTTCAAGCAACTAAGAGTATAAAATTATATCTCTTTAGTTGGTCATTCTTTTTGTTCCATGTGTTCATATTGTATCCAAGTTTCACAAGAAAAAGTCACACGCATGCACACTTGCGCATTAAGTGATACACATTGTACCTGTGTTCTTGTGCACATGAGTTACAATTGAGATTTGTAGTTGCAGTTGTGTTGTAACTGTGCTCTAGTTGCAAACGAGTTGCAATTGAGATTTGTAGTTGCATAGGAGTTGCAACTAGAAAATTTTCATTTGCATATGGGTTACAACTAAGAATTTTTTCAATTGCATATGGGTTGCGACTAAGATTTTCTCTAGTTGCTCATGAATTGCAACAAATATTTTCTTATTGCACATGAGTTGCAATTAATTTTTTTCTAGTTGCATATGGGCTGCAACTGAGATTTTCTGGTTGCACGTGAGTTCCAAATTTCCATCTAAGATTTTCTCTTGTTGCACATGGGTTGCAACTGATATTTTTCAGTTACACATGGGTTGTTACTATGATTTTTTGACTTAAAATTCTCTAAATACACTTAGGTTTGCACCTGGGCTTTTTCTAGTTTAACGTGTACAACAATAACATGAAGATGTAAAAAGATGTTATATTCATGCGCAATATTTCTCCTTTTTTTGAGGTAATATTTCTCATTTTTGTTTTGTTTGTTTAGATCCACGAAAACATCATAGACCCCACGTGATTATTTACAAGTAAAGAATTTTTTTTCGCGAAAACGCAAAAGTCTTGCGTTTTGATGCATTGAAAGATAGAACGAAAGGTTATATCTACATGTCCATGAGAGGACGAACACCCCGCACTACAACTCGACTTAAGAAAGGAGACCTAGTCTAGGGGAGGAGCTGGCGGACACCCCGGGCTCCCGCGTTCGCCCACTATCGTGCTTCGGTCTTGATGTCGCCGAGCAAGGAAGGCACTGAAGGCTGTGCGTTGTCAAAGATCGCAGCATTCCGGTGCTTCCAGATCCACCACGCCGTGAGCATGATTATCGACGATGTACCTTTACGCAACTGGCGAGGGTGGTACGCACCACCTGCGACCACCACTCCGCGAAGTCCCCCTCTGAAGAAGGAGGTCCAGAGGTGGATCGGATCCACGAGAGGACCTCGAACCAGACCGTCCTGGAGAATGAGCACCCAGTGAGAAGGTGCGTCATAGTCTCCTCGGATTGGTCACACAGCGGGCATCTGGGCGCATGTGGTAAACCACGACGCGCCAGCCTCTCACCCGTCCAGCATCTGTCAAGACAGGCCAACCATATGAAGAACTTCACCCTAGGGGGCGCGCAGGATCTCCAGTTCAGCTCCCATGATGGTGAGGTGATCCCCCCTGAAAGAGGGCCTCATAGCAAGAATGGGAGGTGTACTGGCCATCCGTCGTCCAAACCCAAGTCATCGTGTCCTGCTCCTCCTAAAGCTGGAAATCCCTCAGCCTGCTCCATAATTGCACATATTGCCATAGTGCAAGGGCACTGGGTGCTCCAGTTATGTCGGGAATCCAAGTGCGGTGGGCCAGTGCCTGACGCACCGTACGCAAAGCACACGTCGTTGGGAACCCCAAGATGAAGGTATGATGAGTACGGCGCGAGTTTCCCTCAGTAAAACCAAGGTTTATCGAACCAGTAGGAGATGAAGGCCACGTGAAGGTTGTTGGTGGAGGAGTGTAGTGCGGCGCAACATGATTCCGGTGCCAACGTGGAACCTGCACAACACAATCAAACTACTTTGTCCCAACTTAACGGTGAGGTTGTCAATCTCACCGGCTGGAAAACAAAGGATTAAACGTATGGTGTGGAGAATTATGTTTGCTTGCAGAAAACAACAGAGAACAATGATTGCAGTAGATTGTATTTCAGATGTAAAAGAATGGACCGGGTCCACAGTTCACTAGTGGTGTCTCTCCAATAAGATAAATAGCATGTTGGGTGAACAAATTAGAGTTGGGCAATTGACAAATAGAGATGCATATACATATCATGATGACTACTATGAGATTTACTCAGGGCATTACGACAAAGAACATAGACCGCCATCCATGCATCTATGCCTAAAAAGTCCACCTTCGGGTTAGCATCCGCACCCCTTCCAGTATTAAGTTGCAAACAACAGACAATTGCATTAAGTACTGTGCGTAATGTAAACAATACAAATATCCTTAGACAAAGCATTGATGTTTTATCCCTAGTGGCAACAGCACATCCACAACCTTAGGGGTTGTTGTCACTCCCAGATTCAATGGAGACATGAACCCACTATCTAGCATAAATACTCCCTCTTGGAGTCACAAGTATCAACTTGGCCAGAGCCTCTACTAGCAACGGAGAGCATGCAAGAACATAAATAACACATATATGATAGATCAATAATCAACTTGACATATTATTCCATATTCATCGGATCCCAACAAACACAACATGTAGCATTACAAATAGATGATCCTGATCATGATAGGCAGCTCACAAGATCTAAACATGATAGCACAAGAGGAGAAGACAACCATCTAGCTACTGCTATGGACTACTCACGCATCAATCCGGAGGCGGGCATGATGATGTAGAGCCCCTCTCCGGTGATGATTCTGAAGTGACATGCTACCAACACAATCTTGATCAATACTATTGTAAAGCATATGAGATGAATGAAGTGACTCAAAGCAATGGTATATAGTTTTTCTAACAAAAAGATAATGACTAAACAACTGAATCATATAGCAAAAACTTTTCATGAATAGTACTTTCAAGACAAGTATCAAAAAGACTTGCATAAGAGTTAACTCATAAAGCAATAGATTCAAAGTAAGATGTTTCGAAGCAACACAAAGGAAGATTTAAGTTTCTGCAATTGATTTCAACTTGTAACATGTATATCTCATGGATAATTGTCAACACAAAGTAATATAATAAGTGCAATATGCAAGCATGTAAGAATCAACGCACACGGTTGACACAAGTGTTTGCTTCTAAGATAGAAAGAAGTAGGTAAACTGACTCAACATAAAGTAAAAGAAAGGCCCTTCGCAGAGGGAAGCAGGGATTACTCATGTGCTAGAGCTTTTTATTTTGAAAACATGGAAACAATTGTGTCAACGGTAGTAATAATTCATATGGCTTATGCATAAAACTTCCTATAACTTGCAAGCCTCATGCATCGAATACTACTAGTGCCCGCACCTTGTCCTAATTAGCTCGGATTTCCATGGATTATCATTGCATTACATATGTTTCAACCAAGTGTCACAAAGGGGTACCTCTATGCCACCTTTACAAATGTCCAAGGAGATAAATCGCATTTGATTTCTTGATTTTGATAGATCTCAGCTTAAGGACATCCATACCGGGACAACATAGAAAACAGATAATGGACTCCTCTTTTTAATGCTTTAAGCATTCAACAACAAATAATATTCTCATAAGAGATTCTGAGGATTAATGTCCAAGCTGAAACTTCCACCATGATACATGGCTTTGGTTGGCGGCCCAATGTTCTTCTCTAACAACATGCATACTCAAACCATTCAACTCATGGCAAATCTCCATTACTTCAGACAATACGAACATGCATAGCAACTCACATGATATTCAACAAAGGTGTGACAGGTTGATGGCGTCCCCAGAAACATGGTTACCGCTCAACAAGCAACTTATAAGAACTAAGATACATAGCAACATATTCATTACCACAATAGTTTTTTAGGCTACTTTCCCATGAGCTATGTATTTCAAAGACAAGGAATGAAATTTTAAAGGTAGCACGCAAGCAATTTACTTTGTAATGGCAGAAAAATACCACATATAGGTAGTTATGGTGGACACAAATGGCATAGGTTTTGGCTCAAGGTTTTTGGATGCACGAGAAGCATTTCCTCTCAGTACAAGGCTTTGGATAGCAAGGTTGTTTGAAGCAAACACAAGTATGAACAGTACAGCAAAACTTACACAAGAACATATTGCAAGCATTATAAGACTCTACACTGTCTTCCTTGTTGTTCAAACACTTTTACGAAAATATCTAGACCTTAGAGACCAATCATGCAAACCAAATTTCAACAAGCTCTACGGTAGTTCTCCACTAATAGATTTAAAATACATGATGCATGAGCTTAAACATGATCTACTTGAGAGCTCAAAACAATTGCCAAGTATCAAATTATTCAAGACACTATGAGGCATTTTCTGTTTTCAACCAAATAACAAGTACAAGTGCTGCGGCTTTCAGCTTTCGCCATGAATATTAAAGTAAAACGAAGAACACAAGTGTTCAAATGAAAAAGCGGAGCGTGTCTCTCTCAAATACAAGGATTGCTAGGATCCGAATTTATTCAAACATAAACAAAAATAAAAGCAAACAGACACTCCAAGTAAAGCACATAAGATGTGACAGAATTAAAATATAGTTTTACTAGAGGTGACCCGATAAGTTTGTTGATGAAGAAGGGGATGCCTTGGGCATCCCCAAGCAGACGCTTGGGTCTTCTTGAAATATGCAGGGATGAACCACGGGGATCCCCAAGCTTATACTTTTCACTCTTCTTGATCATATCATATCATCCTCCTCTCTTGATCCTTGAAAACTTCCTCCACACCAAACTCAAAGCAATCTCATTAGAGGGTTAGTGCATAATCAAAAATTCACATGTTCAGCAAGGACACAATCATTCTCAACACTTCTGGACATTACCCAAGGCTACTGAAATTTAATGGAGCAAAGAAATCAACTCAAACACAGTAAAAGAGGCAATGCGAAATAAAAAGGCAGAATCTGTCAAAACAGAACAGTCCGTAAAGACGAATTTTTTCGAGGCACTTAACTTGCTTATATGGAAAAACTCAAAACTAATGAATGTTGCGTACATATCTGAGGATCACGCATGAATTTTTGCAGATTTTTGATTCTTCTACAGAGAGAAAACGAATTCGTGACAGCTAAGAAATCTGTTTCTGCGGAAATCCAAATCTAGTATCAACCTTCTATTAGAGACTTTACTTGGCACAACAATACAAGAAAATAAAGATACAAAGGTATTGCTACAGTAGTAACAAGCACCTTGACTCAAATATAAAACAAAAATTGCAGAAATAAAATAATGGGTTGTCTCCCATAAGCGCTTTTCTTTAACGCCTTTCAGCTAGGCGCAGAAAGTGCAAATCAAGTAACAACAAGAGATGAAGCATCAACATCATAATTTGTTCTAATAATAGAATAAAAAGGCATCTTCATTCTCTTTCTAGGGAAGTGTTCCATACCTTTCTTTAGAGGGAATTGATACTTAATATTTCCTTCTTTCATATCAATAATAGCACCAACGGTTCGAAGAAAGGGTCTTCCCAAAACAATAGGACAAGATGCATTGCATTCAATATCCAAGACAACAAAATCAACGGGGACAAGGTTATTGTTAACCGTAATGTGAACATTATCAATTCTCCCCAAAGGTCTCTTTATAGAATTATCAACAAGATTAACATCGAAAGACTATACAGACTATTGTGACGCATCCAAGTATGGACTAGGATGTGTACTCATGCAAGATCAGAAAGTTATATCTTATGGATCAAGACAACTCAGACCACATGAGGTTAACTATCCAACACATGATCTAGAGTTAGCCGCAGTTGTGTTTGCATTAAAAGGATGGAGACATTTTCTTTACGGAGCAAAGTGTGAGCTATACACCGATCACAAGAGTCTCAAATACTTCTTCACTCAGAAGGAACTGAATATGAGGCAGAAAAGATGGCTTGAATTATCAAAGACTATGATTTGACCATCAACTACACACCAGGAAAGGATAATATTGTAGCCGATGCCTTAAGCCGAAAGAGTACCGGAGGATTTGAACAAGAACTACCACCGGAATTGAAGAAGGAAATAAGCCAAGCACAGATACAACTCTGGGAGAAAGAAGCACATGATGGACTATCAGCATTCCAAGTAGCAGATGATTTAAATGTGAATCTAAGGAATGAGATTATCATGGGTCAGTTAGACGACCCATTCATTGTGGAGGAGATGGGAAGGATTGATGAAGGAAGACCATCATAATTTCACCACGGCGAGTCTGGATCACTATGGTTCCAGAAAAGGATTTGTTATCCAGATAACGACGAGATCAAGGAAGTTATACTCAGAGAAGCACATCAAACACCGTACTCAATACATCCAGGAAGTACAAAGATGTATATGGATCTAAAAGAATTGTTCTGGTGGAATAACATGAAGAGGGAGATTGCACAATATGTGGCAGAATGCCATACTTGTCAAAGGGTGAAGGCAGAACATCAAAGTCCAGCAGGACCGTTGCAACCTTTACCAATCCCAGAATGGAAGTGAGAAGAAATAGGAATGGATTTCATCACCGGACTACCCATGACCAATAAAAAGAAGGACATGATATGGGTAATCGTGGACCGGTTGACGAAAAGTGCACATTTCTTAGCAGTGAACCAGCAGGACAAAGGAGAAAAGCTCATAGATCTTTACATCAAAGAGATTGTGAGTAAACACGGAGTACCCAAAAAGATAGTGTCAGACCGAGGATCCGTGTTCACATCAGCTTTCTGGAAACAACTTCATGAAGCTTTAGGATCCAAATTGGACTTCAACATTGCATATCATCCTCAAACGGGAGGACAAACTGAAAGGACAAATCAGGTACTTGAAGACATGCTTAGGGCTTGTGCCCTAGATTTCGGAGGATCATGGGAGGAACACTTACCCTTAGCAGAGTTTTCTTACAACAACACCTATCAAAGCAGCATCAAGATGGCACCTTTTGAAGCTCTGTACGGAAGGAAGTGTAGGTCACCTATCTGTTGGTACGAGGCAGGTTCAAGCAAAGAGTTTGATCCAGATTATGTGAAAGAGAAGCAACAGATCATTGATGTGATAAGGGACAAACTCAAGATAGCCCAAAGCCGACAGAAGAGTTATGCAGACCAAAAGAGAAGCACATGGGAACCAAAAGTTGGAGACATGGTATACCTTAAGGTAAGTCCGATGAAAGGTCTTCAGAGATTCGGAGTAAAGGGGAAACTTAGCCCTAGATACATCGGACCTTTCAAGATACTGAGTCAGAACCGTGGGTTAGCCTTTGAATTGGATCTACCGGGAAGGTTAGCTCAAGTACACAATGTATTCCATGTGTCACAACTCAGAAAATGTTTAAAGACCCCAGATGCGCTAGTATCTCATGATGAGTTAGATCTACAGCCAGATTTGACGCATCGGCTTGCCAAGATTCTCGAGGAAACTGGAAACAACTCAGGAATAGAGCAATCAAATCTGCAAGATTCGGTGGAAGCATCATCCTGAGAGAGAAGCCACCTAGGAGAAGGAGGAAGATTTAAGGAAGTCATATCCAGAACTGTTCAGGTTATTACAACCACAACTTCGGGACGAAGTTTTCTTTAAGGAGGAAAGGCTGTAATATCCCAGGTTTAGAGACGATCGAGGGTAGAATTTAGAAAGGGATGTGCATTGCATCGTAAAATGGGGAAATTTCGCTTTTATAAAAAACTGCATCTTAGGGGGAACAAGTTACTCTCTCGACACCAGATAGGGTTAGGGTTTCGAGAGTGCGATAAACTTGGACCTATCTAATCTCAACTTAGGGTTTTGGAGAAGAGAGGGGAACAATCCACCTTCCAACTTAAGTTGCATGATTAAATTCAAACAAGTTAGTTTTGAATTTCAAATTCAAACTCAAATAGGTATATTATAATTTAAAGAATGGATAATTCATTAAACAAGTGAACAACCAAGAATATAAAATAATAGAACATTTAACTAAAGCTCATTAGAGAAAACCTTGAGCTTTATTGATTAACACACAAGATACAAAGTCATTTACAATATTCTTATGAATTATAATTATTACAACCCATTTCAGAAATTGAATAAATGAAAAACAAAATGAAAATTACAAAGATATGCAAATGGCTAAACTACTAGCTAAATTCTTCAAGAACTTCTTGATCAACACTTGATGAAGAGATTCTTGAGCATCCATTTGATCCATGCATATTAACACAACAGATAGAAATACAAATTATGCCAAGTGGCAATGCCACTTGGCAGGTTAGTGTAAAAATGATGAAATAGAGAGGATAATATCAACACTGCCGGGCGAACCAAGCCAAAGGACCAAGTCCCAACCTGTGAAGCACACAGGCAGCTCACAGGGAGTGCTACATGCTCAACACCACACACAGGCCAGGGGAGGGTCACCAAAGTGACCAGGTTTGCTGTCGACCACCGGAGCAAGGTAATGGGGGTATAAAACCTTTCCACAACCAAACCCTAGCAGCTCACCGACGGCAGCATCACCAAAGGGTAAGAACAGCAAGAAATCCTTAGAACAGCAAGAACAACACATCTAGCCAAACAATCCAGAAACAGTTCAGTTTCACCAAGAACTGCTCACTGTGCTCAAGCCACCATGGAGTAGATGCAGCACCAGCTAGCAAGGAGGAGCAGGGCAAGCACAGAAACCATCAAGAAGCAAAACCTCTACACCAACACCATTTTCTAGGAGCTGGAGTGAGGTATACCATTATCATGAACAAACCAGATGGTTTTGTTCACTATTTGCACAACCATGAACACACAGACACACAAAAAGGGTAGAAAACCCTGTTTGTATCATCACTTGGTTGCAAGACCATTTGGTGCCAGCAAACAAGAAAGGCTAGCAGGAAAACAACCAAGGGAACACTGGTTGTGTCAGCACAGTGACACAACCAAGGAAATCCAGCAAGGATTTAATCCTATTTAGCCACCCAAATTCACCAAGCACCTAACAGTTAGCTACACCATCAGAATGGCAGAAATATAAATTTTCTGCAAGTATTTGTCAACATCAAAAGCTTCGGCAATCAAATATGATCAACCAGCATTTATCCATAAACAGCAAGCCACCTGAGGTGGGAGCTACCAAAACAGCAAGGAATTTCTGTTAAGGCCACCTCAACCACAAAACCATCAAGCCAAATAGCATATCATTACCCAGAAGGGTTCAAAGGGAGCTAGGGTCCCCAACAAATCATTGGCATCCCTCTAGCTCAAGACAATCAATTAAAAGAATCATTACTGTATCACAGTTCATCTCATTTATCTATTTAATTAAGCAAGGCTTGAGATACATAAGTAAACAGTGCACCAGACACTTGCAAATGATCCAGAAGATCACTGCAAGCATCAGCAGATACTTGAGCAAGTAAAAGCATGCACCAGCACAGGCCAGTGTGTCACACAGACACAAGGAGGAGCACCAAGGACACACAAGCCACAGAGCAGCAGTCAACCATCAAGCAACTGATGAGCATATGATCATCAGGGCCTGACAGAGCATGCAAGAGCATGCTAGAACCAAGTCTAGCACCAATCCATGAACCATCTATATTAAATAGCCACAGCTCATGAACAATTGCATCACAGATAATTAAATAAATCAAATATAATTGTATCCAGAAGCACACCATCAAGGGATGGAGCTGTCTAGCCAACAACCATGCTCAATAGAGCATTCCCAAGAATTACAGCTCAATGAGCAACACACTAGGGGCACTGGTTCTTGCAGATTGCAAGGATTACTCACAGTATTCAAGCCAGGGGCCAAGAATATGAATACACATGTTAGCCTAGAAGCAGGAGCAACATGGCAGGCCATGAGCATCACATGATGCTCATGAGAAAGTATACATGAGCTACAACAGCAATAATGGCAAACACACAAGCATAAGCCAGAGAGAGGAGAGCACCATCACAAGCATAGCAATAGAGCTAGGTCATAGCACATAGAGAAGCAGCAGCTAGCACACCATGGCAGCAACAGAGGTAGCACGGCACACAATACATAGGCGCAGGAGCAGACAAACAACTTGGGCCTTAGGGCATCCAGTGACGAACAAGGAAGAAGGAGAGGCGAGAGAGAGAGAGAGAGAGAGAGAGAGAGAGAGAGAGAGAGAGAGAGAGAGAGAGAGAGAGGTGGAGCGACAGGCGGAGTACAGACGGGCGGCATGTGCCGCGCGCGCGGCGCTAAGCCGCCAGCTGCACGCACCAAGCCTCCCACCAGGCGGGGCTCACGGCGGCGCCATAGCGCCAGAACGCCAGACAGCGAGATCCAGGATCCGTAACCCTAGTGATACGTCCAAACGTATCTACTTTCCCGAACACTTTTGCTATTGTTTTGCCTCTAATTTGTCTATTTTGGATGCAACTAACACGGACTAACGCTGTTTTCAGCACTGGTGTCTCGTTTTTGTGCAGAAATCCAACTTTCGGGAAAAACCTCGGAATTTATACAGAAGGCCCTATTTTCCCAGAAGATTCACGGAGCCAGAAGGGCAAGTCAGGTGGAGGCCCCACACCATAGGGCGGCGCGGCCCGGGGGGCGCGCGCCCTGGTGTGTGGCGGCCTCGGCTGGCCCCCACGCCCTCCTTGGACTACTTATCGCCTCGACCTAAACGCACGAAAAGTCGAAGTGGCCAGAAACCCTCCAGAGCCGCCACATCGCGAAACTCCGTCTCGGGAGCAGTCTCCGTTGGCACTCCGCCGGGACGGGGATTGGAGGAGATCTTCACCGCCATCACCACCAACGTCTCTCCATCGACCAGCCATGTTTCCCCATCCATGTGTGAGTAATTCCCCGCTGTAGGCTGAAGGGGATGGTAGGGATTGGATGAGATTGATCATGTAATAGTCACAAGATTGTTAGGTCATGGTGCCTAGTATCAGTAGATGTTACTTTTATGATATTGTTGCAACTTGTTATGCTTAATGCTTGTCACTAGGCCGAGTGCCATGATCTCAGATCTGAACATGTTATTGTTTCATCATGATATGCATTGTTTATTGATCTTACAGTTTATACACACACGGCTGTCCGGAACCAATGACCCAGAATGAAATCGGGACTACCGGAGGGGATGGTAGTGATGTGAGGATCACATGTGTTCACGGAGTGTTAATGCTTTGCTCCGTACTCTATTAAAGGGTACCTTAATTTCCGATAGTTTCCCTAGAGGCCCTGCCATGGCTGGTAGGATAAAGGATGTTGTGCAAGTTTCTCATTGCGAGCACGTACGATATATATGGAACACATGCCTATTGATTGATTAGTACTTGGATACCGCTTTATTATTACCTGCAAATGCCCTACCATGATTGTTATATGAATTCTCTCATCCATGCAACGCTTTGTTCCTGTGCCTACAGTATTTTAATCCTGCTTGTTTACTATAATCACTACTGCTGTCTTTATTTCACCGCTGTTATTTCACTATTCCTACTGCTATAAAACTGTTACTACTCATAAACTCTTGCGAGTAAGTCTGTTTCAGGTGCGGCTAATTGACAACTCCTGTTAAGGCTTACAAGTATTCTTTGTCTCCTTGTGTCGAATCAATAAATTGGGTAATACCCTCGAAGACTGTTGCGATCCCCTATACTTGTGGGTCATCAAGACTATTTTGGCGCCGTTGCCGGGGAGCATAGCTTTATTTGCAAGTTCACTTGGATTGATATTGTTCGCTAAATTCTCCATCATGGGTAAACCTTGCGATACTAAAGTCGCCATATTACCATCCACTACAAGAAAAGGTACAACTCTGAGTACCTCTGCTGCTCTTGATTCACCATCTGTGATAAGTCAACTTGTTTCACCACCACAAACTTCACGTGTTGGTACTTCTGCTGAATCTGAAAATTCCTCTGATAATTTTGATGATGCTTCTACTGTGCTTGATAATGCTGGTTCATTAGGTCCTTTTCTAGATGCTACAATTGCTAGGTCTAGACAAATTGAAATTACTGAAACTCCTAATGAAATACTGTTACACCTGTTAATTCACCTGAGATTGATGATCTTGATGAAGATTATGTAGAACTTGATGATGATTTTATTGATAAATGCAATGCTACTACTAGTACAAGTAACCTCAAAAAGCTTATTGCACAACATGTTTAGATATAAACTGTCTCCTGATCCTAAATTTGCCACATCTCCTATAAACATTAAGGATAAAGATTATGACTTTTCTCTTGATTTATCTCATATATCTATTGTTGAGAAAACACCTTTTTGTGGTACTGAAAAAGAGAGTGCTGTAGAACATATGAATGAGCTTTCTACTTTAAGTAGCTTGTTTTCTGATGATGTTAAGATGCGTACTTATTTTGTTGCTAAGATTTTCCCATTCTCATTAAAGGATGATGCTAAGATTTGGTATAATAATTTGCCTCCTGATTCTATTAATAGTCCAAGTTGTTTGCTTGATGTTTTCTTTCGGAAATACTTTCCGCTAGTGCTCAACATATGGCTTTGCAGAGAATTTATAGCTTTGATCAAGAAGATGGAGAGAAATTGCCTGAAGCTTGGGCAAGATTTTGCTCTCTTATTAGAGCTCGGCCTGGACATGATTTGGAAAAGCATGATTTACTTGATATATTTTATAGTGGACTAACCATTGAGTCTAGGGCATACCTGGATAGTTGTCCTGATTGTGTTTTCAGGAAAAGAACTCCGGACGAAGCTGAAGAATTATTGGCAAAGATAAGCAAAAATCATGATGATTGGTCTACACCTGAACCAACCCCGACACCTATATATTGAAGAAGAGGGGTATGATTGAATTAAATGATGAAGATATGAGGGAAGCCAAGAAATCTCTTATGGAGAAGGGTATTAAATCTTAAGATGTGAAGAATTTACCTCCTATAGAAGACCTATGTAAGATAATTCCCCCTTCATCTACAATCGAGGTACATTCTCTTCAACGCTTTGATAGAGGAGATATTCCATATTCAAAACCTCTTGATCAATGTTTAGATGAATTTGATAATTATATTGTTAAGCAAAGTAATTTTAATATGAGAGTAGAGAATCATCTAATGGAAAATTCTCAAGCTATTGGTAAATTGCATGATATTGTGGAGAGAACCTCCAATGATGTTAAGATGCTTGTTAAACATTTTGATATGATTCAAACTCAAATTGATCAACTTACTAAAGTGCAAAATGACTTGTTAAAAAATAATCATGAAGAGAAACAAGTTTATGAAGTAACAACTAGAGGCGGTGTTTCTACCCAGGATCCTCTATATCCTGAAGGGCACCCCAAAAGAATTGAACAAGATTCTCAATGAACTAAAGAAATTAGTAGTCCTTCTAAGAAAAAGAAGAAGAAACATAAAGCTGTTGTAGAATCCTCTGAACCTGTTAATGATCCTAATAGTATTTCTATTTCTGATGCTGAAACCGAAAGTGGTAATGAACATGAGGAAGATAATAATAAGAATGATACTCCTGATAAAGAAGAAATTGAAAAAGAACCTGAAAAGCATGATAAAAATAAGAAGTACACTAAAGAAGATTTTATTACAAAGAAACATGGTAATGAAAGAGAACCTTGGGTTCAAAAGCCAATGCCTTTTCCTGCTAAGAAACTGAAATCAAAGGAGGAGGAACATTACAATAAATTTTGTGATTGGATGAAACCTTTATTTTTGCAAATCCCTTTGACTGATGCTATTAAATTGCCTCCTTATTCAAAGTATATGAAAGATATTGTCTCTAACAAAAGGAAAATTCCCAATGAGGAGATTTCCACTATGCTCGCTAATTACTCTTTTAATGGTAAGGTTCCAAAGAAGCTTGGAGACCCAGGTATACCGACTATTCCTTGTTCCATCAAGAATAATTATGTTAGAACTGCTCTATGTGATTTGGGAGCAGGAGTTAGTGTGATTCCTTTTTCTCTTTATAAGAGACTTGATTTAGATAAGTTGATAACTGATATATCTTTGCAAATGGTGATAAATCTACTGCTATTCCCGTTGGTGTATGTGAAAATGTCCATGTTCAAGTTACTCAACATTGCTTGATATTAACTGATTTTGTTGTGTTGGAAATGCTGAAGATGATAATATGTCTATTATTCTTGGAAGACCCTTTCTTAATACTGCAGGGGCTGTTATTGATTGCAATAAAGGCAAGGTTACTTTCAATGTTGATGATAAGGAACATACTGTCTATTTTCCAAAGAGGATTGATAAAGTATATGGAGTTAATACAATTTTTAATGTGAAAACTATCAAGGTGGGATCTATTGATTGTCCTATATATGAGCCTAAAGAAGAATATCAAACTCTTGTGATTGGATCCATATCAATTCAATATAAGGTAACATGATTGATTTGAGGTTTATTTCTTCTTATGTCATATAAAATTTATTTGGTAGCAAGACTTGATCAACCTTGTTAACAAGTATATTTTAATGCATAAGAGAGCTAAACAACATTTCTTTCTTTCTTTCTCCTCCATTTGTTTTACTTGCTGTAGCACTTTTTGTTTTGCAATATGCTTTAGTTGTTTAAGATTTTGGAAATCATTTTCCTGCGCAGTAATAATTAATTTAACACCCAGAAATGTGCATTTTTCGAAGTTCTCAAAAATTTACAAAAATTATCTGGTAGTCCTATTTTTCGAAGAGGCACCTGGAGCACCTGGGGCTGACCAGTGGGGCACCCCAGGGTGGCACCCCACAGCGGCGCGGCAGCAAGGGAGGCGCGCCACCCTGGTGTGTGGGCCCCTCCTTGCCCCACTCCATCATCTCTTTCACTCAGCTCTCTCTCTCCCGAAAAAACTCGTACTCACTTTCTCTCACTCGCGTTTGCTCAAGAACTCGCGATTTCTTGATCTCTTTGCTCAGCCCAGTTTCTGTCTGAAATTTGGCACATTTGCTCCTTGGTATGTGACTCCTTTGATTGTCCAATTAGAATTTTGTTTGGTTGAGTATATCTTGAATATTTTGCTGCTGTAGATAACATGTTTAGTGAGCTTGCATGCTTGTTCTAAGTGGTAGAAACTAGTTTTGATGCATGTTTAGTACTCTAGCAAGTTCCTATAGTAGTTCCCTCAATTATATACCTTGAAATCAAATTTTATAATGATTGTTGAAAAATTTCAGAAAATGGAAGGAAGTAGGCACCAACTAAACCAACAAGAATTGGAGGTGCAGCAAGTCATGAGAGTTCACCGCGAAGAGGGAGTATACCCCTCTTATTACCCATGCACGGATTTTATGCGGAATGCAGGAATCCTGCAAGATGTTCAAACACTGATTTCCAATGCAGGGTTGGAAGGTTTTACTGTTGGTGAACCTTACCAATATGCTAAACTAACGGTGTCGGTTGTGCAGGATTTCGAATTTCATCGGTCTCAAACTAACCCCATGGTCCGGTACAAGATTTATAACAAAACTATCAACTTGCCTTTCAGTGATTTTTGTGCAGCAATTAGAGTGCCGCAGTGGGGATCCTGCGAGAAGGTCAGGGGAACGCCGCGGGAGCTCTCGAATCTTTATACAATGATTTGTAATGGGAGGAGCTTCTCCGATGATGGTGGTAAGATTAGTAGCATTCAACAACCAGCTATCCGCTACTTCGCTTATTTCGTTACAAAGTGCGTTCTTGCTAGAAGGTATGCGAGTAAGTTGTCTGTTCAAGATATGGCTTTCTTAGCTGCCGCTTTGCAACAGGATAGGACCTATAATTTGGGTGCTTTAATAGCTTGTAGACTTGCTACTAACCGTGAGAAAGGAGGAATTTGTGGAGGTCTTATCGCCTCTCGCTTATTAGCTATGCATGGTGTAGAACCTCACCATCTAGATATTCCGCTTTCCATAGAGAAACTTGATGTTGTTTCCATGATTAAACATGAGTTTATTTCAGATGCATCTAATTTGAACAACCTGTATTATAGGATAACTTTGTATAAGAAAAATTGGAGAATAACTAAGAAAATTGAAAAACTAGTACGATTGCCTGCACCTGTTCTGCTTAACCTTGATGCCAGGAAAGGGTGGTCGATCACAGAAAATGAGCTAAATGCATACATAGAAAGGGAAGGCCATCGTGCAAGGGAAGGCACGGAGGGGGCCGAGGAGCACCTCGAATCTTCATCCGATGCAGCAAGCTCTTCATATCAACATTATGGTCATGTGGAGCCTCCACGACATTCTTCCGCGCAGGGGCCTTATTATCACTCCATGTATGATCCACCGCGTGGAACTCCGACCCTCGTTGGGAATGAACTCCACTTAGGCCAAAAGCCTGGGGGGGGAGGTATACCGGCATCACTCATTCTTTTCATATTATGGTTGCTGGATACTTGTACATACTTGTTTAGTTTCTTAGAGTGGTTTTCTAATGAGAGGGAGATGATATTTGGGGAAGTGCTGTCCAAAAACAATTCTGGGCTGTTACCAAAAAATTCGTACGCACAGCCAGAACGTTATTTTGAGTTGCCAATTTTTGAGCATGTGCCCCAGGTTGTTATCTAACTTTCATTAGTTGAACACTTTTTGAGCTGAGCAATGGAAGATTTTTGTTAATTTTGATTTCTGTACTGCTGTCAGGTTTTGGCAGATTTCTGTCATCCTGCTTGTGTTTCTGTTAGTTTGCACTCTCTTGTTTTCGCTTTATTTCTTTCCTAAAACACAAAAAGACCAAAAATATTTCTGTTGTTTCTCTTCACCATTTGTTTATTTGGTTTTTAGCTCTTAGTTTACTTTATTTGCTATCGTTAGTTTGCTATGAGAAAACCCAAAAAGATTTTTCTTTGTTTTCTTGTTTCCTTTTGTTCTTGTTTCTAACCCGAAAACACCAAAAATATTTGTTGTTCTTCTTTGGTTTGTAAAGTTCATTAGGGAGTTCAGAGGTCTCCGGTGGTTGGAGCTTGGTTTCATTCCATATTATTATTCAAGCTGCACAAGTGAAAGGCAATAATGACGATCTACGGCAATTTGACTGTGGTGAGAGGCTGGTATGAACTCTATTTGTTTTCATTTTTATACATATACTCATCCATGTGAGCATGCTTAGTTGGTTCATGTGAGGTATATGTCATTTAATGAAAGTCTAGTAGTTTATGATCTCTCATGATTAGTTCCAATCTATTAGTAATGAGTAGCATGTCATGAATATTTGCTTGCATTGTTTTATTCATAGATCGGTATGATATTGTGGTATCCTCCTCTGAATAATTCACTTGAATCGACTTGGCACATGCTCACGCATGCATATGACTAAAACAAAAGTCAATTAAGCCTCGCTGATCTACTTTGCTTCAGAGTTCTTGTATCACTTTTATGCCTCTGTTAATTCTATTTTGTCGCAAGCATGATTATGACAGTTATTGCTCTCTTGATTGTCGCTTCCCAGTCTTTTGCTAGACTCCACTTGTCTGAGCGGGAACGCTGCTCGTGCTTCCAAACACATGAAAACCAAGTTGTTCCAAAGTGTCCACCATAAATACCTATGCATGGCATTTCAAACCATTCCAAGTAAATTCTCATGTGCTACCTTTAAACCTTCAAACTACTTCTCAATTTGTGTTAATGTTTTATAGCTCATGAGGAAATATGTGGTGTTTTATCTTTCAACCTTGTCATTCACTCCGGACAGACTTTCACCAATGGACTAGTGGCACATCCGCTTATCCAATAATTTGCAAAAAGAGCTGGCAACGGGGTTCCCAGCCCCAATTAATCAACCTTCATTAATAATTCTCTTCACGTGTTTTGCTCTGATTCATCAGTAAGCAACTTAACCTGCAAATAGACACTTCCCCATGGTATGTGAATGTTGGAAGGCACCCGAGGATTCGGTTAGCAATGGCTTGTGAAAGCAAAGGTTGGGGGGAGTGTCATCCATAATGAAACTAAAATACATGTGTAAACAAAAGAGAAGAGGGATGATCTACCTTGCTGGTAGAGATAACGTCCTTCATGGGAGCCGCTCTTGAGAGTCTGGTTGGCGAGGTGGTTAGAGTACCCACTATCATTCGTTGACAACAACAAACACTTCTCAAAATAATTTTACTTCTGTCTTTGAAAAATAAAAAGCTCTAGCACATGTTAATCCCTGCTTCCCTCTGCGAAGGGTCAATCTTCTACTTTTATGTTGAGTCACCATCCTTTCTTTGAGTACTTTCTTGAGAGCATTACTATCATTCTTAGTATAATATGCTTGTCCCAAAATATGATCAGCTGTGGTATAACTTTGATGCTTTTATCTTTGACAAATTTACTTCTAGTCTTTCTATGAACTTCAGAGGTGCACTGGGCATTTATGTTTTGCTACAAATACAGGCAAGCGAGATACTTTATCATATCCTTCTATGAACATTGCAATCCTGCTTATTGAAGTGTTTCATGATGCTTGTTATCAGTTTATTGGTATCTTTTCATGATTGACACAGTTACTAGATGACTTTATTTGCATGTGCCTTATTATGAATTGCTTAAGCACTTGCCATATCATGAGAATATCTACATCATATGAACAAATGTGTTCGTGAAAGTTCTTTTATCGCACTCAGTTGTTAACTGAATTGCTTGAGGACAAGCAATAAGCTAAGCTTGGGGGGTTGATACGTCCAAAACGTATCTACTTTCCCGAACACTTTGCTATTGTTTTGCCTCTAATTTGTGTATTTTGGATGCAACTAACATGGACTAACGCTGTTTTCACAGACTGTTCTGTGTCTCGTTTTGTGCGAGAAATCCAACTTTCAGGAAAAACCTCGAATTTATACGAATGCCCTATTTTCCCGGAAGATTCACGGAGCGAGAAGGGCAAGTCGGTGGAGGCCGAGGGCCCCACACCATAGCGGCCCAGGAGAGGGGCGCGCGGCCCTAGTGTGTGGCGGCCTCGGCTGGCCCCCGGCGCCCTCCTTCGGACTACTTATCGCCCTCGACCTAAACGCACGAAGAAGAAGTCGAAGTCGCGAGCCCCTCCAGAGAGCTGCCACATCGTGAAACTCCGTCTCGGGAGCCAGAAGTCTCCGTTCGGCACTCCGCGGAACGGGGAATTGGAGGAGATCTTCACCGCCATCACCACCAACGTCTCTCCATCGACCAGCCATGTTTCCCCATCCATGTGTGAGTAATTCCCCCGCTGTAGGCTGAAGGGGATGGTAGGGATTGGATGAGATTGATCATGTAATAGTCACAAGATTGTTAGGGCATGGTGCCTAGTATCCGTAGATGTTACTTTTATGATATTGTTGCAACTTGTTATGCTTAATGCTTGTCACTAGGGCCCGAGTGCCATGATCTCAGATCTGAACATGTTATTGTTTCATCATGATATGCATTGTTTATTGATCTTACCTGCAAGTTGTATACACATTGTCCGGAACCAATGGCCCCGAAGTGACAGAAATCGGGACAACCGGAGGGGATGGTAGTGATGTGAGGATCACATGTGTTCACGGAGTGTTAATGCTTTGCTCCGTTACTCTATTAAAAGGAGTACCTTAATTTCCAGTAGTTTCCCTAGAGGCCCGGCTGCCACCGGCTGGTAGGACAAAAGATGTTGTGCAAGTTTCTCATTGCGAGCACGTACGACTATATATGGAACACATGCCTATTGATTGATTAGTACTTGGATACCGCTTTATTATTACCTGCAAATGCCCTACCATGATTGTTATATGAATTCTCTCATCCATGCAACGCCCGTTCATCTGTCCCTGTGCCTACAGTATTTTAATCCTTTGTTTACTATAATCACTACTGTCTTTATTTCACCGCTGCTGTTATTTCACTATTCCTACTGCTATAAAACTGTTACTCCTGATAAACTCTTGCGAGCAAGTCTGTTTCCAGGTGCAGCTGAATTGACAACTCCGCTGTTAAGGCTTACAAGTATTCTTTGTCTCCCCTTGTGTCGAATCAATAAATTGGGTAATACTTCCCTCGAAGACTGTTGCGATCCCCTATACTTGTGGGTCATCACCTAGCCACAGAGAGGGGGTCGGGGACGAGCGGGAGCAACGCCAGCTCCAGATCTACGCGGAGGAGAGTGACCGGAGTCGTGGGGCGGTTTGATTGCGCCCCATGGCGAGGGTCAATACCGCCAGAGTCCGCCGGAATCGGCCGGCGACGGCGGGGGCGACGCGGGTCGCCAGAGAGCGAGGGGATAGGGTTCGTCGAGGCGACGCGGTGGCGGAGTGGAGTGAGCGACCGAACGGGTCGGTTGGACCCGAGTGGGTCTAACCCAACCCGTTGGGCTCCACTGACAGGTGGGCCCAGGGGCATTTTTGTCTTTTCAAAATTGTCCATTTAATTAAATCTCTCCAGGAATTATAGAAAATAAATATAGCTCTAAAAAAAATAAAAATATGAAAATTACTCAGCATAAAATTCTCTACCATAATAAAATATGAAATGGAATTACTGAGACAAATGAAATAAAGCCATAATTTAATGAATATTATAATCATTAAAAATCACACCTTATATTTTTAATGATTAAACAAGTCCATAAATTATTTTGGACTTAAACAAATCTTGGCAATATTCCAAGATACTATTTACACTCTTAAGGAGTGATACGTCTCCAACGTATCTATAATTTCTTATGTTCCATGCTACTTTATTGATGATACCTACATGTTTTATACACATTATATGTCACTATTATGCGTTTTCCGGAACTAACCTATTACGAGATGCCAGGCGAACTCTGAAACGTAGGTCCAACAACCATCTCTCAACACCGAAGATCTTAGAATCCCCCCCAGGAGAACGTCCAGAGAGGGGCCACAGGGGCCCACATGGTGCGAGCGTGGCCAGGGGGGGCGCGCCGCCCTAGTGTCTGGTGGCCCCAGACCCCCTCTGACCTTGCCCTTTCGCCTATATAAGGTCCCTGACCTAAAACCCCGAGGAGAATAAGCCACGGTACGCGAAACCTTCCAGAGCCGCCGCCATCGCGAAGCCAAGATCTGGGGGACAGGGCACGCCGCCGGGGGAAAGTGCCCCCGGAAGGCTTCTCCATCGACACCGCTGCCATCTCCACCGCCATCTTCATCACCGCTGCTTGTCTCCCATGAGGAGGGAGTAGTTCTCCATCGAGGCTCGGGGCTACCGGTAGCTATGTGGTTCATCTCTCTCTATGTACTTCAATACAATAATCTCATGAGCTGCCTTACATGATTGAGATTCATATGATGATGCTTGTAATCTAGATGTCATTATGCTAGTCAAGTGGGTTTTACTTATGTGATCTCCGGAGACTCCTTGTCCCACGTGTGTAAAGGTGACAGTGTGTGCACCGTGTGGGTCTCTTAGGCTATATTTCACAGAATACTTATTCACTGTTATGAATGGCATAGTGAAGTGCTTATTTATATCCCTTTATGATTGCAATGTGTTTTGTATCACTATTTATCTATGTGCTACTCATGTGATGTTATTAAAGTAGTCTATTCCTCCTGCATGGTGTAATGGTGACAGTGTGTGCATCGTGTAGTTCTTGTCGTAGATTATGATCATGATCTCTTGTAGATTGTGGAGTTAATTGTCATTATGATAGTATTGATGTGATCTATGCCTCCTTCGTAGTGTGATGGTGACAGTGTGCATGCTATGTTAGTACTTGGTCTATTTTGCAAAGATCTATTATACTCTAAGGTTACTTAAACATGAATATCGAATGTTGTGGCGCTTGTTAACTCCGGCATTGAGGGTTCGTGTAATCCTACACAATTAGTGGTGTTCATTATCAAACAAGAGTATATGTAGCACAAGGAAGAGAACTTATTTATTATGTGATCAATGTTGAGAGTGTCCACTAGTGAAAGTATGATCCCTAGGCCTTGTTTCCACCACAAAGAATTGCTTCCTACGCCAGCAAGCTATTTTCTGGCGCCGCTTGTTTACTGTTTTACTGCATCTTTACTTTCTGCAATATTACCACCATCTATACCACCTGTGTTTTACTATCTCTTCGCCGAACTAGTGCACCTATACATCTGACAAGTGTATTTGGTGTGTTGGGGACACAAGAGACTTCTTGTTTGTTGCAGGGTTGCTTGAGAGGGATATCTTTGACCTCTTCCTCCCTGAGTTCGATAAACATTGGGTGATCCACTTAAGGAAAACTTGCTGCTGTTCTACAAACCTCGCTCTTGGAGGCCCAACACTGTCAGGAAAAGAAGTGTGAGTAGACATCAATCTATTTTCTGGCGCCGTTGCCGGGAGGAAAGGTAAAAGGTACTCACACTCAGATCTCGGCTACTAAGCTATTTTCCGGCACCGTTGTAAGTACTCGAAGCTATTTCCTTTAGATCTGCAATTGCATCTTTTTGTTTCTTGTTTACACTAGTTAGGCATAATGGACAACAATGAGCTTCTTATTCTATTTCTGATTTAAAACATGGATTGTTTGCTGCGAAAATTAAAAAACCTATGGAATCTTATTTGCATGCTGGTAACAATGATATTAGTATGAACGCTTTGAACACCATTGTTGTTAATGATATGGAAAATTATAAGCTTGGGGAAGCTGGTTTTGATGAAAGTGATCTTTTTAGTCCCCCAAGCATTGAGGAGAAAATTTTCTTTGATGATACTTTGCCTCCTATTTACGATGATTATAATGATAGTGGTCTTTTGGTGCCGCCTACTATGGAGAGTAAATTTTATTATGATTATACTATGCCTCCTACACTTGATGAGAATAATAATGATAGCTACTTTGTTGAATTTGCTCCTACTACAATAATAAAATTGATTATGCTTATGTGGAGAGTAATAATTTTATGCATGAAGCTCATGACAAGAATGTTTTATGTGATAGTTATATTGTTCAGTTTGTTCATGATGCTACTGAAAGTTATTATGAGAGAGGGAAATATGGTTATATGCATCTTAATAATATTAAGTTTCCCCTCTTTATGTTGAGAATCTTGAAATTGCGCTTGTGTTGCTTTTCTATGCTTGCCACTTTGTTCTTCTTGAACTTGTTTATTTACAAGATTCCTTTTCATAGGAAGCATGCTAGGCTTAAATTTGTTTTGAATTTGTCTTTTGATGCTCCTTTTTGCTCCAAATACTATTTCTTGCGAGTACGTCATTAAAACCGCTGAGCCCATCTTAATGGCTATAACGAAAGAACTTCTTGGGAGATAACCCATGTGTTTATTTTACTACAGAATTTTTTTTTTGTTGAGTCTTGGAAGTTGTTTACTACTGTAGCAACCTCTCCTTATCATGTTTTTGTGCCAAGTAAAGTTTCTATGTTAAAGTTGATGTTATATTTGGGATCATTGCGCAGAAACAGCATTGCTGTCTGTCACGAATTCTAGCATAAGTCTCTGAAATAAATTCTAAAAAATCTGCAAAATTACGAGCGTGATCCTCAGATATGTACGCAACTTTCGTTAGTTTTTAGTTTTTCCATTTGAGCAAGTTAAGTGCCCATTCCAGAAGCATCTTTACGGACTGTTCTGTTTGTGAGATTCTGCCTTTTATTTCGCATTGCCGCTTTTGTTAAGTTGAATGAGTTTCTTTGTTCCATTAACTTTCAGAAGTTTTGTGCAATGTCCGGAAGTGTTAAGAATGATTGTGTCACCTCGAACATGTGAATTTTGATTATGCACTAACCCTCTAATGAGTTTGCTTGAAGTTTGGTGTGGCGAAAGTTTTCAAGGGTCAATAGAAGGGTGATATAATGTGATCGAGAAGAGTGGAAGGTCTAAGCTTGGAGATGCCCCGGTGGTTCATCCCTGCATATTTTAAGAAGACTCAAGCATCTAAGCTTGGGGATGCCCAAGGCATCCCCTTCTTCATCGACAATTTATCAGGTTTCTTCTCTTGAAACTATATTTTTATTCGGTCACATCTTATGTACTTTACTTGGAGCGTCTGTATGTTTTTGTTTTTGTTTTGGTTTGAATAAATGATTGTTTGGGAGAGAGACACGCTCCGCTGGTTCATATGAACACATGTGTTCTTAGCTTTTAATTTTCATGGCGAAGGTTGAAACTGCTTCGTTAATTGTTATATGGTTGGAAACGGGAAATGCTACATGTGGTAATTGGTAAAATGTCTGGATAATGTGATACTTGGCAATTGTTGTGCTCATGTTTAAGCTCTTGTATCATATACTTTGCACCTATTAATGAAGAAATACATAGAGCTTGCTAAAATTTGGTTTGCATAATTGGTCTCTCTAAGGTCTAGATAATTTCTAGTAAAGAGTTTGAACAACAAGGAAGACGGTGTAGAGTCTTATAATGTTTACAATATGTCTTTTATGTGAGTTTTGCTGCACCGCTTCATCCTTGTGTTTGTTTCAAATAACCTTGCTAGCCTAAGCCTTGTATCGAGAGGGAATACTTCTCATGCATCCAAAATCCTTGAGCCAACCACTATGCCATTTGTGTCCACCATACCTACCTACTACATGGTATTTCTCCGCCATTCCAAAGTAAATTGCTTGAGTGCTACCTTTAAACAATTCAAAAGTTATTACCTCTTATTTGTGTCAATGTTTTATAGCTCATGAGGAAGTATGTGGTGTTTATCTTTCAATCTTGTTGGGCAACTTTCACCAATGGACTAGTGGCTTCATCCGCTTATCCAATAATTTTGCAAAAAGAGCTGGCAATGGGATTCCCAGTCCCAAATTAATTAACAAAAATAGACACTCCTCCATGGTATGTGATTGTTTGACGGCACCCGAAGGATTCGGTTAGCCATGGCTTGAGAAAGCAAAGGTGGGGAGGAGTGTCATCATAATAAAACTAAAACAAAAAGGCACTCCTTCATGGTATGAGATTGTTGGCAGGCACCCGAGGATTCGGTTAGCCATGGTTTGTGAAAAAAAGGTTGGAAGGAGTGCCACCCAAAAATAAAATAAAATGGGAGCCGCTCTTTGAAGGTTTGTCTGGCAAGGGGGTTAGAGTACCCGCTACCATTCGTTGACAACAACAAACACCTCTCAAAACTTTATTTTTATGCTCTCTTTATGTTTTCAAAATAAAAGCTCTAGCACAAATATAATCGATGCTTCCCTCGTCGAAGGGCCATTCTTCTACTTTTATGTTGAGTCAGTCTACCTATTTCCTCCCATCTCAAGAAGCAAACACTTGTGTTACTGTGCATTGATTCTTACATACTGCATATTGCACTGGTTATATTGCTTTGCATTGACAACTGTCCATGAGATATACATGTTACAAGTTGAAAGCAACCGCTGAAACTTAATCTTCCATTGTGTTGCTTCAATGCCTTTACTTTGAATTTATTGCTTTACGAGCTAACTCTTATGCAAGACTTATTGATGCTTGTCTTGAAGTACTATTCATGAAAAGTCTTTGCTTTATGATTCATTTGTTTACTCATGTCATTACCATTGTTTTGATCGCTGCATTCATTACATATGCTTACAATAGTATGATCAAGGTTATGATGGCATGTCACTTAAGAAATTATTTGTGTTATCGTTTACCTACTCGAGGACGAGCAGGTTAGATGCTGATACGTCTCCAACGTATCTATAATTTCTTATGTTCCATGCTACTTTATTGATGATACCTACATGTTTTATACATTATATGTCATTATTATGCGTTTTCCGGAACTAACCTATTTGAGATGCCGAAGTGCCGGTTACATTTTAGCTGTTTTTGGTTTCGAAATCCTAGTAAGGAAATATTCTCGGAATCGGACGAAATCAACACCGAAGATCTTAGAATCCCCGGAGCTTCCAGAACACAGAACCGTCGGAGAGGGGCCACGGGGGCCCACACATGGTGGCGGCGCGGCCCGGGAGGGGGCGCGCGCCCTGTCTGGTGGCCCCATACCCCCTCGACCTTGCCCTCGCCTATATAAGGTCCCCGACCTAAAACCCGGAGGAATAAGCCACGGTGCGTGAAACCTTCCGAGCCGCCGCCATCGCGAAGCCAAGATCGGGGACAGGAGTCTGTTCGGCACGCCGCCGGGACGGGGGTGCCCCGGAAGGCTTCTCCATCGACACCGCTGCCATCTCCACCGCCATCTTCATCACCGCTCTGCTCCCATGAGGAGGGAGTAGTTCTCCATCGAGGCTCGGGGCTGGCTGGGGTAGCTATGTGGTTCATCTCTCTCTATGTACTTCAATACAATAATCTCATGAGTTGCCTTACATGATTGAGATTCATATGATGATGCTTGTAATCTAGATGTCATTATGCTAGTGTTACCTGCCAAAACCCACCGGCGGGCAATGGTTAAGCAACACGAAGAGCCGGGAGGCTCCCAAGGCCGCTTAGTGGACCCTGGCACCTCGCGTCGTCCCGCAAGTCTTCCAGCCACGTCCGGCGGTTGCTAGGGCGTGCCACCTGACCTAGACCCGATCGGGAAGGTGTTAAATTGCTTCGATTGTTCCTGCATGGTAGACACGTAAACATTAAATACGAGCCCTATCGGCTCTCGGGTTGCCCTGTGGATCGGCTCAAAGAGCCGATCGCCCCATGGTTCATGTTGGATTTGCAATGGCATGGGGATCTGCTTGATCAAAACAAAGCTAAACCAATCTACGACAGTTTAGGGTTTTCACCGCATAACCGGAACGTCCTACGCGTAGTCGGGCCTAGGATACGGAAGATGATGAAAACTACCCCTACAAGAGGCCTAAAAACCAACATTACGTTAATTCCCGGAACATCCCTTGTAGGAACGGTAAACAACACCTAACGCACTACCGGATCGTCCGACCCCATCATAAGGCCTAACTATGCAGATATTAAACTAATCCTTGCGGAGCAAGGAGCAACCATAACAGATCGGATCCACTAAGTAACGAACAAGCAAGATGCTGCCCTTACACATGGATAGGTGTAAGGGCAGCTAGACAGGATTGCCCGCAGATATGCACGAGAAAGCATCAATGCAAGCCCCTAAACACCTAATGATAAGTAGTGCTCTCGCCATCAACAACGCTTCAGCACGAGCACAAGATAGACGAATAAACGTATACTGCCTAGATCGCGAGATGCGATCTAGGCAGCATGATGCTTACCCGGAAGAAACCCTTGAAGGAAGGGGTGGCGATGCGCCTGATTTGTGTTTGTTGTGAACGTGATTGTCCTCCTTTTCCGATAACCCTAGATACATATTTATAGTCCAAGGGACTTTCTAATTCGAGCGTGCACCTAACCGTGCACGGGCCTCTATCTGTTAATTCTAAACACGATGCGATCTACTATATTACAGATACACGGGCACTAGCCCAAACTCTTAAGCGCAAGGCCGCTTCAAAGATCCAGTGTGATCTTCAAAGCCCATCTTTACTTACGGCCCATCTCCTGATTTGGCCAAATCGGGTGATAACACATGCCCCCTGGTTTTGGTAATGATAATTTCAAAACCATCTGTTTTTGAGGGGTCATGTCGTGGCAGAGCAGAACCGTCGCAGTATTTTCTCATCATAACGACTTGCCTTCCCAACTTCTGCACGATTTGACAGTTTGGCACCACGTCCTCGAGCGCTCGACAATTAAATTTCCATCTCCTTTTTATTCAACCGCAGCAGTTCTCCTCTTCATCCCCTTCGCATCAGCACTTCCAAAAGCCCTCCTCTGCCACCATGTCTTCCTCCTCTTCTTCCCCCTCATCGGTCTTTCCACCCAATCCTCCTCCCGCGAGCCGACGCCGGTGGGACCCGAGGAGGCCCGCGGCCAACATCCGCCGCCATAGCCGACGGGGACGAGTGGAGTCACGACTCCTCCTTCTGGTCCGAAGATGACCAGTCCCAACGGACGGGGAGAGCGACCTCCGTTCCTCGCCATTGGGGAATCGGAGGAGGAAAGCAACGACGATGGCTTCTCCTGGGACGGTTTCCTCCTCCTAGGAGGTGAAGGAGGAAGAAGAGGAGGAGGACGAACCTCCTCCGGCGAACCGCCGGCCAAGCGTCTCTGCCCCTGGCCGGGCAACATCGCGACTTCGACGGCGACTATGGCGACGGCGACGAAGAAGGCGAGGACAATGAAGGTCCCAGCCGGTGGCGCTACGATGACCGGCCGCCGGCGAGGAGCAGCGGCGGCCGACGCGAGGCGCATGAGCTCGCGCCCTAGATAGGATAGAGCTAGGAGTAGTAGATGATAGGGCAATGTACCCCTAGCAATCCCTTTTGAGAGCAATCAGCTCCTTCTATGTAAGAAATCTGATTATCAATGAAGAAATCTCCCCAATTTGACTTTGTCGATTTCTTCCATATTGATTTAGCCGATTCTCCCCTATCTTGATTTTGCCGATTGTCACCTTGGTCGATGTTCAATGAGCCGATGGCAATGCATCAGCTCTTATAATAAATTGCAAGACAGATCAATCTAATCACCTCCTCAGATGGTAACTTGCAATCCTTGAAATTCAGATCCAAACACCCAATCGAACACGTCCAGCACACAACCTTGAGACCCTCAGATCTTTGGACTTCAAAGTCATCCGATCGTGATGTTTGTCCTGACGGCAAAACTACTGGATTAATGCTTCCAGGAAAGCTTCTTAGCCTGTTGCTAACAACCTTGATGTTGAAACTGATACTCCTGTAAAACAGGTGCCATTTGCTCATAGCTTCCTTGTGATGTTTGTTTCTTTGCGGCAACACACTGGTCTAGAGAGCCTAAATGATGATGGCTCCTCTTCAATCTCCTCCCACCAACCCTGGTGGTCTTCTTGCAAGAGCTCGCCACCTTCCAACATGGTCACGATGCGAGAGTAGATTTCAACACCATCGGCTCTTCGGAGCGAAAGAATCTTCGAGGCCGAGTGCCCCCAAGCCTCGGTCAGGCGAACGGAAGTGGACCAGCCAAACGAGCCATCACCGGCTTCCAAGTTGTAATGCGGAGCCACCCGATTCCAACAAAATCGGCTCAAGAGCAAAGAATCTTGAGGTGAGCTGCCCCCCGAGCCACTCAGCTCTTCATCAAAACAGGGCAGGAAAGCTTACGCCCAAGGAGCCAATGCACTAGGACGGCTTTGGAAGGATCAGCAGCTCCCTTAAATTAAGAAGCACCAAATGTAGCGGCTCTCGAACTCCTCCTAGCTCCATTCTTGCGCCTTGCTGTTCAGATTAGCTCATCATCTCGGGCAGACTGATGCAGCTTCGGGTGAGGATATTTGATGAAGTTGCCACCTTGGTCAAGCCCCAGGAGGAAACGTCACAGCCAATTGGATGGTCATTGGCTGTTCTCATGATCCTAACCTGATCTGCATGCTTACGCAGGTCCTTCTGATCTCGAAGATTTGCTAACGGAGCTCCTCCAGTAGAGCCTCGCCACGTAACTTGATAACTGCTCCACTAGGCTTGCACGCTTGCGTTCGTATCCCTTGAGTCGATGGCGTGCATCGGCTTTTAATCCTTAAGTCGATGTCTACGCATCGGCTGTGCCCAAAATTTTTGGAGTTTTCCATTTTTTCCATTTTGGAGTTGATCTGCTAGGCATTTGACATCCACTCCAAACTTTGTATCCTCGTGTCTCATCCGTCTATGTGCCCCCCGAGCCGATTCTGTCAAGTAATTGATGGTATCGGCTCTTCAGGCATCTGGTGGATCAATGCTGAACACAGACAAAACGTATGTCGAGGATAATTTTGGCCGATTGCGGGAATCGGCCTCCCTTTTCATTGCAATGCTTCGTGAAGGTTTAGCACTTCTTGGTTTGCCACTGTAGCTACGTGGCATGCTAGAGATAAGATCTTTTGCTTTTCACTTTTGAGGGCCGATCGCAGGATCGGCCTTGCCACGTACGTCCAATGTCTTGGACTGCTGTTACTCGGGATCACGGACACCATGTTTGTATCAGCCGATGCCTGTGCATCGGCCTTCGTCTGTTTAGGGCGCCATACTTTCTTTGGCGGGCGCGCCTTTGTCTCCAATGTTTGTTGAATTTTCACGGCCAGATCGGGCCGCGCCTTCCTCAACGTGTACAGGTACTGTGCCTCGGCTTCTTCCAGGTTTAGTGCATTGCACCCTGCTGCAAGAATGGCTGAGTCCATCGAGGGCACCACCTTGGTCGGTGATACCTATCTTCTTCTCCATCCGACTCCTCGAAGTCTTCTTCTTGAGACGACTCAGCTCGTTTATTCTGAGGTGGGAGAGGGCCTAGACGCTCGAACACGCTGAAACCTCATTTGTCCTTCTCCTTTGCTGTTTGCATTCTGGGCAGTTCTCGATTGTTGGCAATCGGCTCATTCCTGAGTCCCAGCAATGTTTGAAGAAAGGACAGTCCCAGTGCTTATCCATGTTGTCTTGCTCCCTTGACCTCCCGCTAGCGCGACGCTCCGTACCCGTCGTTGTTTCTATCATGCTGACGATACCTCATCTTACATCAGACCGATGATATCTTTCGTCGTCGTCGTAACGCCGACGTCGGTCATACTGCTGCTCATATTTGTTGAGGAGATGCACGGAGAGTGGGCGTTGATACCGTATGCTTCTCACCTCCTCCTCAGTTAGGTATCGTCTTGTTATCACTAGAATTTGACCAAGCCAGAGGTGGGCCGCGATCAAGATGGACTTGAAGATATACATATAGAAGAGATATGTGAATCGGCCTTGTTTACCAAGTTTGGGCTAGTTAGCCCGTGTATCTTTATAGTAGGTTATGTAGAAGTTAGAATTTATCTCGTGCACGGTTTGGTGCACGCCCACGTTAGAAAGTCCCTTGGACTATAAATATGTATCTAGGGTTTATGGAATAAACAACCAACGCATTCAACACAAACCAATCTCGGCGAACCAACCTTCGTCTCGAGGGTTTCTCCAGTAAGCACCATGCTGCCTAGATCGCATCTTGCGATCTAGGCAGCACGCCTGCCTCACGTTGTTCATGCGTTGCTCGTGTTGAAGCCTTTTTGATGGCGAGCAACGTGGTTATCATAGATGTGTTAGGGTTAGCATTGTTCTTAGTATCATATGCTGTCGTAGTGCAACCCTTGCGCATCTAGCCGTCCTTGTACCTCATCATGGGTGCAGGGGCGGCACCCCGCTTGATCATTATTTAGTAGATCTGATCCGTTACGGTTGCTCCTTGATTCATCAAGGATTAGTTTAACATCTGCAATAGTTAGGCCTTACAAAGGGTTGGAGGATCAGCGGCGTGTAGGGTGTAGTTTGCTGGCCCTAGACAGGACGTTCCGAGGATCAACCTCGTGTTGGTTTTTAGGCCTTGTCTAGGATTGGCTTACGATCACCGTGCGCGGCGCGAGGCCCAATCGTGAGTAGGATGATCCGATTATGCGGTGAAAACCCTAAATCGTCGTGGATCTCATATGCTTTATCTTGATCAAGCAGGACCACCATATATTCGGCCACCTTGGACGAATCATGGGTGGATCGGCTCCTCGAGCCGATTCACGGGATAACCTGAGAGCCGGTCGAGGCTCGTATTTAACGTGTACGTGTGTGCCCTGCAGGAAACTAAGCGAGGCATCATCCACACCTTCCTGACCGGTATAGGTCAGGTGGCACGCATGCTTACAATTTGCATCGGCGCGCAACCGGGAGGCTGCGGGCCGTCGCTCTGAGGGACTAGGGCCAGCCGCAGCCCTAGTTGTTCCCGGCTCTACGGTGTTGACCAGTCGCTGCCCGCCGGTGGGTTTCGACGTCAACACATTCTGCACGCCCGGTGGGACGATCTTCAGCATCAACCACATCGCCATCTACATCGGAGATGGCGGAAGAAACTCGGTCACTTACGAGGATCTGAACGGCGAGCTCAAGAAGAAGTATGACGAATCAGGTCCTCCTCGAAGCCGACCTCATCGCTCTTTCCACAGGACCCGCTCCCATGGCATCGGATGGAAGGGGTTCTCACCTGAGGCGCGCTCGATGGGGTGGACCTATCCACCCCGTCGGAAGAACGCACCAGGTCGCTGCGTTAGGAGATCAACTTCATGGTGGCTCATTCGCTGCACGCCATTCGAGAACACGGTGAACACGTGGACGCGTGGCTCTTCGCGTGATCCGGAAATCATGAGCCGTCGTACTCTCCATCAGGGACCAGCTCTAGGGACTCACCAAGGAGAGTTGCCACTCCAGTCCCGTCCACCGCTGCCGTTCGCGTTGGCAGCGCCCGGAGCGCCGAACTCATCGGCCTCGTCGTCTACAAGATTGGTGGTGACCCCGGTGACTACCAATTCCTACATGACGCGCCCAAGGAGATCCCGCACGGATACACATGCGCATACGTGCCAGGGCTGCACACTGGGCACTCTCGAACCAGGTTGCAACAACGGGGACTTCGGGACAACGGGAGGAACGTCGGAGGCGGACCCCGAGAAGCGAGACGTGGCTAGCTAAATACGCCACCACGACAAAACTCCAGAGCCCAGCTCCTGCAGTTGGCTCAGAACCGGAAAAACAAGCATGGCTGGTTAAGTACGCCACCCCGGCGAATCTTCAGGGTTCGACACCTTCAGCCATCACCACGGATCAGATTTGTACGATTCTGAAAGATCAGTTCGGCATGATGCCGAAAAGGAAGACGGTCGGCTATACCAGCCGTACCCCAATGAGTACGAATTGATCCCGCTACCACCCAAATATCGGCTCCCGGACTTCACAAAGTTCAGCGGATCAGATGGTTCCAGCTCCATCGAGCATGTGAGCCGATATTTGGCACAGCTGGGCATGATCTCAGCGTCAGACGAGCTGCGTGTGAGGTACTTCTCACAGTCCCTCACAGGATCGGCTTTCGGTTGGTACACATCGCTGCCACCGAACTCAGTCCAGACTTGGAAGCAGTTGGACGGTTCGGAGGCAATCACTCAGAGGCTTCCGAGGCTGGCATTGCCGATTTGCACAAGTACGACAGAAGCGCAGAAACGGTGTCGGAGTACGCCCAGCGCTTCGGGACCGTTAGGAACCGATGCTATTCGGTTCACGTAAGCGAAAAAGAAGCAATCGAGTTGGCGGTGGTGGGTCTATCATCATCGATCAAGGACGTGGCCTCCAAAGCGGACTACCCTTCATTAGCACACATGGTGCAGAAGTTGTCAGCGTAGCAGCGCCACCCAGATGTCTACCAGGACAAATTCAAGCGCGTGGTTACCATGGTTGACGCAGGCGAAGATGAAGGTGCTACGGGAGAACAAGAGGTCGCGGTGGCTGAGTGGACTCGAGCGGCAGGCCCAGTAACTGCAAATGGGTGAAGCCACCAGGGGCCTCCAGAGGGTTCGACCCGACGTGCGAAAACCGAGCAGATTACCGATCTCTTACTCGCGGAGAAGCATATAAAGATACCCGAAGGCCACAAAGTCCCTACGGTGCAAGAGCTGAACGGAAAGCCATACTGCAAGTGGCATAACACGTTCACCCACACCACTAACGATGCGGGGTGTGGCGTCGCCAGATCCAAATGGCAATAGAAAATGGGCGACTAATTTTTAACCAGTACGCCATGAAGGTCGACACGCACCCCTTCCCCGCCGTCAACATGGTGGAGTATACCCACCTCGGAGGGTGCCAGCCAGATCTCTCATTCGACATCAACATGGTAGAGCTTGGGCACCACTCTGAGAAGGACGGGGATGAGGGCAGCTGCTCTCATAGCAAAGACACAGAGGAGGCCGCTCCATGCGATCGGCTCAGTCAAGATGGCAAGCGCTACGTCACAGAGGGAGAAGTGAAGAACATAAGATATCAACGACCTCTCTCTGATCACCTCCTCAACAAGTATGTGAGTCGGTATGACCAACGCCGGCGACACGGCGACGATGATGAAAGAGAGATCGGCTAGAAACGACGAGAAGGAATCGTCAGCATGATCACGATGAGGAGCGGCGGGAGCGCCACGCCAGGAAAGACGAGAGCGAGACGGCACGGACAGGCATTGGGACTGCCCCTTCTTCAGACACTACTGGGATTCCGGAATGAGCCGGTTACCAACAATCTTCAACTGCCCGAGAATGTAACCGAGAAAAGAAGGAGGCAGCCAACGTGTCTGTGTTCCAGCGTTTAGGGCCTCTCCCGCCTCGAAGCAAACACGCTGAGACCTCTCGGTTGGAAGATCTCGAGGATTCAGAAGACGAGGGGGAAGACGAAGAAGATAGGTACCACCGTCCAAGGTGGTGCCCTGATGGTCTCAGCCGTTCCCAAAAGCGCAGGGTTCAGCGTTTGCGCGGTTTGGAGGAAGCCGAAAGGTTATACTTGCATACGCTAAGGAAGGCACGACCTGATCTGGCTGCGAAAGTCCAGCGAACCCTGGATGAAGAGGGACAGCCGCAAAGAAAAGAGTGGCGCTCCAAGCAAAGGAAAGCCGATGATGAAACATCGGCTGGCACGAACATGGTGCTCGTTCTTCCGGCGAAGCTTAGAGCTCCACGATTACACGATGCATCCAAGGTGGACAACAGCAAGTGCACCAACGTGATAAAGTCAGAGATTGGGCTGGTTTTATCCACCGGCCTGGACGAGTAGCAAGAGCACGTCAATAAGCAAACGTGGCGAGGCTGATCCTTGCGATCGGCCCCCAAAATTTATGAAGGGACATTACAAAACCTTCACGAGCAAGCAACGTGGAGGCGATTCCAGCAATCGGCCAAAATTATCCCCACCATCTATTTTGCCTGGGATCAACATTTGACCCAGCAGGGACTACCTAAAAGAGCCGATACCATCAATTCTCTTGACAGAATCGGCTCGGTGGGCACCTAGATGGATAAAACACGAGGATATGAGGTAACACTATCAAGGGGGCCGACGCACAAATCGGCCGTAAAAAATTCAAAAAATTTTGAGCACAGCCGATGCAGCAGACATCGACTTAAGGATACAAGAGGTAACCAGAAGGTCACTATGTCAGGAGCGGCATGGGTGTGCAGAGCAGGTTAAGGGCGGGTGGCATCAAATCCACCTGAGGAAAAGAGCCGATCTGACCAGCAAGGCGCAAGGAATGTGCTAAGGAAACTCGGGGGGCAGCTCACCCTGAAGGTTCGCTGCTTTTAAAAGCCGGTTTGGTTGGAATCGGTTGATTGCTGCATTGCAACTTAGAGGCTAGTGGTGACTCGGTTGGATGGCTTACTGCGGGTTTCATCTCGACGTAGGCTCGGTAGGCTCTGGAGAATCTGGCGTTTTAGAGGCGATTTTGAAACAGGCTAACATGGCGCTACGGTGGGGAATCTGACGATGGCTTGTTCGGCTGGTCCATTTTCCTCGCCTCGATTAAGGCTCGGGGACCTGGTAAGGCTCTGTTTAAAAGCCAATTGAGATGTCATTGGCCGATCTTCCGTTGCTACCTTCTTCATAAAATGATGAGCGATCACTAAAGAGGGTCGTTGAAACTGGCGGAAGAAATTTAAGGGCTCTCCGAGGATTCCACATTATCTACCGGTTAGAAAATCATCGGTTGGGGAACTGAAGGGTGAAGGATCGATGCATTGCTATCGGCTCATTGAAAGCGGTTTGAGGAAATCGGCAAGATCAAATTGGGAAGCTCCTTCATTGATAGACAGGATTTCTTACAAAGGAGGAACCGATTACTCAAAGAAAGAAGAACAAAAGAAGGGTCTATTGACCCATCTACTACTGCTAGGCCTATGCTAGTAGATCCTAATCTACGGGCCATCACTCGTCATCGTCGTCCTCGGAACCCTCATCGGCACTGCTGCCGATGGGCTCCTCGTCGCTACTCCCATAGCCCTCTCGGGAGCTTCATCCCCGTCTTCATCGTCGTCCGCCGCCGTCAGCCACATGCGGAGCGCTTCGCGGCGGGTAGCCCTCGAGGGAGTCGTCGTCGTCATCCACCTCTTCCTCCTCTTCGGAGGTGGGGCAGCCTTCCCAGAGGTCGTCCTCGCTTTCCGGCTCCAGTTCCTCGTCGACGGGAGCTGAAGATTTTCATCCCCGCTGGTCAGGGACTGGTCGTCTTCAGACCAGACGGAGGAGGCGTGGTCCTCCAGGGCACGGATATCCGGCGGCGTCTCGCGGGAGGAGGAGGACCCATAGGAAAGCTCGGAGGAGGAAGAAGACATGGTGGCGCAGGAGGATTTTGTGGGTGCTAATGCGAGGAAGATGAAGGAGGAGCAAGCTGTTTAGAACGGCTAAATAGAAGGGATGTGAGGGAGATTTAATGCCACAGCAGTTTCCGAGGAGGTGATGCCTAGCAGGAAAAATTTTCGGACGCGTGGAGAAGTGGAAGGGGCAAGGCATCATGATGAGGGATTCTGCGGTATTTCTGCTCTGCCACGACATGACCCGACGGAAGGAAGCATAATGATTTTGGAAATGTCATTTCCAAAACCAGGGGGGCATGTGTTATCACCAGAATTTGACCAAGCCAGAGGTGGGCCGCGATCAAGATGGACTTGAAGATATACATATAGAAGAGATATGTGAATCGGCCTTGTTTACCAAGTTTGGGCTAGTTAGCCCGTGTATCTTTATAGTAGGTTATGTAGAAGTTAGAATTTATCTCGTGCACGGTTTGGTGCACGCCGTTAGAAAGTCCGCTGGACTATAAATATGTATCTAGGGTTTATGGAATAAACAACAACCAACGTTCAACACAAACCAATCTCGGCGCATCGCCAACCCTTCGTCTCGAGGGTTTCTCCGGTAAGCACCATGCTTGCCTAGATCGCATCTTGCGATCTAGGCAGCTGACTCTGCCTACGTTGTTCATGCGTTGCTCGTGCTGAAGCCTTTTTGATGGCGAGCAACGTGGTTATCATAGATGTGTTAGGGTTAGCATTGTTCTTAGTATCATATGCTGTCGTAGTGCAACCCTTGCGCATCTAGCCGTCCTTGTACCTCATCATGGGTGCAGGGCGGCACCCGCTTGATCATTATTTAGTAGATCTGATCCGTTACGGTTGCTCCTTGATTCATCAAGGATTAGTTTAACATCTGCAATAGTTAGGCCTTACAAAGTGTTGGAGGATCCAGCGGCGTGTAGGGTGTAGTTTGTGGCCCTAGACAGGATGTTCAGGATCAACCTCGTGTTGGTTTTTAGGCCTTGTCTGGGATGGCTTGATCACCGTGCGGCGCGAGGCCCATCGTGAGTAGGATGATCGGGTTATGCGTGAAAACCCTAAATCGTCGTGGATCTCATATGCTTTATCTTGATCAAGCAGGACCACCATATATTCGGCCACCTTGGACGAATCATGGGTGGATCGGCTCCTCGAGCCGATTCACGGGACCTGAGAACGATCGAGGCTCGTATTTAATGTGTGCGTGTGTGCCCTGCAGGGAGCTAAGCGAGGCATCATCCACCTTCGACGGTATAGGTCGGTGGCCTCCCTGCAATTTGCATCGGCGCGCGACCCGGAGGCTGCGGGCCGTCGCTACGAGGGACTGGGGCCAGCCGCAGCCCTAGTTGTTCCCGGCTCTACGGTGTTGACCAGTCGCTGCCCGCCGGTGGGTTTCTGACGTCAACACGTCTATCATCATCCTAGGGCCGGTCGCGTGGAACGGCCTCCTCTTTATCTTTGCCACAAGAGTGGCTGCTCTCTGATTCATCTTTGCCATGGCGGCTCACGAGCCCTGCCATGACAAGAGAACCCTGGCTCCCTTATGGAGTGGCTTAGGTCCACCATGTTGACGTCGGAAACGGACGCATGTCTACCTTCATGGCAAACTGTCCGAAAGTTAATCGGCCTGATTCTATCGCCATCTGAATTTGTGCGCGCAATACTTTGCATCGTTGGTGGCGTGCGTGAACATGTATGATGCCATTTGCGGTATGGCCTTTTGTTCATCTCTTGTGCCGTAAGGATCTTGTGGCCTTCGGGTAGCTTCAATTGTTTCTCTTTCAGTAGCAGATCGAAAATCTGCTCAGCTTTGCTCACATCGAAGTCAAACCCTCTTGGAGGCCCTGGTGGATTCACCCATTTGCAGGACAGTGCTGCCGTCAAGTCCATTCAGCTACTGCGATTTCCTGATCTTCGCGAATCTTCATCCTCATCGGCATTGACCAGGCTTATCGCGCTTGAACTTGTCTTAGTACGATTACGGATAGCTTGTTCATATAAGGTCAGCCTCTGGACCATGTGCGCCAGTGTGTACTCCACTTGGAGCATCCGGATCCTTGAATGGCCTGCAAGGCCTGCCACGGCTCAGCTGCTTCTTTCTCGAGATAAATGAACCGAATAACATCGGTTCTTGACGTTCTGAAACGCTGAATGTATTGGACACTGTCTCCTCGCTTTCCGAACCAGTGCTATTCGGCAATGCCGATTCAGTAACCGAATGATATTGCGTGTGGCCCGTTCCTCTAGCTGCTTCACGATCGCAGCAATTTGGTTGAGCAGGTGTACCATCCAAAGGCTGGAGACGGTGAGGGATTGCGAAAAGAACCTCACCCGTAGCTGATCCGATGTGAAACCATGCCCAGCTGGGCCAAGTATCGGCTCACGTGCTCAATTGAGCTAGATCCTTCTGACCCACCTGAACTTTGTGAAGTCGGGGAGCCGATACTTAGGTGGTAGTGGGACCAGGTCAAACTCATTGGGGTCGGCTTGGAATAGCCGATTATCTTCTTCTTCGAGCGAGATGCTGAGCTGGTCTCTCAAAGCGCAGGATCGATCCGCGGTGGAGGGGTAGTGGCGAGCTTTCATGAATTGGTGCGGTGGCATACTTGGCTATGCCTGTTTCTCAGCGTCGCTCCCAAACTCCCCACTGCTGCAGTTCCTCCTGCGGGAACAATTGCTCCTGCGCCGGCAATCCCTCCTGGTGGCGCCTGGATCGCCTGCGTCCAGTTGTTGCGTCCGGCACAAACGTGCACACGTATCCGTGTGGGATCTCCTTGGGCGGCTCATATAAGAGCGATATCGCCGGATCACCTCCAACCTTGTAGACAACGTATGCCGGTGAACCTTGTTCTTGTGGAGCTGCCATCGTGTACGGCAATGGTGGCTGGTGTGGAGTTGCACCTCTCCTGTGAGTTCTAGAGGGTCCTGAAGGAGTACCGATGCTTCATGATCTCTTGCACCACACGGAGGGCAACGTCCAAAGTATTTACCAGGCTCTCGAATGCCGATGCCGCGAATGAGCCACCACGTAGTTGATTTCCACCGCAGGGCTCACGTTCCTCTGAAGGGAGAGACAGATCCAGCCCTTCGAGGACGCCTTGGCGTGAATCCTTTGAACCTGATGCCGTGCGACGGGTCTTCTCAAGGGGCCGATGAGTTCGGCATCAACGATGGCCTTCACTCATCGTACTTCTTCTTGTGATCCTTAGAGGGATCCTCGTATGTGATCTGCTCCTCTGCCATCTCGGATGTCGGTGTTGACGTGGATGTTGCAGAAGATGTCCACCGGGCGTGCGGAATGTGTTACCTGCCAAAACCCACCGGGCAATGGTTAAGCAACACGAAGAGCGGGAGGCTCCCAAGGCCGCTTAGTGGACCCTGCACCTCGCGTCGTCCCGCAAGTCTTCCGGCCACGTCCTGGCGGTTGCTAGGGGCGTGCCACGACCTAGACCCGATCAGGAAGGTGTTAAATTGCTTCGATTGTTCCTGCATGGTGAACACGTAAACATTAAATACGAGCCCTATCGGCTCTCAGGTTGCCCTGGATCAAAGAGCCGATCGCCCTATGGTTCATGTTGGATTTGCAATGGCATGGGTTCTGCTTGATCAAAACAAAGCTAAACCAATCTACGACAGTTGAGGTTTTCACCGCATAACGGAACCCTACGCGTAGTGGCCTAGCAGATACGGAAGATGATGAAAACTACCCCTACAAGAGGCCTAAAAACCAACATTACGTTAATTCCCGGAACATCCCTTGTAGGAACGGTAAACAACACCTAACGCACTACCGGATCGTCCGACCCCATCAAGGCCTAACTATGCGGATATTAAACTAATCCTTGCGGGCAAGGAGCAACCATAACAGATCGGATCCACTAAGTAACGAACAAGCAAGATGCTGCCCTTACACCCAGAGATAGGTGTAAGGGCAGCTAGGTGTCGAGGACGGCATTGCCACACGGATATGCAGAAAGCATCAATGCAAGCCCTAAACACCTAATGATAAGTAGTGCTCACTCACCATCAACAACGCTCAGCACGAGCAGCACGAGGTAGAACGAATAAGCGTTGCACAGATCGCGAGATGCGTCTAGGCAGCATGATTTACCGGAAGAAACCCTTGAAGGAAGGGGTGGCGATGCGCCTGATTTGTGTTTGTTGTGAACGTGATTGTCCTCCTTTTCCATAACCCTAGATACATATTTATAGTCCAAGGGACTTTCTAATTCAGCGTGCACCTAACCGTGCACGGGCCGGACTCTATCTGTTAATTCTAAACACGACGCGATCTACTATATTACGGATACACGGGAATCTAGCCCAAACTCTTAGCGCAGGCGCTTCAAAGATGCTCCACGTGTGATCTTCAAAGCCCATCGGCACATCTCCTGATTTGGCCAAAATCGGGTGATAACGCTAGTCAAGTGGGTTTTACTTATGTGATCTCCGGAGACTCCTTGTCCCACGTGTGTAAAGGTGACGAGTGTGTGCACCGTGTGGGTCTCTTAGGCTATATTTCAAGAATACTTATTCTGTTATGAATGGCATAGTGAAGTGCTTATTTATATCCCTTTATGATTGCAATGTGTTTTGTATCACTATTTATCTATGTGCTACTCATGTGATGTTATTAAAGTAGTCTATTCCTCCTGCATGGTGTAATGGTGACAGTGTGTGCATCGTGTAGTTCTTGTCGTAGATTATGATCATGATCTCTTGTAGATTGTGGAGTTAATTGTCATTATGATAGTATTGATGTGATCTATGCCTCCTTCGTAGTGTGATGGTGACAGTGTGCATGCTATGTTAGTACTTGGTCTATTTTGCAAAGATCTATTATACTCTAAGGTTACTTAAACATGAATATCGAATGTTGTGGCGCTTGTTAACTCCGGCATTGAGGGTTCGTGTAATCCTACACAATTAGTGGTGTTCATTATCAAATAAGAGTATATGTAGCACAAGGAAGAGAACTTATTTATTATGTGATCAATGTTGAGAGTGTCCACTAGTGAAAGTATGATCCCTAGGCCTTGTTTCCACCACAAAGAATTTTCCTACGGCAAGCTATTTTCGGCGCCGCTTGTTCTTGTTTTACTGCATCTTTACTTTCGCAATATTACCACCATCTATACCACATGTTTTACTATCTCTTCGCCGAACTAGTGCACCTATACATCGACAAGTGTATTTGGTGTGTTAGGGACAAGAGACTTCTTGCTTTGTGGCTGCGGGTTGCTTGAGAGGATATCTTTGACCTCTTCCTCCTGAGTTCGATAAACCTTGGGTGATCCACTTAAGGGAAAACTTCTCTTGTTCTACAAACCTCTGCTCTTGGAGGCCCAACACTGTCTACAGGAAAAGAAGCGTGAGTAGACATCAAGGAGTATTTTTAAATTGTTCTTATTAGCCACCTCTCACATTAAATAATTAAGCATCGGGAAGGGGGGAACTAAACCCTAAAAATCAAAAGCATGCATATTTAAATCTTTAACCATTGCCCTTATCGGACAATGATGCTATCTTTCAGAAACAGAGGATCAGGGTCAATCCAAAACATCCAACTGCACTACATCCCAGTTGCCAGGCAAGTTCATCGCTTGTGCATGTCATTTGAGTATTTTACCAAATTACTTGCAAATTACTATGCTTATCACTCTTGCATGAAAAGTAAAATTGCTATCTTCATAATTATGAATATGACTAAGTGGTGGGTAATGGAACCATGGTATGAGTTTAGTGGAGGTTCCATTGCAAGGGTTATATCCATCTAGGATTAACAACAAATGTCGTTCAGTGATTCTTGTGCCGTAATACCCGTGTTAATCATAAGATCTGGAATGGGACGGGGTAGTCAAGTGTGTTCTCTCCTCTCGTTCATCAACGGATGCGCTTACCGTAGTCACTTGATCGAAAGAAGGACAAGCGGAGTGGTTGGGGAGCCCTAAGTCCCCACGGTAATGCGGTCTATGATGGGTTGCATCTACCGGCGAAGGAATTTATGGTAGAGCCCTGAATTGTTGTCGTGGTCGGGGGCCATCCAAAGTGGTATAAGTGCACCGGCGAGGACTCAGGGTCGGGGATTGCAACAAAGGGTGGGTGTGCGAGGTTGCTGGGGAATGCAATTTTGGTTAGGACATTATACCGGGCCTCACACCAAGGAAGTGTGGACGGGAAGCTGGCCGGTTGGCACCAAGTTTAAGATCTAAAGCAACACACCTCTGCAGAGTGTAAAGAACTGTGACATGTCACTCCCTGTTCCGGGATATGGAACTACGAACGCGGCCAGAAAGGAACTCCATGAAGTTCTAGTAAACCGGTGAAGGCTGACGGACATAGTTCTTGAATAAAAGCAACCTTTTGAAGAAATGATTATGAAAACATGCATTGGTATTGGACTTTCTGGTCTAGTACCGTAGCTAGTTCATTAAACACCTCTTTCCTATTATGAACTTGTTGAGTACGCTCATACTCATACGTCTTATAATCCCCTGCTTAGATTGCATGAACCGTCTTGCGAAGGACACCGACGACCAAGAAGGTGTAGATGGGATCTGCTATGAAGAGCCAGATCTCTCCGGAGGTGTAGAAGGAGTGGACTATTTTATAGTCTACGGGGCCGGGGACAGTACCGGAGGAGAACAAGCCTAGGATAGAAGAGTAGTAGTGATACCGAGCAGTGCGAACACTCTAGTAGTACACTGCTCGAGTAGAATAAATGTATGACCTGCTAAGACTATTATAGTGTAAGTTAAGTCGGGTTCACCTGGAACCCAGGAGTATTCCTGCCTGGACCCAGGAGGAACTCCGTGATGATATGTACATATGATTTGTAATAATAAATGAATGAGTTATGGACCAGCTATGTTCTGTTGTACTACTCTGGGGGATGTAATATTTGCGGATTGGTACTTCGCACATGTTATGTCAACGACTGGCATATTACAACATGCAGTGGTATGCAGGGTCACCACATCTAGCCATCCATGATGCACACAACGTTTTTGGAAAAAAAAAGTAAAATAAAAAACATAAGTCGTGAAATGTCAAGGCATGTAGTAACAAAGGTCCTTATTAAATACCGCAATTGGTAACAACTGAACTAGGAGAAAATTTCCCAAAAAGGGCACCTTCACAAAGGGAACGCCGTGCGGGCACTGCTACGATCCACACAAGCACGCTGAACCAATACTCTCGAAGAGGTTTTTATTTCCTCTCGAATTCTCAATCGCCCAAGAATTTCTTAAATCCAAGTTGACGATGAGAACTATCTCTCTAACCTTGACATCGGTGTAAGAAATCATATTTGTATTTTTGAACTCAAGGAAAACAAGCATCATATTTTATTGCACTATATGAACAAAAAAATTTACATCATACTCTTTGACATGTAATTTTTTTTTTAAAAAATGACCGAGACCTAGTGAAATATCATTCGTCCGAGACTTAGACACCCTCGTTTCTTTTCTAAAAGCACTAGCTCAGAGAAGATACGTGATGTGATAGCTAGCCACTATTGAATCGCCTTTTCAGACGTAGAGATACATGTTTGTCAGCGCACGGAAACGATTTATTGAGGAAGATACGAAGTTATTGCGATTTGCAGATTGCATGATCGTTCGTTAGGCGCATTAACTAATTTCTCGTGGACGTGTTTCCATGCTTTTGAAGCGACTAAGGATGCCCGTGCATTCTGGTCCTCCATATCTTTGGGTCGGCAACTCGGCTTGCATGCTAATGAGCTGAGGAAATAGCAGATCACACCAACTGTTGGGGCTTCTTTTGCACAGAACCACAACAATGATATTTCTTTGCATCAAACACCAATGTTTGGGGTAACGATTTGCACAAAACACAAATACTTCAATTAGGAGTATTAACAGGGAATTAACCGCATTAGGCCCACTTTCATAATCAAGGCGGCATACAACATGGATTTCACAAAGCTCTTTGCTGGATATAGATGAACAGATGAGTTCAATCCTGGTCAGCAGCAGCACCACAGCTCCGGCCATGGTGAGCGGGTGGCACCATGGCGGCAAGCGTCCGCAGGGAGGGGCACGCGGGCAGAGAAGGGACCTCTCCCTCGCCGGCCCGCTCCGGACCTCTCCCACGGACATCCTTTTGGGCGGCGATGTTGTTTCAAAGATTCAGAAGCTCGTCGATACATTGAGGTGGAGCCCCCCCCCCCCCCCCCCCCGCCCCCCCCCGGGTGGCGGCGCCGCGCCACTCCGGGGAGCCCCTCCTCACCGGCCCTCGGGCCCCCGCCAGCCCCTCCCTCCCCTCGCCGCCACTGCCGGAGGTGTCGCCGGGCAAAGCCCGCGTGGCATGGCGGCGGCGGGGGTTTCAGATGGTCGCGATCATGGGGGTGGGGCAGCACTCCTGATCTCTATCTTGTGGTGGTGGTGGTGCGCGGCGTCGGCGGCCGGAAGGCGAGGGGACGACGGTGGTGATGTGGCCGGATCTTGACCCTTAGGGCCTGCAGGCGGCCGGCTGCTGCACCTTCTCCTCCGCGCGACGGGATGCTCCGTGCGCATCACATGGGAGCCGGGGCGGCGGCCCTGGGCATGGCGGCGACAACCTCTTCCCCGGAGGTGGACGGCCTCGTTGGGATCTAGGGTGGGGGATCTTGGGATCCCACACAGATCTCCAGCGGTGAAGATCCAGTCGACGACGAGTTTAGGATGACGGGCAGCCGGTGAAAACCGTGCTTCCTCTCGGGCTTGGCGGACGATGGCGGCGTCGCTTGGCGTCCTTACCTTGTCGAAGGCATCGTCTTTACTTGTCTCGCCACTCCACTCAGCGAGTTGGAGATGTGCGGCTGTCGGTGAAAATCGTGCTCCGACCCTGGTCATGGCGGGCGATGGTGACGTTACGTGTTGTTACCTTCTTGTAAGGTTTTGTGAATAATCTAATAAAAAAGCCGTGTGCATCCTTTGGATGCAGAAGCTAGGGGTGATATTTCCCCATTTCGAAAAAAAAGGAATTTGAACACAGCGCCAAAATCAATGCAACAGTCTTTGTTCCCCGTCTCCAGCCAAATGTCGCCGCCTTGCCGATCTCCTCCGCAGCTTCCGCCAGCTCGTTCGATTCCCATTCCTCGCCATCCCCCCAGTGCTTATGTATCCGCCACCGCCTCCCCGAGCATCCGCCCACCCTCGGCCATCCCCGCCGCATCCCATGTGCTCCGCCCGCCGTTTCCCTACACTTCCTATGATAGTGCTAACCTCCCCATCGATGTCCTGCTTTGCACTGACATCCGCCACCGCTAGCGTGCATCACCTACTCACCGTCGTCCATTCAGTCTATCGATCCAGGCAATCATCGCGGCCTCGATCTACCCGAGCCCCGTCGCATCGTCGGCCACCACGATCCCCACATCGTCACACGCCACCCTTGACCTTTGCCCGGGGGCAGATTATGAAATGACAAGTGTGGGCCCACAATTAACTAATGGCTATCAAGGCTGTTAATGGTGATTTATGTGTTATGTGCAACGTTTACAACAAATACTGGTGTTTGGTGCAAAAATTTCTAGTTGTTGTGGTTTCCTGCAAAAGAAGCCCCAAAAAGTGGTGCTACTTGCTAAAACCTCTAATGAGCTTGCTTGTGCCGTCAAGATTCGTGAATGGACGTCACGGATCACTCGATAGTCCAAGGTGGATATGCATGCATGCCTCGCCGATTTTTGTAGCTTCACGCCATGGCCGGCCTTGCGACTTACATCGCTTTTGTCGATCTGAACAGCGAAATCAAAGTGGAGATGCCCATCACGTATGTCATGGGACGGCTGCGAGTAGCCCCTCCAATGGCGAAACACTCCTGCAAGATCGGGAAACATATTATATCTTCTAGCTAGCTAGTGATGTACCATCATGTGCTAAAAGCACATTTGTACTTCCAAAAACTTTTAAAAAGTACATGTGTACGGCTAGTAGCTATGCTGTTAACTAGCTTATCGGCCATTATATTCACGTATCTGCAAATATAATACTAGCACGCACTGGCGTACCGACCGGCGAAGGAAGGATTGGCCAAAATTTACTCCTCCGAAAGCAAAGAAAAGGATCTGGGTTGGAAAATGCTGCAAACGATGATTAATGTCATAACAGGAGTAATTATGAAGCTAATCAAGAGAGGCGGCTGAACACCGATCAATCTAAGAGCACTAGTAGAAAACCTCTCATCCATCTAAGCCATAAATACCGGATCCCTTACGAACCGGTACTAAAGGGGGCATTAGTACCGGTTGTATTGCCCAAGCCTTTAGTACCGGTTCGTATGGACCTTTAGTACCGGTTCGTGACACAACCGGTACTAAGGGTCCAGCGAAAAACCTTTTAGTACCGGTTCGTGTAATAACCGGTACTAAGGTTTTAGGGCACCTCCACCCCCCCCGTGGATCGCCTTTTTTGCTCTGTAAAATACAAATGAAAATGATAGAAAATTCAAAAAAATAAAATGTTTTCAGATTCTCATATGTTATGCAATCTACTATTCGGTGAAATTAAGAAATTCGAATTTTGACTTTTTTTGCAAAAAAAGTTTGAAAAATGGTAAAACCCATTAACTTTTGCATACGACGTCGGAAAAACGTATAATATATCAAAAAAGTCCTGGGAAAAAGTTACATCCGAATTCACACGGGTTTACCCGATTAGCCAATTTTTAGATTCTCAAAATTCAAAATGAAAATATGAAAGCAGGAAGATTTTAGTTTTTTGAATTTGACTAGAGATTAAGTGTAGTTAGAGACTAATGGAAATACTAGTAATTCTAAAAAAAATAAAAAAAAAGGGAGTGAAAAAAAGGGTGTGAAAAATAATTAGAAAAAATGGATAAAAAATTTAAACAAAATAGGCTTTAATAGGTTAGTGTTACGAACCGGTACCAAAGTCTCCCCCACGGTTCCTCCGTGCCGTGGAGGCACCTTTAGTAGGTTCGTAAGGAACCGTACTAATGGGGAGGCCTTTAGTACCGAATAATTAGTACCGGTTAAAACGGTACTAAAGGCACTTTGAACCGATGCTTAAAGGGGGTTCTCTCAGTGGAGTATCTCCGCCGGCTCTCTTGTATCCCCCCCCCCCCCCAAACACCCGAAGAGTTTTTCAAAAACGAAATTGCAATTTGAACCACGATTCTAAATAATGGAATATATAGTTTTACAATAACTAAAAAGGGAAAACTAAGTTTAACTTAATCAAACGGTGTCTCCTTTAAGCCTCCACAGATGCATATGTGCACCACGAGATCATTTTGCAATTGCGCTTCCACACGAACCTCCACGTTTGAGAGTGGCGTTCTTATCCGCTTGTAATTGAAGAAGAGCAGCAAGAACATAAAGTCTCTTGTTCATCAGTGGTGGCAATGGCTTCCTCATCCATAAACTGATGCATCCTCTCACCATCGCTATCCATATTTATAAATTAAAAAATGAAGAAATTGAATCAACAAAATGGCGGTGATAGAGGAAAATGCCGTCACAAGTAAATGGCCGAACACCTTGCTAGCTAGTCGTCCAATGTTGTTAGTTACCCTATTGCCCATCGATCACATTCACATGTATTGCAAATATAATAGTAGAACGCAATGGCGTACCAACGACCGAAGGAAGGATTGATCAACTTTTACTCCTCCGAAAGCCAAGAAAAGGACCGGAGTTGGGAGATGCTTCAGATCGATGCTGCAAATGATGATTATAACGTCATAACAAAAGTAATTATGAAGCTAATCAACCGGCTGATCCTCTTGATATCACAGTACAGGTCCGGTGTGTCGGCGACACGATCCGGGCGGCTCGGGCTGATTGACTAATCCTGTGTTGCCCAAACTTGAGTGTTGCACAAAAGATAGCGAGAAAGATACGAGTTTGGTAGCCCAGATTGGCCGTGGCATGGAGCACCTAAGGTTGGTTTCCTACAGCTAGCTAGCAACGGGTTTCTGCCACCTTTTCCCCTCTGTCGCCATGGATGTGGATGGCCGGCCAAACTGCCTATAAATTGCACCCCCTGCATGCCCATGGTCCCTCACTCACAATCCAAACAACAACAACAACATCATCATCTTCAGCAGCAGCGATCGACAACACGTTTCGCCTTCTAGCTACGACGTCGTCCTTTGGCTTCATCGACATGGCATTTGCTGAGGTATGTGACCTGCCCTTGTCATGATGGCTATCTTCTGATCTCAGGATTGCAATCTATGAGTACGTTTCAAATTATAAGATGTTTTAGCTTTTGTGTAGCATATGTATCTAGATTTCTAGACAGATTCCACTATGTATGCTTGCTCGTTTCAGTTCGTATATATGTAGTTCACGTTGAAATATCCGATACAATCTTATAAGTGGGAACCGAGGGAACATGCACATGGTGTTTTCCATGGATGAAAGCTTGGAGAAAATGTCCTTAATTATATGTATGTCCAGTGCTGCATGTGGTGTACGCAGCTCGTGCAATAGTAGTGGTGCAAATTTGAAGGTTGGTCGAAAAGTTCCACCAGTTCCGCTGTGGACGAAATGTGGGTTCCAAGTAATATTCATCATAGATTCATGCTCTGTCGTTCTGCCGCCGCCCATTGTTTTCCAGATCGATTCTCATCTTCAAAGCCAAGCAACTGGTCGAACAAGCTAAGGATATATGTCTCGTTACACTTGTCGTGCTTGCATTGCATGGCTGTCCGATCCCAACAAGAACAGGGCTAGGACTTCTCCAACCACATCTCGGCATTGCAACAATTTCTTAATTTTTCTTTCTTCCCCAAAAGCCAACGTGCACGACATGCTCCAACGATGTATGAACGTGCGTACATGTGCAGGAGGAGGTGGCACTGGCGATGAAGCTAATGGCGGACGGTGGCAACAGCACCGACGAACAGGCGGCGGCCAGCACCGTGAACGTGATAGAGGACGGCAGCAGCTCGGAGGAGGAGGACGCGGCGGCCCACGCCGTGAACCTGCTCTGGTTCGGCTGCTCGGAGGAGGCCGAGGGCGACCTGGCCGGCTGGTCGCCGGCGGGCTCGAGCACGCTGTCCACGCACAGCGACCCGGCGCCGCCCCCGCTCTCTGCCACGGCGGAGGACGTGCCAGGCCAGTGCAAGCAGAAGCCGAGCGGCCGGTACATCCTCGCCGGGCACCGGGCCGATGAGAAGGACGGGCTCTACCGGGAGATCACGCAGGCGCCTAAACCCAAGATCACGTACCGGGTGTCCGGGTGGGTGTCTGTACAGGGCGCCGCCTCCTGCACGGACGGCGGCCACGCCGTGCATGTGGAAGTCCGCACTGGGGATGGCTCCGCCGCCGGTGGCGGCGTGGTTCTGGCCGAGGAAGGGAAGTGGGCCGAGATCAAGGGCGCATTCCGGGTCGACGAGCATCCGCGCGGCGCCGAGGTCTACGTGCACGGTCCGCCGGCCGGGGTGGACATCAAGGTCATGGACCTGCGCGTGTGCGCCGTGAACAGGATCGCCAGGCTGAGGCACCTCAGGAAGAAGACGGACAAGGTGCGGAAGCGTGACGTGGTGCTCAAGTTCAAGCCGCGGTCGGAAGACGGCGCGAACGACGACGCGGCGGCGGTGAGCGTGAACGGCGCGTCCATCCGGGTGGTCCAGGTGGACAATGCCGTGCCGATCGGCGCGTGCATCAGCAAGTCGGCCGTCCAGAACCCGGCCTTCGTGGACTTCTTCGCCAAGCACTTCGACTGGGCGGTGCTCGAGAACGAGCTGAAGTGGTACTACACGGAGGCGGTGCAGGGCCAGGTGAACTACGCCGACGCCGACGCGCTCATCGCCCTCTGCGACCGGCACAAGAAGCCGGTGCGTGGGCACTGCATCTTCTGGGCGGTGGAGAACTCCGTGCAGCCGTGGGTGCGCGCCCTGAACCCTGGCCAGCTCAAGGCCGCCGTGGAGGCCCGGATCAAGAGCCTCGTGTCCCGCTACAACGGCCGCTTCCCGTGCTACGAGGTGAACAACGAGATGCTCCACGGCAGCTTCTTCCGGCAGCGGCTGGGCGACGACATCGACGCGCACATGTTCAGGGAGACGGCAGCGATCGACCCGGCGCCGGCGCTGTTCGTGAACGACTACAACGTGGAGAACGCCAACGACCCCAACGCGACGCCGGAGAAGTACGTCGCGCTGATCACCGACCTGCAGAAGCGGGGCGCGTCGGTGGGCGGAATCGGGGTGCAGGGCCACGTGACGCACCCCGTCGGCGACGTGATCTGCGACGCGCTCGACAAGCTGGCCGCCACGGAGCTCCCCGTGTGGATCACGGAGCTGGACGTGTCGGCGGCGGACGAGGCCCTGCGCGCCGACGACCTGGAGACGGTGCTGCGGGAGGCGTTCGCGCACCCGGCCGTGGAGGGGATCATGCTCTGGGGGTTCATGCAGGGCCACATGTGGCGCGCCAACGGCCAGCTGCTCAACGCCGACGGCTCGCTCAGCGAGGCCGGCCGGAGGTACGTCGGGCTCAGGACGGAGTGGACGTCGCACGCGCGCGGGACCGTCGACGCCAACGGCAACTTCAAGTTCAGGGGCTTCCACGGCAAGTACGTGCTGGAGCTGGCCGCCGGCGCCGGCGGCAAGGTCAGGCGCGCCTTCGACGTGCAGAAGGGGGACGCGCCGCTCGTGCTCGACATGAACCTCTGAGTCATCGACTCAACGCACTTACATGTGTACGTCCGTGCGATACAGAATACCACAATTATTGGCTACTATTGGGATTGGGATTGGGATGATTTATGACGTAAGCTAGCTATATAGTAGAAGAGATGGGGTTATGTTTTGCCATTAGGCATATGATTTATTTATTAAGAGTGTGTGCAAAAGGGAAGGTATTGTAGCATTTGTTACATATACATGGATTGTGATAAATAAAGAACGGATTTATACTGTACCTTAATGGGCCCAGGCTTAATTAACAAAGGATAGACATTTATGCGAAGCAGACTACTACTACATGTCGTAAACAGTCGGCCCAAGAAGTTAGATCTAAATTCTGGTTCACGAAGGGAATTCTATTGGCCTCGCATGAAATCAAATGGGCAGGACTCTCGGTAGAACGAGGGCCAAGACAGAGAGAATTTGGAACAGAAGGATGCGGCAGCAGAATGTATGATACCTAAAAATTAATGACGGAATGAGACATTAATTCAGATGTTTGCTGTTAATTCTAACACTATGCTCGGATAGAGAGGAGCGGTTGAGGATTACCTTCAGGCCAGAGACCGTAGTGTTGGCGTTGGATGATTCCGCCATTGGATTCACTGCGGAGTTGAGTCTGCGCGATTGAGATCTGAGATTCGCGTGGCTGTAAGTTGGATCTGTTCGAACGGCGATTTGGGGATCGAGTTTACTCTTTCAGACAAGGTTGCAGATTACCATTTGAAATAGGCAGCGATTTGGCCTTGCGTTTTAGGGTAAAGGCGGATGCGCTGCCATCGGCTCTTTGCGCATTGACTTGTTTTGACAATCGGCAAAATTGATATGAAAGCAAAATCGACATAGAAACATTTTCTTCATTAATAAAGAGGGTTTGTACAGAGAAGAGCCGATTGCTCAGGAAGGGAAGAACAAAAGAAGAGCAGATTACTACTACTAGTCCTATGCTAGTAGTCCCTAATCTAAGGGCCGTCGCTGCCCTCGTCATCGCGTCGTCTGCCGTCGGCACGCGCTTAGGCGAGCTCCTCGTCGGCTGCCGTAGCCCTCGGCGGGGGCGCCTTCTCCTCGTCGTCGTCGTGGTGGTGGGTGCCGTCATCCGACCCGGCGCGGACGTTTTGCGGCGGATACTCGTCGGAGGAGGTGTCATCCTCCTCTTCCTCCTCCTCGTCGGAGGTGAAGTCGTCCCGGGAGAAGAAGTCATCCTCGCTCTCCGCCTCCAGCTCCCCATCGATAAGGAGGAAGTTGTCTTCTCCGTCGGTCAAGGACTTGTCATCCTCGGACCAGACGGAGAAGTCATGATCCTCCTCGTCCCACTTTGTTGGGGCGAGGACATCGTACGCCGCCATCGAGTCCCATTCCGGCGTCGGCTCACGAAAGGGAGAGGATAGGGAGGAAAGATCTGAGGAGGTAGAGGAGGAGGAGGAGGAGTCCATGGCGCAGAGGAGGGTTTTCCGATGGCTAGTACAGAGCAGGGGATGAAGAGAACTGCTCGACACGGTTAAATAAAGGGGATATAGTGGAGATTTAATGGTTGAGCGTTCCGAGGACATGGTGTCAAAACGTCAAATCGTGCAGAGAAGTTGAGAAGGTAAGGCATCATGATGAAAGGATACTGTGACGGTATGCGCTTAGACCCATGGGCAGGGTCATGGGCACGAACCTCGCCCATTTGTTAAATGGGCATGGGTCTGAGAGAGGTCGACCCGGTCAAACCCGACCCGATTGCCAGCCTTAGCTCCGTTCCGTCACGTACGGTTCGATCCAAACGATGGATGCCAGCTGTAATTAATCATTCGTTCATTAATGAACCCCGACTGCACAATAGTATTACGAAAAGAGAAGTGATCGATCAGCGACTCGGCTTGCTCTTGCGATTTTTTTTCCTCTTCCAGCTGTGCTTACTAATCTACGGAGTACTTTTTTTTTTCCTCCTTCCGGTATCTATTTTTTTCCCACTTGCCTTGCTTGCTCAGCTTTGCCAGGAATGCGAATAAAACCTTAGATTTATCTAGACACTAAATAGCATTTAAATAAATTTAAATTTTGACAAATCTTAAGACAACCTTTATGGACCGTAGTAAGCACTAAATTTATACTGTGACATTAGCATCACACAGCCAGCCGATACTAAACAATTAAAACGCACGCGGCATCTCAAAGCTGCTGCAACTCAACTCTTCTAAACAGACCATTGCCACTTAACTTCTCCAACGAGTACATAATACTCACACACACACGTACATCAAAAGCAAACAATTACAGCTTATTATTAGGAATTCGGCTACTACTCCCTATTACCATCAGCAGCACAACCGGTCCTGTCAAGAGCGCACCCAGCACGACAGCCACGCCGCGCCGGAGCAAGCCAACAATGGAGCTGTTTGCCGCGAATGCCTGCCCACACTTCACGCTTGGCTAGCTGCACCTGCACCCACACAACCAAACAGCAGCGAGTGAATCAATCAAAGACAGAGAAGTCACGGCGAGTAAATCTCAAAAGGATGTACAGACGCTAGATGACCATAAAAAATGATGTAGACGGAAAACTGGAGACTACAGTCCAGCAATGAGCATGTACAGACACTACATAACCAACCATGTATACAAGCCTAACAAATTGGAGCAATTAGGAACCAGAATCTTACGTAAACACGTCGAGTGCAAGACGAAGTGCACCGCTGTCGTTGTACAGTCCTCGTTATACCCAAACAAGAACAAAGCATGGTCAGGCCCACAACAAATCAAACACTGAGATTTATACAAGACTTCAAATAAGAGCCGCTGATAAACACACATGCACCCTTCATTCGCTCCTTCATTTGTTATGCAGCAAGCAAAAACACTTGAACGTAAGAAGCATGTCAATATGTATCTACTACTTGAAACCAAAACAGAGGCTACTGTCCTCCTTGTTATCCTAAAGAAAAAAACAATGCTTATCTCTAAAGCAAATTTGGCAAAAGTAAATTTCAAAGGAGACCCACACGGCTACAAAATATTACGAAAATTTCAGCGGCACTAGTAACCAGGTTTCATCCACCAACACAGCACCAACATCAACCAACCAATTAAACAGTCGATCAGCAACCAATTTCTAAATGTAGATCGATAAGAAAAGTTCATACATTAATTATAATAATGCATAGATCAATACTAGGAAAGAGCATACTTATGCATTGCCTTGCTCCATGCATACTTGACTAGTTCAGCTAATTAAACAATGAAAGATGAATCTGCAAAGAGAATGGAAAACCATGAACTCACCCAAAACACATTGAGTCGAAGAAGTGAAGGCCCACCGTCATCATTTAGTACTCCTCTTTATCTTCGAACAAGAACAAAGTGAAATGGTCAGCAAAGTAAACAATAATATTCAGAAAAGACTCCAAAAAAAATAGACGCCTGATTCATGGCATTCATGACAAAATTTTAAATAGAAAGAACTCAAAGAAGCCAATTATGATTTTCAGCTTTCTAAACTATGTTAGTTAATTACTAAGGTGCCAAAATTACTACTATATGAATCATTCAACAGCTAGATAAAAAGCAGCTTTGGTTCAAATTACTACACATTCTAGAATGTGAATCAGCAGGATGAAAATAATTATGGATAAATAGTAAACAACTCTTTTCTTTATGCCTCGTGGCTGTCTACATATAGGATCCAGCTCACAAGTTCAACTAGACAAGAGACAATACTACAAGTCAATAATACTTTAGAACCTGAACATGCAAACCAAACTGTGACATAGTAGGAGAATACCAATAACCTGACCAAATCAGGCAGAGAAAAGCAACAACACATAGGCAAGTGAATTAACAACGAAACAAATTCGATCCAATTCATGCATTAAATATAGTACAAACCAAAGCAGTGATTAATCAGTACTAACAGTATCAAAAGCTAGGCTGCAGTACATGGCAGAACAGGGGGATATTAATGACCTTCTGCAGGGCATCAACATGGTCAGGGTTGAGGACAACTCCTCGAGCTGGGACGAGCTTCTACTCGGGCATTTGCTGGTCGCTCCTCTTTATCCACGAACAAGAACAAACGAAATGGTCAGCAAAGGAAACAATGATATTCAGAAAAGACTCCAAAGAAGACGACTGATCCATGACATCCATTTGATATTTTGATCCAAGTAACAAGCACTCAATTAGGAGATACGATGAGGCAGAAATGACAGAAAAAGCACAAGCTTGGATAACTGACAAACAGGAAGCTAGCAAATCATTTTACTAAGCACAAAACATACACAAACATGTGCTGATCATGCAAATGCAAGATCAGATGATCACTTGATCATTTAGAACATGTATTCATGGCAATAAAATACAGATTTGGCTACCACTAATGCACAACACCTACACATCAGCTTTGAAACTTTGAACAAAAAACGGGACATACATGCAGCAGTAGTTCTGAAAGCACGGGTGGCTGCAAGTTCTGAAATTATACGCACTCATCATCATTGTATTTCCACATCATTAGCATAAAATTCAGATATCTACAGCTGTCTAAAAAATCAAAAGAATTCTCCAGATGTTCAGTATTATACTTTAAATATGAAGAGATAAACATGACCAGATTTAAAATAGGAAGGAGATAATTACGATTTCAGTTATAAACTCAGTGAGTTGATTGCCAGGGTATCAAAATTACTAGTATATGAATGATTCAACAGCTAGCATAAAAAGCAGCTAGAGAAGGGAGAACCAGAAACTCACCCAAAACACATGGAGTCGAAGAAGTGAAGGTCACCGTCGTCGTTTAGGACTCCTTATCTTCGAACAAGAACAAAACAAAATGGTCAGCGAAGGAAACAATGATATTCAAGAAAGACTCCAAAAAAGACGCCAGATTCATGGAATTCATTTGATCCAAACAATAACAAGCACTCAGTTAAGAGATATGATAGAGGCAGAAATGACAGAAAAAGCACAAGCTTGGATAACTCACAAACAGGAAGCTACCAAATCAATTTACTAAGCATAAAACATACACAAACATGCGCTGATCATGCAAATACAAGATCAGATGATCACTTGATCATTTAGAGCATGTATTTATGACAATAAATACAGGTTTAGCTACCACTAACGCACAACACCTAGACAACAGCTTTGAAACTTCAAACAAAAAGCAAGACATACATGCAGCAATAGTAAACACGGCTGGCTGAAAGTTGTAAATTTACACGCAGTCGTCATCATTACATTTCCAGATATTTAGCATAAAGTTCAGATATCTAACATCTAACACTTTGTAAAAGATCAAAAGTGTTTTAAATAGGAAGAGATGGCATGATGTTCAGTTTTCTAATCTATCTTAGTTAATTACCAGGGTATCAAAATTACCACTATATGAATCATTCAACAGCTAGCATAAAAAGCAGCTTTGGTTCAAAATTACTGCACATCCAAGAATGTGAATCAGCAGGATGAAAATAATAATGGATAGATAGTAAACTAAGTAAACAACTCTTTTCTTTTATAGGATACAACTCACGAGTTCAACTAGACAAGAGAAACTACTACTGAGTCAATAATATTTTAGAACCTGAACATACAAACTAAACTGTGACATAGTAGGAGAAGACAGAAGCCTGACCAAATAAGCCAGAGAAAAGCCGCAACAGATTGGCAAGTGAATTAACAATGAAACTAATTGGATCCAATGCATGCAGTAAATATAGTACAAACCGAATCAAGAATTAACCAGTACTAGCAGTATCAAATCTAGGCTGCAGTTCTTGGCAGAACAGGGGGACAAAAATGACCTTGTGCAGGGCGTCGACGTGGTCCGGGTTACGGACATCTCCTCGAGCTGGGAGGAGCTCCTACTCGAGTAGATCCTGGTCGCTCCCTTTCTGCGAGGACGCGCACTTAATCAACAATAGCAGATTTGCACGACACTTAATCACCAATAGCTATAATCAACACCCAAACCCTAGGCAAGCAGAGAAAAAATTGACCTTAAATGCCAACAATGTCAGGGTAGAGGACGTCTCCCTCGATCTGGGGCTGGACGAGCGCCTCGTCGACCATGTCCAGGTCGTCCGCCGCCTTCTCTTCTGCGGGGACGCGCATCTCATCGCCGGCAACCACCTTTCTGGCCCCCACCACGAGCAGCCCGCCGTGGCTGCTGCCATCGAGGGCGGTGGAGGCCGGTCTCGATGACGATCGAAGGGGAGGAGGGGTGACGGGCGCCCGTCCGCTGTTGCCGGCGTGCTGCAGGCCCATCTACCGCGCGCGGAGCAGCCGGTCGCCGAGAACGGGTCACTACCATCAGATGCCATGGCGCCGCCATCGCCATGGATCTCCTGGTCCTCCGACGGTGACGCCGCGTCTCCCCTCCGCCTCACCACCATCCGCAGCCGCGCCGCCGCCCGCCATGGAGGAGAAAAGCCGAACCTTTCCCCTCTGTACCGAAGGGTTTGCATTGGGGTCGAATTTGGTGGAGGGATAGAGAGAGGGGTCGAGGGGAGGGGTCGGAGTTGGCCGAGATCTAACCGGCGGCAGAGGTGGATGAAAGTGGTTCCGAGGAGGAGGAGGGAGGAGGCGGTGTAGCCCTGTGGGGTTCTGGATGAGCAGTCGGTCGCCGAGCCGGGTCACTACCACCAGATGCCATGGCGCCGCCGTCGCCATGGACCTCCTGCTCCTCCGAGGGTCGGAGATCTAGCCCCGCCGGCGGCAGAGGTGGATCAAAGTGGTTGGGTGGTAGGTCACCATACGTATTTCTTGATGGGCTCGAATTTTGGGCCCTTTTGGCGCATTTTGGGCGCGTGAGCCAAATTCCTGCGCGGGAGAACGCCGCGTTTGACTAATATAGCAACTAATCAAGATAGAGCACAAAATGAATGCATGTTCTCACATGTAGGATGTGTTTGGTTCATGAAATGCACCGGCAATGTACGTAAACGTAGTGGGGCAAAGTATCAACTTGATCGGTTCATTATAGGTAACTCTATGTAATGGGAGAACTGGCGGTGGAGGCAGTGTCGTCCCGCCGGCGGTGACGATGCAGTTCACATGAGAGGACATGCATGCCCAAGGAGATGAGCGACTAGTTCGGGCATGAGAAAGAAGTGATGGGCAACCAGATCGGCGGCGGTATCAAATTTCTATTGGGTTGTATTTTGATTATGTGTAATCAAGTACCGAAGTAACATAACTGAAACATGTTTTAGCGCTATATATATGTTACCAGCATGATCAGGTTACGTTACAAAATCACGAACCAAACACCTTAGTAATATTAGGGAGGACTTCCAAAATATAGTTTATGCGAAGGTCCATCGGTGAGTTCCATGATAACACATACTTCCTTCACCCAAAAGTATCAGTCATATAAGTTTAGTATATACTCTATAGTAAACATCTTCTAACTTCGACCAAGTTTATGCAAAAAAAAATTATGAACATCTAGAATAGTAAATCAATATCAATTGATTCACCATAGAGTATATTTTTCTCAATATGGATATCCAATATTGTAGATGTTGATTTTTTCTTTCCCCATAAATATTTGGTCAAACTTGGTAGGGTTTCAATTTTTAATAACATCATACACTAATGTGGCATTACCATTCACGTAACCGGCATTTGTCTACCTCCTCTAGCCCAACAAGGGGCCCAACTGAAGCATCGCAGACCAGGGTGGCCCAATACATCGGCTACACGGTGGATGAAAGGAAGGTGGCGGATTCTTGATGAACAAGACAAGGAGACGTCACATAAGGAAAGAATTAGATCAAATCTCATTGTATCGTAGTCGAATTCATGCAGGATTCTCGGGACCTGGCATCAGCACAGACCTTGGGCCGAAATCTGGAGGGGGGGCTAAATGGCTGAGGGGGCTAAAAATGAGATTTAGGCTGACTTTTAATGGATAAATGGGCCAACTACCTGTAAATAATAGGAAGTTTCTTCATGGGCTGGGGGCGACGGCCCACTTTGACCTCCACTAAGGTCCGCCTCTGCCTGACATCCTATCTAAAGGTCAGGAGAGGGTCTGCACGAGACTCTCTCATAATCACATACAACCATGTGCACTCAAAACCCTACAAACATTGCCTTACAGAGAGATCACCACCACGCAGCTCATCGGCGTTTGGAGATTAATTTATGTAGATGAAACTTTGAACATTTTAAAATTAGAGCAGCGCAGTTTGGAGATTTCACGAGGACATTGACATATAAACTTGAACTCTGGCAATCAAATGAAAGTAAAAAAAACATTAAATGCAAAATCACTTAAAATTTTAATAAAGCTTACGAGTTTACCAAGAGTTCTTACTCCAAGATAAGACTTCCATAATTTGACTTTTGTTTAAATTTCTCTGATTGTACTAATTTTTAAATGCATGTAGCAGTGCCATCTTTTGAAAGTTGAGCATAGACTCCCCTGGTGTGGGCCATTTTTGCCGAGCTATTCGGTACACTCATCGTGGCAGTCTATGCGCGCGCATCCACAAGCCAGCTGAGCTAAGGATGGCAGTTTTACTCATGAGTACATGTGCACTTGGATACTGTACCCGCATGGGCATGATATGGACACACTTTTATACCCATGAGCAGTACTCATAGCCTATTCGTTAAGTCATGGGTAGGTTACGGGTATAGCATTGTATCTGCGGGTATATCCAAATGATACATGCTTATAGTCAATTTTCATGTGACACTCGTTCTACTCTTGATGACTTATGGGTTAGAGTATGAGATTGTGATTTCTAAATGTTCATAATCATCATTTATTAAACCACCTGTTATTGAGTTGGGATAATTGGTTTTTTTAATCAAATGTGTTATCGAATGTAAAATTATGAATAACGTGTGTACTACTTGACCTACCCATCGGCTACCCAATAGGTACGGGCACTCATCGGGTATGAGTATATGTGTAAAGTGTCATACCCGTGGGTACGCGTATTGGTAGAATTATGTATCCGCTAGCTATATGGACATGTGTATGGTATTTATCTACCCTACAAATTACCACCCTTAAGATGAGCTCATCTCAACTTGCTAGCTACTGAGATGGCCCGTATGTCTACTCCCATGATGTGCGCATGACACCAGGAAAACCAAATCCTAGAACAGGGTTTCATGTTCCCAATTTTTTATTATAAGATAAAGAAATAGAAAAGTCACATGGAATCACCACAATCAACAGAAAGGTAGAGGGCACATGTGGCAGGTTCTACATAATATGGTTCCGCATGAAATTGCATGAGGAAGGGTCAAAACTATATGCCCTCTTCCTTGGTTCCTGATATGGGTATTTGAGGGTAATGTAATCAAGAAAAACTATTACAAAAAATTAAAGTGGTACCTAATTTACAAATAGTGCTATGAGGCACATAGATTCTAAATTAATGGTGTAGAACCTCACTAAGAGACACCAACACAACTATTGTAGGAACTTGGCATGTCCTTAGGGTTTGTCATGCTCTCAAATAAAGAGTAAATTCACATGTAATCACGAGCTAGGGGTTGAGATCGGGGTCCCATAGGACTGGGTTTCGACTAAAGTTGAGCGAGAAAGGGTCAAAAATCTTCCTATCGTGCATGATTTCATGATATGGGTACTAAAGGGTAGTGTAAATAGGAAAATCCAATACACAACTATGATTTGGCACTTCCTCAAAAATATGACTATCCTGCACAACGATTCTGGAATTATAGTGAATGACCCTACTTAGGCGACCGACAAAACTCTTGTAAGTACTTGGCCTATTTTGGGTTTTTTCATATTGATGCAAGCCATTAAAACAAAATAAAACAGGAAAGTTACATGGGATCACCACTTTCGACCGAAAACCAGGGATAGACATCGTGGGTCCCACGGAAGAGAGTTTCACCTGAGAAAAAATCAGTAGTCTTTCTATCATTCATGAGGTTGTGATATCGATATTTCATGGTTGTGTAAAATAGGAGAAACCAATATTAGGTGGCAATTTCTTCACAAATAGGACTACCAGGCACAAATATTTTGGACTTACAATGAAAAACGCCCACTTCGAATCTATCGACGCAACTTTTGTAAGAACTTGATCACGTTTGGGATATTCATGTTCCTTAGACCCATTATAACACACACAAATATGAAATTCACAAGCCCGAAATCGGCAAACTCGATGGAAAGCAAGGGGTAGAATTCATGGGGGCCTGCAAAATAGAGGAACACATAAAAAAATTATATGACACGGGAAAACATCGAAAACTCTTCCTTGTGGTATGGGGTCCTAATATGAGCATATATTGGTGTTTTAAAGAGGAGAATACACCAACATCGAAGTATCACATGATTCACAAATAGGACTATTTTTCATATAACTGCTTCACTAATGGTTCATAACCCCACCTTGAGCCCACCGACCATACTATTGTAAGAACTTGAGATAATTATTTTGGTTTGTCGTGTTCCCATGAGCTATTCTAATAATGCAAAAGAAAATCCACATGGAATCACCAGTTTAGATGGGAAAACAATGGGTAGTTGTCTTGTAATAGGGTTTCTCCTAAAATCACGAGAGCAAGGGTTGGAAACCCACCCCTATTGCATGGTGTCCTAAGATGGGCATATATGGGGTCCTAACATACACGCTAACTAATAATTAATCGATTAACCTCCCTGCTTGTTCGCATTAGCCACTACGAGGAAATCTTTTAAACCCGTAATGAACTTGCCGGAGAGTCGGTTACTGTACATCCATTGCCGATTCATCTGCATTATTATTATATAAAGTATATAATTAACCATCATGCATTTGTTAAACTAACTAGCTAGCTAGAAATAATAGAAATTAAACAATGAACTACACATGCATATTTTATCAATGACACATGAAAGGTTCAAGTTGCTAACCGCGATCAATGACACATGAAAGGTTCAAGTTGGTTCCCTTGACTTCATATCATGTTTCTTTCATTCTCTCGGGCATTTCATCGAACACCTTGTGTGCATAAGAGGAACCAAAAGCAAACCCACCATCCACTTGTGAAGATTGTGAAGAGAAGTGGCACCAAATGGCTAAGTGAGTGTGCTGAACGGTATATATAGGGGTGGGCCTTTAGTCGCGGTTGGCCAGGCCAATCGGGACTAAAGCCCCCCCCAGCTGTCGACCGAGCTCGCTGGGCCCAGACCTGTGGTTGCGGGTCGCCTCCCGAACCGCGACTAAAGACCCCTTTAGTCGCGGTTTGAATATTTTGGGGACTAATGGGGGTGGATGGAAGCCTCTTTTTCTACTAGTGATCTATGGTTCCCTCCCGCCTCTGCCCGACGTCGATGATAACACCAACAAACAAAATATGCATAGGAAACCCACACACCAATCGTTGGTTGTCACCTGAAGCAACCAGCCAGAAGAGCGACACCTCCCTCCAACCCCTACCCCCAACATGATACTCCAAGCTTGCACTTTAATTGGACTTAAGCAAGCATATGTAGTAGGTCAGCGCAAAGACTTGGAATCTTCATGTAGACAAGCATCTCTAAGTTATCATATATCAACCGGGAAAAACATATGGTTATTACTTGTTGCACTGAATTTTGTTTGTAATATAATGCCATGGACCGAATAGTTGACCACCCATGTTTGTCCAGAATGAATTAGGCATTTACCTGGCCACCGACATGCCAGAAAATTAGAAGCTCAATCAAATATTTTCCACGAATGAAAATAACACTTATAGGCCTCAGTGAAATTGTATGTACATATTTGTCGACTGTGTCCGATGCCATTCGATGGGTTCCCTCACTTCCTTCAGCCGATCGATGCTACATCGAAAACACCACACGGAGGTGGCAATAGCGAGAGCAGCAAAAGTTCAGTGCATGTTTGTGCCATGTTTCAATAAATGAGATTGATATGCCCAAAAACAAGTTGACATTTCTCTTGCAATAACTAGTAGAACAGGTGGACCAAGTCTGTCTTCTCCTTGTGCGATCTCTGCATGTCCTCTTTTTTCAAGCTAAGGCTAGGTCTCTTGGGCTGGTGTATACACAGCTTTATATATCTGGTATATAAGCTAGACTAGATAGGGCAACGTAGGCCACGAAGCGCATGCATGCATAGACTCGCTACTCAGCGCGCGAGGTTAGGAGCTGATCGTTCATTTAGATGAGGAACTGCTAATTCATTTGCACTGACCGTGCGCTATGCTGTCACTGCGATCGACGGAATACCATATCTGTCAGTGCCCACGCCGGGCGCGGGCGGTTTGGCGGACGCGCACGCGCGCTCGTGATGTTGGACTCAATCCAAGGCAAACGAAACGAAATCCATGTTGTTTAGAGTAAGCTAATTAAACCAAATCAATTAAGATCCCTGCTTGTCGCAGGCTCCTGAAAACCAGCGGCAGCCCGCGCATAAATCCATGACCCATCCGATGGCTGTGGCTTCATCTCTCGCTCTTCCCACGGATCGTGCCTCCATCCATCGTTTCTCCGCATTCCACGCTCCTCCTCCCTGCTGACATCCGCGTGCCATCGCTCTATATAAATCCCCTGAATCGTTCAACAACCCCCGCCTCCAACATAAATCGCCTCATCTTCAACCCATGAATCCCAGGTAGCATCAGTCACGCACGTTTCCGGCGACACGATCCAGCAAATGGCGCTAGCTGCCGGAAGTAGGAAGGAGAAGCATGCATATATGTGCATGCCCTCGCCGCCGGCGGCCAATTGGCAAGCAGCGTACGTAGGCCTGCCTTCTTGTTCTCTGATCTTTTTTATTTTTGTACATCTCTTTTTCCTATTTGGCTTGATTGGATCTTAGAGCTTCACGTACGTAGGAGATGGGCATCCATGTACTGAAGACATCTAACTGAACTTTGTCAATCTTAATCAATTTAAGAACTCAATCTCCATCAACCTTAAAAAAGTCTGATTGGATCTTCAGGTTCAGCTAAGTATGAGTACCGTGTGTGTGTGTCTTCAAGTCGTCCCGAGCAATTTAAAAACTTGTACTGTACATAAAGTCATGTGATTCTTCAACTTGGACGTCCTTAACTGAACTCGCAAGTCTGAACTTCGTCTCAGCGTTGCTGAGTTGTAGAAAACAGCGATGCAACACACTCAACTTTTGTCTCAGCGTTGCTGAGTTGCGAAAAGCAGCGACCTGGAATCTATTTACACACACCCAGGCAATAGATCAGCATTTCTCTTCTGTACAATTTGCATATGGTACCGTATTTTTTTGAGACAAATATGGTACCGTATAAGTTATGAGTTATGACCTGGCCACAGGTTGTCTCAGTGCTGCCATCGTAAACGAGATGAGAAATGCGTTTGCTGGGCCAAAAGCCCACCAGCCCACTCAACCCTAACCCGCTGTAGCTCACATTTCTAGCCGACAACCCCAACACCTAGGCCGCCGTCCCCTCCGCTGCACGTCCTCACATCCTCGCCGTCGACTTGCAGTCGCGGCCTGCTTGTTCACCGGCGCGCGTGCAGTGACGTGCGGCTCCACCGACCTAGCCTGGATGTGTAGCGCGCAGGTACGATGCGGTCTGATGCAGGCCGGCAACGGAGGGCCGATGAATCACAGGAGTGGTGATCCCTCGCCTCTGACCGGTTTGCTCTGCGTTTTCCCATTTCAGCTTGCAAATACTGATCTTCTGATACTCAATCAGACATTGAGGTGGTTCCGGAATATGTAGGAATTTGGCAGAAGCTAACAGCATATTTACTATCCTAGTTTTATTGCCTACAACAAAAGTGTTCCCCCTCCAAAAAAAATTTGTTAAAAATGATCCAGCTCTATGTAGGGTTTCAGAGGTCTTAATTTGGTATGCTGTCTTTCGTTAGTGAATCCCATGTTTGATTATTTAAACTAATTAATAGATGTATACAGATCAAATGTAGTACATAGTCTACTATTGCATATCTTGTAACTGATATAATCCTCCTTATATGACAGGCTTTCGGTGCATTTTAAATGCCTTGGATTTATCTTCTTCTACTTGGTGTATTTGCCTCATATGGTGTCCACATCATACAGGAGGCACGCCCCAAGGGCCACCACGGCGGCCTATACGCCACAATTCAGCAATTTGTCGACAACGGTATTCTAAGGTACTGACTTTAGGAGTGCTCAAATGCATTGCTGCCCGGTGGATATGTTGTTTAGTATTTCTTTGTCCGTCGGCATTAGGTCTGTATATTCAGTCCAACTCATTTTACTTTGTGTAACAGATGCTTTATGATTTATTTCCTCAGCTGCTAAGCAAAGAATTGCAGGCACCGGATTTTCTTGGTGCAAGCAACATGCGAATAAACCTGAGAGCTGCAAGGTAACGTCCTTGTAAAATCATATCCTTTGTTGAAATTCCCACCATCTTGTCATTATTTTCTAATTTTTTGTCTTATATTTTGCAAGTTGAAATACCAGGAGTAAAGGCATTCTCCTCTTTCAGAGGAACACTCACGAACTGTGCCTGAAGTGGTGTTAGTGGTCTCAATGGTTCATTGTCATGTATACTGTTTATCTACTTTGCTACTTAGCTCTATAAGCAAATCACCATCATATCTCCAGTCTTATATCTGACTTGTATATATGCATGACCAAAGTTGTTCAGTCTCGTTATCTTCACGTCGGCCACTAGGACACGAGAGACATCGTTGCTTGGTGGTCGCCACCAGGGCCAGCGAGTCCGGCTGGCATGGCTCACTAGCCTACTCTGCCGCGAGTGAGAGGCCATGGATGTGCAGGGTCTGATGGCTAGTTGGGGGTGTCCAGGATGTGCAGGAGGTAGAGCTGGTCGCCCACACGCTGTTGTTCAGAAGCTCGTCAACATCGGCATCACAAGGTACCGACTCTAGGTGCTCTCAAATGGATTACTTCCTGATGCTGATGGAGATGTTGTTTCGTTTTTATTTGTTTCTCAGCATTAGGTGTATTCACTACAACTCTGTTTAGTTTGGCTGCACATCTTTGTTTAGCAGCTGCGTCTAAATTAGGCAGACAATAATATTTTATTGTTGATTTTTATCTTTGGGCCCAAATATACTAAGCAATGGAAAAGTTTTGTTTGTTTCATTATGTCTTTGTGTGTGTTAATTTGGAGGAAATGATGAAACGTGGATGCTTCATGTACTCTTGTTCCTTATATTTTTACCCTGTTAGCCTACTCTCCTTTCTTATCTAATATTTTCTCTCTGGTTTGTGTGCCATTTTAGTCTTGATGTCATGGTTTTAGATATGGTAGTCACTGAAATCTGATTTTCTGGGTACACAATAGCAAAATTATGTGTAAATTTTTTGGGTACATTGACAAAAAAATATTGCTCTGTTCTAAGTGTAAAGAGTCATTTATTACATACTTGTGCATCTTCAGATGTTGCTGCCATTTATCACTACATTATGACCAGTTTCCAACTACTGGATTGTGAGTAGTTGTCCTATTACCGTGAGATATAAATCAGACCAGGCTGTGTCTTTTGCCTAGTTTGTTGTAGCTGCTAATTAATTAATCGGATTGCTGCTTTTAATTACAGTTAGAATACTGCAATCTGTTACTGTGTAAATATATATACTCATTTTTTTGATTCATGTTGCGTAGTACAAAATGATGGATAACTTTATGAGAATTTATTCAAAACATTTGGGACTTTGACATGTGTAATCTTCTTATGTAAGCATACGTAATGCTTGCTAGGAACCTTAGCTATTACAAAGATCAGTAGGATTTTCTTCAATAAACAAAACTTGTCATTAAGCTGCTTAATCAACAATGGTGTTGGAAATTAGTTAGCAAGAAAGAGCACACACGCTGCATCTAAATTTTTTGTTACCATATATACTTAGTGCATCACCGAAGAGAGAGTATTAATACACAAGTATGTACATGAACCAGCTATTATATGGTCATAATGAAATCATCCAGCTGTTATAATGGTCATAATCATCATAATTTTACATGTTCTGTCCAAGTTTATTTCTCCCAAGTATAGTGATGTCCTGTTTATATAAGTTTATATAAAAATACATGAGGTTTGATTTCATTGAACTATCCTGCAGTTTTTTTGAGACATTTGGGATGACCGGGTTGGTGGCAAGTAGTTGGGGTGGTCAATTGGAGCAATGCATACACCCATGCTGCCAAGCTTGGCCATCGGTGCCTAATAGTGTGCGTCCTTTCATGGGGATAGGTGAGGTTGATATCTTGTACCGTCACTATACTTCTTATGCCATTCATCTAGTGTGGTGTCAAGGTGATACTTTCCGTTTAATTTATCCCCGTGCATATCAGTTTTAGAACTGACCATCAAGTCTTCTTATAATTGTTGTTCAAGTATAATCACGAGGACTAGATGGCAGCAAGGTTTATTGTAAACGTCCTAGGAAATTTTGATGCCGTGCACATCAGCTTTGCCTTGATGGCGTTTATTTTCCAGTATCGCGGAGTTTCTCTTTGTTGTAGCTGGATTATATGTTTTGCTGTTAGTTGAGCTGTGATTTTAGTGTTATTTGAAGTATATAATTATTTGCGTGTTATCTGGATGCCCGTAAAATAGGGGATGTGCCGATTTGTTTGATAGTTCTTGTCGTGAGCACTTAAACAGGAGTTGAGTACTTCATTTTCTAAGAATATTTCTAATTATTTGGTTCGTCAAGGCTGGGAATGGCAGTAATGATCAGAACGTGACAAAAATATTATCCCTTGGAGTAACCATGAACAGGAAGTAAATGACAGTATTTTTAAGATAACTTTCTGTCTTAAAAAGCACATGGTAAGAATATAATTTTCATATGCAATGTCATTTAGACATCTCAACTTGTGTAGAAATGACAATATTTTTAAGATAACTTTCCGTCTTAGAAAAGACATATTAAAAATATAAGTTTCATATGGATGTCATTTATACATCTCAACTTGTGTAGAAAGGACAATATTTTTAAGATAACTTTCTATCTTAAAAAGCACATGTTAAATATATAAGTTTCATATGCAATGTCATTTACACATCTTAACTTGTGTATTTTGGAGTTCTTTTTGTGGTTCATAGTAATTAACTTAACTTGTGACAGTAGCAGATAGCAGTAAGCATTTTAACACCATAATTATTGTGATCTATGAATTGAGTACAAATATCCAAGTCAGCCAAATGGACAACTGAACCACATTGGTTTCTGACTGAATTTTGTTATCCATTTTGTAGGGAAAGTTGAGATAGAGTTCAGTATGGTAATAGGTGTAGTCTCATGGATAAAGTTATATGCCTTATTGGTTTGCAGGAGCACAAAGATATATATTACCAACTACTTGAAGTGCAGGGTTAACTAAGCACTACTCGAGAAAATGGATTAACAAGGTTGACTTTGAAATATAGTGGAACCTCTTTCTTCGTATTTTAGATCACACCAACTCAAACATACAATTTAGGGCAACATGCAGATAACGGATGAAAAGAAACACATCACTAGTTACATGTTCATTATCAATACCTCGCTTACATTACAGTGTGTATATATTGGATGTGTGTTTTTTTATCATGGAAGAACTAAGGGTATGCTTGTTAAATTTTCGTTGGAGTGACTGCAGATGTTGAAGTTGTTATTGTCAAGTCGATTCTTTTGTGGCATCAACTTCAGAAGCTTTTGTGCAGGGTGTTGCTACGCAACTGGCTCAATGTCAGCGCTGGGTCCGACAACTTCAAGTTCGGTGCCACCAAGGACGACCACCAGCAAGGTCCGCTTCACTTTCCCATGTTGCTCTTCCCACCATTCTCTCCCGTTTCTGCACATCTCTGGTCCAGGTTTGGTTTTTGTGTGGGGATTTGAGAACATGTCACTGCAAGTATACGACCATTATGGTTCTTCTATGTAGGTACAACTTAGTCCTTAGATCAACACTATACTTAATTCATGGAACCTTCGATGCATAGTTTGATCCTGACGGAGCAAAGTACAACCATTATGCCCGAGTTATTTTCTTTGAAGGAAATGTTAATGTTCTGCAGCATGTGTATCATATGTTCGCTTGGTTTCCTGATGCCGATCAATCATGGGATGCAATAGACCGATATATAGAGGCAAAACAGCGTTGTGTTTGATCTAAATAGCGGGCTCATTTTTATCAAAATGTTTTTCCCTTTTTAACTACAATACAAGTTTAGGATAGAATCTTCACATGGGTATGCTACATGTATACAATTCAATGAATCTTTTCTTTAATCCTTTCGTATTCTACACTTGGTATTGTTTTTGTCCAACATATATTGCAGGAAGTGGCTTATTCACACCATAATAGAGCGGTAAAAACAAAGATCAGTCTCTTGTGCTATGATAGAGGATAAGCCCCTTACAGTCGTACAACAATATTTAGGTGGTGTACTGATCATCCGTGTTAAACACATCATAATAAAACAAATACTTAGAATTTGGAATGAAAAAATAGGACCGATGAATGAATGAGTATTTTATCTTCCAACTCGTGCTTGACTCCAACTTATTCTTATGTTATCGTTACACGAGGGCATGCATTTCTGAAATGGAAAATAATTGGCAGTTTATTTATTCAAATTTGGGCCCTATTTAATTCTATAGATTCTGAAAACACATGTATAGAAAAATAAACTATGCTTTCTTGAGGTCCGCAAGGTGGGTAGTTGATTGCGGGGAGCATACTTATTTGTTCCTTTTTTTCATTTCAAGAAGTTGCAGATTTGCTTGTATGAACATGACACAGTGTACTCAGTTAATGCTTAGTTAACTGGTAAGATGTTGCAATCAGATATACATGAATGGTTTTCTTTGTTGCACTCACATGAGAAGTCACGACTGTACTTGTATATTGTAAGAGCAACTCATTCTACTTTTTGATATTGTTATATCCAACATAAAATATACGTTTTCTACGATGAAACTATGGATTTTCAGCAGAAGTTGGCCATGATGCTGCCCCATCTGCCACAACTGGAGTTGTTTCCTCCACTCCGGCGTTCTGAACCCGGAGAAATTTGCTCTCATTGATAGCACACAAATGACTTGTCTACTCAACTATTTCTTTAGTACTCCAAAACGTACATAGTCCCACAGATGCTAGCATGGCTTTAGTTATAGACTTCACTTATATATATTGGAATTTTAAATTTTATTTCCTATAATGAAAATACTATAAGTACCAGGTTCATTTTAACATTTGGGTGGCAATTTTCTACTCCATGTAGACCTCTGGTGGCCCTTGACTTTAACATGGCTTGGGGCATTTTCTCAACTTAATTCTTAATGTTGTTGCCATTGCTTGTTTTGCACCAATTGATAAAGTAGGACCCATGTCTGGTTTAGGAATTAACTCCTCTTATTTGATGTTTTCATCGAGTGTTCTCATCATCAGCCACTCTCTACGTTTGGCCCAAATAAGTGCCCTGCAATAAACCCTTATGGAGAAACAAAGGTACTACCAGCCAGCTAGCAGTTGGACCTTGATTAGAAGATCAGAGCTAGGCTATGGCTATGATGTGGATGATTCCTTCTCTTCCCTAGTGCAAACTCTTCACAACGGTGGCACATTGACATGTTGTCCCCTCATCCACCTTAATTAGGCAAGGACAATTTATTTCTGTAACCAATTGATGCTCGAGTCACGATTCATATACATGTTTCCTTCTCGTGAATTGAGAATGTGAGAAACATGCATGAAGAAGTCTAGAGAGGTATCCTTTCATAAGCTTGTTTGTTGCCTTTCTATGTGTATCTACTGGCATCCTGATGTTGTTGGTCTCATTTTTTCTGTCCATTGTGCTGGAACATACCATGTAGTTAATTATGATGATGGTGGGATAGTACATTAGAGTAGTTAACTACGAAGATGGTAGTTGGATAGTCTGTTAGTTTAGTTATATCTGCTAATAGTCATTGTATTTTGTAAAGTGTTGGAGACAACACATTGCAGTTCTAAGCTTTATTACTACAATGCAGAAACCGCAGAACATGACAGTTGTAGACAATAGACATGTGTCTTCTAATACTAAAATTATTTGGAAGTTTGACGGGCCCTTCCACATGTTCGCAGGTAATTTCTGAGCTTCATTTCTACTGGTATGAAGGAAGCCTAAATGGCGTGGTCTGCTGTCACCACCGACCTGACCTGATACAAATTGTATAATGCTATAGCTGGGACTGACATGGTATCTATCTGACCAAGTACATGTGGACCATGGTGGGCTATGTGAAAACGCGGAGTGGAGACCAGGCCTCCCGTGAGGCTTCCTGATGTCTTCTCAAACTGCACATGCACACAGAGAAGCGACCCTTGCTTGCTTGTTAGTGATTAAGGATGAAAGGTATTAATCTATTTGTACTAGTTCAAGGAGTATCTTGGTTTATTTCCTGCTATATACTTCAGCATTCATGATCTATACCTGGTGGTGATCCTTGCAGATGCCAACGTCCGGAGCAGCTGCAGTTCTTCCATGGTGACGGGAGGGCGCCTAGGCAGAAGTAGCAACGGCCAAAAACAAGTGCAGTAGCAGGTCGCCCAGCTCCAAAGGCAGATCACTATCGCCTAGACCGACATCCTCCGGCGCATCCACCACAAAGTCTCCGGGCGCTGTGCAATAGCTTCATCACCATGAAGAGCTGCTGCAGGAGGCGAGAAGGGACCCTATGGAGATGATCCCATTATAGGTGACGGTAGATAGATATGCGGTAACTGCCATTTGTTTCTAATTTGATTCATGAAACATTATCTCAGTTTATGCAATTTTCTAAGAATTGGGAAGTTGAGAGTGAAGGTGATTACTTGGGCCCCATTGTTTTTCTTTCACATTGAACGAGAAATGCCACCAACCTCTTATTTGGTTCAAATCAATTGTTCAATCGCATAATGTCATTCAATTCCTAGTCTTTGAGAAATAGCTTGAACATATATATATAACCAGTTCAGTTTGTTGTCATTAAAGAAAATTTCATTCAATTCCTTGCTTTAAAAAGTTGCATCTGTTAACCGACATTTGTCTTGCGATCTTGTAGAGGTAACCACGAGAGCTATTCATCTCATGGTTGAATGGGGAGGTCCAAGTGTAGCCGTTGATCTCGAATCTGTTGAAGTTAATGTCTTGTTGAATCTCATTGTTAACCGCAAATGCAATCATGTTCAGGATGCTAACTCAATGTGAGATTTCAGTGTGGTTGATCACCTGGCTTTCCCACCCAGCAACATGTGCGTCCTGGGTGACATTTTGAGTAGGGGACCGATAAATTTCGCTAAGATATCATTCTAGGAGAGCAATGGAATGAGGCTGAGCTACCAGTGTGTAGCACGAGAAACGATCAGAGTGGGAAGCCTACAACTGCCACGCCCTGGTTGTCTGAACAATGGCGTCTGATGATGGAGAAGGCACCTAGACGAATCTGGAGCTGTTTTGAGATGTGTACATGATGATGTTTTTACTTGTTAAACGTTAAAGTTTCTGTAGGCTCTAATTAAAGCTTGGAACCTGGTGATCCCAGAAATGTCCGTTGGTTGCTAAATCTTATGTGTAAGAGCATGTCTAACAGACCCCTTAAAACGCCCAACCCCGTAAAATAACCGCCGATATACGGGGTAGAGCTCTACCCGGCCATCTAGCAGACCCCGTAAATCAACTCCCTGTATCGAATTTTTACAGTTTTGGCTACGGGCGGCTCCTCGCCCCTTACAAGTACAGTGTGGGAGGCTGAATACGGGGCCAACCCCCCTGCGCGCCCATTTTCACCAAATTGGCTGCCATGGAGCCCGCTGGAGTGACCACCTCCTCGCCGCCCCGAGCGTCGTCGTGGCTGAGCTGGCGAGGCGGGCGGGCGGCGCGGCCGTGCGGCGGGGCGGCGGCCGCAGCGGAGGGGCCAAGGGAGCGGGGGGCCCGCGGCGGGGCGAGGGAGGGCCCCCGGACAGGGTGGTGGCGGTGGCCATGGCGGAGGTGGGCGTGGCCGGCGGCGGGGGCAGCGGGGCCGAGTGGCGAGGCGACGGGGCCGTGGCGACGTGCGCGCCGGGCGCAGCGGGCGTGGCGCGCGAAGCGGCGGCGGCGGCGAACGAGCGAGGAGCTTGGAGGAGGAGGAAGAAGGGGAAAAAAAAAAGTGATTTGGCATATTCTAGGAATATGCTCTTTTACAGTTTAGGGATACGGGTTCTGCTAGCTCGTCCGAGTTTTCGGCCGACGAAAAGTGAATACATGGCCCTTTACTCGTGTTTTAAGGGGCGAAAATATACGGGACCTGTTAGACATGCTCTAAGTACTTGTTAGTTGAACTGTATAATAGCCAAGCTAAAGCTAGTAGGCTGGAAGAAGAGATTTTGCGGTGGAATCAGATATTTTCGTTCATGTGCATCATAGGATACCTTGTTGCTCGCTGATTATATGTGTGCCGGCCGGATGAATGAGTGTCGTTTGGTAGCTTTGAATAACCTGGCCATTGGTCGTCCGGCCTTCTAGCTACGACCACATGCAAATATCCACTTTTCTATTGAACTGGGACAAGACACGCGTGTGTCAAACTTGTTGGCAAAATCAAAACGCGAGGCATCGATGGTATCGGAAACACGAATAAAAAGATATACGTACCATGCATATTATACGTTATGCATGCAGGGCCCTAAATTGAGTAGTATTTCCAATTAGTTTAATTGCCTAGAGAGAGGATCTGGAATATCGATACTGCCGATCCAAACCTCACGCGCTAATTTGTTTCCTGTCTAGATGGAAAGGAGAGGAAAAAACCTCAGGCGCTAATTTGTTTCTTGTCTAGAGGGAAAGGAAAGGAAAGGAAAGGAAAGCGCTGCCGGATACTAATTAAGGACCTGGTCAATCCATAACTATACCAGCGCATAATTACCGGGGGTGCCAGAAATAGGTGCCTGCTCAGATTTTTTCCAAGAAACCAGCGTCCAACTCATCGATCCGTGGGAGTAGCCATCTCAGCCTTCCATCGTGTAGCAACAACGAAAAGATATTTCCCGCTCTTCTTTTCTCCCGAAATTTTCAACCTATCTTCCCTCCAACCTAGCTTGGCTCTATATATACAAGGAGGGGTACAGTCTACGCGTGCGTCGCGTGTGACTTAGACTTTGACTCTTTACTCGTCGAGGAGAGGAGAGGAGGGAGGCTGCCAATGTTGTCGAATTCACACTAGCCGGCGTGCCGTTGCATCGCTCGACGGAGGGAGACTCCTGCGCGCAGGCGGGAGATGGATGGACCGGTGCGGCCAGGCGCGATGAAAGAATCAGGTTGGTGATTAATCATCGTTTGGATCGCTTCATCTGTTTTTTGTACCTAGGCATTTCTGGGCTGCTGCATGCGTGAATCGATTTATTGGTTATGATTTACTAGTATGAATCATGCACGGATGGATGGATGGATGGAGAAATAGAGTTAGTCTTGTAAATTCCGGGATGGATGGATCGGCATCTTGGTCCGATCTGATGCGCATCTTGGTTGATTGAGTAGGTGCTTTTTATTGTCTCTTTTTAGAACAAAGTCTGCTGGTACTTTGCCCTTGGTTGGATTGGATGAGAAGAGCGCGCGCGTCTAGTTCTTGGTGCCTTTCACGGCGGAGTAATTAATTAGTCACCCATCGCTTTCGTTCCGCGCGACGTGATCGACTTTGGCGTTCCGCAACTCGGCCATCCAGGACCAGCTGCGATCGCTCCGCGTCGATCGCTTTCGGGGACCAGCTGCGACACGGGGACGGCGGTCGTAATTAATTAGTTACGGCGCCCGCACGCAGACGCATCGCTTTCGTTCCGCACGAGCGAGAGGCGCGAACGACGACGCGGCGGCGTCGGTGACCGTGAACGGCGCGTCCATCCGGGTGGACAACGCCGTGCCGATCGGAGCTTGCATCAGCAAGTCGGATCGCCCTCTGCGACCGGCATAAGAAGCCGGTGCGTGGGCACTGCATCTTCTGGGCGGTGGAGAACTCCGTGCAGCCGTGGGTGCGCGCCCTGAACCCCGGCCAGCTCAAGGCCGCCGTGGAGTCCCGGATCAAGAGCCTCGTGTCCCGCTACAACGGCCGCTTCCCGTGCTACGAGGTGAACAACGAGATGCTCCACGGCAGCTTCTTCCGGCAGCGGCTCGGCGACGACATCTGACGCGCACATGCTCCGGGAGAGAGCGGCGAGGCGACGACCGCGGCACTGTGGCGCTGTTCGTGAACGACTACAACGTGGAGAACGCCAACGACCCCAACGCGACGCCGGAGAAGTACGTCGCGCTGATCACCGACCTGCAGAAGCGGGGCGCGTCGGTGGGCGGGATCGGGGTGCAGGGCCACGTGACGCACCCCGTCGGCGACGTGATCTGCGACGCGCTCGACAAGCTAGCCGCCACGGAGCTCCCCGTGTGGATCACGGAGCTGGACGTGTCGGCGGCGGACGAGGCGGTGCGCGCCGACGACCTCGAGACGGTGCTGCGGGAGGCGTTCGCGCACCCGGCCGTGGAGGGGATCATGCTGTGGGGGTTCATGCAGGGCCACATGTGGCGCGCCAACGGCCAGCTGCTCAACGCCGACGGCTCGCTCAGCGAGGCCGGCCGGAGGTACGTCGGGCTCCGGACGGAGTGGACGTCGCACGCGCGCGGGACGGTGGACGCCAACGGCAACTTCAAGTTCAGGGGCTTCCACGGCAAGTACGTGCTGGAGCTGGCCGCCGGCGCCGGCGGGAAGGTCCGGCGCGCCTTCGACGTGCACAAGGGGGACGTCCCGCTCGTGCTCGACATGAACCTCTGAGCGCAGTGACCGACTCGACGCACTTACACGTGTACGTGTGTGCGATACAGAATACCACTATTATTGGCTACTATTGGGATTGGGATTGGGATTGGGATGATTTATGACCTAAGCTAGCTATAGAAGAGATGGGGCTATGTTTTGCCATTAGGCATATGATTTATTTATTCAGAGTGTCGCAAAAGGGAAGGTATTGTACGTAGTATTTGTTACATATACATGGATTGTGGTAAATAAAGAACGGATTTATACTGTACATCGCCGATTCCTTTTTTTTTATTTAATATGTCTTACTTTCTTTATATGTATAATCTTTCTACCTATATATCATTTCAATCTACGTCAGTATAATATATACCATTCATATTAATAGCATCTAAAGTATTCATATAGAATACAAATAAAAATGAAGATAATTAACTGCGGATTCTTCGAACAATTATGTTTACAATTCATCAAGCAAGATTATCTCAAAAATCATTAAGCAAGACATGTTTCCTACATAAGTTCACTTCGGTTTAATTGTATAAACCACCTTAGCAATGATGGAAGCCATGGGACAGAGTGATGAGGTTTGCAGATATGAGTCTAGATGTGATATGTAAATGGAGACCAACCTGATCTCTCCGGAGGTGTAGAAGGAGTGGACTATTTTATAGTCTACGGGGCCGGGGACAGTACCGGAGGAGAACAAGCCTAGGATAGAAGAGTAGTAGTGATACCGAGCAGTGCGAACACTCTAGTAGTACACTGCTCGAGTAGAATAAATGTATGACCTGCTAAGACTATTATAGTGTAAGTTAAGTCGGGTTCACCTGGAACCCAGGAGTATTCCTGCCTGGACCCAGGAGGAACTCCGTGATGATATGTACATATGATTTGTAATAATAAATGAATGAGTTATGGACCAGCTATGTGTTGTACTACTCTGGGGGATGTAATATTTGCGGATTGGTACTTCGCACATGTTATGTCAACGACTGGCATATTACAACATGCAGTGGTATGCAGGGTCACCACATCTAGCCATCCATGATGCACACAACGTTTTTGGAAAAAAAAAGTAAAATAAAAAACATAAGTCGTGAAATGTCAAGGCATGTAGTAACAAAGGTCCTTATTAAATACCGCAATTGGTAACAACTGAACTAGGAGAAAATTTCCCAAAAAGGGCACCTTCACAAAGGGAACGCCGTGCGGGCACTGCTACGATCCACACAAGCACGCTGAACCAATACTCTCGAAGAGGTTTTTATTTCCTCTCGAATTCTCAATCGCCCAAGAATTTCTTAAATCCAAGTTGACGATGAGAACTATCTCTCTAACCTTGACATCGGTGTAAGAAATCATATTTGTATTTTTGAACTCAAGGAAAACAAGCATCATATTTTATTGCACTATATGAACAAAAAAATTTACATCATACTCTTTGACATGTAATTTTTTTTTTAAAAAATGACCGAGACCTAGTGAAATATCATTCGTCCGAGACTTAGACACCCTCGTTTCTTTTCTAAAAGCACTAGCTCAGAGAAGATACGTGATGTGATAGCTAGCCACTATTGAATCGCCTTTTCAGACGTAGAGATACATGTTTGTCAGCGCACGGAAACGATTTATTGAGGAAGATACGAAGTTATTGCGATTTGCAGATTGCATGATCGTTCGTTAGGCGCATTAACTAATTTCTCGTGGACGTGTTTCCATGCTTTTGAAGCGACTAAGGATGCCCGTGCATTCTGGTCCTCCATATCTTTGGGTCGGCAACTCGGCTTGCATGCTAATGAGCTGAGGAAATAGCAGATCACACCAACTGTTGGGGCTTCTTTTGCACAGAACCACAACAATGATATTTCTTTGCATCAAACACCAATGTTTGGGGTAACGATTTGCACAAAACACAAATACTTCAATTAGGAGTATTAACAGGGAATTAACCGCATTAGGCCCACTTTCATAATCAAGGCGGCATACAACATGGATTTCACAAAGCTCTTTGCTGGATATAGATGAACAGATGAGTTCAATCCTGGTCAGCAGCAGCACCACAGCTCCGGCCATGGTGAGCGGGTGGCACCATGGCGGCAAGCGTCCGCAGGGAGGGGCACGCGGGCAGAGAAGGGACCTCTCCCTCGCCGGCCCGCTCCGGACCTCTCCCACGGACATCCTTTTGGGCGGCGATGTTGTTTCAAAGATTCAGAAGCTCGTCGATACATTGAGGTGGAGCCCCCCCCCCCCCCCCCGACCTAACCCTCCCCCGTCCTAACCCTCTCCCGGGTGGCGGCGCCGCGCCACTCCGGGGGCCCCCTCTCACCGGCCCTCGGGCCCCGCCCTCCCCTCCCTCGCCGCCACTGCCGGAGGTGTCGCCGGGCAAAGCCCGCGTGGCATGGCGGCGGCGGGGGTTTCAGATGGTCGCGATCATGGGGGTGGGGCAGCACTCCTGATCTCTATCTTGTGGTGGTGGTGGTGCGCGGCGTCGGCGGCCGGAAGGCGAGGGGACGACGGTGGTGATGTGGCCGGATCTTGACCCTTAGGGCCTGCAGGCGGCCGGCTGCTGCACCTTCTCCTCCGCGCGACGGGATGCTCCGTGCGCATCACATGGGAGCCGGGGCGGCGGCCCTGGGCATGGCGGCGACAACCTCTTCCCCGGAGGTGGACGGCCTCGTTGGGATCTAGGGTGGGGGATCTTGGGATCCCACACAGATCTCCGGCGGTGAAGATCCAGTCGACGACGAGTTTAGGATGACGGGCAGCCGGTGAAAACCGTGCTTCCCTCTCGGGCTTGGCGGACGATGGCGGCGTCGCTTGGCGTCCTTACCTTGTCGAAGGCATCGTCTTTACTTGTCTCGCCACTCCACTCAGCGAGTTGGAGATGTGCGGCTGTCGGTGAAAATCGTGCTCCGACCCTGGTCATGGCGGGCGATGGTGACGTTACGTGTTGTTACCTTCTTGTAAGGTTTTGTGAATAATCTAATAAAAAAGCCGTGTGCATCCTTTGGATGCAGAAGCTAGGGGTGATATTTCCCCATTTCGAAAAAAAAGGAATTTGAACACAGCGCCAAAATCAATGCAACAGTCTTTGTTCCCCGTCTCCAGCCAAATGTCGCCGCCTTGCCGATCTCCTCCGCAGCTTCCGCCAGCTCGTTCGATTCCCATTCCTCGCCATCCCCCCAGTGCTTATGTATCCGCCACCGCCTCCCCGAGCATCCGCCCACCCTCGGCCATCCCCGCCGCATCCCATGTGCTCCGCCCGCCGTTTCCCTACACTTCCTATGATAGTGCTAACCTCCCCATCGATGTCCTGCTTTGCACTGACATCCGCCACCGCTAGCGTGCATCACCTACTCACCGTCGTCCATTCAGTCTATCGATCCAGGCAATCATCGCGGCCTCGATCTACCCGAGCCCCGTCGCATCGTCGGCCACCACGATCCCCACATCGTCACACGCCACCCTTGACCTTTGCCCGGGGGCAGATTATGAAATGACAAGTGTGGGCCCACAATTAACTAATGGCTATCAAGGCTGTTAATGGTGATTTATGTGTTATGTGCAACGTTTACAACAAATACTGGTGTTTGGTGCAAAAATTTCTAGTTGTTGTGGTTTCCTGCAAAAGAAGCCCCAAAAAGTGGTGCTACTTGCTAAAACCTCTAATGAGCTTGCTTGTGCCGTCAAGATTCGTGAATGGACGTCACGGATCACTCGATAGTCCAAGGTGGATATGCATGCATGCCTCGCCGATTTTTGTAGCTTCACGCCATGGCCGGCCTTGCGACTTACATCGCTTTTGTCGATCTGAACAGCGAAATCAAAGTGGAGATGCCCATCACGTATGTCATGGGACGGCTGCGAGTAGCCCCTCCAATGGCGAAACACTCCTGCAAGATCGGGAAACATATTATATCTTCTAGCTAGCTAGTGATGTACCATCATGTGCTAAAAGCACATTTGTACTTCCAAAAACTTTTAAAAAGTACATGTGTACGGCTAGTAGCTATGCTGTTAACTAGCTTATCGGCCATTATATTCACGTATCTGCAAATATAATACTAGCACGCACTGGCGTACCGACCGGCGAAGGAAGGATTGGCCAAAATTTACTCCTCCGAAAGCAAAGAAAAGGATCTGGGTTGGAAAATGCTGCAAACGATGATTAATGTCATAACAGGAGTAATTATGAAGCTAATCAAGAGAGGCGGCTGAACACCGATCAATCTAAGAGCACTAGTAGAAAACCTCTCATCCATCTAAGCCATAAATACCGGATCCCTTACGAACCGGTACTAAAGGGGGCATTAGTACGGTTGTATTGCCCAAGCCTTTAGTACCGGTTCGTATGGACCTTTAGACTTCGACGATCAACGTCCCGAAAAACCTTTAAATGGGTTAGTGTACGAAGGTACTAAGGTTTTGGGCACCTCTGTGGTGCCTTTTGCTCGTAAAATACAAATGAAAATGATAGAAAATTCAAAAAAATAAAATGTTTTCAGATTCTCATATGTTATGCAATCTACTATTCGGTGAAATTAAGAAATTCGAATTTTGACTTTTTTTGCAAAAAAAGTTTGAAAAATGGTAAAACCGCATTAACTTTTGCATACGACGTCGGAAAAAAACGTATAATATATCAAAAAAGTCCTGGGAAAAAGTTACATCCGAATTCACACGGGTTTACCCGATTAGCCAATTTTTAGATTCTCAAAATTCAAAATGAAAATATGAAAGCAGGAAGATTTTAGTTTTTTGAATTTGACTAGAGATTAAGTGTAGTTAGAGACTAATGGAAATACTAGTAATTCTGAAAAAAAATAAAAAAAAGAGGGAGTGAAAAAAAAGGGTGTGAAAAATAATTAGAAAAAATGGATAAAAAAATTTAAACAAAATAGGCTTTAATACCGGTTCGTGTTACGAAACCGTCTCCGCCCCACGGGTTCCTCCGTGCCCACGTGGAGGCACCTTTAAGTACCGGTTCGTAAGGAACCGTACTAAGAGTGGGAGGCCTTTAGTACCGAATAATTAGTACCGGTTCCAAAACCGGTACTAAAGGCCCTTTGGAACCGGTACTAAAGGGGGTTTCTCTACTAGTGGAGTATCTCCGCCGGCTCTCTTGTATCCCCCCCAAACACCCGATCCGGCTAGAGTTTTTCAAAAACGAAATTGCAATTTGAACCACGATTCTAAATAATGGAATATATAGTTTTACAATAACTAAAAAGGGAAAACTAAGTTTAACTTAATCAAACGGTGTCTCCTTTAAGCCTCCACAGATGCATATGTGCACCACGAGATCATTTTGCAATTGCGCTTCCACACGAACCTCCACGTTTGAGAGTGGCGTTCTTATCCGCTTGTAATTGAAGAAGAGCAGCAAGAACATAAAGTCTCTTGTTCATCAGTGGTGGCAATGGCTTCCTCATCCATAAACTGATGCATCCTCTCACCATCGCTATCCATATTTATAAATTAAAAAATGAAGAAATTGAATCAACAAAATGGCGGTGATAGAGGAAAATGCCGTCACAAGTAAATGGCCGAACACCTTGCTAGCTAGTCGTCCAATGTTGTTAGTTACCCTATTGCCCATCGATCACATTCACATGTATTGCAAATATAATAGTAGAACGCAATGGCGTACCAACGACCGAAGGAAGGATTGATCAACTTTTACTCCTCCGAAAGCCAAGAAAAGGACCGGAGTTGGGAGATGCTTCAGATCGATGCTGCAAATGATGATTATAACGTCATAACAAAAGTAATTATGAAGCTAATCAACCGGCTGATCCTCTTGATATCACAGTACAGGTCCGGTGTGTCGGCGGCACGATCCGGGCGGCTCGGGCTGATTGACTAATCCTGTGTTGCCCAAACTTGAGTGTTGCACAAAAGATAGCGAGAAAGATACGAGTTTGGTAGCCCAGATTGGCCGTGGCATGGAGCACCTAAGGTTGGTTTCCTACAGCTAGCTAGCAACGGGTTTCTGCCACCTTTTCCCCTCTGTCGCCATGGATGTGGATGGCCGGCCAAACTGCCTATAAATTGCACCCCCTGCATGCCCATGGTCCCTCACTCACAATCCAAACAACAACAACAACATCATCATCTTCAGCAGCAGCGATCGACAACACGTTTCGCCTTCTAGCTACGACGTCGTCCTTTGGCTTCATCGACATGGCATTTGCTGAGGTATGTGACCTGCCCTTGTCATGATGGCTATCTTCTGATCTCAGGATTGCAATCTATGAGTACGTTTCAAATTATAAGATGTTTTAGCTTTTGTGTAGCATATGTATCTAGATTTCTAGACAGATTCCACTATGTATGCTTGCTCGTTTCAGTTCGTATATATGTAGTTCACGTTGAAATATCCGATACAATCTTATAAGTGGGAACCGAGGGAACATGCACATGGTGTTTTCCATGGATGAAAGCTTGGAGAAAATGTCCTTAATTATATGTATGTCCAGTGCTGCATGTGGTGTACGCAGCTCGTGCAATAGTAGTGGTGCAAATTTGAAGGTTGGTCGAAAAGTTCCACCAGTTCCGCTGTGGACGAAATGTGGGTTCCAAGTAATATTCATCATAGATTCATGCTCTGTCGTTCTGCCGCCGCCCATTGTTTTCCAGATCGATTCTCATCTTCAAAGCCAAGCAACTGGTCGAACAAGCTAAGGATATATGTCTCGTTACACTTGTCGTGCTTGCATTGCATGGCTGTCCGATCCCAACAAGAACAGGGCTAGGACTTCTCCAACCACATCTCGGCATTGCAACAATTTCTTAATTTTTCTTTCTTCCCCAAAAGCCAACGTGCACGACATGCTCCAACGATGTATGAACGTGCGTACATGTGCAGGAGGAGGTGGCACTGGCGATGAAGCTAATGGCGGACGGTGGCAACAGCACCGACGAACAGGCGGCGGCCAGCACCGTGAACGTGATAGAGGACGGCAGCAGCTCGGAGGAGGAGGACGCGGCGGCCCACGCCGTGAACCTGCTCTGGTTCGGCTGCTCGGAGGAGGCCGAGGGCGACCTGGCCGGCTGGTCGCCGGCGGGCTCGAGCACGCTGTCCACGCACAGCGACCCGGCGCCGCCCCCGCTCTCTGCCACGGCGGAGGACGTGCCAGGCCAGTGCAAGCAGAAGCCGAGCGGCCGGTACATCCTCGCCGGGCACCGGGCCGATGAGAAGGACGGGCTCTACCGGGAGATCACGCAGGCGCCTAAACCCAAGATCACGTACCGGGTGTCCGGGTGGGTGTCTGTACAGGGCGCCGCCTCCTGCACGGACGGCGGCCACGCCGTGCATGTGGAAGTCCGCACTGGGGATGGCTCCGCCGCCGGTGGCGGCGTGGTTCTGGCCGAGGAAGGGAAGTGGGCCGAGATCAAGGGCGCATTCCGGGTCGACGAGCATCCGCGCGGCGCCGAGGTCTACGTGCACGGTCCGCCGGCCGGGGTGGACATCAAGGTCATGGACCTGCGCGTGTGCGCCGTGAACAGGATCGCCAGGCTGAGGCACCTCAGGAAGAAGACGGACAAGGTGCGGAAGCGTGACGTGGTGCTCAAGTTCAAGCCGCGGTCGGAAGACGGCGCGAACGACGACGCGGCGGCGGTGAGCGTGAACGGCGCGTCCATCCGGGTGGTCCAGGTGGACAATGCCGTGCCGATCGGCGCGTGCATCAGCAAGTCGGCCGTCCAGAACCCGGCCTTCGTGGACTTCTTCGCCAAGCACTTCGACTGGGCGGTGCTCGAGAACGAGCTGAAGTGGTACTACACGGAGGCGGTGCAGGGCCAGGTGAACTACGCCGACGCCGACGCGCTCATCGCCCTCTGCGACCGGCACAAGAAGCCGGTGCGTGGGCACTGCATCTTCTGGGCGGTGGAGAACTCCGTGCAGCCGTGGGTGCGCGCCCTGAACCCTGGCCAGCTCAAGGCCGCCGTGGAGGCCCGGATCAAGAGCCTCGTGTCCCGCTACAACGGCCGCTTCCCGTGCTACGAGGTGAACAACGAGATGCTCCACGGCAGCTTCTTCCGGCAGCGGCTGGGCGACGACATCGACGCGCACATGTTCAGGGAGACGGCAGCGATCGACCCGGCGCCGGCGCTGTTCGTGAACGACTACAACGTGGAGAACGCCAACGACCCCAACGCGACGCCGGAGAAGTACGTCGCGCTGATCACCGACCTGCAGAAGCGGGGCGCGTCGGTGGGCGGAATCGGGGTGCAGGGCCACGTGACGCACCCCGTCGGCGACGTGATCTGCGACGCGCTCGACAAGCTGGCCGCCACGGAGCTCCCCGTGTGGATCACGGAGCTGGACGTGTCGGCGGCGGACGAGGCCCTGCGCGCCGACGACCTGGAGACGGTGCTGCGGGAGGCGTTCGCGCACCCGGCCGTGGAGGGGATCATGCTCTGGGGGTTCATGCAGGGCCACATGTGGCGCGCCAACGGCCAGCTGCTCAACGCCGACGGCTCGCTCAGCGAGGCCGGCCGGAGGTACGTCGGGCTCAGGACGGAGTGGACGTCGCACGCGCGCGGGACCGTCGACGCCAACGGCAACTTCAAGTTCAGGGGCTTCCACGGCAAGTACGTGCTGGAGCTGGCCGCCGGCGCCGGCGGCAAGGTCAGGCGCGCCTTCGACGTGCAGAAGGGGGACGCGCCGCTCGTGCTCGACATGAACCTCTGAGTCATCGACTCAACGCACTTACATGTGTACGTCCGTGCGATACAGAATACCACAATTATTGGCTACTATTGGGATTGGGATTGGGATGATTTATGACGTAAGCTAGCTATATAGTAGAAGAGATGGGGTTATGTTTTGCCATTAGGCATATGATTTATTTATTAAGAGTGTGTGCAAAAGGGAAGGTATTGTAGCATTTGTTACATATACATGGATTGTGATAAATAAAGAACGGATTTATACTGTACCTTAATGGGCCCAGGCTTAATTAACAAAGGATAGACATTTATGCGAAGCAGACTACTACTACATGTCGTAAACAGTCGGCCCAAGAAGTTAGATCTAAATTCTGGTTCACGAAGGGAATTCTATTGGCCTCGCATGAAATCAAATGGGCAGGACTCTCAGTAGAACGAGGGCCAAGACAGAGAGAATTTGTAAGAGAAGGATGCGGCAGCAGAATGTATGATACCTAAAAATTAATGACGGAATGAGACATTAATTCAGATGTTTGCTGTTAATTCTAACACTATGCTCGGATAGAGAGGAGCGGTTGAGGATTACCTTCAGGCCAGAGACCGTAGTGTTGGCGTTGGATGATTCCGCCATTGGATTCGCTGCGGAGTTGAATCTGCGCGATTGAGATCTGAGATTCGCGTGGCTGTAAGTTGGATCTGTTCGAACGGCGATTTGGGGATCTGAGTTTACTCTTTCAGACAAGGGTTGCAGGTTACCATTTGAAATAGGCAACTGATTTGGCCTTACTTGCGTTTTAGGGTAAAGGCGGATGCGCTGCCATCGGCTCTTTGCGCATTGACTTGTTTTGACAATCGGCAAAATTGATATGAAAGCAAAATCGACATAGAAACATTTTCTTCATTAATAAAGAGGGTTTGTACAGAGAAGAGCCGATTGCTCGGGAAGGGAAGAACAAAAGAAGAGCGATTACTACTACTAGTCCTATGCTAGTAGTCCCTAATCTAAGGGCCGTCGCGCCCTCGTCATCGCCGTCGTAGCTGATCGCTGGGCGAGCTCCTCGTCGCTGCTGCCGTAGCCCTCGGCAGGGGCTTCTTCCTCCTCGTCGTCGTCGTCGTCGTCGTCGTCGTCGTCGTCATCCGACCCGGCGCGGAAGCGTTTTGCCGGCGGATACTCGTCGGAGGAGGTGTCATCCTCCTCTTCCTCCTCCTCGTCGGAGGAGGTGAAGTCGTCCCAGGAGAAGAAGTCATCCTCGCTCTCCGCCTCCAGCTCCCCATCGATAAGGAACTGGAAGTTGTCTTCTCCGTCGGTCAAGGACTTGTCATCCTCGGACCAGACGGAGGAGTCATGATCCTCCTCGTCCCACTTCGTTGGGGCGAGGACATCGTACGCTGCCATCGAGTCCCACTCCGGCGTCGGCTCACGAGAAGGAGAGGATAGGGAGGAAAGACCTGAGGAGGTAGAGGAGGAGGAGGAGGAGTCCATGGCGCAGAGGAGGGTTTTCCGATGGCTAGTACAGAGCAGGGGGATGAAGAAGAGAACTGCTCGACACGGTTAAATAAAGGGGATATAGTGGAGATTTAATGGTTGAGCAGTTCCGAGGACATGGTGTCAAAACTGTCAAATCGTGCAGAGAAGTTGAGAAGGTAAGGCATCATGATGAAAGGATACTGTGACGGTATGCGCTTAGACCCATGGGCAGGGTCGTGGGCACGAACCTCGCCCATTTGTTAAATGGGCATGGGTCTGAGAGAGGTCGACCCGGTCAAACCCGACCCGATTGCCAGCCTTAGCTCCGTTCCGTCACGTACGGTTCGATCCAAACGATGGATGCCAGCTGTAATTAATCATTCGTTCATTAATGAACCCCGACTGCACAATAGTATTACGAAAAGAGAAGTGATCGATCAGCGACTCGGCTTGCTCTTGCGATTTTTTTTCCTCTTCCAGCTGTGCTTACTAATCTACGGAGTACTTTTTTTTTTCCTCCTTCCGGTATCTATTTTTTTCCCACTTGCCTTGCTTGCTCAGCTTTGCCAGGAATGCGAATAAAACCTTAGATTTATCTAGACACTAAATAGCATTTAAATAAATTTAAATTTTGACAAATCTTAAGACAACCTTTATGGACCGTAGTAAGCACTAAATTTATACTGTGACATTAGCATCACACAGCCAGCCGATACTAAACAATTAAAACGCACGCGGCATCTCAAAGCTGCTGCAACTCAACTCTTCTAAACAGACCATTGCCACTTAACTTCTCCAACGAGTACATAATACTCACACACACACGTACATCAAAAGCAAACAATTACAGCTTATTATTAGGAATTCGGCTACTACTCCCTATTACCATCAGCAGCACAACCGGTCCTGTCAAGAGCGCACCCAGCACGACAGCCACGCCGCGCCGGAGCAAGCCAACAATGGAGCTGTTTGCCGCGAATGCCTGCCCACACTTCACGCTTGGCTAGCTGCACCTGCACCCACACAACCAAACAGCAGCGAGTGAATCAATCAAAGACAGAGAAGTCACGGCGAGTAAATCTCAAAAGGATGTACAGACGCTAGATGACCATAAAAAATGATGTAGACGGAAAACTGGAGACTACAGTCCAGCAATGAGCATGTACAGACACTACATAACCAACCATGTATACAAGCCTAACAAATTGGAGCAATTAGGAACCAGAATCTTACGTAAACACGTCGAGTGCAAGACGAAGTGCACCGCTGTCGTTGTACAGTCCTCGTTATACCCAAACAAGAACAAAGCATGGTCAGGCCCACAACAAATCAAACACTGAGATTTATACAAGACTTCAAATAAGAGCCGCTGATAAACACACATGCACCCTTCATTCGCTCCTTCATTTGTTATGCAGCAAGCAAAAACACTTGAACGTAAGAAGCATGTCAATATGTATCTACTACTTGAAACCAAAACAGAGGCTACTGTCCTCCTTGTTATCCTAAAGAAAAAAACAATGCTTATCTCTAAAGCAAATTTGGCAAAAGTAAATTTCAAAGGAGACCCACACGGCTACAAAATATTACGAAAATTTCAGCGGCACTAGTAACCAGGTTTCATCCACCAACACAGCACCAACATCAACCAACCAATTAAACAGTCGATCAGCAACCAATTTCTAAATGTAGATCGATAAGAAAAGTTCATACATTAATTATAATAATGCATAGATCAATACTAGGAAAGAGCATACTTATGCATTGCCTTGCTCCATGCATACTTGACTAGTTCAGCTAATTAAACAATGAAAGATGAATCTGCAAAGAGAATGGAAAACCATGAACTCACCCAAAACACATTGAGTCGAAGAAGTGAAGGCCCACCGTCATCATTTAGTACTCCTCTTTATCTTCGAACAAGAACAAAGTGAAATGGTCAGCAAAGTAAACAATAATATTCAGAAAAGACTCCAAAAAAAATAGACGCCTGATTCATGGCATTCATGACAAAATTTTAAATAGAAAGAACTCAAAGAAGCCAATTATGATTTTCAGCTTTCTAAACTATGTTAGTTAATTACTAAGGTGCCAAAATTACTACTATATGAATCATTCAACAGCTAGATAAAAAGCAGCTTTGGTTCAAATTACTACACATTCTAGAATGTGAATCAGCAGGATGAAAATAATTATGGATAAATAGTAAACAACTCTTTTCTTTATGCCTCGTGGCTGTCTACATATAGGATCCAGCTCACAAGTTCAACTAGACAAGAGACAATACTACAAGTCAATAATACTTTAGAACCTGAACATGCAAACCAAACTGTGACATAGTAGGAGAATACCAATAACCTGACCAAATCAGGCAGAGAAAAGCAACAACACATAGGCAAGTGAATTAACAACGAAACAAATTCGATCCAATTCATGCATTAAATATAGTACAAACCAAAGCAGTGATTAATCAGTACTAACAGTATCAAAAGCTAGGCTGCAGTACATGGCAGAACAGGGGGATATTAATGACCTTCTGCAGGGCATCAACATGGTCAGGGTTGAGGACAACTCCTCGAGCTGGGACGAGCTTCTACTCGGGCATTTGCTGGTCGCTCCTCTTTATCCACGAACAAGAACAAACGAAATGGTCAGCAAAGGAAACAATGATATTCAGAAAAGACTCCAAAGAAGACGACTGATCCATGACATCCATTTGATATTTTGATCCAAGTAACAAGCACTCAATTAGGAGATACGATGAGGCAGAAATGACAGAAAAAGCACAAGCTTGGATAACTGACAAACAGGAAGCTAGCAAATCATTTTACTAAGCACAAAACATACACAAACATGTGCTGATCATGCAAATGCAAGATCAGATGATCACTTGATCATTTAGAACATGTATTCATGGCAATAAAATACAGATTTGGCTACCACTAATGCACAACACCTACACATCAGCTTTGAAACTTTGAACAAAAAACGGGACATACATGCAGCAGTAGTTCTGAAAGCACGGGTGGCTGCAAGTTCTGAAATTATACGCACTCATCATCATTGTATTTCCACATCATTAGCATAAAATTCAGATATCTACAGCTGTCTAAAAAATCAAAAGAATTCTCCAGATGTTCAGTATTATACTTTAAATATGAAGAGATAAACATGACCAGATTTAAAATAGGAAGGAGATAATTACGATTTCAGTTATAAACTCAGTGAGTTGATTGCCAGGGTATCAAAATTACTAGTATATGAATGATTCAACAGCTAGCATAAAAAGCAGCTAGAGAAGGGAGAACCAGAAACTCACCCAAAACACATGGAGTCGAAGAAGTGAAGGTCACCGTCGTCGTTTAGGACTCCTTATCTTCGAACAAGAACAAAACAAAATGGTCAGCGAAGGAAACAATGATATTCAAGAAAGACTCCAAAAAAGACGCCAGATTCATGGAATTCATTTGATCCAAACAATAACAAGCACTCAGTTAAGAGATATGATAGAGGCAGAAATGACAGAAAAAGCACAAGCTTGGATAACTCACAAACAGGAAGCTACCAAATCAATTTACTAAGCATAAAACATACACAAACATGCGCTGATCATGCAAATACAAGATCAGATGATCACTTGATCATTTAGAGCATGTATTTATGACAATAAATACAGGTTTAGCTACCACTAACGCACAACACCTAGACAACAGCTTTGAAACTTCAAACAAAAAGCAAGACATACATGCAGCAATAGTAAACACGGCTGGCTGAAAGTTGTAAATTTACACGCAGTCGTCATCATTACATTTCCAGATATTTAGCATAAAGTTCAGATATCTAACATCTAACACTTTGTAAAAGATCAAAAGTGTTTTAAATAGGAAGAGATGGCATGATGTTCAGTTTTCTAATCTATCTTAGTTAATTACCAGGGTATCAAAATTACCACTATATGAATCATTCAACAGCTAGCATAAAAAGCAGCTTTGGTTCAAAATTACTGCACATCCAAGAATGTGAATCAGCAGGATGAAAATAATAATGGATAGATAGTAAACTAAGTAAACAACTCTTTTCTTTTATAGGATACAACTCACGAGTTCAACTAGACAAGAGAAACTACTACTGAGTCAATAATATTTTAGAACCTGAACATACAAACTAAACTGTGACATAGTAGGAGAAGACAGAAGCCTGACCAAATAAGCCAGAGAAAAGCCGCAACAGATTGGCAAGTGAATTAACAATGAAACTAATTGGATCCAATGCATGCAGTAAATATAGTACAAACCGAATCAAGAATTAACCAGTACTAGCAGTATCAAATCTAGGCTGCAGTTCTTGGCAGAACAGGGGGACAAAAATGACCTTGTGCAGGGCGTCGACGTGGTCCGGGTTACGGACATCTCCTCGAGCTGGGAGGAGCTCCTACTCGAGTAGATCCTGGTCGCTCCCTTTCTGCGAGGACGCGCACTTAATCAACAATAGCAGATTTGCACGACACTTAATCACCAATAGCTATAATCAACACCCAAACCCTAGGCAAGCAGAGAGAAAAAAATTGACCTTAAATGCCAACAATGTCAGGGTAGAGGACGTCTCCCTCGATCTGGGGCTGGACGAGCGCCTCGTCGACCATGTCCAGGTCGTCCGCCGCCTTCTCTTCTGCGGGGACGCGCATCTCATCGCCGGCAACCACCTTTCTGGCCCCCACCACGAGCAGCCCGCCGTGGCTGCTGCCATCGAGGGCGGTGGAGGCCGGTCTCGATGACGATCGAAGGGGAGGAGGGGTGACGGGCGCCCGTCCGCTGTTGCCGGCGTGCTGCAGGCCCATCTACCGCGCGCGGAGCAGCCGGTCGCCGAGAACGGGTCACTACCATCAGATGCCATGGCGCCGCCATCGCCATGGATCTCCTGGTCCTCCGACGGTGACGCCGCGTCTCCCCTCCGCCTCACCACCATCCGCAGCCGCGCCGCCGCCCGCCATGGAGGAGAAAAGCCGAACCTTTCCCCTCTGTACCGAAGGGTTTGCATTGGGGTCGAATTTGGTGGAGGGATAGAGAGAGGGGTCGAGGGGAGGGGTCGGAGTTGGCCGAGATCTAACCGGCGGCAGAGGTGGATGAAAGTGGTTCCGAGGAGGAGGAGGGAGGAGGCGGTGTAGCCCTGTGGGGTTCTGGATGAGCAGTCGGTCGCCGAGCCGGGTCACTACCACCAGATGCCATGGCGCCGCCGTCGCCATGGACCTCCTGCTCCTCCGAGGGTCGGAGATCTAGCCCCGCCGGCGGCAGAGGTGGATCAAAGTGGTTGGGTGGTAGGTCACCATACGTATTTCTTGATGGGCTCGAATTTTGGGCCCTTTTGGCGCATTTTGGGCGCGTGAGCCAAATTCCTGCGCGGGAGAACGCCGCGTTTGACTAATATAGCAACTAATCAAGATAGAGCACAAAATGAATGCATGTTCTCACATGTAGGATGTGTTTGGTTCATGAAATGCACCGGCAATGTACGTAAACGTAGTGGGGCAAAGTATCAACTTGATCGGTTCATTATAGGTAACTCTATGTAATGGGAGAACTGGCGGTGGAGGCAGTGTCGTCCCGCCGGCGGTGACGATGCAGTTCACATGAGAGGACATGCATGCCCAAGGAGATGAGCGACTAGTTCGGGCATGAGAAAGAAGTGATGGGCAACCAGATCGGCGGCGGTATCAAATTTCTATTGGGTTGTATTTTGATTATGTGTAATCAAGTACCGAAGTAACATAACTGAAACATGTTTTAGCGCTATATATATGTTACCAGCATGATCAGGTTACGTTACAAAATCACGAACCAAACACCTTAGTAATATTAGGGAGGACTTCCAAAATATAGTTTATGCGAAGGTCCATCGGTGAGTTCCATGATAACACATACTTCCTTCACCCAAAAGTATCAGTCATATAAGTTTAGTATATACTCTATAGTAAACATCTTCTAACTTCGACCAAGTTTATGCAAAAAAAAATTATGAACATCTAGAATAGTAAATCAATATCAATTGATTCACCATAGAGTATATTTTTCTCAATATGGATATCCAATATTGTAGATGTTGATTTTTTCTTTCCCCATAAATATTTGGTCAAACTTGGTAGGGTTTCAATTTTTAATAACATCATACACTAATGTGGCATTACCATTCACGTAACCGGCATTTGTCTACCTCCTCTAGCCCAACAAGGGGCCCAACTGAAGCATCGCAGACCAGGGTGGCCCAATACATCGGCTACACGGTGGATGAAAGGAAGGTGGCGGATTCTTGATGAACAAGACAAGGAGACGTCACATAAGGAAAGAATTAGATCAAATCTCATTGTATCGTAGTCGAATTCATGCAGGATTCTCGGGACCTGGCATCAGGCACAGACCTTGGGGGGGGGGGGGGGCTAAATGGCTGAGGGGGCTAAAAATGAGATTTAGGCTGACTTTTAATGGATAAATGGGCCAACTACCTGTAAATAATAGGAAGTTTCTTCATGGGCTGGGGGCGACGGCCCACTTTGACCTCCACTAAGGTCCGCCTCTGCCTGACATCCTATCTAAAGGTCAGGAGAGGGTCTGCACGAGACTCTCTCATAATCACATACAACCATGTGCACTCAAAACCCTACAAACATTGCCTTACAGAGAGATCACCACCACGCAGCTCATCGGCGTTTGGAGATTAATTTATGTAGATGAAACTTTGAACATTTTAAAATTAGAGCAGCGCAGTTTGGAGATTTCACGAGGACATTGACATATAAACTTGAACTCTGGCAATCAAATGAAAGTAAAAAAAACATTAAATGCAAAATCACTTAAAATTTTAATAAAGCTTACGAGTTTACCAAGAGTTCTTACTCCAAGATAAGACTTCCATAATTTGACTTTTGTTTAAATTTCTCTGATTGTACTAATTTTTAAATGCATGTAGCAGTGCCATCTTTTGAAAGTTGAGCATAGACTCCCCTGGTGTGGGCCATTTTTGCCGAGCTATTCGGTACACTCATCGTGGCAGTCTATGCGCGCGCATCCACAAGCCAGCTGAGCTAAGGATGGCAGTTTTACTCATGAGTACATGTGCACTTGGATACTGTACCCGCATGGGCATGATATGGACACACTTTTATACCCATGAGCAGTACTCATAGCCTATTCGTTAAGTCATGGGTAGGTTACGGGTATAGCATTGTATCTGCGGGTATATCCAAATGATACATGCTTATAGTCAATTTTCATGTGACACTCGTTCTACTCTTGATGACTTATGGGTTAGAGTATGAGATTGTGATTTCTAAATGTTCATAATCATCATTTATTAAACCACCTGTTATTGAGTTGGGATAATTGGTTTTTTTAATCAAATGTGTTATCGAATGTAAAATTATGAATAACGTGTGTACTACTTGACCTACCCATCGGCTACCCAATAGGTACGGGCACTCATCGGGTATGAGTATATGTGTAAAGTGTCATACCCGTGGGTACGCGTATTGGTAGAATTATGTATCCGCTAGCTATATGGACATGTGTATGGTATTTATCTACCCTACAAATTACCACCCTTAAGATGAGCTCATCTCAACTTGCTAGCTACTGAGATGGCCCGTATGTCTACTCCCATGATGTGCGCATGACACCAGGAAAACCAAATCCTAGAACAGGGTTTCATGTTCCCAATTTTTTATTATAAGATAAAGAAATAGAAAAGTCACATGGAATCACCACAATCAACAGAAAGGTAGAGGGCACATGTGGCAGGTTCTACATAATATGGTTCCGCATGAAATTGCATGAGGAAGGGTCAAAACTATATGCCCTCTTCCTTGGTTCCTGATATGGGTATTTGAGGGTAATGTAATCAAGAAAAACTATTACAAAAAATTAAAGTGGTACCTAATTTACAAATAGTGCTATGAGGCACATAGATTCTAAATTAATGGTGTAGAACCTCACTAAGAGACACCAACACAACTATTGTAGGAACTTGGCATGTCCTTAGGGTTTGTCATGCTCTCAAATAAAGAGTAAATTCACATGTAATCACGAGCTAGGGGTTGAGATCGGGGTCCCATAGGACTGGGTTTCGACTAAAGTTGAGCGAGAAAGGGTCAAAAATCTTCCTATCGTGCATGATTTCATGATATGGGTACTAAAGGGTAGTGTAAATAGGAAAATCCAATACACAACTATGATTTGGCACTTCCTCAAAAATATGACTATCCTGCACAACGATTCTGGAATTATAGTGAATGACCCTACTTAGGCGACCGACAAAACTCTTGTAAGTACTTGGCCTATTTTGGGTTTTTTCATATTGATGCAAGCCATTAAAACAAAATAAAACAGGAAAGTTACATGGGATCACCACTTTCGACCGAAAACCAGGGATAGACATCGTGGGTCCCACGGAAGAGAGTTTCACCTGAGAAAAAATCAGTAGTCTTTCTATCATTCATGAGGTTGTGATATCGATATTTCATGGTTGTGTAAAATAGGAGAAACCAATATTAGGTGGCAATTTCTTCACAAATAGGACTACCAGGCACAAATATTTTGGACTTACAATGAAAAACGCCCACTTCGAATCTATCGACGCAACTTTTGTAAGAACTTGATCACGTTTGGGATATTCATGTTCCTTAGACCCATTATAACACACACAAATATGAAATTCACAAGCCCGAAATCGGCAAACTCGATGGAAAGCAAGGGGTAGAATTCATGGGGGCCTGCAAAATAGAGGAACACATAAAAAAATTATATGACACGGGAAAACATCGAAAACTCTTCCTTGTGGTATGGGGTCCTAATATGAGCATATATTGGTGTTTTAAAGAGGAGAATACACCAACATCGAAGTATCACATGATTCACAAATAGGACTATTTTTCATATAACTGCTTCACTAATGGTTCATAACCCCACCTTGAGCCCACCGACCATACTATTGTAAGAACTTGAGATAATTATTTTGGTTTGTCGTGTTCCCATGAGCTATTCTAATAATGCAAAAGAAAATCCACATGGAATCACCAGTTTAGATGGGAAAACAATGGGTAGTTGTCTTGTAATAGGGTTTCTCCTAAAATCACGAGAGCAAGGGTTGGAAACCCACCCCTATTGCATGGTGTCCTAAGATGGGCATATATGGGGTCCTAACATACACGCTAACTAATAATTAATCGATTAACCTCCCTGCTTGTTCGCATTAGCCACTACGAGGAAATCTTTTAAACCCGTAATGAACTTGCCGGAGAGTCGGTTACTGTACATCCATTGCCGATTCATCTGCATTATTATTATATAAAGTATATAATTAACCATCATGCATTTGTTAAACTAACTAGCTAGCTAGAAATAATAGAAATTAAACAATGAACTACACATGCATATTTTATCAATGACACATGAAAGGTTCAAGTTGCTAACCGCGATCAATGACACATGAAAGGTTCAAGTTGGTTCCCTTGACTTCATATCATGTTTCTTTCATTCTCTCGGGCATTTCATCGAACACCTTGTGCATAAGAGGAACCAAAAGCAAACCCACCATCCACTTGTGAAGATTGTGAAGAGAAGTGGCACCAAATGGCTAAGTGAGTGTGCTAATATATATAGGGGTGGGCCTTTAGTCGCGGTTGGCCAGGCCAATCGGGACTAAAGCCCCTCCCATCCCCCAGCTGTCGACCGAGCTCGCTGGGCCCAGACCTGTGGTTGCGGGTCGCCTCCCGAACCGCGACTAAAGACCCCTTTAGTCGCGGTTTGAATATTTTGGGGACTAATGGGGGTGGATGGAAGCCTCTTTTTCTACTAGTGATCTATGGTTCCCTCCCGCCTCTGCCCGACGTCGATGATAACACCAACAAACAAAATATGCATAGGAAACCCACACACCAATCGTTGGTTGTCACCTGAAGCAACCAGCCAGAAGAGCGACACCTCCCTCCAACCCCTACCCCCAACATGATACTCCAAGCTTGCACTTTAATTGGACTTAAGCAAGCATATGTAGTAGGTCAGCGCAAAGACTTGGAATCTTCATGTAGACAAGCATCTCTAAGTTATCATATATCAACCGGGAAAAACATATGGTTATTACTTGTTGCACTGAATTTTGTTTGTAATATAATGCCATGGACCGAATAGTTGACCACCCATGTTTGTCCAGAATGAATTAGGCATTTACCTGGCCACCGACATGCCAGAAAATTAGAAGCTCAATCAAATATTTTCCACGAATGAAAATAACACTTATAGGCCTCAGTGAAATTGTATGTACATATTTGTCGACTGTGTCCGATGCCATTCGATGGGTTCCCTCACTTCCTTCAGCCGATCGATGCTACATCGAAAACACCACACGGAGGTGGCAATAGCGAGAGCAGCAAAAGTTCAGTGCATGTTTGTGCCATGTTTCAATAAATGAGATTGATATGCCCAAAAACAAGTTGACATTTCTCTTGCAATAACTAGTAGAACAGGTGGACCAAGTCTGTCTTCTCCTTGTGCGATCTCTGCATGTCCTCTTTTTTTCCAAGCTAAGGCTAGGTCTCTTGGGCTGGTGTATACACAGCTTTATATATCTGGTATATAAGCTAGACTAGATAGGGCAACGTAGGCCACGAAGCGCATGCATGCATAGACTCGCTACTCAGCGCGCGAGGTTAGGAGCTGATCGTTCATTTAGATGAGGAACTGCTAATTCATTTGCACTGACCGTGCGCTATGCTGTCACTGCGATCGACGGAATACCATATCTGTCAGTGCCCACGCCGGGCGCGGGCGGTTTGGCGGACGCGCACGCGCGCTCGTGATGTTGGACTCAATCCAAGGCAAACGAAACGAAATCCATGTTGTTTAGAGTAAGCTAATTAAACCAAATCAATTAAGATCCCTGCTTGTCGCAGGCTCCTGAAAACCAGCGGCAGCCCGCGCATAAATCCATGACCCATCCGATGGCTGTGGCTTCATCTCTCGCTCTTCCCACGGATCGTGCCTCCATCCATCGTTTCTCCGCATTCCACGCTCCTCCTCCCTGCTGACATCCGCGTGCCATCGCTCTATATAAATCCCCTGAATCGTTCAACAACCCCCGCCTCCAACATAAATCGCCTCATCTTCAACCCATGAATCCCAGGTAGCATCAGTCACGCACGTTTCCGGCGACACGATCCAGCAAATGGCGCTAGCTGCCGGAAGTAGGAAGGAGAAGCATGCATATATGTGCATGCCCTCGCCGCCGGCGGCCAATTGGCAAGCAGCGTACGTAGGCCTGCCTTCTTGTTCTCTGATCTTTTTTATTTTTGTACATCTCTTTTTCCTATTTGGCTTGATTGGATCTTAGAGCTTCACGTACGTAGGAGATGGGCATCCATGTACTGAAGACATCTAACTGAACTTTGTCAATCTTAATCAATTTAAGAACTCAATCTCCATCAACCTTAAAAAAGTCTGATTGGATCTTCAGGTTCAGCTAAGTATGAGTACCGTGTGTGTGTGTCTTCAAGTCGTCCCGAGCAATTTAAAAACTTGTACTGTACATAAAGTCATGTGATTCTTCAACTTGGACGTCCTTAACTGAACTCGCAAGTCTGAACTTCGTCTCAGCGTTGCTGAGTTGTAGAAAACAGCGATGCAACACACTCAACTTTTGTCTCAGCGTTGCTGAGTTGCGAAAAGCAGCGACCTGGAATCTATTTACACACACCCAGGCAATAGATCAGCATTTCTCTTCTGTACAATTTGCATATGGTACCGTATTTTTTTGAGACAAATATGGTACCGTATAAGTTATGAGTTATGACCTGGCCACAGGTTGTCTCAGTGCTGCCATCGTAAACGAGATGAGAAATGCGTTTGCTGGGCCAAAAGCCCACCAGCCCACTCAACCCTAACCCGCTGTAGCTCACATTTCTAGCCGACAACCCCAACACCTAGGCCGCCGTCCCCTCCGCTGCACGTCCTCACATCCTCGCCGTCGACTTGCAGTCGCGGCCTGCTTGTTCACCGGCGCGCGTGCAGTGACGTGCGGCTCCACCGACCTAGCCTGGATGTGTAGCGCGCAGGTACGATGCGGTCTGATGCAGGCCGGCAACGGAGGGCCGATGAATCACAGGAGTGGTGATCCCTCGCCTCTGACCGGTTTGCTCTGCGTTTTCCCATTTCAGCTTGCAAATACTGATCTTCTGATACTCAATCAGACATTGAGGTGGTTCCGGAATATGTAGGAATTTGGCAGAAGCTAACAGCATATTTACTATCCTAGTTTTATTGCCTACAACAAAAGTGTTCCCCCTCCAAAAAAAATTTGTTAAAAATGATCCAGCTCTATGTAGGGTTTCAGAGGTCTTAATTTGGTATGCTGTCTTTCGTTAGTGAATCCCATGTTTGATTATTTAAACTAATTAATAGATGTATACAGATCAAATGTAGTACATAGTCTACTATTGCATATCTTGTAACTGATATAATCCTCCTTATATGACAGGCTTTCGGTGCATTTTAAATGCCTTGGATTTATCTTCTTCTACTTGGTGTATTTGCCTCATATGGTGTCCACATCATACAGGAGGCACGCCCCAAGGGTCACCACGGCGGCCTATACGCCACAATTCAGCAATTTGTCGACAACGGTATTCTAAGGTACTGACTTTAGGAGTGCTCAAATGCATTGCTGCCCGGTGGATATGTTGTTTAGTATTTCTTTGTCCGTCGGCATTAGGTCTGTATATTCAGTCCAACTCATTTTACTTTGTGTAACAGATGCTTTATGATTTATTTCCTCAGCTGCTAAGCAAAGAATTGCAGGCACCGGATTTTCTTGGTGCAAGCAACATGCGAATAAACCTGAGAGCTGCAAGGTAACGTCCTTGTAAAATCATATCCTTTGTTGAAATTCCCACCATCTTGTCATTATTTTCTAATTTTTTGTCTTATATTTTGCAAGTTGAAATACCAGGAGTAAAGGCATTCTCCTCTTTCAGAGGAACACTCACGAACTGTGCCTGAAGTGGTGTTAGTGGTCTCAATGGTTCATTGTCATGTATACTGTTTATCTACTTTGCTACTTAGCTCTATAAGCAAATCACCATCATATCTCCAGTCTTATATCTGACTTGTATATATGCATGACCAAAGTTGTTCAGTCTCGTTATCTTCACGTCGGCCACTAGGACACGAGAGACATCGTTGCTTGGTGGTCGCCACCAGGGCCAGCGAGTCCGGCTGGCATGGCTCACTAGCCTACTCTGCCGCGAGTGAGAGGCCATGGATGTGCAGGGTCTGATGGCTAGTTGGGGGTGTCCAGGATGTGCAGGAGGTAGAGCTGGTCGCCCACACGCTGTTGTTCAGAAGCTCGTCAACATCGGCATCACAAGGTACCGACTCTAGGTGCTCTCAAATGGATTACTTCCTGATGCTGATGGAGATGTTGTTTCGTTTTTATTTGTTTCTCAGCATTAGGTGTATTCACTACAACTCTGTTTAGTTTGGCTGCACATCTTTGTTTAGCAGCTGCGTCTAAATTAGGCAGACAATAATATTTTATTGTTGATTTTTATCTTTGGGCCCAAATATACTAAGCAATGGAAAAGTTTTGTTTGTTTCATTATGTCTTTGTGTGTGTTAATTTGGAGGAAATGATGAAACGTGGATGCTTCATGTACTCTTGTTCCTTATATTTTTACCCTGTTAGCCTACTCTCCTTTCTTATCTAATATTTTCTCTCTGGTTTGTGTGCCATTTTAGTCTTGATGTCATGGTTTTAGATATGGTAGTCACTGAAATCTGATTTTCTGGGTACACAATAGCAAAATTATGTGTAAATTTTTTGGGTACATTGACAAAAAAATATTGCTCTGTTCTAAGTGTAAAGAGTCATTTATTACATACTTGTGCATCTTCAGATGTTGCTGCCATTTATCACTACATTATGACCAGTTTCCAACTACTGGATTGTGAGTAGTTGTCCTATTACCGTGAGATATAAATCAGACCAGGCTGTGTCTTTTGCCTAGTTTGTTGTAGCTGCTAATTAATTAATCGGATTGCTGCTTTTAATTACAGTTAGAATACTGCAATCTGTTACTGTGTAAATATATATACTCATTTTTTTGATTCATGTTGCGTAGTACAAAATGATGGATAACTTTATGAGAATTTATTCAAAACATTTGGGACTTTGACATGTGTAATCTTCTTATGTAAGCATACGTAATGCTTGCTAGGAACCTTAGCTATTACAAAGATCAGTAGGATTTTCTTCAATAAACAAAACTTGTCATTAAGCTGCTTAATCAACAATGGTGTTGGAAATTAGTTAGCAAGAAAGAGCACACACGCTGCATCTAAATTTTTTGTTACCATATATACTTAGTGCATCACCGAAGAGAGAGTATTAATACACAAGTATGTACATGAACCAGCTATTATATGGTCATAATGAAATCATCCAGCTGTTATAATGGTCATAATCATCATAATTTTACATGTTCTGTCCAAGTTTATTTCTCCCAAGTATAGTGATGTCCTGTTTATATAAGTTTATATAAAAATACATGAGGTTTGATTTCATTGAACTATCCTGCAGTTTTTTTGAGACATTTGGGATGACCGGGTTGGTGGCAAGTAGTTGGGGTGGTCAATTGGAGCAATGCATACACCCATGCTGCCAAGCTTGGCCATCGGTGCCTAATAGTGTGCGTCCTTTCATGGGGATAGGTGAGGTTGATATCTTGTACCGTCACTATACTTCTTATGCCATTCATCTAGTGTGGTGTCAAGGTGATACTTTCCGTTTAATTTATCCCCGTGCATATCAGTTTTAGAACTGACCATCAAGTCTTCTTATAATTGTTGTTCAAGTATAATCACGAGGACTAGATGGCAGCAAGGTTTATTGTAAACGTCCTAGGAAATTTTGATGCCGTGCACATCAGCTTTGCCTTGATGGCGTTTATTTTCCAGTATCGCGGAGTTTCTCTTTGTTGTAGCTGGATTATATGTTTTGCTGTTAGTTGAGCTGTGATTTTAGTGTTATTTGAAGTATATAATTATTTGCGTGTTATCTGGATGCCCGTAAAATAGGGGATGTGCCGATTTGTTTGATAGTTCTTGTCGTGAGCACTTAAACAGGAGTTGAGTACTTCATTTTCTAAGAATATTTCTAATTATTTGGTTCGTCAAGGCTGGGAATGGCAGTAATGATCAGAACGTGACAAAAATATTATCCCTTGGAGTAACCATGAACAGGAAGTAAATGACAGTATTTTTAAGATAACTTTCTGTCTTAAAAAGCACATGGTAAGAATATAATTTTCATATGCAATGTCATTTAGACATCTCAACTTGTGTAGAAATGACAATATTTTTAAGATAACTTTCCGTCTTAGAAAAGACATATTAAAAATATAAGTTTCATATGGATGTCATTTATACATCTCAACTTGTGTAGAAAGGACAATATTTTTAAGATAACTTTCTATCTTAAAAAGCACATGTTAAATATATAAGTTTCATATGCAATGTCATTTACACATCTTAACTTGTGTATTTTGGAGTTCTTTTTGTGGTTCATAGTAATTAACTTAACTTGTGACAGTAGCAGATAGCAGTAAGCATTTTAACACCATAATTATTGTGATCTATGAATTGAGTACAAATATCCAAGTCAGCCAAATGGACAACTGAACCACATTGGTTTCTGACTGAATTTTGTTATCCATTTTGTAGGGAAAGTTGAGATAGAGTTCAGTATGGTAATAGGTGTAGTCTCATGGATAAAGTTATATGCCTTATTGGTTTGCAGGAGCACAAAGATATATATTACCAACTACTTGAAGTGCAGGGTTAACTAAGCACTACTCGAGAAAATGGATTAACAAGGTTGACTTTGAAATATAGTGGAACCTCTTTCTTCGTATTTTAGATCACACCAACTCAAACATACAATTTAGGGCAACATGCAGATAACGGATGAAAAGAAACACATCACTAGTTACATGTTCATTATCAATACCTCGCTTACATTACAGTGTGTATATATTGGATGTGTGTTTTTTTATCATGGAAGAACTAAGGGTATGCTTGTTAAATTTTCGTTGGAGTGACTGCAGATGTTGAAGTTGTTATTGTCAAGTCGATTCTTTTGTGGCATCAACTTCAGAAGCTTTTGTGCAGGGTGTTGCTACGCAACTGGCTCAATGTCAGCGCTGGGTCCGACAACTTCAAGTTCGGTGCCACCAAGGACGACCACCAGCAAGGTCCGCTTCACTTTCCCATGTTGCTCTTCCCACCATTCTCTCCCGTTTCTGCACATCTCTGGTCCAGGTTTGGTTTTTGTGTGGGGATTTGAGAACATGTCACTGCAAGTATACGACCATTATGGTTCTTCTATGTAGGTACAACTTAGTCCTTAGATCAACACTATACTTAATTCATGGAACCTTCGATGCATAGTTTGATCCTGACGGAGCAAAGTACAACCATTATGCCCGAGTTATTTTCTTTGAAGGAAATGTTAATGTTCTGCAGCATGTGTATCATATGTTCGCTTGGTTTCCTGATGCCGATCAATCATGGGATGCAATAGACCGATATATAGAGGCAAAACAGCGTTGTGTTTGATCTAAATAGCGGGCTCATTTTTATCAAAATGTTTTTCCCTTTTTAACTACAATACAAGTTTAGGATAGAATCTTCACATGGGTATGCTACATGTATACAATTCAATGAATCTTTTCTTTAATCCTTTCGTATTCTACACTTGGTATTGTTTTTGTCCAACATATATTGCAGGAAGTGGCTTATTCACACCATAATAGAGCGGTAAAAACAAAGATCAGTCTCTTGTGCTATGATAGAGGATAAGCCCCTTACAGTCGTACAACAATATTTAGGTGGTGTACTGATCATCCGTGTTAAACACATCATAATAAAACAAATACTTAGAATTTGGAATGAAAAAATAGGACCGATGAATGAATGAGTATTTTATCTTCCAACTCGTGCTTGACTCCAACTTATTCTTATGTTATCGTTACACGAGGGCATGCATTTCTGAAATGGAAAATAATTGGCAGTTTATTTATTCAAATTTGGGCCCTATTTAATTCTATAGATTCTGAAAACACATGTATAGAAAAATAAACTATGCTTTCTTGAGGTCCGCAAGGTGGGTAGTTGATTGCGGGGAGCATACTTATTTGTTCCTTTTTTTCATTTCAAGAAGTTGCAGATTTGCTTGTATGAACATGACACAGTGTACTCAGTTAATGCTTAGTTAACTGGTAAGATGTTGCAATCAGATATACATGAATGGTTTTCTTTGTTGCACTCACATGAGAAGTCACGACTGTACTTGTATATTGTAAGAGCAACTCATTCTACTTTTTGATATTGTTATATCCAACATAAAATATACGTTTTCTACGATGAAACTATGGATTTTCAGCAGAAGTTGGCCATGATGCTGCCCCATCCGCCACAACTGGAGTTGTTTCCTCCACTCCGGCGTTCTGAACCCGGAGAAATTTGCTCTCATTGATAGCACACAAATGACTTGTCTACTCAACTATTTCTTTAGTACTCCAAAACGTACATAGTCCCACAGATGCTAGCATGGCTTTAGTTATAGACTTCACTTATATATATTGGAATTTTAAATTTTATTTCCTATAATGAAAATACTATAAGTACCAGGTTCATTTTAACATTTGGGTGGCAATTTTCTACTCCATGTAGACCTCTGGTGGCCCTTGACTTTAACATGGCTTGGGGCATTTTCTCAACTTAATTCTTAATGTTGTTGCCATTGCTTGTTTTGCACCAATTGATAAAGTAGGACCCATGTCTGGTTTAGGAATTAACTCCTCTTATTTGATGTTTTCATCGAGTGTTCTCATCATCAGCCACTCTCTACGTTTGGCCCAAATAAGTGCCCTGCAATAAACCCTTATGGAGAAACAAAGGTACTACCAGCCAGCTAGCAGTTGGACCTTGATTAGAAGATCAGAGCTAGGCTATGGCTATGATGTGGATGATTCCTTCTCTTCCCTAGTGCAAACTCTTCACAACGGTGGCACATTGACATGTTGTCCCCTCATCCACCTTAATTAGGCAAGGACAATTTATTTCTGTAACCAATTGATGCTCGAGTCACGATTCATATACATGTTTCCTTCTCGTGAATTGAGAATGTGAGAAACATGCATGAAGAAGTCTAGAGAGGTATCCTTTCATAAGCTTGTTTGTTGCCTTTCTATGTGTATCTACTGGCATCCTGATGTTGTTGGTCTCATTTTTTCTGTCCATTGTGCTGGAACATACCATGTAGTTAATTATGATGATGGTGGGATAGTACATTAGAGTAGTTAACTACGAAGATGGTAGTTGGATAGTCTGTTAGTTTAGTTATATCTGCTAATAGTCATTGTATTTTGTAAAGTGTTGGAGACAACACATTGCAGTTCTAAGCTTTATTACTACAATGCAGAAACCGCAGAACATGACAGTTGTAGACAATAGACATGTGTCTTCTAATACTAAAATTATTTGGAAGTTTGACGGGCCCTTCCACATGTTCGCAGGTAATTTCTGAGCTTCATTTCTACTGGTATGAAGGAAGCCTAAATGGCGTGGTCTGCTGTCACCACCGACCTGACCTGATACAAATTGTATAATGCTATAGCTGGGACTGACATGGTATCTATCTGACCAAGTACATGTGGACCATGGTGGGCTATGTGAAAACGCGGAGTGGAGACCAGGCCTCCCGTGAGGCTTCCTGATGTCTTCTCAAACTGCACATGCACGCAGAGAAGCGACCCTTGCTTGCTTGTTAGTGATTAAGGATGAAAGGTATTAATCTATTTGTACTAGTTCAAGGAGTATCTTGGTTTATTTCCTGCTATATACTTCAGCATTCATGATCTATACCTGGTGGTGATCCTTGCAGATGCCAACGTCCGGAGCAGCTGCAGTTCTTCCATGGTGACGGGAGGGCGCCTAGGCAGAAGTAGCAACGGCCAAAAACAAGTGCAGTAGCAGGTCGCCCAGCTCCAAAGGCAGATCACTATCGCCTAGACCGACATCCTCCGGCGCATCCACCACAAAGTCTCCGGGCGCTGTGCAATAGCTTCATCACCATGAAGAGCTGCTGCAGGAGGCGAGAAGGGACCCTATGGAGATGATCCCATTATAGGTGACAGTAGATAGATATGCGGTAACTGCCATTTGTTTCTAATTTGATTCATGAAACATTATCTCAGTTTATGCAATTTTCTAAGAATTGGGAAGTTGAGAGTGAAGGTGATTACTTGGGCCCCATTGTTTTTCTTTCACATTGAACGAGAAATGCCACCAACCTCTTATTTGGTTCAAATCAATTGTTCAATCGCATAATGTCATTCAATTCCTAGTCTTTGAGAAATAGCTTGAACATATATATATAACCAGTTCAGTTTGTTGTCATTAAAGAAAATTTCATTCAATTCCTTGCTTTAAAAAGTTGCATCTGTTAACCGACATTTGTCTTGCGATCTTGTAGAGGTAACCACGAGAGCTATTCATCTCATGGTTGAATGGGGAGGTCCAAGTGTAGCCGTTGATCTCGAATCTGTTGAAGTTAATGTCTTGTTGAATCTCATTGTTAACCGCAAATGCAATCATGTTCAGGATGCTAACTCAATGTGAGATTTCAGTGTGGTTGATCACCTGGCTTTCCCACCCAGCAACATGTGCGTCCTGGGTGACATTTTGAGTAGGGGACCGATAAATTTCGCTAAGATATCATTCTAGGAGAGCAATGGAATGAGGCTGAGCTACCAGTGTGTAGCACGAGAAACGATCAGAGTGGGAAGCCTACAACTGCCACGCCCTGGTTGTCTGAACAATGGCGTCTGATGATGGAGAAGGCACCTAGACGAATCTGGAGCTGTTTTGAGATGTGTACATGATGATGTTTTTACTTGTTAAACGTTAAAGTTTCTGTAGGCTCTAATTAAAGCTTGGAACCTGGTGATCCCAGAAATGTCCGTTGGTTGCTAAATCTTATGTGTAAGAGCATGTCTAACAGACCCCTTAAAACGCCCAACCCCGTAAAATAACCGCCGATATACGGGGTAGAGCTCTACCGGCCATCTAGCGACCCCGTAAATCAACTCCTGTATCGAATTTTTACAGTTTTGGCTACGGGCGGCTCCTCGCCCACAAGTACGGTGTGGGAGGCTGAATACAGGGCCAACCCCTCACTGTGCGCGTTCTTTCACCACAGCAGTACAGCCTCCTCGCCTTCCGGTCCGAACGGGTTGGCGAACTGGTCCCTCGTGGCCCCGGCGAGCGAAGCGCCAGGCAGTCGATCGGCAGCGAGGAACGGTCCCGGCGGGAGGTCAGCTCCGTGGCCTGCGACCCCGCCGCGCGGGAAGAGCAGCCGTGCCCTGGACGGGCCGTGGCGAGGCGGCCGACCTGGCCGTGGCGAGGCGGACGGCCGTGTGGTGGACGACGCCACCGCCGGCAGAGTGGCCGGCGACGAAACGGCCGAAGTGCCAACTCCGCGAGCCATGGCCGCCGGAACTTTCGAGAAGGAGTGGTGATTTGGCATATTCTAGGAATATGCTCTTTTACGTTTAGGGATACGGGTTCTGCTAGCTCGTCCGTTTTCCGACGAAAAGTGAATACATGGCCCTTTACTCGTGTTTTAAGGGGCGAAAATATACGGGACCTGTTAGACATGCTCTAAGTACTTGTTAGTTGAACTGTATAATAGCCAAGCTAAAGCTAGTAGGCTGGAAGAAGAGATTTTGCGGTGGAATCAGATATTTTCGTTCATGTGCATCATAGGATACCTTGTTGCTCGCTGATTATATGTGTGCCGGCCGGATGAATGAGTGTCGTTTGGTAGCTTTGAATAACCTGGCCATTGGTCGTCCGGCCTTCTAGCTACGACCACATGCAAATATCCACTTTTCTATTGAACTGGGACAAGACACGCGTGTGTCAAACTTGTTGGCAAAATCAAAACGCGAGGCATCGATGGTATCGGAAACACGAATAAAAAGATATACGTACCATGCATATTATACGTTATGCATGCAGGGCCCTAAATTGAGTAGTATTTCCAATTAGTTTAATTGCCTAGAGAGAGGATCTGGAATATCGATACTGCCGATCCAAACCTCACGCGCTAATTTGTTTCCTGTCTAGATGGAAAGGAGAGGAAAAAACCTCAGGCGCTAATTTGTTTCTTGTCTAGAGGGAAAGGAAAGGAAAGGAAAGGAAAGCGCTGCCGGATACTAATTAAGGACCTGGTCAATCCATAACTATACCAGCGCATAATTACCGGGGGTGCCAGAAATAGGTGCCTGCTCAGATTTTTTCCAAGAAACCAGCGTCCAACTCATCGATCCGTGGGAGTAGCCATCTCAGCCTTCCATCGTGTAGCAACAACGAAAAGATATTTCCCGCTCTTCTTTTCTCCCGAAATTTTCAACCTATCTTCCCTCCAACCTAGCTTGGCTCTATATATACAAGGAGGGGTACAGTCTACGCGTGCGTCGCGTGTGACTTAGACTTTGACTCTTTACTCGTCGAGGAGAGGAGAGGAGGGAGGCTGCCAATGTTGTCGAATTCACACTAGCCGGCGTGCCGTTGCATCGCTCGACGGAGGGAGACTCCTGCGCGCAGGCGGGAGATGGATGGACCGGTGCGGCCAGGCGCGATGAAAGAATCAGGTTGGTGATTAATCATCGTTTGGATCGCTTCATCTGTTTTTTGTACCTAGGCATTTCTGGGCTGCTGCATGCGTGAATCGATTTATTGGTTATGATTTACTAGTATGAATCATGCACGGATGGATGGATGGATGGAGAAATAGAGTTAGTCTTGTAAATTCCGGGATGGATGGATCGGCATCTTGGTCCGATCTGATGCGCATCTTGGTTGATTGAGTAGGTGCTTTTTATTGTCTCTTTTTAGAACAAAGTCTGCTGGTACTTTGCCCTTGGTTGGATTGGATGAGAAGAGCGCGCGCGTCTAGTTCTTGGTGCCTTTCACGGCGGAGTAATTAATTAGTCACCCATCGCTTTCGTTCCGCGCGACGTGATCGACTTTGGCGTTCCGCAACTCGGCCATCCAGGACCAGCTGCGATCGCTCCGCGTCGATCGCTTTCGGGGACCAGCTGCGACACGGGGACGGCGGTCGTAATTAATTAGTTACGGCGCCCGCACGCAGACGCATCGCTTTCGTTCCGCACGAGCGAGAGGCGCGAACGACGACGCGGCGGCGTCGGTGACCGTGAACGGCGCGTCCATCCGGGTGGACAACGCCGTGCCGATCGGAGCTTGCATCAGCAAGTCGGATCGCCCTCTGCGACCGGCATAAGAAGCCGGTGCGTGGGCACTGCATCTTCTGGGCGGTGGAGAACTCCGTGCAGCCGTGGGTGCGCGCCCTGAACCCCGGCCAGCTCAAGGCCGCCGTGGAGTCCCGGATCAAGAGCCTCGTGTCCCGCTACAACGGCCGCTTCCCGTGCTACGAGGTGAACAACGAGATGCTCCACGGCAGCTTCTTCCGGCAGCGGCTCGGCGACGACATCTGACGCGCACATGCTCCGGGAGAGAGCGGCGAGGCGACGACCGCGGCACTGTGGCGCTGTTCGTGAACGACTACAACGTGGAGAACGCCAACGACCCCAACGCGACGCCGGAGAAGTACGTCGCGCTGATCACCGACCTGCAGAAGCGGGGCGCGTCGGTGGGCGGGATCGGGGTGCAGGGCCACGTGACGCACCCCGTCGGCGACGTGATCTGCGACGCGCTCGACAAGCTAGCCGCCACGGAGCTCCCCGTGTGGATCACGGAGCTGGACGTGTCGGCGGCGGACGAGGCGGTGCGCGCCGACGACCTCGAGACGGTGCTGCGGGAGGCGTTCGCGCACCCGGCCGTGGAGGGGATCATGCTGTGGGGGTTCATGCAGGGCCACATGTGGCGCGCCAACGGCCAGCTGCTCAACGCCGACGGCTCGCTCAGCGAGGCCGGCCGGAGGTACGTCGGGCTCAGGACGGAGTGGACGTCGCACGCGCGCGGGACGGTGGACGCCAACGGCAACTTCAAGTTCAGGGGCTTCCACGGCAAGTACGTGCTGGAGCTGGCCGCCGGCGCCGGCGGGAAGGTCCGGCGCGCCTTCGACGTGCACAAGGGGGACGTCCCGCTCGTGCTCGACATGAACCTCTGAGCGCAGTGACCGACTCGACGCACTTACACGTGTACGTGTGTGCGATACAGAATACCACTATTATTGGCTACTATTGGGATTGGGATTGGGATTGGGATGATTTATGACCTAAGCTAGCTATAGAAGAGATGGGGCTATGTTTTGCCATTAGGCATATGATTTATTTATTCAGAGTGTCGCAAAAGGGAAGGTATTGTACGTAGTATTTGTTACATATACATGGATTGTGGTAAATAAAGAACGGATTTATACTGTACATCGCCGATTCCTTTTTTTTTATTTAATATGTCTTACTTTCTTTATATGTATAATCTTTCTACCTATATATCATTTCAATCTACGTCAGTATAATATATACCATTCATATTAATAGCATCTAAAGTATTCATATAGAATACAAATAAAAATGAAGATAATTAACTGCGGATTCTTCGAACAATTATGTTTACAATTCATCAAGCAAGATTATCTCAAAAATCATTAAGCAAGACATGTTTCCTACATAAGTTCACTTCGGTTTAATTGTATAAACCACCTTAGCAATGATGGAAGCCATGGGACAGAGTGATGAGGTTTGAGATATGAGTCTAGATGTGATATGTAAATGGAGACCAACCTCTCTCGGTGTAGAAGGAGTGGACTATTTTATAGTCTACTGGGCGGGGACAGTCGGAGGAGAACAAGCCTAGGATAGAAGAGTAGTAGTGATACCGAGCAGTGCGAACACTCTAGTAGTACACTGCTCGAGTAGAATAAATGTATGACCTGCTAAGACTATTATAGTGTAAGTTAAGTCGGGTTCACCTGGAACCCAGGAGTATTCCTGCCTGGACCCAGGAGGAACTCCGTGATGATATGTACATATGATTTGTAATAATAAATGAATGAGTTATGGACCAGCTATGTTCTGTTGTACTACTCTGGGGGATGTAATATTTGCGGATTGGTACTTCGCACATGTTATGTCAACGACTGGCATATTACAACATGCAGTGGTATGCAGGGTCACCACATCTAGCCATCCATGATGCACACAACGTTTTTGGAAAAAAAAAGTAAAATAAAAAACATAAGTCGTGAAATGTCAAGGCATGTAGTAACAAAGGTCCTTATTAAATACCGCAATTGGTAACAACTGAACTAGGAGAAAATTTCCCAAAAAGGGCACCTTCACAAAGGGAACGCCGTGCGGGCACTGCTACGATCCACACAAGCACGCTGAACCAATACTCTCGAAGAGGTTTTTATTTCCTCTCGAATTCTCAATCGCCCAAGAATTTCTTAAATCCAAGTTGACGATGAGAACTATCTCTCTAACCTTGACATCGGTGTAAGAAATCATATTTGTATTTTTGAACTCAAGGAAAACAAGCATCATATTTTATTGCACTATATGAACAAAAAAATTTACATCATACTCTTTGACATGTAATTTTTTTTTTAAAAAATGACCGAGACCTAGTGAAATATCATTCGTCCGAGACTTAGACACCCTCGTTTCTTTTCTAAAAGCACTAGCTCAGAGAAGATACGTGATGTGATAGCTAGCCACTATTGAATCGCCTTTTCAGACGTAGAGATACATGTTTGTCAGCGCACGGAAACGATTTATTGAGGAAGATACGAAGTTATTGCGATTTGCAGATTGCATGATCGTTCGTTAGGCGCATTAACTAATTTCTCGTGGACGTGTTTCCATGCTTTTGAAGCGACTAAGGATGCCCGTGCATTCTGGTCCTCCATATCTTTGGGTCGGCAACTCGGCTTGCATGCTAATGAGCTGAGGAAATAGCAGATCACACCAACTGTTGGGGCTTCTTTTGCACAGAACCACAACAATGATATTTCTTTGCATCAAACACCAATGTTTGGGGTAACGATTTGCACAAAACACAAATACTTCAATTAGGAGTATTAACAGGGAATTAACCGCATTAGGCCCACTTTCATAATCAAGGCGGCATACAACATGGATTTCACAAAGCTCTTTGCTGGATATAGATGAACAGATGAGTTCAATCCTGGTCAGCAGCAGCACCACAGCTCCGGCCATGGTGAGCGGGTGGCACCATGGCGGCAAGCGTCCGCAGGGAGGGGCACGCGGGCAGAGAAGGGACCTCTCCCTCGCCGGCCCGCTCCGGACCTCTCCCACGGACATCCTTTTGGGCGGCGATGTTGTTTCAAAGATTCAGAAGCTCGTCGATACATTGAGGTGGAGCCCACCTAACCCTCCCAACCTCTCCCGGGTGGCGCGCCGCGCCACTCCGGGGCCTCCTCGCCGGCCCCGGGCCCCGACAGCCCTCTCGCCGCCACGCTGGGGTGCCGGGCAAAGCCCGCGTGGCATGGCGGCGGCGGGGGTTTCAGATGGTCGCGATCATGGGGGTGGGGCAGCACTCCTGATCTCTATCTTGTGGTGGTGGTGGTGCGCGGCGTCGGCGGCCGGAAGGCGAGGGGACGACGGTGGTGATGTGGCCGGATCTTGACCCTTAGGGCCTGCAGGCGGCCGGCTGCTGCCTTCTCCTCCGCGCGACGGGATGCTCCGTGCGCATCACATGGGAGCCGGGGCGGCGGCCCCTGGGCATGGCGGCGACAACCTCCTCCCCGGAGGTGGACGGCCTCGTTGGGATCTAGGGTGGGGGATCTTGGGATCCCACACAGATCTCCGGCGGTGAAGATCCAGTCGACGACGAGTTTAGGATGACGGGCAGCCGGTGAAAACCGTGCTTCCCTCTCGGGCTTGGCGGACGATGGCGGCGTCGCTTGGCGTCCTTACCTTGTCGAAGGCATCGTCTTTACTTGTCTCGCCACTCCACTCAGCGAGTTGGAGATGTGCGGCTGTCGGTGAAAATCGTGCTCCGACCCTGGTCATGGCGGGCGATGGTGACGTTACGTGTTGTTACCTTCTTGTAAGGTTTTGTGAATAATCTAATAAAAAAGCCGTGTGCATCCTTTGGATGCAGAAGCTAGGGGTGATATTTCCCCATTTCGAAAAAAAAGGAATTTGAACACAGCGCCAAAATCAATGCAACAGTCTTTGTTCCCCGTCTCCACCAAATGTCGCCGCCTTGCCGATCTCTCCGCAGCTTCCGCCAGCTCGTTCGATTCCCATTCCTCGCCATCCCCCCAGTGCTTATGTATCCGCCACCGCCTCCCCGAGCATCCGCCCACCCTCGGCCATCCCCGCCGCATCCCATGTGCTCCGCCCGCCGTTTCCCTACACTTCCTATGATAGTGCTAACCTCCCCATCGATGTCCTGCTTTGCACTGACATCCGCCACCGCTAGCGTGCATCACCTACTCACCGTCGTCCATTCAGTCTATCGATCCAGGCAATCATCGCGGCCTCGATCTACCCGAGCCCCGTCGCATCGTCGGCCACCACGATCCCCACATCGTCACACGCCACCCTTGACCTTTGCCCGGGGGCAGATTATGAAATGACAAGTGTGGGCCCACAATTAACTAATGGCTATCAAGGCTGTTAATGGTGATTTATGTGTTATGTGCAACGTTTACAACAAATACTGGTGTTTGGTGCAAAAATTTCTAGTTGTTGTGGTTTCCTGCAAAAGAAGCCCCAAAAAGTGGTGCTACTTGCTAAAACCTCTAATGAGCTTGCTTGTGCCGTCAAGATTCGTGAATGGACGTCACGGATCACTCGATAGTCCAAGGTGGATATGCATGCATGCCTCGCCGATTTTTGTAGCTTCACGCCATGGCCGGCCTTGCGACTTACATCGCTTTTGTCGATCTGAACAGCGAAATCAAAGTGGAGATGCCCATCACGTATGTCATGGGACGGCTGCGAGTAGCCCCTCCAATGGCGAAACACTCCTGCAAGATCGGGAAACATATTATATCTTCTAGCTAGCTAGTGATGTACCATCATGTGCTAAAAGCACATTTGTACTTCCAAAAACTTTTAAAAAGTACATGTGTACGGCTAGTAGCTATGCTGTTAACTAGCTTATCGGCCATTATATTCACGTATCTGCAAATATAATACTAGCACGCACTGGCGTACCGACCGGCGAAGGAAGGATTGGCCAAAATTTACTCCTCCGAAAGCAAAGAAAAGGATCTGGGTTGGAAAATGCTGCAAACGATGATTAATGTCATAACAGGAGTAATTATGAAGCTAATCAAGAGAGGCGGCTGAACACCGATCAATCTAAGAGCACTAAGAAAACCTCCATCCATCTAAGCCATAAATACCGGATCCCTTACGAAGGTACTAAAGGGGCATTAGTACCGGTTGTATTGCTTAAGCCTTTAGTACCGTTCGTATGGACCTTTAGTACCGGTTCGTGACACGAACCAGTCTAAAGTTGCGTAACGAAAAACCTTAGTACGGTTCGTCATCACTGAACGGTACTAAGTTTTGAAGCACCTCCTTTGTGGATGCCTTTTTATCGTAAAATACAAATGAAAATGATAGAAATTCAAAAAATAAAATGTTTTCAGATTCTCATATGTTATGCAATCTACTATTCGGTGAAAAAATTGAAATTTGACTTTTTTTGCAAAAAAGTTTGAAAAATGGTAAAACCGCATTAACTTTTGCATACGACGTGGAAAAAAACGTATAATATATCAAAAGTCCTGGGAAAAAGTTACATCCGAATTCACGGGGTTTACCATTAGCTAATTTTAGATTCTCAAAATTCAAAATGAAAATATGAAAGCGGGAAGATTTTAGTTTTTGAATTTGAAGATTAAGTGTAGTTAGAGACTAATGGAAATACTAGTAATTCTGAAAAAAATAAAAAAAAAAGAGGAAAAAAAGGGTGTGAAAAATAATTAAAAGATGGATAAAAATTTAAACAAAATAGGCTCAATACCACATGACAATCGGTACTAAGGTCCACCACGGTTCCTGCAAGTGGAGATTTAGTACCGTTAAAAGGTGGGACTTTAGGTGGGAGGCCTTTAGTACGAATAATTAGTCGTTCCAAAACGGTACTAAAGCCCTTTGGAACGTACTAAAGGGTTTCTCTACTAGTGGAGTATCTCCGCGGCTCTCTTGTATCCCCCCCAAACGATCCGGCTAGAGTTTTTCAAAAACGAAATTGCAATTTGAACCACGATTCTAAATAATGGAATATATAGTTTTACAATAACTAAAAAGGGAAAACTAAGTTTAACTTAATCAAACGGTGTCTCCTTTAAGCCTCCACAGATGCATATGTGCACCACGAGATCATTTTGCAATTGCGCTTCCACACGAACCTCCACGTTTGAGAGTGGCGTTCTTATCCGCTTGTAATTGAAGAAGAGCAGCAAGAACATAAAGTCTCTTGTTCATCAGTGGTGGCAATGGCTTCCTCATCCATAAACTGATGCATCCTCTCACCATCGCTATCCATATTTATAAATTAAAAAATGAAGAAATTGAATCAACAAAATGGCGGTGATAGAGGAAAATGCCGTCACAAGTAAATGGCCGAACACCTTGCTAGCTAGTCGTCCAATGTTGTTAGTTACCCTATTGCCCATCGATCACATTCACATGTATTGCAAATATAATAGTAGAACGCAATGGCGTACCAACGACCGAAGGAAGGATTGATCAACTTTTACTCCTCCGAAAGCCAAGAAAAGGACCGGAGTTGGGAGATGCTTCAGATCGATGCTGCAAATGATGATTATAACGTCATAACAAAAGTAATTATGAAGCTAATCAACCGGCTGATCCTCTTGATATCACAGTACAGGTCCGGTGTGTCGGCGGCACGATCCGGGCGGCTCGGGCTGATTGACTAATCCTGTGTTGCCCAAACTTGAGTGTTGCACAAAAGATAGCGAGAAAGATACGAGTTTGGTAGCCCAGATTGGCCGTGGCATGGAGCACCTAAGGTTGGTTTCCTACAGCTAGCTAGCAACGGGTTTCTGCCACCTTTTCCCCTCTGTCGCCATGGATGTGGATGGCCGGCCAAACTGCCTATAAATTGCACCCCCTGCATGCCCATGGTCCCTCACTCACAATCCAAACAACAACAACAACATCATCATCTTCAGCAGCAGCGATCGACAACACGTTTCGCCTTCTAGCTACGACGTCGTCCTTTGGCTTCATCGACATGGCATTTGCTGAGGTATGTGACCTGCCCTTGTCATGATGGCTATCTTCTGATCTCAGGATTGCAATCTATGAGTACGTTTCAAATTATAAGATGTTTTAGCTTTTGTGTAGCATATGTATCTAGATTTCTAGACAGATTCCACTATGTATGCTTGCTCGTTTCAGTTCGTATATATGTAGTTCACGTTGAAATATCCGATACAATCTTATAAGTGGGAACCGAGGGAACATGCACATGGTGTTTTCCATGGATGAAAGCTTGGAGAAAATGTCCTTAATTATATGTATGTCCAGTGCTGCATGTGGTGTACGCAGCTCGTGCAATAGTAGTGGTGCAAATTTGAAGGTTGGTCGAAAAGTTCCACCAGTTCCGCTGTGGACGAAATGTGGGTTCCAAGTAATATTCATCATAGATTCATGCTCTGTCGTTCTGCCGCCGCCCATTGTTTTCCAGATCGATTCTCATCTTCAAAGCCAAGCAACTGGTCGAACAAGCTAAGGATATATGTCTCGTTACACTTGTCGTGCTTGCATTGCATGGCTGTCCGATCCCAACAAGAACAGGGCTAGGACTTCTCCAACCACATCTCGGCATTGCAACAATTTCTTAATTTTTCTTTCTTCCCCAAAAGCCAACGTGCACGACATGCTCCAACGATGTATGAACGTGCGTACATGTGCAGGAGGAGGTGGCACTGGCGATGAAGCTAATGGCGGACGGTGGCAACAGCACCGACGAACAGGCGGCGGCCAGCACCGTGAACGTGATAGAGGACGGCAGCAGCTCGGAGGAGGAGGACGCGGCGGCCCACGCCGTGAACCTGCTCTGGTTCGGCTGCTCGGAGGAGGCCGAGGGCGACCTGGCCGGCTGGTCGCCGGCGGGCTCGAGCACGCTGTCCACGCACAGCGACCCGGCGCCGCCCCCGCTCTCTGCCACGGCGGAGGACGTGCCAGGCCAGTGCAAGCAGAAGCCGAGCGGCCGGTACATCCTCGCCGGGCACCGGGCCGATGAGAAGGACGGGCTCTACCGGGAGATCACGCAGGCGCCTAAACCCAAGATCACGTACCGGGTGTCCGGGTGGGTGTCTGTACAGGGCGCCGCCTCCTGCACGGACGGCGGCCACGCCGTGCATGTGGAAGTCCGCACTGGGGATGGCTCCGCCGCCGGTGGCGGCGTGGTTCTGGCCGAGGAAGGGAAGTGGGCCGAGATCAAGGGCGCATTCCGGGTCGACGAGCATCCGCGCGGCGCCGAGGTCTACGTGCACGGTCCGCCGGCCGGGGTGGACATCAAGGTCATGGACCTGCGCGTGTGCGCCGTGAACAGGATCGCCAGGCTGAGGCACCTCAGGAAGAAGACGGACAAGGTGCGGAAGCGTGACGTGGTGCTCAAGTTCAAGCCGCGGTCGGAAGACGGCGCGAACGACGACGCGGCGGCGGTGAGCGTGAACGGCGCGTCCATCCGGGTGGTCCAGGTGGACAATGCCGTGCCGATCGGCGCGTGCATCAGCAAGTCGGCCGTCCAGAACCCGGCCTTCGTGGACTTCTTCGCCAAGCACTTCGACTGGGCGGTGCTCGAGAACGAGCTGAAGTGGTACTACACGGAGGCGGTGCAGGGCCAGGTGAACTACGCCGACGCCGACGCGCTCATCGCCCTCTGCGACCGGCATAAGAAGCCGGTGCGTGGGCACTGCATCTTCTGGGCGGTGGAGAACTCCGTGCAGCCGTGGGTGCGCGCCCTGAACCCTGGCCAGCTCAAGGCCGCCGTGGAGGCCCGGATCAAGAGCCTCGTGTCCCGCTACAACGGCCGCTTCCCGTGCTACGAGGTGAACAACGAGATGCTCCACGGCAGCTTCTTCCGGCAGCGGCTCGGCGACGACATCGACGCGCACATGTTCAGGGAGACGGCAGCGATCGACCCGGCGCCGGCGCTGTTCGTGAACGACTACAACGTGGAGAACGCCAACGACCCCAACGCGACGCCGGAGAAGTACGTCGCGCTGATCACCGACCTGCAGAAGCGGGGCGCGTCGGTGGGCGGAATCGGGGTGCAGGGCCACGTGACGCACCCCGTCGGCGACGTGATCTGCGACGCGCTCGACAAGCTGGCCGCCACGGAGCTCCCCGTGTGGATCACGGAGCTGGACGTGTCGGCGGCGGACGAGGCCCTGCGCGCCGACGACCTGGAGACGGTGCTGCGGGAGGCGTTCGCGCACCCGGCCGTGGAGGGGATCATGCTGTGGGGGTTCATGCAGGGCCACATGTGGCGCGCCAACGGCCAGCTGCTCAACGCCGACGGCTCGCTCAGCGAGGCCGGCCGGAGGTACGTCGGGCTCAGGACGGAGTGGACGTCGCACGCGCGCGGGACCGTCGACGCCAACGGCAACTTCAAGTTCAGGGGCTTCCACGGCAAGTACGTGCTGGAGCTGGCCGCCGGCGCCGGCGGGGCAAGGTCAGGCGCGCCTTCGACGTGCAGAAGGGGGACGCGCCGCTCGTGCTCGACATGAACCTCTGAGTCATCGACTCAACGCACTTACATGTGTACGTCCGTGCGATACAGAATACCACAATTATTGGCTACTATTGGGATTGGGATTGGGATGATTTATGACGTAAGCTAGCTATATAGTAGAAGAGATGGGGTTATGTTTTGCCATTAGGCATATGATTTATTTATTCAGAGTGTCGCAAAAGGGAAGGTATTGTAGCATTTGTTACATATACATGGATTGTGATAAATAAAGAACGGATTTATACTGTACCTTAATGGGCCCAGGCTTAATTAACAAAGGATAGACATTTATGCGAAGCAGACTACTACTACATGTCGTAAACAGTCGGCCCAAGAAGTTAGATCTAAATTCTGGTTCACGAAGGGAATTCTATTGGCCTCGCATGAAATCAAATGGGCAGGACTCTCAGTAGAACGAGGGCCAAGACAGAGAGAATTTGTAAGAGAAGGATGCGGCAGCAGAATGTATGATACCTAAAAATTAATGACGGAATGAGACATTAATTCAGATGTTTGCTGTTAATTCTAACACTATGCTCGGATAGCGAGGAGAGGTTGAGGATTACCTTCAGGCCCAGAGACCGTAGTGTTGGCGTTGGATGATTCCGCCATTGGATTCGCTGCGGAGTTGAATCTGCGCGATTGAGATCTGAGATTCGCGTGGCTGTAAGTTGGATCTGTTCGAACGGCGATTTGGGGATCTGAGTTTACTCTTTCAGACAAGGGTTGCAGGTTACCATTTGAAATAGGCAACTGATTTGGCCTTACTTGCGTTTTATAGTAAAGGCCGATGCGCTGCCATCGGCTCTTTGCACGTTGACTTGCTTTGACAATCGGCAAAATTGATATGAAAGTAAAATCGACATAGAAACATTTTTTTCATAGATAAAGAGGGTTTTTTTTACAGAGAAGAGCCGATTGCTCGGGAAGGGAAGAACAAAATAAGAGCCGATTACTACTACTAGTCCTATGCTGGTAGTCCCTGATCTACGGGCCGTCGCGCCTCGTCGCCGCCGTCGTAAGCGCGTCGACACTGGCACGGCAAGCGCTTGCCTGGAGGCAGAACTGTTCTCTGCTGCCCATGGGTCGTCGTCGTGGTCGTCGTCGTCGTCGTCGTCATCCGACCGGCGCGGAAGCGTTTTGCCGCTACTGCGTCGGAGGGTGTCATCCCTCCTCTTCCTCACCACTCGTCGGAGGAGGTGAAGTCGTCCCGGGAAGAAGTCATCCTCGCTCTCCGCCTCCGGCTCCCCATCGACGAGGAACCGAGAGTTGTCTTCTCGCGTCGGTCAAGGACTTGTCATCCTCGGACCGAGACGGAGGAGTCACTCAATCCTCCCTCGTCCGCCCGTTGGGGCGAGGACATCATCTGTACCATCGAGTCCCGCTCCGGCGTCGGCTCACGAGAAGGAGAGGATAGGGAGGAAAGACACGAGGAGGTAGAGGAGGAGGAGGGAGGAGTCCATGGCGCGAGAGGAGGGTTTCAGATGGCTAGTACGGAAGCGGGGGATGAAGAAGCTTGCTCGACACGGTTAAATAAAAGGGGATATAGTGGAGATTTAATGGTTGAGCAGTTCCGAGGACATGGTGTCAAAAGCTGTCCAAATCGTTGCAGGAGAAGTTGAGAAGGTAAGGCATCATGATGAAGGATACTGTGACGGTTTATGCGCTTAGACCCATGGGCAGGGTCGTGGGCACGAACCTCGCCCATTTGTTAAATGGGCATGGGTCTGAGAGAGGTCGACCCGGTCAAACCCGACCCGATTGCCAGCCTTAGCTCCGTTCCGTCACGTACGGTTCGATCCAAACGATGGATGCCAGCTGTAATTAATCATTCGTTCATTAATGAACCCCGACTGCACAATAGTATTACGAAAAGAGAAGTGATCGATCAGCGACTCGGCTTGCTCTTGCGATTTTTTTTCCTCTTCCAGCTGTGCTTACTAATCTACGGAGTACTTTTTTTTTTCCTCCTTCCGGTATCTATTTTTTTCCCACTTGCCTTGCTTGCTCAGCTTTGCCAGGAATGCGAATAAAACCTTAGATTTATCTAGACACTAAATAGCATTTAAATAAATTTAAATTTTGACAAATCTTAAGACAACCTTTATGGACCGTAGTAAGCACTAAATTTATACTGTGACATTAGCATCACACAGCCAGCCGATACTAAACAATTAAAACGCACGCGGCATCTCAAAGCTGCTGCAACTCAACTCTTCTAAACAGACCATTGCCACTTAACTTCTCCAACGAGTACATAATACTCACACACACACGTACATCAAAAGCAAACAATTACAGCTTATTATTAGGAATTCGGCTACTACTCCCTATTACCATCAGCAGCACAACCGGTCCTGTCAAGAGCGCACCCAGCACGACAGCCACGCCGCGCCGGAGCAAGCCAACAATGGAGCTGTTTGCCGCGAATGCCTGCCCACACTTCACGCTTGGCTAGCTGCACCTGCACCCACACAACCAAACAGCAGCGAGTGAATCAATCAAAGACAGAGAAGTCACGGCGAGTAAATCTCAAAAGGATGTACAGACGCTAGATGACCATAAAAAATGATGTAGACGGAAAACTGGAGACTACAGTCCAGCAATGAGCATGTACAGACACTACATAACCAACCATGTATACAAGCCTAACAAATTGGAGCAATTAGGAACCAGAATCTTACGTAAACACGTCGAGTGCAAGACGAAGTGCACCGCTGTCGTTGTACAGTCCTCGTTATACCCAAACAAGAACAAAGCATGGTCAGGCCCACAACAAATCAAACACTGAGATTTATACAAGACTTCAAATAAGAGCCGCTGATAAACACACATGCACCCTTCATTCGCTCCTTCATTTGTTATGCAGCAAGCAAAAACACTTGAACGTAAGAAGCATGTCAATATGTATCTACTACTTGAAACCAAAACAGAGGCTACTGTCCTCCTTGTTATCCTAAAGAAAAAAACAATGCTTATCTCTAAAGCAAATTTGGCAAAAGTAAATTTCAAAGGAGACCCACACGGCTACAAAATATTACGAAAATTTCAGCGGCACTAGTAACCAGGTTTCATCCACCAACACAGCACCAACATCAACCAACCAATTAAACAGTCGATCAGCAACCAATTTCTAAATGTAGATCGATAAGAAAAGTTCATACATTAATTATAATAATGCATAGATCAATACTAGGAAAGAGCATACTTATGCATTGCCTTGCTCCATGCATACTTGACTAGTTCAGCTAATTAAACAATGAAAGATGAATCTGCAAAGAGAATGGAAAACCATGAACTCACCCAAAACACATTGAGTCGAAGAAGTGAAGGCCCACCGTCATCATTTAGTACTCCTCTTTATCTTCGAACAAGAACAAAGTGAAATGGTCAGCAAAGTAAACAATAATATTCAGAAAAGACTCCAAAAAAAATAGACGCCTGATTCATGGCATTCATGACAAAATTTTAAATAGAAAGAACTCAAAGAAGCCAATTATGATTTTCAGCTTTCTAAACTATGTTAGTTAATTACTAAGGTGCCAAAATTACTACTATATGAATCATTCAACAGCTAGATAAAAAGCAGCTTTGGTTCAAATTACTACACATTCTAGAATGTGAATCAGCAGGATGAAAATAATTATGGATAAATAGTAAACAACTCTTTTCTTTATGCCTCGTGGCTGTCTACATATAGGATCCAGCTCACAAGTTCAACTAGACAAGAGACAATACTACAAGTCAATAATACTTTAGAACCTGAACATGCAAACCAAACTGTGACATAGTAGGAGAATACCAATAACCTGACCAAATCAGGCAGAGAAAAGCAACAACACATAGGCAAGTGAATTAACAACGAAACAAATTCGATCCAATTCATGCATTAAATATAGTACAAACCAAAGCAGTGATTAATCAGTACTAACAGTATCAAAAGCTAGGCTGCAGTACATGGCAGAACAGGGGGATATTAATGACCTTCTGCAGGGCATCAACATGGTCAGGGTTGAGGACAACTCCTCGAGCTGGGACGAGCTTCTACTCGGGCATTTGCTGGTCGCTCCTCTTTATCCACGAACAAGAACAAACGAAATGGTCAGCAAAGGAAACAATGATATTCAGAAAAGACTCCAAAGAAGACGACTGATCCATGACATCCATTTGATATTTTGATCCAAGTAACAAGCACTCAATTAGGAGATACGATGAGGCAGAAATGACAGAAAAAGCACAAGCTTGGATAACTGACAAACAGGAAGCTAGCAAATCATTTTACTAAGCACAAAACATACACAAACATGTGCTGATCATGCAAATGCAAGATCAGATGATCACTTGATCATTTAGAACATGTATTCATGGCAATAAAATACAGATTTGGCTACCACTAATGCACAACACCTACACATCAGCTTTGAAACTTTGAACAAAAAACGGGACATACATGCAGCAGTAGTTCTGAAAGCACGGGTGGCTGCAAGTTCTGAAATTATACGCACTCATCATCATTGTATTTCCACATCATTAGCATAAAATTCAGATATCTACAGCTGTCTAAAAAATCAAAAGAATTCTCCAGATGTTCAGTATTATACTTTAAATATGAAGAGATAAACATGACCAGATTTAAAATAGGAAGGAGATAATTACGATTTCAGTTATAAACTCAGTGAGTTGATTGCCAGGGTATCAAAATTACTAGTATATGAATGATTCAACAGCTAGCATAAAAAGCAGCTAGAGAAGGGAGAACCAGAAACTCACCCAAAACACATGGAGTCGAAGAAGTGAAGGTCACCGTCGTCGTTTAGGACTCCTTATCTTCGAACAAGAACAAAACAAAATGGTCAGCGAAGGAAACAATGATATTCAAGAAAGACTCCAAAAAAGACGCCAGATTCATGGAATTCATTTGATCCAAACAATAACAAGCACTCAGTTAAGAGATATGATAGAGGCAGAAATGACAGAAAAAGCACAAGCTTGGATAACTCACAAACAGGAAGCTACCAAATCAATTTACTAAGCATAAAACATACACAAACATGCGCTGATCATGCAAATACAAGATCAGATGATCACTTGATCATTTAGAGCATGTATTTATGACAATAAATACAGGTTTAGCTACCACTAACGCACAACACCTAGACAACAGCTTTGAAACTTCAAACAAAAAGCAAGACATACATGCAGCAATAGTAAACACGGCTGGCTGAAAGTTGTAAATTTACACGCAGTCGTCATCATTACATTTCCAGATATTTAGCATAAAGTTCAGATATCTAACATCTAACACTTTGTAAAAGATCAAAAGTGTTTTAAATAGGAAGAGATGGCATGATGTTCAGTTTTCTAATCTATCTTAGTTAATTACCAGGGTATCAAAATTACCACTATATGAATCATTCAACAGCTAGCATAAAAAGCAGCTTTGGTTCAAAATTACTGCACATCCAAGAATGTGAATCAGCAGGATGAAAATAATAATGGATAGATAGTAAACTAAGTAAACAACTCTTTTCTTTTATAGGATACAACTCACGAGTTCAACTAGACAAGAGAAACTACTACTGAGTCAATAATATTTTAGAACCTGAACATACAAACTAAACTGTGACATAGTAGGAGAAGACAGAAGCCTGACCAAATAAGCCAGAGAAAAGCCGCAACAGATTGGCAAGTGAATTAACAATGAAACTAATTGGATCCAATGCATGCAGTAAATATAGTACAAACCGAATCAAGAATTAACCAGTACTAGCAGTATCAAATCTAGGCTGCAGTTCTTGGCAGAACAGGGGGACAAAAATGACCTTGTGCAGGGCGTCGACGTGGTCCGGGTTACGGACATCTCCTCGAGCTGGGAGGAGCTCCTACTCGAGTAGATCCTGGTCGCTCCCTTTCTGCGAGGACGCGCACTTAATCAACAATAGCAGATTTGCACGACACTTAATCACCAATAGCTATAATCAACACCCAAACCCTAGGCAAGCAGAGAGAAAAAAATTGACCTTAAATGCCAACAATGTCAGGGTAGAGGACGTCTCCCTCGATCTGGGGCTGGACGAGCGCCTCGTCGACCATGTCCAGGTCGTCCGCCGCCTTCTCTTCTGCGGGGACGCGCATCTCATCGCCGGCAACCACCTTTCTGGCCCCCACCACGAGCAGCCCGCCGTGGCTGCTGCCATCGAGGGCGGTGGAGGCCGGTCTCGATGACGATCGAAGGGGAGGAGGGGTGACGGGCGCCCGTCCGCTGTTGCCGGCGTGCTGCAGGCCCATCTACCGCGCGCGGAGCAGCCGGTCGCCGAGAACGGGTCACTACCATCAGATGCCATGGCGCCGCCATCGCCATGGATCTCCTGGTCCTCCGACGGTGACGCCGCGTCTCCCCTCCGCCTCACCACCATCCGCAGCCGCGCCGCCGCCCGCCATGGAGGAGAAAAGCCGAACCTTTCCCCTCTGTACCGAAGGGTTTGCATTGGGGTCGAATTTGGTGGAGGGATAGAGAGAGGGGTCGAGGGGAGGGGTCGGAGTTGGCCGAGATCTAACCGGCGGCAGAGGTGGATGAAAGTGGTTCCGAGGAGGAGGAGGGAGGAGGCGGTGTAGCCCTGTGGGGTTCTGGATGAGCAGTCGGTCGCCGAGCCGGGTCACTACCACCAGATGCCATGGCGCCGCCGTCGCCATGGACCTCCTGCTCCTCCGAGGGTCGGAGATCTAGCCCCGCCGGCGGCAGAGGTGGATCAAAGTGGTTGGGTGGTAGGTCACCATACGTATTTCTTGATGGGCTCGAATTTTGGGCCCTTTTGGCGCATTTTGGGCGCGTGAGCCAAATTCCTGCGCGGGAGAACGCCGCGTTTGACTAATATAGCAACTAATCAAGATAGAGCACAAAATGAATGCATGTTCTCACATGTAGGATGTGTTTGGTTCATGAAATGCACCGGCAATGTACGTAAACGTAGTGGGGCAAAGTATCAACTTGATCGGTTCATTATAGGTAACTCTATGTAATGGGAGAACTGGCGGTGGAGGCAGTGTCGTCCCGCCGGCGGTGACGATGCAGTTCACATGAGAGGACATGCATGCCCAAGGAGATGAGCGACTAGTTCGGGCATGAGAAAGAAGTGATGGGCAACCAGATCGGCGGCGGTATCAAATTTCTATTGGGTTGTATTTTGATTATGTGTAATCAAGTACCGAAGTAACATAACTGAAACATGTTTTAGCGCTATATATATGTTACCAGCATGATCAGGTTACGTTACAAAATCACGAACCAAACACCTTAGTAATATTAGGGAGGACTTCCAAAATATAGTTTATGCGAAGGTCCATCGGTGAGTTCCATGATAACACATACTTCCTTCACCCAAAAGTATCAGTCATATAAGTTTAGTATATACTCTATAGTAAACATCTTCTAACTTCGACCAAGTTTATGCAAAAAAAAATTATGAACATCTAGAATAGTAAATCAATATCAATTGATTCACCATAGAGTATATTTTTCTCAATATGGATATCCAATATTGTAGATGTTGATTTTTTCTTTCCCCATAAATATTTGGTCAAACTTGGTAGGGTTTCAATTTTTAATAACATCATACACTAATGTGGCATTACCATTCACGTAACCGGCATTTGTCTACCTCCTCTAGCCCAACAAGGGGCCCAACTGAAGCATCGCAGACCAGGGTGGCCCAATACATCGGCTACACGGTGGATGAAAGGAAGGTGGCGGATTCTTGATGAACAAGACAAGGAGACGTCACATAAGGAAAGAATTAGATCAAATCTCATTGTATCGTAGTCGAATTCATGCAGGATTCTCGGGACCTGGCATCAGGCACAGACCTTGGGCCGAAATCCTGGAGGGGGGGGGAGGGGGCTAAATGGCTGAGGGGGCTAAAAATGAGATTTAGGCTGACTTTTAATGGATAAATGGGCCAACTACCTGTAAATAATAGGAAGTTTCTTCATGGGCTGGGGGCGACGGCCCACTTTGACCTCCACTAAGGTCCGCCTCTGCCTGACATCCTATCTAAAGGTCAGGAGAGGGTCTGCACGAGACTCTCTCATAATCACATACAACCATGTGCACTCAAAACCCTACAAACATTGCCTTACAGAGAGATCACCACCACGCAGCTCATCGGCGTTTGGAGATTAATTTATGTAGATGAAACTTTGAACATTTTAAAATTAGAGCAGCGCAGTTTGGAGATTTCACGAGGACATTGACATATAAACTTGAACTCTGGCAATCAAATGAAAGTAAAAAAAACATTAAATGCAAAATCACTTAAAATTTTAATAAAGCTTACGAGTTTACCAAGAGTTCTTACTCCAAGATAAGACTTCCATAATTTGACTTTTGTTTAAATTTCTCTGATTGTACTAATTTTTAAATGCATGTAGCAGTGCCATCTTTTGAAAGTTGAGCATAGACTCCCCTGGTGTGGGCCATTTTTGCCGAGCTATTCGGTACACTCATCGTGGCAGTCTATGCGCGCGCATCCACAAGCCAGCTGAGCTAAGGATGGCAGTTTTACTCATGAGTACATGTGCACTTGGATACTGTACCCGCATGGGCATGATATGGACACACTTTTATACCCATGAGCAGTACTCATAGCCTATTCGTTAAGTCATGGGTAGGTTACGGGTATAGCATTGTATCTGCGGGTATATCCAAATGATACATGCTTATAGTCAATTTTCATGTGACACTCGTTCTACTCTTGATGACTTATGGGTTAGAGTATGAGATTGTGATTTCTAAATGTTCATAATCATCATTTATTAAACCACCTGTTATTGAGTTGGGATAATTGGTTTTTTTAATCAAATGTGTTATCGAATGTAAAATTATGAATAACGTGTGTACTACTTGACCTACCCATCGGCTACCCAATAGGTACGGGCACTCATCGGGTATGAGTATATGTGTAAAGTGTCATACCCGTGGGTACGCGTATTGGTAGAATTATGTATCCGCTAGCTATATGGACATGTGTATGGTATTTATCTACCCTACAAATTACCACCCTTAAGATGAGCTCATCTCAACTTGCTAGCTACTGAGATGGCCCGTATGTCTACTCCCATGATGTGCGCATGACACCAGGAAAACCAAATCCTAGAACAGGGTTTCATGTTCCCAATTTTTTATTATAAGATAAAGAAATAGAAAAGTCACATGGAATCACCACAATCAACAGAAAGGTAGAGGGCACATGTGGCAGGTTCTACATAATATGGTTCCGCATGAAATTGCATGAGGAAGGGTCAAAACTATATGCCCTCTTCCTTGGTTCCTGATATGGGTATTTGAGGGTAATGTAATCAAGAAAAACTATTACAAAAAATTAAAGTGGTACCTAATTTACAAATAGTGCTATGAGGCACATAGATTCTAAATTAATGGTGTAGAACCTCACTAAGAGACACCAACACAACTATTGTAGGAACTTGGCATGTCCTTAGGGTTTGTCATGCTCTCAAATAAAGAGTAAATTCACATGTAATCACGAGCTAGGGGTTGAGATCGGGGTCCCATAGGACTGGGTTTCGACTAAAGTTGAGCGAGAAAGGGTCAAAAATCTTCCTATCGTGCATGATTTCATGATATGGGTACTAAAGGGTAGTGTAAATAGGAAAATCCAATACACAACTATGATTTGGCACTTCCTCAAAAATATGACTATCCTGCACAACGATTCTGGAATTATAGTGAATGACCCTACTTAGGCGACCGACAAAACTCTTGTAAGTACTTGGCCTATTTTGGGTTTTTTCATATTGATGCAAGCCATTAAAACAAAATAAAACAGGAAAGTTACATGGGATCACCACTTTCGACCGAAAACCAGGGATAGACATCGTGGGTCCCACGGAAGAGAGTTTCACCTGAGAAAAAATCAGTAGTCTTTCTATCATTCATGAGGTTGTGATATCGATATTTCATGGTTGTGTAAAATAGGAGAAACCAATATTAGGTGGCAATTTCTTCACAAATAGGACTACCAGGCACAAATATTTTGGACTTACAATGAAAAACGCCCACTTCGAATCTATCGACGCAACTTTTGTAAGAACTTGATCACGTTTGGGATATTCATGTTCCTTAGACCCATTATAACACACACAAATATGAAATTCACAAGCCCGAAATCGGCAAACTCGATGGAAAGCAAGGGGTAGAATTCATGGGGGCCTGCAAAATAGAGGAACACATAAAAAAATTATATGACACGGGAAAACATCGAAAACTCTTCCTTGTGGTATGGGGTCCTAATATGAGCATATATTGGTGTTTTAAAGAGGAGAATACACCAACATCGAAGTATCACATGATTCACAAATAGGACTATTTTTCATATAACTGCTTCACTAATGGTTCATAACCCCACCTTGAGCCCACCGACCATACTATTGTAAGAACTTGAGATAATTATTTTGGTTTGTCGTGTTCCCATGAGCTATTCTAATAATGCAAAAGAAAATCCACATGGAATCACCAGTTTAGATGGGAAAACAATGGGTAGTTGTCTTGTAATAGGGTTTCTCCTAAAATCACGAGAGCAAGGGTTGGAAACCCACCCCTATTGCATGGTGTCCTAAGATGGGCATATATGGGGTCCTAACATACACGCTAACTAATAATTAATCGATTAACCTCCCTGCTTGTTCGCATTAGCCACTACGAGGAAATCTTTTAAACCCGTAATGAACTTGCCGGAGAGTCGGTTACTGTACATCCATTGCCGATTCATCTGCATTATTATTATATAAAGTATATAATTAACCATCATGCATTTGTTAAACTAACTAGCTAGCTAGAAATAATAGAAATTAAACAATGAACTACACATGCATATTTTATCAATGACACATGAAAGGTTCAAGTTGCTAACCGCGATCAATGACACATGAAAGGTTCAAGTTGGTTCCCTTGACTTCATATCATGTTTCTTTCATTCTCTCGGGCATTTCATCGAACACCTTGTGTGCATAAGAGGAACCAAAAGCAAACCCACCATCCACTTGTGAAGATTGTGAAGAGTGGCACCAAATGGCTAAGTGAGTGTGCTGAACGGTATATAGGGGTGGGCCTTTAGTCGCGGTTGGCCAGGCCAATCGGGACTAAAGCCCCTCCCATCCCCCAGCTGTCGACCGAGCTCGCGGGCCCAGACCTGTGGTTGCGGGTCGCCTCCCGAACCGCGACTAAAGACCCCTTTAGTCGCGGTTTGAATATTTTGGGGACTAATGGGGGTGGATGGAAGCCTCTTTTTCTACTAGTGATCTATGGTTCCCTCCCGCCTCTGCCCGACGTCGATGATAACACCAACAAACAAAATATGCATAGGAAACCCACACACCAATCGTTGGTTGTCACCTGAAGCAACCAGCCAGAAGAGCGACACCTCCCTCCAACCCCTACCCCCAACATGATACTCCAAGCTTGCACTTTAATTGGACTTAAGCAAGCATATGTAGTAGGTCAGCGCAAAGACTTGGAATCTTCATGTAGACAAGCATCTCTAAGTTATCATATATCAACCGGGAAAAACATATGGTTATTACTTGTTGCACTGAATTTTGTTTGTAATATAATGCCATGGACCGAATAGTTGACCACCCATGTTTGTCCAGAATGAATTAGGCATTTACCTGGCCACCGACATGCCAGAAAATTAGAAGCTCAATCAAATATTTTCCACGAATGAAAATAACACTTATAGGCCTCAGTGAAATTGTATGTACATATTTGTCGACTGTGTCCGATGCCATTCGATGGGTTCCCTCACTTCCTTCAGCCGATCGATGCTACATCGAAAACACCACACGGAGGTGGCAATAGCGAGAGCAGCAAAAGTTCAGTGCATGTTTGTGCCATGTTTCAATAAATGAGATTGATATGCCCAAAAACAAGTTGACATTTCTCTTGCAATAACTAGTAGAACAGGTGGACCAAGTCTGTCTTCTCCTTGTGCGATCTCTGCATGTCCTCTTTTTTTCCAAGCTAAGGCTAGGTCTCTTGGGCTGGTGTATACACAGCTTTATATATCTGGTATATAAGCTAGACTAGATAGGGCAACGTAGGCCACGAAGCGCATGCATGCATAGACTCGCTACTCAGCGCGCGAGGTTAGGAGCTGATCGTTCATTTAGATGAGGAACTGCTAATTCATTTGCACTGACCGTGCGCTATGCTGTCACTGCGATCGACGGAATACCATATCTGTCAGTGCCCACGCCGGGCGCGGGCGGTTTGGCGGACGCGCACGCGCGCTCGTGATGTTGGACTCAATCCAAGGCAAACGAAACGAAATCCATGTTGTTTAGAGTAAGCTAATTAAACCAAATCAATTAAGATCCCTGCTTGTCGCAGGCTCCTGAAAACCAGCGGCAGCCCGCGCATAAATCCATGACCCATCCGATGGCTGTGGCTTCATCTCTCGCTCTTCCCACGGATCGTGCCTCCATCCATCGTTTCTCCGCATTCCACGCTCCTCCTCCCTGCTGACATCCGCGTGCCATCGCTCTATATAAATCCCCTGAATCGTTCAACAACCCCCGCCTCCAACATAAATCGCCTCATCTTCAACCCATGAATCCCAGGTAGCATCAGTCACGCACGTTTCCGGCGACACGATCCAGCAAATGGCGCTAGCTGCCGGAAGTAGGAAGGAGAAGCATGCATATATGTGCATGCCCTCGCCGCCGGCGGCCAATTGGCAAGCAGCGTACGTAGGCCTGCCTTCTTGTTCTCTGATCTTTTTTATTTTTGTACATCTCTTTTTCCTATTTGGCTTGATTGGATCTTAGAGCTTCACGTACGTAGGAGATGGGCATCCATGTACTGAAGACATCTAACTGAACTTTGTCAATCTTAATCAATTTAAGAACTCAATCTCCATCAACCTTAAAAAAGTCTGATTGGATCTTCAGGTTCAGCTAAGTATGAGTACCGTGTGTGTGTGTCTTCAAGTCGTCCCGAGCAATTTAAAAACTTGTACTGTACATAAAGTCATGTGATTCTTCAACTTGGACGTCCTTAACTGAACTCGCAAGTCTGAACTTCGTCTCAGCGTTGCTGAGTTGTAGAAAACAGCGATGCAACACACTCAACTTTTGTCTCAGCGTTGCTGAGTTGCGAAAAGCAGCGACCTGGAATCTATTTACACACACCCAGGCAATAGATCAGCATTTCTCTTCTGTACAATTTGCATATGGTACCGTATTTTTTTGAGACAAATATGGTACCGTATAAGTTATGAGTTATGACCTGGCCACAGGTTGTCTCAGTGCTGCCATCGTAAACGAGATGAGAAATGCGTTTGCTGGGCCAAAAGCCCACCAGCCCACTCAACCCTAACCCGCTGTAGCTCACATTTCTAGCCGACAACCCCAACACCTAGGCCGCCGTCCCCTCCGCTGCACGTCCTCACATCCTCGCCGTCGACTTGCAGTCGCGGCCTGCTTGTTCACCGGCGCGCGTGCAGTGACGTGCGGCTCCACCGACCTAGCCTGGATGTGTAGCGCGCAGGTACGATGCGGTCTGATGCAGGCCGGCAACGGAGGGCCGATGAATCACAGGAGTGGTGATCCCTCGCCTCTGACCGGTTTGCTCTGCGTTTTCCCATTTCAGCTTGCAAATACTGATCTTCTGATACTCAATCAGACATTGAGGTGGTTCCGGAATATGTAGGAATTTGGCAGAAGCTAACAGCATATTTACTATCCTAGTTTTATTGCCTACAACAAAAGTGTTCCCCCTCCAAAAAAAATTTGTTAAAAATGATCCAGCTCTATGTAGGGTTTCAGAGGTCTTAATTTGGTATGCTGTCTTTCGTTAGTGAATCCCATGTTTGATTATTTAAACTAATTAATAGATGTATACAGATCAAATGTAGTACATAGTCTACTATTGCATATCTTGTAACTGATATAATCCTCCTTATATGACAGGCTTTCGGTGCATTTTAAATGCCTTGGATTTATCTTCTTCTACTTGGTGTATTTGCCTCATATGGTGTCCACATCATACAGGAGGCACGCCCCAAGGGCCACCACGGCGGCCTATACGCCACAATTCAGCAATTTGTCGACAACGGTATTCTAAGGTACTGACTTTAGGAGTGCTCAAATGCATTGCTGCCCGGTGGATATGTTGTTTAGTATTTCTTTGTCCGTCGGCATTAGGTCTGTATATTCAGTCCAACTCATTTTACTTTGTGTAACAGATGCTTTATGATTTATTTCCTCAGCTGCTAAGCAAAGAATTGCAGGCACCGGATTTTCTTGGTGCAAGCAACATGCGAATAAACCTGAGAGCTGCAAGGTAACGTCCTTGTAAAATCATATCCTTTGTTGAAATTCCCACCATCTTGTCATTATTTTCTAATTTTTTGTCTTATATTTTGCAAGTTGAAATACCAGGAGTAAAGGCATTCTCCTCTTTCAGAGGAACACTCACGAACTGTGCCTGAAGTGGTGTTAGTGGTCTCAATGGTTCATTGTCATGTATACTGTTTATCTACTTTGCTACTTAGCTCTATAAGCAAATCACCATCATATCTCCAGTCTTATATCTGACTTGTATATATGCATGACCAAAGTTGTTCAGTCTCGTTATCTTCACGTCGGCCACTAGGACACGAGAGACATCGTTGCTTGGTGGTCGCCACCAGGGCCAGCGAGTCCGGCTGGCATGGCTCACTAGCCTACTCTGCCGCGAGTGAGAGGCCATGGATGTGCAGGGTCTGATGGCTAGTTGGGGGTGTCCAGGATGTGCAGGAGGTAGAGCTGGTCGCCCACACGCTGTTGTTCAGAAGCTCGTCAACATCGGCATCACAAGGTACCGACTCTAGGTGCTCTCAAATGGATTACTTCCTGATGCTGATGGAGATGTTGTTTCGTTTTTATTTGTTTCTCAGCATTAGGTGTATTCACTACAACTCTGTTTAGTTTGGCTGCACATCTTTGTTTAGCAGCTGCGTCTAAATTAGGCAGACAATAATATTTTATTGTTGATTTTTATCTTTGGGCCCAAATATACTAAGCAATGGAAAAGTTTTGTTTGTTTCATTATGTCTTTGTGTGTGTTAATTTGGAGGAAATGATGAAACGTGGATGCTTCATGTACTCTTGTTCCTTATATTTTTACCCTGTTAGCCTACTCTCCTTTCTTATCTAATATTTTCTCTCTGGTTTGTGTGCCATTTTAGTCTTGATGTCATGGTTTTAGATATGGTAGTCACTGAAATCTGATTTTCTGGGTACACAATAGCAAAATTATGTGTAAATTTTTTGGGTACATTGACAAAAAAATATTGCTCTGTTCTAAGTGTAAAGAGTCATTTATTACATACTTGTGCATCTTCAGATGTTGCTGCCATTTATCACTACATTATGACCAGTTTCCAACTACTGGATTGTGAGTAGTTGTCCTATTACCGTGAGATATAAATCAGACCAGGCTGTGTCTTTTGCCTAGTTTGTTGTAGCTGCTAATTAATTAATCGGATTGCTGCTTTTAATTACAGTTAGAATACTGCAATCTGTTACTGTGTAAATATATATACTCATTTTTTTGATTCATGTTGCGTAGTACAAAATGATGGATAACTTTATGAGAATTTATTCAAAACATTTGGGACTTTGACATGTGTAATCTTCTTATGTAAGCATACGTAATGCTTGCTAGGAACCTTAGCTATTACAAAGATCAGTAGGATTTTCTTCAATAAACAAAACTTGTCATTAAGCTGCTTAATCAACAATGGTGTTGGAAATTAGTTAGCAAGAAAGAGCACACACGCTGCATCTAAATTTTTTGTTACCATATATACTTAGTGCATCACCGAAGAGAGAGTATTAATACACAAGTATGTACATGAACCAGCTATTATATGGTCATAATGAAATCATCCAGCTGTTATAATGGTCATAATCATCATAATTTTACATGTTCTGTCCAAGTTTATTTCTCCCAAGTATAGTGATGTCCTGTTTATATAAGTTTATATAAAAATACATGAGGTTTGATTTCATTGAACTATCCTGCAGTTTTTTTGAGACATTTGGGATGACCGGGTTGGTGGCAAGTAGTTGGGGTGGTCAATTGGAGCAATGCATACACCCATGCTGCCAAGCTTGGCCATCGGTGCCTAATAGTGTGCGTCCTTTCATGGGGATAGGTGAGGTTGATATCTTGTACCGTCACTATACTTCTTATGCCATTCATCTAGTGTGGTGTCAAGGTGATACTTTCCGTTTAATTTATCCCCGTGCATATCAGTTTTAGAACTGACCATCAAGTCTTCTTATAATTGTTGTTCAAGTATAATCACGAGGACTAGATGGCAGCAAGGTTTATTGTAAACGTCCTAGGAAATTTTGATGCCGTGCACATCAGCTTTGCCTTGATGGCGTTTATTTTCCAGTATCGCGGAGTTTCTCTTTGTTGTAGCTGGATTATATGTTTTGCTGTTAGTTGAGCTGTGATTTTAGTGTTATTTGAAGTATATAATTATTTGCGTGTTATCTGGATGCCCGTAAAATAGGGGATGTGCCGATTTGTTTGATAGTTCTTGTCGTGAGCACTTAAACAGGAGTTGAGTACTTCATTTTCTAAGAATATTTCTAATTATTTGGTTCGTCAAGGCTGGGAATGGCAGTAATGATCAGAACGTGACAAAAATATTATCCCTTGGAGTAACCATGAACAGGAAGTAAATGACAGTATTTTTAAGATAACTTTCTGTCTTAAAAAGCACATGGTAAGAATATAATTTTCATATGCAATGTCATTTAGACATCTCAACTTGTGTAGAAATGACAATATTTTTAAGATAACTTTCCGTCTTAGAAAAGACATATTAAAAATATAAGTTTCATATGGATGTCATTTATACATCTCAACTTGTGTAGAAAGGACAATATTTTTAAGATAACTTTCTATCTTAAAAAGCACATGTTAAATATATAAGTTTCATATGCAATGTCATTTACACATCTTAACTTGTGTATTTTGGAGTTCTTTTTGTGGTTCATAGTAATTAACTTAACTTGTGACAGTAGCAGATAGCAGTAAGCATTTTAACACCATAATTATTGTGATCTATGAATTGAGTACAAATATCCAAGTCAGCCAAATGGACAACTGAACCACATTGGTTTCTGACTGAATTTTGTTATCCATTTTGTAGGGAAAGTTGAGATAGAGTTCAGTATGGTAATAGGTGTAGTCTCATGGATAAAGTTATATGCCTTATTGGTTTGCAGGAGCACAAAGATATATATTACCAACTACTTGAAGTGCAGGGTTAACTAAGCACTACTCGAGAAAATGGATTAACAAGGTTGACTTTGAAATATAGTGGAACCTCTTTCTTCGTATTTTAGATCACACCAACTCAAACATACAATTTAGGGCAACATGCAGATAACGGATGAAAAGAAACACATCACTAGTTACATGTTCATTATCAATACCTCGCTTACATTACAGTGTGTATATATTGGATGTGTGTTTTTTTATCATGGAAGAACTAAGGGTATGCTTGTTAAATTTTCGTTGGAGTGACTGCAGATGTTGAAGTTGTTATTGTCAAGTCGATTCTTTTGTGGCATCAACTTCAGAAGCTTTTGTGCAGGGTGTTGCTACGCAACTGGCTCAATGTCAGCGCTGGGTCCGACAACTTCAAGTTCGGTGCCACCAAGGACGACCACCAGCAAGGTCCGCTTCACTTTCCCATGTTGCTCTTCCCACCATTCTCTCCCGTTTCTGCACATCTCTGGTCCAGGTTTGGTTTTTGTGTGGGGATTTGAGAACATGTCACTGCAAGTATACGACCATTATGGTTCTTCTATGTAGGTACAACTTAGTCCTTAGATCAACACTATACTTAATTCATGGAACCTTCGATGCATAGTTTGATCCTGACGGAGCAAAGTACAACCATTATGCCCGAGTTATTTTCTTTGAAGGAAATGTTAATGTTCTGCAGCATGTGTATCATATGTTCGCTTGGTTTCCTGATGCCGATCAATCATGGGATGCAATAGACCGATATATAGAGGCAAAACAGCGTTGTGTTTGATCTAAATAGCGGGCTCATTTTTATCAAAATGTTTTTCCCTTTTTAACTACAATACAAGTTTAGGATAGAATCTTCACATGGGTATGCTACATGTATACAATTCAATGAATCTTTTCTTTAATCCTTTCGTATTCTACACTTGGTATTGTTTTTGTCCAACATATATTGCAGGAAGTGGCTTATTCACACCATAATAGAGCGGTAAAAACAAAGATCAGTCTCTTGTGCTATGATAGAGGATAAGCCCCTTACAGTCGTACAACAATATTTAGGTGGTGTACTGATCATCCGTGTTAAACACATCATAATAAAACAAATACTTAGAATTTGGAATGAAAAAATAGGACCGATGAATGAATGAGTATTTTATCTTCCAACTCGTGCTTGACTCCAACTTATTCTTATGTTATCGTTACACGAGGGCATGCATTTCTGAAATGGAAAATAATTGGCAGTTTATTTATTCAAATTTGGGCCCTATTTAATTCTATAGATTCTGAAAACACATGTATAGAAAAATAAACTATGCTTTCTTGAGGTCCGCAAGGTGGGTAGTTGATTGCGGGGAGCATACTTATTTGTTCCTTTTTTTCATTTCAAGAAGTTGCAGATTTGCTTGTATGAACATGACACAGTGTACTCAGTTAATGCTTAGTTAACTGGTAAGATGTTGCAATCAGATATACATGAATGGTTTTCTTTGTTGCACTCACATGAGAAGTCACGACTGTACTTGTATATTGTAAGAGCAACTCATTCTACTTTTTGATATTGTTATATCCAACATAAAATATACGTTTTCTACGATGAAACTATGGATTTTCAGCAGAAGTTGGCCATGATGCTGCCCCATCTGCCACAACTGGAGTTGTTTCCTCCACTCCGGCGTTCTGAACCCGGAGAAATTTGCTCTCATTGATAGCACACAAATGACTTGTCTACTCAACTATTTCTTTAGTACTCCAAAACGTACATAGTCCCACAGATGCTAGCATGGCTTTAGTTATAGACTTCACTTATATATATTGGAATTTTAAATTTTATTTCCTATAATGAAAATACTATAAGTACCAGGTTCATTTTAACATTTGGGTGGCAATTTTCTACTCCATGTAGACCTCTGGTGGCCCTTGACTTTAACATGGCTTGGGGCATTTTCTCAACTTAATTCTTAATGTTGTTGCCATTGCTTGTTTTGCACCAATTGATAAAGTAGGACCCATGTCTGGTTTAGGAATTAACTCCTCTTATTTGATGTTTTCATCGAGTGTTCTCATCATCAGCCACTCTCTACGTTTGGCCCAAATAAGTGCCCTGCAATAAACCCTTATGGAGAAACAAAGGTACTACCAGCCAGCTAGCAGTTGGACCTTGATTAGAAGATCAGAGCTAGGCTATGGCTATGATGTGGATGATTCCTTCTCTTCCCTAGTGCAAACTCTTCACAACGGTGGCACATTGACATGTTGTCCCCTCATCCACCTTAATTAGGCAAGGACAATTTATTTCTGTAACCAATTGATGCTCGAGTCACGATTCATATACATGTTTCCTTCTCGTGAATTGAGAATGTGAGAAACATGCATGAAGAAGTCTAGAGAGGTATCCTTTCATAAGCTTGTTTGTTGCCTTTCTATGTGTATCTACTGGCATCCTGATGTTGTTGGTCTCATTTTTTCTGTCCATTGTGCTGGAACATACCATGTAGTTAATTATGATGATGGTGGGATAGTACATTAGAGTAGTTAACTACGAAGATGGTAGTTGGATAGTCTGTTAGTTTAGTTATATCTGCTAATAGTCATTGTATTTTGTAAAGTGTTGGAGACAACACATTGCAGTTCTAAGCTTTATTACTACAATGCAGAAACCGCAGAACATGACAGTTGTAGACAATAGACATGTGTCTTCTAATACTAAAATTATTTGGAAGTTTGACGGGCCCTTCCACATGTTCGCAGGTAATTTCTGAGCTTCATTTCTACTGGTATGAAGGAAGCCTAAATGGCGTGGTCTGCTGTCACCACCGACCTGACCTGATACAAATTGTATAATGCTATAGCTGGGACTGACATGGTATCTATCTGACCAAGTACATGTGGACCATGGTGGGCTATGTGAAAACGCGGAGTGGAGACCAGGCCTCCCGTGAGGCTTCCTGATGTCTTCTCAAACTGCACATGCACACAGAGAAGCGACCCTTGCTTGCTTGTTAGTGATTAAGGATGAAAGGTATTAATCTATTTGTACTAGTTCAAGGAGTATCTTGGTTTATTTCCTGCTATATACTTCAGCATTCATGATCTATACCTGGTGGTGATCCTTGCAGATGCCAACGTCCGGAGCAGCTGCAGTTCTTCCATGGTGACGGGAGGGCGCCTAGGCAGAAGTAGCAACGGCCAAAAACAAGTGCAGTAGCAGGTCGCCCAGCTCCAAAGGCAGATCACTATCGCCTAGACCGACATCCTCCGGCGCATCCACCACAAAGTCTCCGGGCGCTGTGCAATAGCTTCATCACCATGAAGAGCTGCTGCAGGAGGCGAGAAGGGACCCTATGGAGATGATCCCATTATAGGTGACGGTAGATAGATATGCGGTAACTGCCATTTGTTTCTAATTTGATTCATGAAACATTATCTCAGTTTATGCAATTTTCTAAGAATTGGGAAGTTGAGAGTGAAGGTGATTACTTGGGCCCCATTGTTTTTCTTTCACATTGAACGAGAAATGCCACCAACCTCTTATTTGGTTCAAATCAATTGTTCAATCGCATAATGTCATTCAATTCCTAGTCTTTGAGAAATAGCTTGAACATATATATATAACCAGTTCAGTTTGTTGTCATTAAAGAAAATTTCATTCAATTCCTTGCTTTAAAAAGTTGCATCTGTTAACCGACATTTGTCTTGCGATCTTGTAGAGGTAACCACGAGAGCTATTCATCTCATGGTTGAATGGGGAGGTCCAAGTGTAGCCGTTGATCTCGAATCTGTTGAAGTTAATGTCTTGTTGAATCTCATTGTTAACCGCAAATGCAATCATGTTCAGGATGCTAACTCAATGTGAGATTTCAGTGTGGTTGATCACCTGGCTTTCCCACCCAGCAACATGTGCGTCCTGGGTGACATTTTGAGTAGGGGACCGATAAATTTCGCTAAGATATCATTCTAGGAGAGCAATGGAATGAGGCTGAGCTACCAGTGTGTAGCACGAGAAACGATCAGAGTGGGAAGCCTACAACTGCCACGCCCTGGTTGTCTGAACAATGGCGTCTGATGATGGAGAAGGCACCTAGACGAATCTGGAGCTGTTTTGAGATGTGTACATGATGATGTTTTTACTTGTTAAACGTTAAAGTTTCTGTAGGCTCTAATTAAAGCTTGGAACCTGGTGATCCCAGAAATGTCCGTTGGTTGCTAAATCTTATGTGTAAGAGCATGTCTAACAGACCCCTTAAAACGCCCAACCCCGTAAAATAACCGCCGATATACGGGGTAGAGCTCTACCGGCCATCTAGCGGACCCGTAAATCAACTCCCCGTATCGATTTTTTACAGTTTTGGCTACGGGGCGGCTCCTCGCCCCAAGTACAGGGTGGGAGGCTGAATACAGGGCCAACCCCTCACGTGGCGCGCTGAATTTTCACCAAATTGCAACGCTTCCGCCATGGAGCCCCGGGAGAAACGTGTGACCACCTCCCGCCGCGCCGCCGAGCGTCCGTGGCTATCGCGGCTGCGGTGCTGCAGTCTTCTCGCGAGGCGAGGCGGGCGGGGCGGCCGTGGCGGGCGAGCGGTCGTGGCGCGAGGCGGTCGTGGCCAAGCGTGGCGGGCGGAGGCCGCCGTGTGTGGCGGGCGGGGCCACGGCCGGTGTGGCGGGTGCCGTGGTGGGCGGTGGAGACGGGGTGGTGGGCGAGGCGGCCGGCCCGGCTTGTCGTGAAGGCGCGGCGGAACCAGGTGGCCGTCGGTCGTCGCCGGCGAAGGCGGCGGCCGTGGCGGCGGCCGCGCCAAGCGGCGGCGAAGCAGCAGGGGCGAGGGGGAGGAGGAAGAAGGAAAAAGAAAAAAAGTGATTTGGCATATTCTTAGGAATGCTTAGGGATCTGGTTCGCTAGCTCGTCCGAGTTTTCGGCCGACGAAAAGTGAATACATGGCCCTTTACTCGTGTTTAAGGGGCGAAATATACGGGACTGTTAGACATGCTCTAAGTACTTGTTAGTTGAACTGTATAATAGCCAAGCTAAAGCTAGTAGGCTGGAAGAAGAGATTTTGCGGTGGAATCAGATATTTTCGTTCATGTGCATCATAGGATACCTTGTTGCTCGCTGATTATATGTGTGCCGGCCGGATGAATGAGTGTCGTTTGGTAGCTTTGAATAACCTGGCCATTGGTCGTCCGGCCTTCTAGCTACGACCACATGCAAATATCCACTTTTCTATTGAACTGGGACAAGACACGCGTGTGTCAAACTTGTTGGCAAAATCAAAACGCGAGGCATCGATGGTATCGGAAACACGAATAAAAAGATATACGTACCATGCATATTATACGTTATGCATGCAGGGCCCTAAATTGAGTAGTATTTCCAATTAGTTTAATTGCCTAGAGAGAGGATCTGGAATATCGATACTGCCGATCCAAACCTCACGCGCTAATTTGTTTCCTGTCTAGATGGAAAGGAGAGGAAAAAACCTCAGGCGCTAATTTGTTTCTTGTCTAGAGGGAAAGGAAAGGAAAGGAAAGGAAAGCGCTGCCGGATACTAATTAAGGACCTGGTCAATCCATAACTATACCAGCGCATAATTACCGGGGGTGCCAGAAATAGGTGCCTGCTCAGATTTTTTCCAAGAAACCAGCGTCCAACTCATCGATCCGTGGGAGTAGCCATCTCAGCCTTCCATCGTGTAGCAACAACGAAAAGATATTTCCCGCTCTTCTTTTCTCCCGAAATTTTCAACCTATCTTCCCTCCAACCTAGCTTGGCTCTATATATACAAGGAGGGGTACAGTCTACGCGTGCGTCGCGTGTGACTTAGACTTTGACTCTTTACTCGTCGAGGAGAGGAGAGGAGGGAGGCTGCCAATGTTGTCGAATTCACACTAGCCGGCGTGCCGTTGCATCGCTCGACGGAGGGAGACTCCTGCGCGCAGGCGGGAGATGGATGGACCGGTGCGGCCAGGCGCGATGAAAGAATCAGGTTGGTGATTAATCATCGTTTGGATCGCTTCATCTGTTTTTTGTACCTAGGCATTTCTGGGCTGCTGCATGCGTGAATCGATTTATTGGTTATGATTTACTAGTATGAATCATGCACGGATGGATGGATGGATGGAGAAATAGAGTTAGTCTTGTAAATTCCGGGATGGATGGATCGGCATCTTGGTCCGATCTGATGCGCATCTTGGTTGATTGAGTAGGTGCTTTTTATTGTCTCTTTTTAGAACAAAGTCTGCTGGTACTTTGCCCTTGGTTGGATTGGATGAGAAGAGCGCGCGCGTCTAGTTCTTGGTGCCTTTCACGGCGGAGTAATTAATTAGTCACCCATCGCTTTCGTTCCGCGCGACGTGATCGACTTTGGCGTTCCGCAACTCGGCCATCCAGGACCAGCTGCGATCGCTCCGCGTCGATCGCTTTCGGGGACCAGCTGCGACACGGGGACGGCGGTCGTAATTAATTAGTTACGGCGCCCGCACGCAGACGCATCGCTTTCGTTCCGCACGAGCGAGAGGCGCGAACGACGACGCGGCGGCGTCGGTGACCGTGAACGGCGCGTCCATCCGGGTGGACAACGCCGTGCCGATCGGAGCTTGCATCAGCAAGTCGGATCGCCCTCTGCGACCGGCATAAGAAGCCGGTGCGTGGGCACTGCATCTTCTGGGCGGTGGAGAACTCCGTGCAGCCGTGGGTGCGCGCCCTGAACCCCGGCCAGCTCAAGGCCGCCGTGGAGTCCCGGATCAAGAGCCTCGTGTCCCGCTACAACGGCCGCTTCCCGTGCTACGAGGTGAACAACGAGATGCTCCACGGCAGCTTCTTCCGGCAGCGGCTCGGCGACGACATCTGACGCGCACATGCTCCGGGAGAGAGCGGCGAGGCGACGACCGCGGCACTGTGGCGCTGTTCGTGAACGACTACAACGTGGAGAACGCCAACGACCCCAACGCGACGCCGGAGAAGTACGTCGCGCTGATCACCGACCTGCAGAAGCGGGGCGCGTCGGTGGGCGGGATCGGGGTGCAGGGCCACGTGACGCACCCCGTCGGCGACGTGATCTGCGACGCGCTCGACAAGCTAGCCGCCACGGAGCTCCCCGTGTGGATCACGGAGCTGGACGTGTCGGCGGCGGACGAGGCGGTGCGCGCCGACGACCTCGAGACGGTGCTGCGGGAGGCGTTCGCGCACCCGGCCGTGGAGGGGATCATGCTGTGGGGGTTCATGCAGGGCCACATGTGGCGCGCCAACGGCCAGCTGCTCAACGCCGACGGCTCGCTCAGCGAGGCCGGCCGGAGGTACGTCGGGCTCAGGACGGAGTGGACGTCGCACGCGCGCGGGACGGTGGACGCCAACGGCAACTTCAAGTTCAGGGGCTTCCACGGCAAGTACGTGCTGGAGCTGGCCGCCGGCGCCGGCGGCAAGGTCAGGCGCGCCTTCGACGTGCAGAAGGGGGACGCGCCGCTCGTGCTCGACATGAACCTCTGAGTAGTGACCGACTCGACGCACTTGCACGTGTACGTGCGTGCGATACAGAATACCACTATTATAGGCTACTATTGGGGGATTGCGATTGGGATGATTTATGACGTAAGCTAGCTATATAGAAGAGATGGGGTTATGTTTTGCCATTAGGCATATGGTTTATTTATTCAGAGTGTGTGCAAAAGGGAAGGTATTGTCCGTAGTATTTGTTACATATACATGGATTGTGGTAAATAAAGAACAGATTTGTACTGTACATGGCCGATTCCTTTTTATTTAATATGTCTTGCTTTCTTTTATTTCAACTATGGTATCTAGAGGAAAAAATGCTAGCAAAATTAGACACCTGTTAGAGTACGTCATGGGCCTGGGCCCGTTAGTCTTATGGTTTGCTTAGCGGTCAAGTGGCGCTTTGGCAGAGTGAGTAAATACATATATGGAGAGGAGATGTATCAATCTAATCAGCAAGAAAGAAATCCCCCTTCCTCCACCGGGCAGGCCCCGGCCGGCCCTCTCGCCAATCGCGGCCCTCTCGTGCCATCCCTCTAGCAGCACCATAACATTTGGTATCGCTTTCCGGGTTCGATCATGTCCACCCTCCACCGAGTTCTTCCCACCCACCGCCGCCGCACTCGATGTCCCCACCGTTCTCTCCCCGGCGGAGATCACCGCAGCCCTCCGCGATCTCACCACGCTGTCCAGGAGATCCGCCTCTTCTGGCCGATCCCTACGGGCCGCCACCGCCGGCGGCTGGCTGCCGTGGCAGCCGACGCTGCTGCTGTCGTCGCCGCCACCCGACATCGGGCTGCTGCAGTCCCCGCTGCCGCTGTCCGTCATCTCCGGGTCGGGCCATACAGTTCTAGTATGCATGCTTATTTCAAGTGGGGAAGGTGGGGAAGAAATGATTGGTGATACAAGTACTTAGACATCTTAGCATCAGAATTAACCTACGCATGGGTCAAACTCTGATCGAGGTTGACACTGATGTTGTGTTCCTGGAACAGACTCAATTTATTTTTTAGTCTTGTACCGTTCTAGGTTAAGTACCCATATAGATCATTGTTTGGATGGCAAAGGTTTCACTCATTAGCAACCATATAGCGGTCCTGTACCAGATTCTATGTCCTTAATGGCGACCATTTTTGTTCATGCCACTAGTTGATGCCAAAGAATATTAGAACTTGTGGCAATATGGGAGAACAACTCGTTTTTGCCATTCCAATGCATCTTAAAAAGTATGTCCTTTTTTTGTTCAAATTGGGTATCAAATATTATATGCATGCAGCTGTTGTACAGATTTATCATCACGTGATGGTTAAAAAGTTTTATCCAAGTATCGCCTTGTAAATTAGGATTCCATGTACTTTTTATTTTGTGCATTCACTTATTCTCTTGATTGTGTGTAGGTAGCTGTTGCGGCTAATGGAGGACGAAAAGCCAAGCGGCTTGCATGGTCTTGTTCACCGACACCGTCCTACTGCAAGAAACCCACCAGCATACGACACTGATAAGCTAGGACGAGTTGTTGTTCCGGCCTGGATATTAGCTGGTAGGTCTGCGCTTGGCAGCTGGCCGCCGTCGTCGGAGGTGGTGGTGGAGGCATGTTGGTCTTGCGGCAACGACTTGCTGTGACTTGGTTTTCTTACTTGATTTTTTTTTGTCTTTTATTGTCATTTCAAGTTGTGAACTTGGGTGCTCATTCCGATTCATATGGCTGTTATATTTGATAAAGTCTTGTTTATTTTTCTTTATTTGCACATGGAAGGTCGTTTCCTGAGCGCAATAGCTGCTGACATTTGGCGCGAAATCTTACTGTTTAACTTATTATCGGCAATCTCGTTGATCTAGCTGAAAACAACTAGATTATTCCAGTTTCAGTGTCTAGCCTGCACTAAAAATATGGGGATTGAATTGGAGCATAACAACATTTGTAGTTGCAGACTTTCATCCATCATCCACGATTTCTCGTGTGATCTTGTTTATTTTCCCATAGGCAGGTTGTTCCTGGGTAGTTGGACTATAGTAACGGGGGTACCAAATTCTGGCAAAAGTTAGTGGATTCATGCATTGCTGTGCAATATAACCTATTTCCGTTCTGGGGGATAAGGTGATTTATTCCTACAAACTTCCGTTTCTAGATTTATTTGTTGATTTTCTGTTTATTTTCTTTTCGTGGCGATGTTTGTATTATGTCTGTAGAGTTTCTCCTAACATTTTTGATCCGTTAACATAATGCGATTAGTTCGATACTGAATGTTGAGGAGATGGCAGATGAGTTTCTGGATACAATTCAATATCTGCAAAGCCCGGCTTAAGTCTGAAGAAGAAGAAGAGGAGGCTAGAAAGAGAGAAGAGGATGCCAAAACAAGCTTTTGATCCGAAGGCATGGTTCAGCAAGTTGGATGGATGCAACTCTGTTTGGAGTTTGTACTTAAGAAGATGGCCCAGATCATAGATGTACGTGTCTCTCATTTGCTCAACAATTTATTTATGTCTTCCAGTACCTGTTTCTAGTAATTTTCCCCTTCTTTGTTGACAATGGGGATGTTGTATGTAGGCTACGCGAGAAGCTATTGAAATTAAGGATGAAGATGAACCCGTGCAAGCGCAGAAGTGTCATGAAAGAAAGAGGAAAACAAACTCTAAGGCAAGGTATCATGATATGTGAGTTTAGACTTCACATATTATCCCTTCCTTTTTTTGTCAGCTGTGCTCCGGTATACTGTGTAGTCTGTGTTACATGCTCAAATGGATTTTTGATTAGAACACGTGTTAGCGCTTGAAATAACTTGATCTACCATTGGTGTTATTCTTCTAGTGGTGTCATGTGAACGTCGACTACATGACACTTCACCTTTATGGGCCTAGGGGAATGCATCTTGTATTAGTTTGCTAATTGTGGGGTTGCCGGAGTGACAACAACCTGAACCCCGTTGGTATATCGATGCATGAGGGATAGCAAGATCTCAGAGTTTAAGGCTGTGGTTAGATTTATCTTAATTACTTTCTTGTATTTGCGAATGCTTGCAAGGGGTTTAATCACAAGTATGTATTAGTCCTGCATTAGCATAGGTTCACCCACACAACACTTATCAAAACAATGAAGATTAATCAATTATATGAAGCGAAAGCACTAGACTAAATTCCCGTGTGTCCTCAAGAACGTTTGGTCATCATAAGTAAACAAACCGGCTTGTCCTTTGTGCTAAAAGGATTGGTCCACTTGCTGCAATTATTATTTTCGCATTTTACTTACTTGTATTTTATTTATCTGCTATATCAAAACCTCTGAAAACTTGTCTGTGAGCATTTACAGTGAATCCTTCATCGAAACTGCTTGTCAACACCTTCTGCTCCTCGTTGGGTTCGACACTCTTATTTATCGAACGTACTACGATACACCCCCTATACTTGTGGGTCATTAATGGTGTTGTGCGCGCCCTTCTCCAACTGGACCTCACAGTAAGCGTCGACACCCCGTGTCCGTGTGAGTTTCAGTCCTCCCCGAGGGAGCCCCGTGCACTTGTCGCGGCGGCCAGTTTTTTGCTTTTTTATGCTTCCTCGGACCCCGTGCACATGTCGCAACGGATGTATTACGTGCCACCACATCTAATGTGCTCTCGCCGTATTCGAAAGCAAAAGACATTAATATGTGTGCCACCACATCTAATGTGCTCTCACCGTAACTAAACAATCTCTTTGAGAAAACCCTCTTACATTCTAGAGTACCCCTCTGACGTGCACCACTCGAGCGGGGGTTGGGCATGTTGTCCTATCCGGGATCAGCCCCTAAGGTCTCAAGCCTGGATTACTGAGCTCTGGCTTCAGGGTCGCTACCCGTCACGGTCACCTCACCAAGGTACTTGTGCGCTGAATATCTCAAGCACCACACGCACGGGAACCAAAGAATGCGGAGTGCAGGTAAAAATGGACACTGGTCATCCTCCATGAGGAAACGATAGTGCTTCATCACGGTGGAAAATGGACGCTAGGGCATCCTTTATGAGAAACCGATAGTGCTCCATGCAAGGTGGAAAATGGACACTGAGGCATCCTTTATAAGGAACCGACAATGCTCCATGCGGGAACCATGGACACTTAAGTTACCTCCTTGAGGAACTGACAGTGCTACCATTACAAGACAACCCTCGCAGAGGATCTGGGATAAGTTCCTTTGCGGGGGCACTCCATTTCGAAGATAAGTCGCCTCTGCCTCTTACTCTCGCAAACTTTTTGTGTGGTCCTTATGCGCTCTTGTTCCTTCTAAGCATACTATTGGAGGATTCCGAGGCACACCCTCACGAGTTACATCAGCTACCTCGTCTGGAAAATGGCAAGTTTCTAGTCCTGATCAGACTAATCATTATGTCACTTCGACCGGAGGATAGTCTCCGAGACGATATGTGGCTGAACACAACGACATACGGAACCTCCACGAGAGTCAGGGGTGTACACTAAAAGACTTCATTCAAAAGCGTATGCATATTACAGATTACGCCTCATGGGAAAGGGTCTACAATATCTTGCTACTACTTACACTCCCTTCGCCAGAAGGAGTACACCCTATCCTCCTATAGCAGGGCCTGGCCTCTCCATGAGCAAGACCAACCTCCCGCCAGGTAGATCTTCGGTAGGAGCTCACCAGTCCAGCAGGAAGGAAGGAACATCGACACGGAGACCGGAGTTGTCCCAGATGCTCACAGAGAAGTTGCCTTCGCCGCGGTAGCAAAGCCTCAGGTTGTACCCGTGGCAAAGGCCGTTCTCCTCGACCAAGCTTCTCCAGCCCAGCGCCAGCACCAGGACTCCTAGCGCGGGACCCTCGGCAGCAACGTGCCAATGGCGTCGACCTCCGGGGTGATGCAGCCTCACGCTGCACGGCACATCGTGAAGAGTCTCGCGTGCGAAGCGCTCGGGCAGACGAAGCCTCTCGTTCCAGTCAGGAGCGTCAAGCTGGACAAGGAGGTCCCAAGTACTGCGGGACCAAACCATCTCCAGCCTCTTCTTCTCCTTCGAGCAAGACAGAGCTGGATCTGGAGCTAAATCCAGGCTCGATGCAGCGGCGCCTCTCCTACGACGGGGGGTCTTGTCTCGGCGAGGACGGCCGCATGGCCGCTTCTCCGGCGGACACTCGTCATTCTCCACGGGCATCAACGACGACGCCTATCCAACACGGCCGCCGCCGTAGCCGCCTCTACCTCGACGACCACATTTCCCGCTCTCGGGAGGGCGACCCTGAGGTCTTTTCACCACAGGGCTTACGCCCTCCGGCGCGGCAGAGGACTTTCCATTTAAGAAGGTTGAAGACCTCCTTGGTGCCATCTGATGGTAGGAAGAAGAAGAGTGAGGAGTGGGGAAGACAACGAGCCTTCCCCCTCCTTATACCTGAACCGGTGGGTGCGCCGACGCTTCGATCGTCGTGCATTAATCATCGGGAAGTGCCACGCGCCCTAATAACTCTGCGCACGGTCCTAGGGACACATCTTGTTACGCCACATTTTCCAAACCAGCGGCGCAAAATTTTCTGGCGTTTGGTATGCACGGCTCAGATGCAATCGACTGCACTGACCGGTTGACCCGCGCGAAGATATCCGTGCTAGCAACCGTTGGCCACCTGCCCCTTCATGGCCATCAATGGACACGTGCGGGACAAGTGCCCAGGGGCTATTGTGGGATCCCTAGCAACTAAGGTGCCATGGACCTACGGTTGCTGGGCCCGTAGTAGTTCCCCGAAAGCAATCACTCGAGGCGGCTACTCCTGAGTGAGGCTCCACGAGGCGTAAAACCCTCTTGGAGGCGCCAAGCTGGAGCGGAAGATCGTGTCGGGGAGGAACTCCCTCGCGGAGGTTCCCGAGCCACCAGCCTCTCTAAGTCAGGGAGCCTTCTTTGGAGTGATGAGATCAACCAAGGGAGCATCGGATCCCGCCTGCGCGGGCCCAGGCCCAGGCCCACGGGGGGCGGCTGCACAGGGCCCCAAATTTTTGGGGGCCCAAAATGTCGAAGTTAACCTTTTATATATAGATTATATTCATGTACGTCAGATATAAATCGTGAGAGCTTCCCAGCTCAATTGGTTCTCTGGTATGACTAGGCAAATTGTTAAGTAGCAGGTTGGAAGTTTGAACGTTGTTGACAGCGCGCTAATTCATTTCTTTTCTTCTATTTTTTATCTATTCTGATTGACGCTGCTGGGTTTTTTCCCCCTTTTATCCAACCTTTTTATTTTTTGATTTATGCCTATGATAGAAATACTTAATTATCTATTTTATTAGTACTGAATAAACTTACAGGGTGGAAGTTCTCTGGTATGACTAGGCAAATTGTTAAGTAGCAGGTTGGAAGTTCGAACGTTGTTGACAGCGCGCTAATTCATTTCTTTTCTTCTATTTTTTATCTATTCTGATTGACGCTGCTGGGTTTTTCCCCCTTTTATCCAACCTTTTTATTTTTTGATTTATGCCTATGATAGAAATACTTAATTATCTATTTTATTAGTACTGAATAAAACTTACACGGTGGATATAAATCATTAGAGCTTCCCAGCTCAATTGGTTCTCTGGTATGACTAGGGAAATTGTTAAGTAGCAGGTTGGAAGTTTGAACGTTGTTGACAGCGTGCTAATTCATTAATTTTCTTCTATTTTTTATCTATTCTGATTGACGCTGCTGTGTTTTTCCCCCCTTTTATCCAACCTTTTTATTTTTTGATTTATGCCTATGATAGAAATACTTAATTATTTATTTTATTAGTACTGAATAAAACTTACACGGTGGAAGTTCTCTGGTATGACTAGGCAAATTGTTAAGTAGCAGGTTGGAAGTTCGAACGTTATTGACAGCGCGCTAATTCATTTCTTTTCTTCTATTTTTTTATCTATTCTGATTGACGCTGCTGGGTTTTTCCCCCTTTTATCCAACCTTTTTATTTTTTGATTTATGCCTATGATAGAAATACTTAATTATCTATTTTATTAGTACTGAATAAAACTTACACGGTGGATGTATAAACCACACTATGTAACGAAGTTTGTAATTTGATATAGTGATATTGCATTTCTCTCATGGGATAGTTCTCATAATAGGTTTAGCTTTACGTGCTATAAGCTATTGAGATTAAGCTCAATTGGTTCTCTGGTATGACTAGGGAAATTGTTAAGTAGCAGGTTGGAAGTTCGAACGTTGTTGACAGCGTGCTAATTCATTAATTTTCTTCTATTTTTTATCTATTCTGATTGACGCTGCTGTGTTTTTTCCCCCTTTTATCCAACCTTTTTATTTTTTTGATTTATGCCTATGATAGAAATACTTAATTATCTATTTTATTAGTACTGAATAAAACTTACACGGTGGAAGTTCTCTGGTATGACTAGGCAAATTGTTAAGTAGCAGGTTGGAAGTTCGAACGTTATTGACAGCGCGCTAATTCATTTCTTTTCTTCTATTTTTTTATCTATTCTGATTGACGCTGCTGGGTTTTTCCCCCTTTTATCCAACCTTTTTATTTTTTGATTTATGCCTATGATAGAAATACTTAATTATCTATTTTATTAGTACTGAATAAAACTTACACGGTGGATGTATAAACCACACTATGTAACGAAGTTTGTAATTTGATATAGTGATATTGCATTTCTCTCATGGGATAGTTCTCATAATAGGTTTAGCTTTACGTGCTATAAGCTATTGAGATTACAAAAGTATTTCTTAGTTTTTAAAACCCAAACAGTTTAAGTGCATCAAAACCATTAGATGTAGATCTTTTTAGTTAGATCGCTGGTCCGATCTTCAGAATATAGGAGTGTTGAGGGTAGTCATCTTCATTATATTTATTTATCTAGGAAAATAGGGTCCATTTTAAAATTTCGCACAGGGCCCCGGATTTCGCCGGACCGGCCCTGCGCGGGCCCTACCTTTGGGAGGAAGCAACGGGCTCCACAAGCTACAAGACAAGGCCGACAGGCGCCGCGTGCGTCATGGATGAGCTCAAAAGCTCCGCCCGAGGAGGTGGGGTGCCATTGCCTTAAAGCAAGCTCGACGAGGGCTAAAGCAACAAGACCCTGTCATTGCTACTTTTGTGCAAGACCAGATGGACGGCACAAATGGCCATCGGAGTCGTCATCGACGACCTCAGCCTCTGCCATGGACCGTTGTTTTAATCAGCCATGGACTAAGTCCATCTTTTAAATAGCGGAGAGTTTCCCACCATCAGTTTGGAGATGTGGAAACCCTTCCCCCTCAATATATTTCGGGGGAAGAGGACCAACTCCTCTATAAAAGGAATAGCCTTACTAGCCAGGGGCGGAGCTGGAGGAAAATATTCCCTGATGCATGCGCAAGCTTGTTAACCTTGCTAGCTCAATTAATACATCCCTGATGCACACTTTTCTACCTAATCTGATGCACCACCTTAGTTTGAGCTTACAAGTACTAGTAGAAGAAATCTTGGACCCTGATGCATGTGCATCAGGGTATGCCCAAAGAGATCCGCCCCTGTTACTAGCGCCAGGAGGGATCACAATTCCTGGACATTTGTATGAGCATCTTCGCCATTGTGACCTGCAATACATCCACCAAAGCAGGAAATAGGGGTTTTACTTCTCCGAGGGCCCTGAACCTGGGTAACTGCCATGTCCATTGCTGCAGTGCCAACGTCAAGAGTTCGCCGGCGTCCTTCTGAGTCCCCCTTGTTAGGATGATCTCCTCGTGTCCGAGCCCAACGGCTCGAACTCGGACCCTTGACCTCGTCCGCGCCTGCCCAACCCGTCTTTTGGTGCCCTGTCGCATATATGTGGTGGCGGTGGCACACGTTACGAGGTTGACCGCAGTGCCACTCGCCCCACCGATAGACCCACCGATTAGGGTTCGTACAGTGCCGACGGGAAGCTCCATCGCCACGACCGCTCCCTCACCTACGCGCCGCCGTCGCCACCATGGCCACTGCTTCCGGTTCCTCCTCACAGGGAGAAGGTACATCGTCTTTCCCTCTCGATCTCTCTCTCACGCAGCACACATGGACACGTTCTTTACAGAGATTTAGAGTACCCGTCATAAGATCTAGCCTAGAAGATCCAAGGGATTCAACACCCCTGTGTTCGAACCTTTGGGGTTCGGTGATACCCGTATTCCTTCGCGGACACGAATCTCCCGCAGTCCCACTCTGAAAAGCAACAACATGATAGAGCTATAATCCATTACACCTAACAGACAAGGTATTCCAAGAGAATGTGAAGCCTGAAGAGGGCAGAAACTAGAGCTAGCTTTTTGTTTCGTTTTTCTGTTACCCTATAAATACTCAGCTTGAATCTGATCGAATGGCAGAACGCCTGCCTTATTACTCAAGAAACAGTATTCAGCAAACCGCAAGCGTAGAAGGGCTGGGACTTGCGCTGACTTGAATGCACTCTGAATTACAGTCAGACACAGTCACCATGGCCACATGGCCAACATAGCTCGAAGCCACGACGCTACTATGCTCTAAATACAAAAACTATGTACAGAGAAGGGATTGCAAGGCCTTGTATTGTATGCCTCAGAGCAGAGGAACACCAAACGTTCTTTTGTTATGAAGCTATATCGTTTGCTGAATTCTGAACCACCATGTACTCCCTCCGGTCTCTTTTAATTGACTCGGAGAGAGTAGCTTTTTTTTCTGATAATGATTGATGGATTATCCTGAACCAAGCGTTTTATGTTAAGTCGTTGAAGTTATAATATGACCAGCCCTTTTAAGCCATAATTTTCAGTGTACGATGACAATAACACAGTGGCACTGATTAAAAGCTGGAAGAGTTTATCTACTGTAAAAGACAAAAATGGAGAAGATTTTGCAGCTACGGTACCCAGAAAAATAATCAGAATTCGGAAATCTGGAGGCTGAGTCATCGGATATAACAATCTGAAGCAGAGTTCAGAAAACGGCAAGATGACACAATGGATAACAATCTGAAGAATAGAGTTCACAAAACTGCAAGATGAGACAACCTGAAGTCTGAAGAAACTAAAGTTCAGTATGTCAAAAGTTTCAGGCACGTGCATGCTAACTAGAGTACCTCCAAAATTTCAGTTATAGACAGATCACCAAGTTCAGAAGTCACTAACTCGACAATGGCACTACATCACGGTAAAATAACAGGGGCATTTCGAAATGCCCCTAATATGAAACAAAGTGCCCCAAATTAGCTATTGGGGCACTTTTTTAAGTGCCACCTTTACTTGCGTCTCTAAAGGTATTTGGGGCACTACCTAGGGGCACTTCTCAAAATGCCCCAAAATTCAATTAGGGGCACTTGCAAAGTGCCCCAAAATCCAATTAGGGGCACTTCTCAAAGTGCCCCAAAATCCAATTAGGGGCACTTCTCAAAGTGCCCCAAAATCCAATTAGAGGCACTTTGACAAGTGCCCCAAAACCCAATTAGAGGCACTTTGGCAAGTGCCCCAAAACCAATTAGGGGTACTTTGAGATGTGCCCCAAAACCCAATTTGCGGCACTTCAAAAAATGCCTCAAAATCCAATTCGTAACCCTATAAAAAATGCCCCAAATTACATACGGAGTACAATTAATGGCACCTTGAGCAATTCCCAAAAAGCCCACCAATCAAACACCGTCACATTGGCAAGATACAAGAAGCACACAATATAAACAGTTAAACATCATACAGGCAGAAGCACACAGTATCGATATAGTATCCAGTGCACCGTAAACATAAATTCTGGATTTTTCATACAATATCAGTTACAGCTCACTGTAACAATATCTCACAAAGTAAACAGGTAGCACATTGTTCCACTGTAAACACCAATTCTGGAATTTTCATAATACCAGTTAGAGCTCAATGTAACTATATCATCGCTATGTTTCCAACTCAATCAGCACACTATATGCATCATCATCAGTTGATCCCAGTCTTCAGCTTGGGTAGAGTTGTACCTTGAGAGAAATAGTAAGATAATTTAGCAATCCTAAAGACATGAATGCATGATTTCAAACAGCACTGAGGACGAGGAACAGGAACAATCATGCTATATAAAACCTCTACAGCCTTGTTTTGTTCTAGTTAACAGATTGAGAAAGAAGCCCACTTAGAAAGATCTAATGTTCCGAAACTACACATTGCAGGTATGCAGCTTAACCCGAAACCTGCTGTCCATAATTTTTACATAGCATGACTCATGACTTTTCTGTTTGCCAATTTGGTAGTTTTATCTAAAAAGGCAGTGAAACTGAAATAATTTTAAGTCTACATGAAAGACAGGAAAGCACATTAGGCGAGCAAAATAAGAATTTGATGAAAGTAAAAGAAAAAAAAAACTAGATAAGGCCTAAATCTCATACCAGTCAAAAGCATTCTCGCCTTGCTGAAAGCTGAGGCAAATAACGTTGTTAGGTAAGCTGATCTGCAGTCTACCAGCAGTGTAACCGGGGTTGAAGGGTCAAGACAAAGAATTATATTTCAGATGGGCATTCGATTTTAAAATAAACATGAAGAAAAGGAAATCCAGGGTAGCTGATTGCACTAAGTAGCACAAGGTACGAGTATGACATGTACATACAGGATACGATAGGTGACAGTAATGTCTCGTTGGTGCCAGCCAACAGGCATAGATAGGAATAACTATTTCCCATAACATAGAATTGCATAATGATGTTACAATTGAATTTGTGAATCTATAATCTCTATATACACTGGCAGTATGTATGTATACTGGACGGGCTATTGATCACGGAAGGACGGATGGGATACAAAACTCCAGTCACCCCAGCTTCTTTCCTATGCACAATACGTACTTACCATCTCGCTACTATGGCATGTTGACGGCGTTGGTTTATTTTGTTCACCGGCGGTTATCACCGGCGAAGGATACAACAGAGAGAGGGCTGGGCTGGGGACAGGGGCGTAACCCGCCGGCAGCATGCCTCTGGTCAAGCTAAAGCTCTTTTTGCAAGAAGTGCTACTACTACTTAACAAAGAAAGAAAGAGTAAAAAACAATAGTAGGAAATATGGTATGGACAGAATCATATGGAATGCAGATTTGAAGAGTGGAAGTAGTTGTCTCCGCGTTCCATTATCTTTGTGCAAGCTAGTTAAACTTAGAAAGTTCGTTCAACGACCATCTGACTAAATCAATTAAATTCCTGCTACTATGATCTTGAAGAGTACACACATGCATCATGACTGATCAGCTTTTTATAACTAGATATATGTAATTAAATTACCATATAGCCATCACGGTTCTTCCTAAATAAGCATAACTAGAAATGTAATTCCATCTGACAACACAAAATGCTGTAAATTTATCACCTGTTGCACTTCTCAGTGCACCTCCAAACTGAACGTAGCAATAAAGGAGTAACTCGTCAGTCAATACGAAAATAACACTACATGATCACGGTCTTCCTACATAAGCAAAGCTACAACTCCATCTAAGTACACGAAATGCAGTTAATTTACTACAGCTCTTAAAAGTCGTTTGCATTACTAAGTGCATCACCATAGCGATAACATTAAGGCACAAGCATGTACATGAATCAGCTATTATGGTCATAAAGATCAACATGATGTAATGTAACTATCTACTATCTCACAGGGGCATACAAACATGTCATCACGATCAAGAATGTCTAGCACAGAACACAGGGAGAACCAAGAGCACATACAGTAGGGTTGCTTGTAGCCGAACAAGAGCCACCGTGGTTGTGGCGAGCCCACCACCAACACATGGCATCGGCCACTTGATACGCTGGGGTTGCGGTAGTGCTGTCCCACCGCTGTTGTCGTCGACACCACTGACTATGCGAAGGTGCAGGATACCACCTCTCAACAAACTCCAGCCGCCAGGATGCCTGACTCACCCTGCTTCTCCAGGTCACTCCCAAACAACTCCAATCTCAAACCAGCGGCACCGCTCGACGCTTCGGACGAAGCCCTGTCCTCAATAAAAGAAAGAGCAAATATTACATATTCAAGCATTCAGAGACACCAAAAATGAGTTATTAAGTACTAGGAACAAACACTAAATTAGAAAATTTACATTTATGTCCATATAATTTACAGTAGAACATGTAGTTAATTATTTAGCTAGTACTACATGTTTGCATCCACTTAATTTGAACAACCGAACAATACATCAGCCTAAACATAGTTTTCTTATATGGAATTCTTGAGCATCAACAAAGTAGAACATACTGCATGTTAAATCTGCACCGTAAAATCTAGAAGGATTTCATGGTTTTTGGACCTGATCTGAGATGATGAGATATCAACCAGACAAGTAGATAAGGCTGCAATATGGAGTACTGTACTCTAGGGTCAGTCATCAATTCTAAATTATAGTAACAAGTAGTAGGAAACTATACATTTCCTGCAATTTTCGAATCAATGATTAAAGGAAGATAAGCACACTAACAGAACATAATGCATAACACAGGCATTATCACGAACAGATAGCATGCAACAAAATTTTCATCAAATTTTCTAGGGACCAAACAAAGTAATTGACTACCTAGGTTCGCAAGCATACATTTAAGGATCTAACTGGGTGAGACAATATGTTCCGAAGACAGAAACGTGAAATCGAAACAGAAGGAGGATGAGTAAAACTCACCAGATCAACAAGCTTCTCGGATCCAGAGGGTCCGTCACGGGATCAAGGAGCAGGTCAGGTCACGTCTCAGAGTGGCGCCGAGTCACGGGTAGGAGGAGTACGGATCCGACGTTCATCGTCGTAGTTCGTCGGAGAGAGATCGGCTGAGCTCGTCGGCCTTGGAGCGCGGCATGCGGCGGAGGCGCAGCGGCGGCTTCCAGCCGGTGCGGAGCGGCTCGGTGTAGGTGATCCCCTTGGCGAGCTCCCGCACGGACATGAGCGACTTGCGGTCGGCCGTCGGCGAGGTTCTCGATCATCTCCTTCTCCTGCAGGATGAGCTGCTCGGTGGCGGTGACCTCCGGGGCGGCGCGCTTGAGCTGCGTGGACGTGACGAGGAGGCTGGGCTTGGCGGAGGGCGCGACGGCATCGGGGGCGGCCGCGGGGTTGGTCGTCGGTTGGGGCGGAGGCGGCGGGAGGGAGGCTGGGGAGCGTACGGAGGAGGGGGCGGCGGGCTTGGAGAGGCGCTGGTGGCGGAGGCGATCGGCCTCCATGGCCCTGCGCTTGGAGACGGGGATGTACTCCTCGTAGTCGTCCTCGTCATCGGATTTGACCGTCGGGGCGGCGGCGGCAGCGGCGGGGGCCATGGCTGGGGTTAGGGTTTGGAGGATGGTGGGGATCTCGTCGGGGAAGGGAAGGGAATGGGACGAAGAAAGAGACTAAATCGATGAGATCCGGTCCGAGGTTGGGAAGAAGATGAGTTTAGTTACCGACATGGAAATCAGCCCGTGAAGCTTTGGCCCAGAAGAAATTGAGGCATAGCCCAAGACCAAACTGAACGAGAACGTATCCTCTGCACTCGCTTTTCTTTTTTGACCTTTTTTTCAGTTTTGCTATTTTTCAGCTAGCCGAAATTACAATTCGCCATAAGTCGATGGTGTAGGCGGGATCGACACGGAGGTCCGGCGGCAGTTACCGCCGCCTGCGCCAAATCTCGGCGCTCCTATATGGCTCGCCTACATGCACGGGCGGTACGCGCACCAGGAGGTAGCTCAGCCGCCAAGCATGTGCATGTCTTCCAGCCGTCGCACGGCGTCTAGTTTACGTGCATCAGCCGCACCACGCTAACGGGCAGAAGAACCCTGTGCGGCCGCTCCGCCTTCTTGGTGCCGCTGCCGGACGCCTCGAAGTCGTTCTTCTTCTTTCCCATGGTGTTGTGGCAGCGGTGGTGGGCGTGGAGGTGTAGGCGATGGGCCGATCAACTTTTAAGACCGGCCGCGCGTGGGAAACGATGTCATTGAAGGCAGCACAGAAGCCCAGCCGCCGCTCGCCAGTGCGCGCCAGAAGAGGCAGCTGCGACATTGATGGTGAAGGTTGCGGCGCAGACGCGGAAGCGCTGACCGCGGAAGCAACGCCCATGATACAGGCTCGTTGCCAGGCGGGCCCGGTGGAAAAGCGAGCGGTCATTTGGGGCGTCCGTGCAGCGTCCGCCGCGACGCATCCCAAGCGCAAATATGCGCCGGGTTTGCATCGGTGCGGACGGCCCGGTCACTTTGCGTCACCCCGCTGGAGCGTGTCTAGACGCATTTTCGGCCCGGGCGGCCGCAAACGGTCGCTCATCGCCTATTTGCATCGCCCCGCTGGAGATGCCCTAAGAGATGGGGCAGGAAAGTCCACTCCTCCCCTTCCGCGTCTCTCGCCCGTCTGCCCAACCGCTCTCTATGAGCGCACGTTCGAGGAGGACAACGATGGCGTGCGCGGCGGGTTGTCAGCGGTGTCGCGGCAGCCGGCAGATGTGGGCCAATGTGGCACTGTTTACATGGGCTAATTGATCTTGAGCATAGTTGTTCAGGTGAGTAATGATAAATTATGGCACTTAAAAGTGCCCCAAAAGGTATACATCTATTGGGGCACTAGAAAAAATGCCCTAGTAGGTATACACATATTGGGGCATTTGAGAAGTGCCCCAATAGGTATACAATTAGGGACACTTTTGAAAAGTGCCACTAATTGACTACTATTAGCCGCACTTTGACAAGTGCCACTAGTAGAAGTGCCCCTAATTCTATGACTTGGTGTAGTGTGGTACGCTCTAACAGAGATGGGTCTTACAAAAACCACGTCCAGAAAAGGGATTCAAGGGACTTTTGTTCTTCTGCAGAATCATGAACCGTTTAGCTGAACCTTGAACAATTCAGATTGCTAACTGTCACTGAAGAACAGAAAAAGTTTCACATCAGAACTGTATAGACGAAAAATGCACCTCGTCCCGCTTCTCCAAGGACGAAATAGCGAGCACGCACGAGAGCCTCCCTATCCCGTCGGGCTCGCCCGGAGGACTCGCTAGCGCCGCCACCGGCGCGGAGGAGAGCGGGCCGCCGCATCAGACTCCGAAGCGGGTGATCGCAGCCCGCAGCCCGATGGCACGGGCGGGGTGGCGGCTCGCGTCCGTGATCCCGAAGCCCCTGACGCCGTGTTGCCCGCCGTGACGTTCCTCGCCCACTCAGAGTCAGAGGCCGATGAGCCGACAAGGACAGATGTGATGAACCTGTTGAGGGCGATGCCGCTCCGGCGAGCCTTGGCGCTGGTGGTAGCTTCTGATCCCTCGGCGATGAAGTGCTCGGGGCGGGGCTGCTTCCTGCCTCGAGAAGGTGGCCGGCGGCCGGAGGAAGGGCCCACCTCTGCGCCGTCCGAAGCTGACGAAATTCAGAGTGTGATCAGATGAACGAAGACGGAACTAATCCAAGAACAAGGCTCTCGGAGTCGGGACACAAGAACGCACCAGCGGAGCCAGAGCGACGCGGATCGCCTCCGGCTGCGACGGAGCGCGTCGGGGAGTACTGCTTCCTGCTCCGCGACGGCCGGCGGTAGGAGTCAGGCGGCGAGGCGTGCGCGATCGCGACCGTGGCGCCGGGCGCTGTCAGCCACATTCCTCTGATTAGCCGCCGTGTTCGCGATGAATCAAAATCAAGAACGTAACCAAGAACATGGTTCTTCGGGTTGGCGATCTTACCGGCGGAAGCCTGTTTGTTCAGCTTCTTGTCGTCTCCCGGCGCGGCGCACTGACCACCGTCCGCCATTGCAGGAACGTCCTTCTGCGTAGCTGTCGCCGGTGCTGGCACGGAAGACGACGACTTGCCAAGAAGAGGAACCTCGGAAGCCGCGGCTCGAAACTCTGACAAATTATCACGCAAACCGAATCAAGATTCAAGAACAGAAGACCCAGCGCTTCTTGCCACCGCGAAACGCATGTGAATGCATGGTTGGAAGTCTTACCGAAGTGCGCCTCGACTGGGTTCTCGAACGCCCCGCTGTCCTCGCTCACGACACCGCCCAATGACGCCGCCGCGACCTCGTCGCCCGACTCCGGCGAAGGCACCTGCGGGGGAAGGGACGAACCAAGAAGCACGTCAAGATTCAAGAACAGAGCATTTCGTGCCGGCCAACGCTCTGAATCATCATCCATTACCTCAAGATCCTGTTTCTTGGAGACCTGCGACGAGGCGAATCGGACGGAGCTGTCCACCTCGGAGACGCGCTCGTCGGCCGCGGCCAACTCGCCGGCGAGAACCGTACCAGGAGCCTCGTCGGCCTGCTCCGTGCTCACCCCGGACGTATCGACAACCGCGCTCTCGTCTTGCTCCATGGGGAATCGCGGGTCGATCGAGTTCTGGGCGTTGGACGAAGAAGGAGAAGCGGAAGGGGGGAGGGTTGTGGAAGAGGAGGGAAGCTGGTTCTTTGAAAGAAGAAGGAAGACGGGGGGCAAGCTGGTGGGCAAAACCTATACACTACCGGCCACCGCACAGGTATGGGCCAGGCCCATTTATGTCTGTTTAGTCTGTAGCAGTTCGTTTTTCCTTTTTTTTTTCTAGTTTTTTTTTATTTTCTTTTCTTTTTCTGTTTTCTGTTTTTGGTTTTCGGTTTTGTTTATATTTTTTAGATTCGAAATTTTTTATTTTAAAAAATTGTTCAAATTGAGAAAATATTTAAATTCAAATTTGAAAACCGTTCAAATCTAAAAACTGTTCAAATCTAAAAACCGTTCAAATCTGAAAACCGTTCAAATCTAAAAACCGTTCAAATCTGAAAACCGTTAAAATTTGAAAACCGTTCGAACCTGAAAAATTTTAAATTTTAAAAAAATGTTCATATTCGAAAATTTTCAAATTTTGAACAAAAAACAAAAATGTTAAAATTAAAAAACTGTTCAAATTTTGAAAAAAAATCTAAAAAATGTTTCAAATTCGAAAAATGTTCAAATTTTGAAAATATTTAAATTTCATAAAAAACTAAACTTGAAAATTCCAGATTTTAAAAATCGGTTTTATAAAGAATGAGCTTTTAAAAAACATAAAAAGAAAAATCGAACAGAAAAAAACGAAATAGCAAAAAAAACTAGGATTGTTGGGCTGGCCCAACAACCTGCCGGGGGGGTGTGCGGCGCCTGGTCCGCGCCGACCGCCTAATCCCCGCTTTAAGCGGGAGCGAAGGTTCCTCCCGCTGTAGCCTTGTCTCCATGGGCCGCACCCACACGGCCCAGTTAAAGGTACGTTTTTCGTTTTCGTTTTCGTTTTCTTTTTTATTTTTTGTTTTGACCTTTTTTTTTTAATATCTGAAGTTTTAACAATTTCTAATTTTTTGGAAATTGAACTTTTTATTTAAAAATAATAATTTTTTGAAATGAACAATTTTTGTTTGACTATTTTAAATTTTGAACATTTTTTAAAAATGAACATTTTTCTATTCGAACATTTTTTCTGTTCGAACATTTTTTAATTTGAACATTTTAAGTTTGAACATTTTTAAATTCAAACATTTTTATATTAGAACTTGTTAAAATTTGAACATTTTTAAGTTCGAACATTTTTAAATTTGAACGTTTTTTATTTACACATTTTTAAAATTTGTAAAACTGTAAAAAACAAGAAACAGAAAAGAGAAAAAACAGAAAATAAAAAATGGTGAACCGGAAAAAACCAGAGAAACCCAATAAATCAGCAAAAACGGACTGCTTCACGGAAACCGGCAGAACCAGGAAAAAACCACCTAAAAAGCCCCTATTTGCTGTCGCTAAATGGGCCGGCCCAACCGCCGATCGCTTAAGGCGGGAGCGATTCGCTCCCGCAATGAGCGATGAATAGGTTTGGCCCAGCACCCCCCAGCTGGTGAGGGGCTTGACGCGAAGGAGATTGCGTCGAGGACAGTCCCGCATAGGCCGGCCCAATTCCGTCGCATCTCCTTTCTGCTCGTTCTGGTATGGCCACCGAGGCCTGTTACTGAACCCCGGTCTGCGGCCACTGTCGGCGCCTGCACCGCGCCGCACACCCCCGCGCGCGGTGTGGGCCGGCTCGGTTAGGCGATTTTTCCTATTTCTCTTTTTTTCCTTTTCCTTTTCTTTTCTGTTTTCTATTTTCTATTTTCCCTTTTCTATTTTTTTTTCTCTCGTTTTATTTTTCTGTTTAAAAATAATTTTCGAAAATTTTTAAATCTGAAAAATGTTCAAGTTTGACAAAATTTGAATGAATTTCGAACTTTGAACAAATTATCATTCTTGAACGAATTTTCAAATTTAAACGAATTTTCAAATTTGAATAAATTTTAAATTTTGAACAAATTTAAATTTGAACGAATTTCGATATTGGAACAAAATTTAATCTTGAACGAATTTTCAAATTTTGGATGAATGTCGAAATTTGAACAAATTTAATTTTGAACGTTTTTTGAATTTTGAACAATTTTTACATTTTGGACGATTTTCATATTTTGAACGAATTTAAAATGGAACATTTTTAAAATCTGTAGATAAAAAAAACCTATAAAATGTTAGTTTTTAAAAATAAAACTATAAACAGAAAAAGAAAAAAAATAAGAAAACGAAAAAGAAAAGGAGGTTACCTAATGGGCCGCGGCCCAGTTACAGCCGCCGGGTCGGAGGGGTGTGCGGCGCCCCATACCTACCAACCCAGTCGGCATATAGCAGCTCCCCAAAAGAAGCTGCTGCCTCCTGTTGCCAAACCGGCAGGTGCCCGCCCTGATCTCTGTTTCGGCAGGAGTGCAGGACAACATGCATCGGAGACCAAGGTTTCTAATTTCAGTTCAAAAAAAAAAAAGGTTTCGAATTCGGTAAGCGGAAAATTTCCCTGACCAGCGAAATTAACGAAATTTCGCAATTTCTTTTGTGCAAATAGACGGAATTTTTATTTCAATTTCGAAAATTTTGAATTTTAAGTAGTAGTAAATATAAGGCAATAGTGTAAATTATCATAAGCTTTTTCGTGGCATGTTGTTAAGGCACTTTTACGCGGAGTTGTTCACCCAGGTGACACGAACTATGGACCTGCATGGTTAAAACATGGAGGCAAACCATTGTATCATACCAGATATTTAGTAGAAAGCATTCTGACTAATTTTCACCTTTAAGTTCAAAGCTGACGAAATAATTTAAATGAAAGCCAAAACACTCGCTGACCCACAAATATGCGATATTTTGCGAAATTTCGATGAAATTTTAAACCATGTCGGAGAGTGGCTCCGCTGTTCCGTCAGTGCATTATGCACGGAACACATGCAAGGAAGCCACGTCGGTGGTGACTAGCGAACCATCTCCAAGCCATCATTAGGAGGGCCGTCAACGCCAACTTCAGCTCTTCCTACGGTGTCGCCAATGATGGGGTCTCCTACTGCTACTCCTACCAGCAAGGCGGGGCATCTACTACTCCGTCTTTACGACGTAGTGTACGACACCAGGTGCTGATGGCTTCGCGGCGATGGACGAGGACTCAAAGTTGATGGGTCTTTGGGCAGCATGCAATGCCGAATATTTTCAAGGTGATTCATGAGCAAAATCTTTTCTTACTTTTTCTAGTTCACAAATTACTTGAAATTTTGAGAATCTAGGTGTAGGTTTGGGTAGTAATCATGATGAGGTTCAAGTATTTGTTAGGGTTCTTATCATTTTAAGATTACTCTGAAAGTAAAGGTTATCTGACCGATCCTGACTCAGATGAGGAGGAACTGGGCGACATATATGATGGCCAACTTCTTTCTCATTTAGTTTTGCGGGTTGGAGGGGGGGGGGGGGTGTCAGGGGTTAGAGTTGGGATTGCATGAGACTAGGTTGAGGTCCAGTTGTGCCTTAACAGCTCCTCGTTTCAAATCTAAATCCTCTTTAAAATATTAAGAATCTATCCTAAAGGGTGAGAGTATCGAATACAACAACCGCTTCCTCATGAAAGGCGTATTACGAAACAACAGAGGTCTTCGAGACATGGCTAAATAGTTACATATTTCTGATTGACTATGAATTCACATAGCATTGGGTACCTCCTCCTAGTAGGTCAGGCGGCATCCTACTTGCATTAAAACTACCTCTTTGGAACTATATTGGAATTCTCAGATGGTGAATTTCATATGAAATTCCACCTCCGAAATATGATTTTACCTGGAGTCTAGTTGTTGTGTATGGGGCCGCCCAAGATGAGCACAAGGCCATTTTCTTGCCGGAATTGGTCAATCTTGCTAAGGATAATCCATACCCTATTCTTATAGGAGAGTATTTTAATGTCCTATTATTTCAGCAATACAAGAACAATGACCAGCTTGATAATTATTGGATGTTCTTGTTCAATGTTGTCAATGACAAATTTGTTCCAAATGAGGTTAATATGTCATGTAGGCAATATACTTGGAGAAATAATAGGACAATACCAACACACGAGAAGCTTGATCGTGTAATAATGGACACATAATGGGTGTCCAAATAACCCATGGTCACAATATGCACGCTTGAACATATAAAGGCTCTCTCTGGCCATTCTCTTTTACTTCTTGACATTGGGAACACAAAGCTTCATGGGAAGGCGGCGTAATTCAAATTTGAGTTGGGAGAGCTTCTCCGTGATGGATTTTTGGACAAGGTTAAATAAGTGTGGAACATGTCGATGACTAGAGAATCTCCCATCCAGAGGTGGAATAATAAAATATGTGCATTGTGGAAACATCTCACGGGATTGGGGCGGGGGGCACACTACTAGTATCTACAAAAACTAAAACAAGAGGTTTTCATAGATCATTGTGAATCTTAATCACCTCGCAGAGACACGCTGGCTCTTTTCCCAGGAGCTTGACCCAAAAAATCAAGAGAATGAGAAGATTGCATGCCTTCTACGAGAAGAGGAGCTCAAGTGGGATCAAATATCTAAATCTCAATTCATCTTGGAAGGAGATAGTAATTCAAGGTATTTTCATCTGTTGGATAATGTCTAACATAGGAAAAATTATATACACAATCTCCACTAAGACGAGGGCATTATTGACTGCGAGGAAGAACTAAAAGAGTACATTACAAAGTAGTACAAAACTCTGTTCGGAGCACCTGAAGAAGGAAATTTTCTTTGAACGAATCAAAAATAGAAGACACCTTGCAATTATACAATGAGGACAACACTTTTCTCATACACCCTTTCATGAAAGAGGAGGAGGAAATAGCTATTTTCCAAATGGAACATAATAAAGTACCAGGCCTAGATGGCCTTCTAGCATATTTTTATCCAAATTTTTGGGATTTAGTAAGTTCAATATATTGGAGTTGTTCAATGTGTTGCATGCTGGATAAATTCAAGTGTTTACATTGAACTTCGAGGAGATCATCATGTTACCTAAAATAAAATAGGCAGAGAGGATTCAATATTGCAAACCAATATGTTTCCTAAATGTTAATTCAAGATGTTCACAAAGGTTGCAACCATGATGCTAAATTTGGTGGACAGCCATGTGGTTTTGACAACGCAAAACAACCTATATACAGGAAGGATATATTATAGATGGAGTGGTCATATTGATGAGACAGTTCATGAATTACACCGAAGGAAATCAGATGGTGTATTTTTAATTGAGATCATCTTTGAAAAGGCATATGACAAGGTCAAATGTCCTTTTATAAAACAAGTGCTAAGAATGAAAGGATTCTCCGAAGCTTCGTGTGCCTGGGTCCATAACTTTACCACGGTTGGTAATGTAGTCATTTAAGTCAATCGCGATGTTGGCCACTACTTCCAAACAAAAAAAAGGACTACGTCAACATGACCCAGTATCACCGATGTTATCTGGGAATATCGATACATTATCCTAGACTCTCAAATGCCGAGTGGACAATTGTTGAGAAACAACTAGAGAAACGTTTGAGCAGCTGGGCATGTCTCATGGCGTCAAAGAATCATTTCTTCCGTTATCGATCTTTTGTCATTAAGAATAGCTTGGAGATTCGTTTATGGGAGGACTCCTGACTTGGAAATGCTCCTCTTCAGAAACAATATCCATCTTTGTACAACATTGCACGTAATAAAAGCGATGCAATCGCAGAGGTGTTGGAAACATCCCCACCTAACATGAAATTTAGGCGAGATCTTGTCGGTATGCGACTTGCATCATAGCATGCTCTACAAGAGCGGTTGGCCGTTGTCCAACCATCGCACGAACCTGACATGTTTCAGTAAACCTACATGAGAATGGAAAATTCTCTACGAATTCTATGTACAAAGCACTAGTGCATTCGATGCTCCAGGGTTCAACAATAAAAACATCTAGAAAATGAAAGTTGTACTCAAAATGAAAATCTTTACTTGGTATTTTTGTCAAGGTGTTATTTTAACAAAGCATAACCTAGCAAAGCGCAACTGGCAAGCTAGTAGAAAATGTTGCTCCTGTTATCAAGACAAGAATATAAACACGTGTTCTTTCAACGCTAATTTGCGTGTTATATATGGTCATCCATCCAAGTGGCTTCAAATGCTATATCCCCATGCTATGTTGCTAATATTTATGGTGATTGGTTGACAGGCATAGATCCGAGTAATTCTAGTGGGGGCAGTATAATTAATATGGTCGCCAAATAAAAATAATATGGTTTTTAATGCTAAACAATTTTCTCCTATGCAGGTTATTTTGCAATGTGCTCACTATTTCCATTCGTGGTCTATTCTTCAGAAACTAGAACACCAGGTTTGTTTACGGAGGTATGCTTGCGTTTGGAGAAAATGTTGAAGGATACTTTTATCCCGCATGGGTGGTGGCATAGTCCACGGATTGGTCCACCATCGCCGTAGAAATTCACCATAGGGCGTTTTCATAGTCTATATGACATGTATATTTGCCTTATGTTTTGTTCTTATTCTTTATTTTTCCATAATATATTTCTCTTTCAGTGGATATGTGCATTCTTGCTATTCAGAGGCCGGGTGTGGGCTCTATGGTTGTATCATCTTGATGTAAACTGACGAGTCTAGTAAAACCGCTCTTTATCGGGAAAAATAAGTTGGTCCTTAATGTTTCAGGACACTTAACTTCCTCCACAATTGAGTTTCTGTTGACGGGTAAAGAATCAAACTAGTAATTAACAAAATCTAATGAAGTAATTATTTTACTTATATGGAACATAAGTAGGGAAACTATCTTTTGGTTGAACCGCAGGTCTTAGTCTGGTTCCTTCAATATAATTTTTGATCGTCTTGATAATATTCCGAATTGTTCCAACATACAAACAATTTTCAATAACTGTCAAATATTATATAAATAAAAAAAGTACAATTAATTTAGATGACTTACTGAATAAGATAATAATTTTAGCATTCATACTTACGATATATTTCCCTTTTTTCTATTTCAACACAAAAAAACACTCCATGAGGACATAGAAAAAATGGAAATATACCATCGAGAGCCTACTACTAAACGATTGTATATTTGTAGTTCACGACAACCTGCTACACTTAGCTGTAACAAAATTTCTCTGCGATCTTTGTTGACAAATATCTACTTCTTAATGAAATTTTCAAAATCTTCTAGAATATCTTCTAGAGTGCTGTGGACAAAAGTCGACAAACTTTAAGTTTTATGTGTACACTTAATTTTTACCCTCCTGCAAGTTTGACTATGACCATGCATGAATGTTGTACCCATGATCTCATTCAGAAAATAGTACTCAGAGTTAATAAATCTTGGTGTGATTCTTTTTTCTGATTAAAGAACACACACTACAGCATCATGCTAGTGTTACATAACATCTTGACAAATGGTTGTCATAATTCATCCCATCTGATTGTATATTCAGCTTCGGTGGATGTACGGCTCCCAGCCCAGATGGATGATCCGCCATGCAACCTCCGCTTAATTTTGATTTTGTGTGCATACCAGGTTTCTTTTTGAAATAAAAAAGAATACTCTAGCTCTTTCCTGGATACGAACTTTGCATATCTTGTGCAATCGGCCGAAAAAACCCTCCTAGCTTATGGAAGAACATGTTAAACTCGTAGTTGGTCAAACTACAACCGAGGTACAGAATTTTTCTGTTGCTAATCCTATAATAAATTCCTACAAAGTACGTAATTGAGTTCTTCAAGCTATGTGTGCATCACAAACATGGACTACTCGTGGACTCCACGGAACTCATTTGATCTCTTCTCCCCACAATGACGGTTTCGCTCAAAGTATTGCTTTCTCTGCACTATATATGAGAGTTTTGAAAGGTCAGGCTACTGTGCTACGTAATACTTTTCTTAGCCATGTTATTATGCAGTACTTATATTGTGGTTCAATGTACACGAAAAAGAACAATTGTCTTTTGTCTATCGCTTCATAGAAGTTAGTGGAAAGAAAAGCTAAAACCACCATAGATTTTGTCAACAAGGAACTGTGCATGATGCAATGAAATGGTCTATCTCTGTGGTCAAGGCAAAATCCGCTTTGGCTACAAGGAAATGGTCTGTCATCGTGCGACAGCATGTTGTTTTCTGGCCGTGCAACTGCTTGTTGCTTGTGCAGAAAAGAACCAATGCTTTTGCTGCCCGTAAACTGTACCCGTTGCTGACTTGGTGCAGAGTCAAGGAAAAGTCATGCAAAGTTAGCTCATCCACGTCCAGAAGTGCGAACACATATCACCTGCGGCTAGATACACATATCACGGACGTGGCGGTCGTGGTTGGGTTGGCAGGATGCCTGCACCACCGTGCTCCATGGATCTCCGCCCGTTCGTGCTCGATCTGTATGCTACGGATCTGGCGACCTCTATGCCCGTTTGTGTCGATGACCTTCTGGTTTCACAGGGGTCTTGACACTGTGGCGTTGCGGTGGGCAACGTCCTCGCCGCCTTCTTGGGATTGGGTCCCTAGGCCGGCTTGTGCTCGCCGGGGTAGGCAGCATAGTCCCCCTTCGACCGTCTGTAGTCGCGCTAGGGCAGGGTTTGGCGTGCTGGGGTTGTTGCGGCCGTCGTGGTGCCGCCGATCCAGCATCGACCGATGTCTGGCTCCGGGTCTGGCCGGGTTGGCCAACCAGCTTTTGCGTCTTTCCTGTGGGTGATTCTAGTTGAGGCTAGGTCACAATGTGGCTTAGGTTGGAGGTGCGGTAGCGAGTTTTGTTCTGTCCGTGCTGCGTCCTCGCGACGGCGACCAGATTCTGATTTGTTGGGATCTAGGCGAAAGCTACGCATGGCCTTGCCATTGCCGGTGACGGCGTCACCTTTCAGGTGTCGTTCCCTTGTTGAAGGCGTCCCAATGTGGATCCCCCGCTTCGGACTGATGGTTTCCGTCCCCTCGCCTCAACCTGCTTATCTTGTTGGCCTCGCTTCAGGCGACCTTCTCTTGTAGTGTCTTGTGGATCACCCTTTGATCTCTCGTTTGTGTCCCAGCCCTCGCACCTCGTCGGCCTGGCTGCTTATACACGGCCTAGCTTCGGTAGCTGACGACTCGCCTAGTGCCTTGGGGGGCTTTGCTAGGTCGGCGTCTGGTCGCAGTTTTGGCCGGTGTGCCTATCCCAATGCCATTGGAAGATGTGGTGTTTCAGGTCTGGACCAAACCCGAGCTCGGGGGGTGGTGGTTCGGGGTCTGGGTGAAAACTCTGCAGAGATCGACTGGTCCTTGCCGACGACGATGACGCATTCGTGCGCCATGTACCTTCTTGGAGGCGTCGCCGCAAGTTCCCCTCCCCTTTGGATCCTCAAGTTCTGCTAGGTTGCTAGCCCGTCGTCGAGTCCCCCTGGTGATGTTGTGTTGGGACGAAGGAGGTTTGTTGGCGTGGACTACGACGTGCTCGCTCCGGTGCAACAGAAGACAAGGCTCCCTCAACCTGGCGCCTGGCTGCGCTCTTTGTGTTGTCTTTTGTTGTTAGTTCTCAGTTTCCGCTATGTGTGTGTGTTGTACCTCATGATGTAACTCCTGGCCGGTTGATGGCTTCGTTAATTCAAAGCCGGGCTCATTTCGAGCCTTATGTTTAAAAGATACACTCGTGTGCCAAACGTAGTACTCAATACGCTATTCCCAATTACCTCCCGTTCTAAGTTTAATAAAAGTCAAATTTCGTAAAATTTAATACTCCCTCCGGTTCATATTAATTGACTCTAATATGGATGTATCTAGACACATTTTAGTTCTAGATACATCCATATTAAAGTCAATTAATATGAATCGGAGGGAGTAGAAAATCTAGAAATAGTATAAACATCAACAATATAAAATCTACTCCCTCGGCAGAAACTTAGTATATAAATTGTACTAACTTAGTACTAAATCCCTGACACTTATTATGGATCGGAGAGAGTATTATATTGAAATCTTCATAGAGCATATATTATAAACGTTGATATTTTTTTATTAAATTTACAAATTTTAACTTTCACTAAACCTAGAACACAAGCTATTTATGAATAGAGGACTAATCAGAGGTGTGTATGGTAAATGGTTTGCCTTTTGACGATTGTTGCAGTGCTGGCTTAGTCATATTTCTGACCATGGTAACTTCTTTTTGTACGTGGGTTGTACATCGTTTTCCTCTGTCACGAGGTAGGAAAATAATTTATTTTCGTGGATTAATCTGAACCTGTTTGGGAAACTGACCAATTCTCTGTGTTGACTGCATGGAGCGAGTCTTCACCTACACGAGTGATGCACCATGCACTAGTCTATATAAGGCCTTTGGCACTTACTTAAATTTTCAGACCCGACAAACAAGCTAGAGAAGATGAGCAAGACAATTCGCATGGCAGCAGCCATCCTCTTCTTCTATGCCGCCATGGCCCTGTCGGCCGGAGCTGCGGGCGCCAAAGCAGCAGTGGTTGAGCACACATTTCTTGTGAGTACAGATGTCGCCTACTTGGCAAAATGATTTCTTTTATTATTTAGAAAATCTAACAATATTTGGAATAAAATTTTCAGTAATTTCTCTACCTGTAGGGAAATATAGTAGTCAAAGTATAATCTCTACCTGTGTTTATTGTCGTCTTGTTTCCATAGAGTTTTTTCAAAATGAGATCCTCCTCGGTCTCTATGTCGACTAATGCATCCTTTTATTGTACTACCTCTGTCTATAAATAGGTGTCCGAGATTTGTCCAAATCTAGATGTATCTAGATGCTATTTAGTGTCTAGATACATCTAAATTTAATCAAACTTTAGACATCTATTTATAGACGTAGCGAGTAGTGATTTTCATACAGTACACTGAAAATAGATCTATAGGTAGCTTAAGCACCTTAAGTTGGCAGCTGGTGCAGTCATTCTATTGTTACGCACTTCCTCTTGGTAGGTAAACAGTTTAGTTAAGATGCCATAAGCCATGACAAGTCAGTCAATAAAAAATAAATATTTGATAACATGTAGTACTAGTAGGTCTGCTGAAAACAGTGGTATTATTAGATTTATTTTTGGACCTGAAAATGATATAATTCGATCCAACTACACGCAGGTGAAGCAAGAGAATATGCGGCACCTATGCAACGATACGCTGGTCACGCTAGTGAACGGTCAGTTCCCAGGTCCAGCGGTAGAGGCTACGGAAGGGGACACCGTGATTGTCCACCTCGTCAACGAGTCACCCTATGGAATAACAATTCACTGGTATGTTTGTCTCAGGCATATAGCCATTAATTATGATGTGGAATGGCAGGGCTGTCCCTAAAAACTGGAGGAGACGGGGCCCTAAAATTTGAACAATACTACAGACATCCATTTCAATGCAAAAAAGTAACTATGAAATACAAGTGCTTACAAAGTAAATGCAAAATATATAGATTACAAAAAAAAGTACATGTATTAGTCAAGCAATTTATGGACCTCATGTTTAATTAAGACGGCAGGCTCCAAATCGCATCATGTTTTACTAAATTGAATCATTTTCCTAGTAGTTTTTGAAATGAAATCTGCAATTATATCCTTATATTTGATCTTCTCCAGAACATAATTTTGATGTATATATAGTCGCTGACCCGTCAAGACTTTCTCGTGTCATAGCGTCACAGCAAGACCTAAATACTCCCTCCATCTCAGTTTACTAGTCTTCCCCGTATCTCTAGGTCATCAATTTGACCTATATAGTTTAAATTATATAATGAAAAAAAAATATTATTAGAAAATAGAACATATAAACTTTCTAATGATATAACTTTTATAACATGTAACTAATGCTAACTTGATTAAATTTGCGACCTAGAGATACGCGCACGCCTAATAAATTGTGAGAGAGGGAGTAAGACTTTGGCAGCTTGAGTTAAAAAAACCTGTTGATGCAATAGTCGTGACAATTGTTATAAAGTTTCCAATAGCAGCATCATTTGGGGAACAACTAGCACTGAGTAAGTACGATACATAGTAGGATTTTATAAAACCTAGCCTCCACCCCTAGCGCTTCCTCGCGGGTCTCCCATCCTGCCGTAGAAGGACGCTGACGATCAAAGCCCTTCGGACGACGGCGGCGGCGAGACGGTCTGCTCGCGCGGTGGCTCCCCTCGCCCTGGAGTTATTCTCTTTTCGGCGCAGCGGCCGTGCGGCCGCGTGATAAAAGTGTATTTTCTTTTTGGCTATTTGAGTTACCACCAACCAAACACTTCGTTCTGTAATTATTAATGCAGGCATGGTGTCAAGCAGACATTATCATGTTGGGCCGATGGAGCCGATATGATAACACAGTGTCCAATCCAACCAAACACGACTTTCACCTACCTGTTCAATGTGACCGGGCAGGAGGGCACCCTCTGGTGGCACGCTCACGTCTCCATCCTCCGGGCAACCCTTCACGGCATTATCATCATTCGCCCAAAGTCTGGCTCCTACCCATTTCAGAAGCCTCACATGGATGTTCCTGTCATCATAGGTATGTAGCTGCATCAAGGATACACATATCCTGATTTTCACCACGATTCTGATCCTATTTTGGTGTTTCTTGTAGGTGAATGGTGGCAGAGAGATCTGATGAAAGTGGACAAGAACTTCTCAAATGGTGGCCACTTCAGTGACAATCCCGCTGGAGCTACCATCAATGGAAAGCTTGGAGATCTCTACAACTGCTCAGGTAAATATTTTACACAATGAAGCATCCTGATGAGTCTTCTGAACAATTTAGACATAAAAACATGTGTGACGTATGCATGCATGCGCAGGGTTTGTAGAAGACAACTTCGTTCTGAACGTGGAACAAGGTAAGACCTACATGCTCCGGCTAGTGAACGCGGTGCTCTTCTCTGAGTACTACTTCAAAGTCGCCGGTCACAAGTTCACGGTGGTCGGCGCCGATGCCAACTATGTCAAGCCATACACCACGGATGTCGTCGCGGTTGCACCAGGCGAGACAATCGATGTCCTCATGGTCGCTGATGCACCACCTTGCCGCTACTACATGGTGGCCCTAGCTAACCAGCCACCAGCTCCAGATCCTCAGATTCCGGTGTTCATGTCCAGAGGAGTCGTGCAGTACAATAACGCCCCCATCGATGTCGGTGGCAACTGCACAAAGGAGGCGCTCATGCCTGAGATGCCTGACCAGCATGACACGCTGGCGTCCTTCTATTTCCATGGCAACCTTTCAGGTCTGCCTAGTAACCCATTGCTTGCACAGATCCAAGGTCACGTCGATGAGCATTTGTACATTGCCCTCGGCAAGGGCAGTATCTGCAAGGGGAACAAGCCATCATGCAAGAGGGGGGGAAGCGATGAGTCGATAGAGGTGGCATACATGAACAACGTCTCCTTCCATCTCCCCGAGAAGATGTCGATTCTAGAGGCCAGGCAGCACACAAAGGCGAATGGTGCCTTCATGGGGGTGCAAGACCTTCCTAGCCAGCCACCGAGGTCATTCAACTTCACTGACCCTGCGCTGATTCCGGTCGTCCCCGGAGGTAAGCTGGAGGAGCTCGAGGCGACACGCAAGGCGACAACGATGCGGAGGTTTGCGCACAACGCCGTGGTGGAGGTGGTGTTCCAGAGCACTGCCACGATGCAGAGCGACTCCAACCCGATGCACCTCCATGGGCACGACTTCTTTGTGCTTGCGCAGGGCCATGGCAACTATAACCCTGCAAGGGATGTGAGTGGATACAACCTTGTGGACCCAGCGTTGAAAAACACCGTGCAGGTGCCAAGGCTCGGATGGGCTGCCATCCGGTTTGTCGCCGACAATCCAGGGGCATGGTTCATGCATTGCCACTTCGAGTTCCACATTGCCATGGGCATGGCGACGGTGTTCGAGGTGGCCAATGGCCCCACATTGGATGAGACTCTCCCCCCGCCACCTTCTGATCTTCCAAAGTGCACAAACATGAAGGAATAAGATTATAAACATGCAACAGTACGGTACTTTATAAACCGTGAATGTCGAAGAAGAACTATAGACATTTCGATGTCATCTAAATTATTTTGTTCGTTGGATGTAAAATTTGTGGCTAGTATTTTACAAGAAATTTTCTAGTTTTTTTACGTTTTTAGTTTGTAATCGTTGTAGATAGCTTATGTATTTCTACTATATACTGTTTGCTAGTATAAATATATATGGTATTGATTGTTGAAAAATTAACTGTGGTGTAAATCTGTTTGAATGAACCCGGGTTGGAGTCATGCAGCCAGCAGCCGTTGTGCAAGTCCTGTTTATGGGAACCTTGCCAGAGTTTGAGATTGATTTTACGGAAAAATACCTAAAAGTAAGTAGAAGCAAACCAAAAAAGGATGGGAGCAGGCTGGATGTGATGTCAGCAAATGAAGTTTGAGAGAAACCTCCAAATACACGTGGTGGTTTCTTGTTGTCCACGAGTATTGCTAGATCTTCTTTGATATCGGCCGTGTCACTCGCGGGTTGCCGATTCACTAGCAAACAAGTTCATGTCTAAAAGTTCTCAAGATCATGTTACCTGGGTCCTTAAATTAGAGAACAACATTAGATGCACATAGACATTCATTCTCATATATAATCATCGTAATTATAATTCACAAATGGATGGAATAAAATAGGCACAACACATCTCACCAATCCTCTACATCCCTCACACCTATGGGTATGTACTCACACATGAGAGGAGAAAACTACAGTGATACCATACCAATGTAAATTAAGTTCATCTCGATATTACCGTAGCAAGCCTCAATAGTTGAAGATCAAATTAAATACAAACCGAGATAGGAAAAGAAATTCAAATCCCTAATCATACAAGTATGAATCTCTCTCTCTCTCTCTCTTAGTGAAAGTAGGATGTGATGGATGAGTGGATAATCTAGAGGGGCAGATCTTGGCGAGAGTCGATGGTGGTCTCTCCTTCTTCAGACCTAATCTACTCTCTTCTGGTGTGTCTGGTGGATGTGTCTCTCCTCTTTTTTTTTTTGTTGCCTCGGTCTCTTTACGAAAAGTACTTGCATTGAGGTGGAGAAGGCGGCGACGCATCGTACGGGCGCGTGGTACGGGCGGCCCCGCCCGTACTGTTACCTGCTAAACACTTTGTAGCGCTTAGATCGATTTGGCTTCAATAGGAAATCTTCATATTTTGTTGCGATTAGCTCATAAATGTCATCGGAACTTCCCAAAATGATTGTTTCCTGAAATACACAAATTAAAACAAGGTATCGCCTGCATTGCGATATTAACATTAGTTGAAATACAAAATTAAATGAAAACCCAATAAAACCAAGTGATAACTAGTGAAGAATTCTCAATAAAAATTGAAGATTTCCTCTATTTGTTATGTTTTTCGTGCTCATCTGCCTTCAGCCAATGAGAAACGCCGTCATCTTTCTCGCGCTTTCTTTCTCTCCGACAACCATCATGCACCCATCTAGCTGTATTAAAATGATCCACCAATCCAAGCATTTGCAGTTGTTTGTATACTTATAAACACCCCATGCCAAATGCATCTCCTTGCCTCACAGTTTTTTGTTGTAGTTCTCACCGATTGTCAAGTCGCTGATTTTCACAATTGTTCCCAACCCCAAGCAGATCCAGCTAGAACTAGCACAGGAAATCAACCCCAAGTAGTCTGCCATCATGCAACCGATATTTCGTAACTCGGTAAAGAAATATAAGAAGTAACAAACAATCATACAGTCATTCAAAAATTTCAAAAAACAAAAATCCTCTAGCTAGCTATGAATACTGATGTACCTTCCCAGGTAAAACTTGTATTTTTTTAGAATCCTAGGACTTCTTTTGAAAGAAAAATCATTAGGTTTTGACAAACGTATCTCAAGAGGGTTGTGTTCTTCAATTTAAAAAAAAGTGTCCCTTACTCCAGGGAGAGATAATGGGGGGTTAATCTTGGTTGCCAACGGCGACGGTGCCCTCGGGTGTCATTATCATTTTTGAATGTGTCATTTGGGAGATGCGATATTTTCTATTGATGTGAGTGCTTAAGTCTCTCCGGGTCAAAACCTAAGCTCTTATGGAGCGGGCAGCAGTGACGCTCATGTCGTTATCGTTTTGAAGGCGTCGTCTTGGAGTCACTTAACTCCCGCAAACATGACAATTTACCTTTTTGAATTGGTGAGTGATGACTATCTCAATTTACCTTGATGCACTTGAGGAGCTTCGTAGCCGGACATGCCGACCATCCAGTAGTCTAGGGTGATCATATTGACGTTGGTTATGAGCTCTAGGTCGAGCAGCTCCAGCAGCCTCGTCACCTACTCCATGGTGGTAACTGCAAAAACAAACACCACACATCAGCAACCCACATCCATGAACGAATTTCCGACCAATTAATTACGCTAAAAAATTCCATGGAGGACAAAATGCGGGGGCAAAGTAATTTACCTCTGTACTTAGGTAAGTGTAGGATCTTGGCGATGACGGCGCGTTCTTACATAGAGAGCATGTGGATCTTGGCGATGACGGCGTGGTCGTTGGCCACCATCACCGACACCACCTTCATGTCGTCAGCCTTCAGCGACGCCACCTTGCATACCATCATGGCGCACAGTGACATGACTGTCGGAGCCGGGGTAAGAATTGTCGCAGCAATAGGTTCGACCAAATCCTCCTTTTCTCTCGCCGGAGCAGTAGTAGTCTCTCGGTGCGAGGAGTAGCCGAGTAGGCGGCAGCATTCTTTCTTGCACACACGATTCAACAGATTTGAAACCTGATTTGACCGAGCCGGGAAAGTAGCGTGTGGGGGTTGTGCTTTAATCCCTCCTGTAGATTGATAGGATTTTACTCGATATGTACCTGCGATTGAGATATCCTTCAGGATTTTGTAAGTAACAATTGGTTGTAGAATAAGGGAATATCGAGATATCCATCGAAGTGGGAAAGGAGCGCGATGATTGTGGAGGGCGGACGACATTCCACGGGGAGGGAGTGATGTAGAACAAGCATGAAGGATTTCATTTTTGGACTGTGATTGATTGTTTTCTAAAGCTTGAGGCGCTTTAGATTGTCTCCTTCCTAATTAATTTTTTAATTGATTGATAGCGATATGATAAGGGAAGGAGATTGTTTCTTAATTATTTTCTGACAAATGGAAGGAATTAGATCAGACGAAGCGGAGACGTGTGCTTTGATCGAATGGTCAGGATGATTTGAATCTCCTTCACCAAATATACAACCAACTCTAATATAATAGTATAGATGTGGTGGGTTAAGATAAGACGGGTATTATCAACCATTGCACATGCCCTTACTCTTCCCTTATATGGGGCCCACTATAATATACCCATCAATTCTTTAACTTCACTCCAGGAATACCCTGTCAATACCCTGCCATATTAATGGCCCCACATCTAACATGGACCAGTAGATTTTGGAGTTGGGACGGGAGCAAATGTCCCCAAGTTCACTATATATATTCACTCTCCCTTAATAAACTGGAAGATGTTTAGTCCCAGAAGTTCTTAGCTATTTTTTCCTGTTAAATACGGTCTGTATAGGTGTATTTATACATGTATTATAACTTGTTGATGATATATAAATAAAGCTGATCACGTGGTGGAGACACACCACGAAACCCTAAACCTATTCTCAAACTTGGTATCAGAGCCGAGCCGATCTCGGCCCTCTCGCTCCCGCCGCCGCCGCCATGAGCTCCTCCGCTCAAACCTCCAAGGCCCTCGGCCCTCTCCTCGCACCGCCTAGTGCCACCACCACCGCCGCCGTCACCACCTCCGTTCCACCACCGGCAGTGCGTCTCAATCGGAGCAACTTCATGCTGTGGCGCACTCTCTCGCTCCCAAATCTCTCCGGGGCGGAACTTCACGGCTATCTTGATGGCACTACTGCCGCGCCGGCGAAGACCATCGTCGAAGGCACTGGTGATGCTGCAGTCACCGTGGCAAACCCCGCCTACGCTACATGGTGGACACAGGACCAGCGTGTCCTAGGGCTACTCCTCTCGTCCATGGACGAGGACATCGCCTGCCAGATGATCGGCATGACTACGGCCGCCGCGGTGTGGGAAGCAGTCCACGCCATGTTTGGCGCCCAGAACCGTGCCAATATTCGGCACATCCGTCGGCAGATCCAATCTCTGCGGAAGAACGACATGACCACCGGTGAGTACATGAACAAGGTCAAGGTTCTGGCGGATACCATGGCCGCCGCCGGATCACCACTCAAGGACGATGAGATCATTGACAACATGATCACAGGGTTGGGCTCCGACTTCAACCCCCTTGCGGCCTCCATGATCCGCGACAACCGCGCTGACTCCCTCGCGGACTTCTACTCGCACGTGCTCAGTTTTGAGTCCCTGTGTGCTGGTCAGACCCAGACCGATGACTGGTTCTCCTCTGCAAACGCAGTATCCCGGCCTGGCTCCTTTCCCGCCGCCGGCCAGCCGTCGCAGCACCGCCCCTACGACAACAACTCTGGGCGCCCCGACACCGGTCAAGGCGCTGGTGGTTATCATCGCCAGAACAACGGCGGCAGCAACAACTACGGTGGGGGCGGCACCAACAACCGCTCCAACGACGGTGGGGGCGATCGCCGTCAGTACAACGGCGGCGGCAACGGCCGCAACAGCCGCAAGAAGCAGCGGCCACAGTGCCAGTTGTGCAACTACTGGGGGCATGAGGCGAGCGACTGCCGCAACCGCTTCAACCCTGAGTTTGTGCCTCCACGCCAGCGCTCCGGCAACTCGGCGTCCACCAGCTCCAATGACTCCCACTGGCACATGGACACGGGGGCGACGGACCACCTGACCAGTCATCTCGAGCGCCTCCACATGGCCGAACGATACGGCGGGAAGGATCACGTGCAAGTAGCCAATGGTGCAGGTTTGTCAATTTCTCACATTGGTCATTCAACTCTAGCCGGTTCCTCCCTCCGCTTGAAAAATATCCTGCATGTTCCAAATATCCACAAAGATCTCCTTTCTGTATATCGTCTCGTTTCCGATAATTATGTCTTTGTGGAATTTCACCGTGATTTTTTCTGTGTCAAGGACAAGGCCACGAGGAAACTTCTTCTTCTCGGTAGAAGTCAGGGCGGTCTCTACCCAGTTCCCTTTAGTCGAGCCTCGTCATCGTCGTTTCGCCATGCCCTCTCCAGCACCAAGACCACATCCGCGCAATGGCATCAGCGTTGAGGTCATCCTACAAATAAAGTAGAGCAAACTCTTGTTAGGAACAATAATTTATCTTGTTCGTCGTCAGACAATATTGTGTTGGTTTGTGATGCTTGCCAGCGTGCAAAGGGTCACCAATTATCTTATACTGCATCTCATCGTGTTTCCACTATGCCTCTTGAATTGATCCACTCTGATGTTTGGGATCCTGCTATTGCCTCCTCCGGAGGTTTTAAGTACTATGTTAGTTTTATTGATGACTACTCTCGGTTTTGCTGGATTTATCTTCTCAAACACAAGTCTGATGTTGAGCAGGTCTTCTACACCTTCCAGGCACACGTCGAACGCCTCTTGAGCACCAAAATCAAGGCAGTTCAGTCCGACTGGGGGGGCGAGTATCACAAGCTCCACCGGTATTTTCAGCGCACGGGCATCTCCCACCGTGTGTCCTGCCCTCATACGTCCCAACAAAATGGTGTTGCGGAACGTAAGCACCGCCACCTCGTCGAGACGGGCCTTGCCCTGCTCGCTCACGCCTCCGTCCCTCTACGATACTGGGATGAAGCCTTCTTAACGGCGTGTTATCTTATCAATCGAATGCCTACCTCTGTGCTTAACAACGACACTCCTGTGCAGCGTCTCCTCAAAATAAACCCCGACTATTCCTTCTTACGCATCTTTGGATGTGCTTGTTGGCCCAATCTCCGCAAATACAATTCCCACAAGCTCTCTTTTCGTTCCAAAATGTGTGTTTTTCTGGGATATAGTCCTATGCATAAGGGGTACAAGTGCCTGGATAGGTCCACCGGGCGCATTTACATCTCTCGTGACGTCGTGTTCGACGAGTTCGTGTTTCCTTATGCGACCCCCGGTGTCACCGTTGATATCTCCACCCTAGCCGAGTCCATCATCACTTTTCCTTCCACCGAACCGGCTATGAGTGCTCATGTGAGAAATTATGACCTGTCCTATTTGTCTACTGACCATGCTGTTCCAGATGTTGTGTTCCCTGTGCAGGTCCTCGTGCCAGACTCGTCACCGTCGCCCGCTCACCCGATCGACGTGCATGGGCATGGGGAGACTCCCGAGGTCTCCCATGCAGCTTCGTCGGACGCGCCTTCCGCGCCTTCGTCGCCTGCCCCTGCTGGGCCTTGTTTGGCCCAGACCGCGTCGCCCTCCGCCGGCTCCGCCCCGGCTGCGTCGCCCTCCGCCGGCTCTGCCCCAGCCGCATCGCCCTCCACCGGCTCCGCTCCGGCTGCGTCACCCTCGGTGGGGCCTTCGTCCGATGCTGCTACGTCGGCTGCTGCCCCTGTTACCGGTCATCCCATGGCGACACGTCTTCGTACCGACTCTCGCCGTGCGAAGCAATTCACTGATGGGACCGTGCGGTATGATCCTCGTCGGCGTGCCTTCTTCGCCGCTCCCGTCTCGCATCGCGATGCTCTCCGGGAGCCTGCCTGGCATGCTGCCATGACCGATGAATTTGTCGCCCTTCGCCAGAATAATACATGGCGTCTTGTGCCCAGGCCCTCAGGTGTCAGTCTGGTTAGCTGCAAGTGGATCTTCAAGACCAAGCATCAACCTGATGGTTCTATTGACAAGCATAAAGCTCGCCTAGTCGCTCGCCGGTTCTCACAACAGCATGGTATTGATTACGGCGATACCTTCAGTCCAGCTGTGAAGTCTGCTACGGTGCGCCTGGTTCTCTCCCTCGCTGTGTCCCGCGGCTGGACTCTCCGTCAAATTGATGTGAGCAACGCTTTCCTCCATGGATTCCTGACAGAGGAGGTCTATATGCAGCAGCCGCCTGGGTTTGAAGATGCTCAGTGATACGTCTCAAACGTATCTATAATTCCTTATGTTCTATGCTTGTTTTATGACAATACCTACATGTTTTGTTCACACTTTATATCGTTTTGATGCGTTTTCCGGAACTAACCTATTGACGAGATGCCGAAGGGCCAGTTGATGTTTTCTGCTGTTTTTGGTTCCAAATCCTAGTAAGGAAATATTCTCGGAATCGGACGAAATCAGTGCCCAGCATCCTATTTTTCCACGAAGCTTCCAGAACACCCGAGAGCCACCAGAGGGGAGCCCTGGTGGGCCCAGATGGTAGGGCGGCGCGGCCAGGGCCTGGGCCGCCCCCCCCCTGTTGTGTCGTCGCCTCGTTGACCTTCTGACGCCGCCTCTTCGCCTATATAAAGGTCCCTGACCTAAAACACGATACGGGAAAAGCCACGGTACGAGAAACCTTCCAGAGCCGCCGCCATCGCGGCCAAGATCCGGGGACAGAGCCTCGTTCCGGCACGCCGCCGGACGGGGAAGTGCCGGAAGGCTTCTCCATCGACACCACCGCCATCTTCATCACGCTGCTGTCTCCCATGAGGAGGAGTAGTTCTCCATCGAGGCTCGGGGCTGTACCGGTAGCTATGTGGTTAATCTCTCTCCTATGTGCTTCAATACAATAATCTCATGACCTGCCTTACATGATTGAGATTCATATGATGATGCTTGTAATCTAGATGTCATTATGCTAGTCAAGTGGATTTTACTTATGTGATCTCCGGAGACTCCTTGTCCCACGTGTGTAAAGGTGACAGTGTGTGCACCGTGTGGGTCTCTTAGGCTATATTTCACAGAATACTTATTCACTGTTATGAATGGCATAGTGAAGTGCTTATTTATATCCCTTTATGATTGCAATGTGTTTTGTATCACAATTTATCTGTGTGCTCTAGTGATGTTATTAAAGTAGTTTATTCCTCCTGCACGGTGTAATGGTGACAGTGTGTGCATCGTGTAGTACTTGGCGTAGGCTATGATTGTGATCTCTTGTAGATTATGAAGTTAACTATTGCTATGATAGTATTGATGTGATCTATTCCTCCTTTCGTAGTGTGAAGGTGACAGTGTGCATGCTATGTTAGTACTTGGTTTGGTTATGTTGATTTGTCATGCACTCTAAGGTTATTTAAATATGAACATTGAATATTGTGGAGCTTGTTAACTCCGGCATTGAGGGTTCGTGTAATCCTACACAGTTAGTGGTGTTCATCATCCAACAAGAGGGTGTAGAGTCTAGCATCTATCTATTTATTCTGTTATGTGATCAATGTTGAGAGTGTCCACTAGTGAAAGTATGATCCCTAGGCCTTGTTCCTAAATCTGCTATCGCTGCTTGTTTCTTGTTTCTGCATGTTTACTTCTGCAATATTACTACCATCAACTGCACGCCAGCAAGCACTTTTTCGCGCCGTACTACTGCTCATATTCATTCATACCACTTGTATTTCACTATCTCTTCGCCGAACTAGTGCACCTATTAGGTGTGTTGGGGACACAAGAGACTTCTTGCTTTGTGGTTGCGGGTTGCATGAGAGGGATATCTTTGACCTCTTCCTCCCGAGTTCGATAAACCTTGGGTGATCCACTTAAGGGAAACTTGCTGCTGTTCTACAAACCTCTGCTCTTGGAGGCCCAACACTGTCTACAAGAATAGAAGCACACGTAGACATCAAGCTATTTTCTGGCGCCGTGATGACCCACAAGTATAGGGGGTGTATCGTAGTACTTTCGATAAATAAGAGTGTCGAACCCAACGAGGAGCAGAAGGTGTTGACAAGCAGTTTCGATGAAGGATTCACTGTAAATGCTCACAGACAAGTATTGGGGTTTTGATGTAACAGATGAATAAAGTACGAGTAAGTAAAGTGCGAGAGAAATAATTGCAGCGAGTGGCCCAATCCTTTTTAGCACAAAGGACAAGCCGATTTGTTTACTTATAATGACCAAACGTTCTTGAGGACACACGGGAATTTAGTCTAGTGCTTTCGCTTCATGTAGCCAAATAATCTTCATTGTTTTGATAAGTGTTGTGTGGGTGAACCTATGCTAATGTACCGCCCTTCCTAGGACTAATACATACTTGTGATTATACCCCTTGCAAGCATCCGCAACTACAAGAAAGTAATTAAGATAAATCTAACCACACCTTAAACTCGAGATCCTGCGATCCCTCTGCATCGATATACCAACGGGGGCTTAGGTTTCTGTCCGGCAACCCCGCAATTGGCAAGCGAATACAAGATGCATTCCCCCCCATAAATGGTGAAGTATCATGTAGTCGACGTTCACATGACACCACTAGAAGAATAACACCACAACTTAAATATCATAACATTGAATATTACTCAACCATAGTTCACTACTAACTTTTAGACTTCACCCATGTCCTCAAGAACTAAACGAACTACTCACGAGACATCATATGGAACATGATCAGAGGTGATATGATAATGAATAACAATCTGAACATAAACCTTGGTTCAATGGTTTCACTCAATAGCATCAATAACAAGTAGAAATCAATACCGGGAGAGTTTCCCCTATCAAACAATCAAGATCAAACCCAAATTGCTACAGCGGTGACGATGTCCAGCGGTGGTGATGGCGGTGATGATGATGAAGATGATGGTGATGGTGATGGAGATGATGTCCAGCTCGATGGCGGTGACGATGGCGTCGATTTCCCCCGGAGGGAATTTCGGATTCCTGCCCGCCGGAGAGCTCTTTTCTCTCTGGTGTTCTCCGCCCGGCAGAGGCGGCTGTTCGTGAGGATCCCTCTGTGGCTTAGGTCTTCGGGACGAAGGGTTTCGCGAAGAAAAGGAGGCGAAAGGGGCTGTGTGGGCCCCACACCACATGGTGGCGCGGCAGCCATGGGCCGCGCCGCCCTATGGTGTGGGCCACCTTGGGTCCAGTGGCTCCCCTCGGCTTCCTTCGTCATGGAAAAATAGGATTTTGGTAAAATTTCCTTCCAGTTGATCTTCCAAAATATTGCATCTGACGGTGCTTTTTCCAGAGAATCCGCTCCGGTGCGCGATCTCCAAATAATCATGAAACATGCAAAATAGATGAAATAATATAAGTATTGTGTCCCAATATGAAATATATCAATGAATAACAGCAAATTATGATATAAAATAGTGATGCAAATTGGACGTATCAACTCCCCCCAAGCTTAGACTTCGCTTGTCCCCAAGCGAAACTGAGCTCAGTAAACAAGACCACATGTTTATGGAGTGAAGAGTCGATAAATAAAATACGGACAAGAAGCATCATATTCATTCACACAAAACATTATAGTAAACAACTTCCTCATATAACTCAACTTGAAACAAGTATAAGGTAATCACAAATAAAGGTGCATAAGAAATCATAATTGGTGATGGCAAACTTTGTTCTTGGTCAGAGAACAGTTAACAGATTATACTTATCTATTGAGCAGCGCTCTCGTATTAAAACTTATGGTAAACTTGCATACTCAATCATATTAATCATTGATGACTTCCAAAGCTATATTTATTCAGGTGAAACTTGTACTAAACAAGAAAGAATAAAAGACATGATGAAGCAAATCACAATATAATAGTTCGATCACAACAACTCAAATGCTTGCTTGAGATGGAGGGAAATAGGTTTACTGACTCAACATAAAGTAAAAGACAGGCCCTTCGCAGAGGGAAGCAGTGATTAAATCATGTGCTAGAGCTTTTCAGTTGTGAAATCATATAGAGATGATAAAAGTAACATTTTGAGAGGTGTTTGTTGTTGTCAACGATGGTAGCGGGTACTCTAACCCCTTGCCGGACAACCTTCAAAGAGCGGCTCCCATTTTATTTTTATTTTGTATGGCACTCCTTCCAACCTTTCTTTCACAACCATGGCTAACCGAATCCTCGGGTGCCGCCAACAATCTCATACCATGAAGGAGTGCCTTTTTATTTTATTTTTATTATGATGACACTCCCCCAACCTTTGCTTACACAAGCCATGGCTAACCGAATCCTTGGTGCCGTCCATCAATCACATACCATGGAGGAGTGTCTATTTAGATTAATTAATTTGGGACTGGGAATCCCATTGCCACTCTTTTTGCAAAATTATTGGATAAGCGGATGAAGCCACTAGTCCATTGGTGAAAGTTGCCCAACAAGATTGAAAGATAAAACACCACATACTTCCTCATGAGCTATAAAACATTGACACAAATAAGAGATGATAAGTTTTGAATTGTTTAAAGGTAGCACATGAAGTATTTACTTGGAATGGCAGAAAATACCATGTAGTAGGTAGGTATGGTGGACACAAATGGCATAGGTTTGGGTTAAGGTTCGGATGCACGAGAAGTATTCCCTCTCAGTACAAGTCTTTGGCTAGCAAGGTTAAATAGCAAGCATAAAAGTTGAGGGAAACAAACAAATATACATGTGATAGAAACAATCATGCATCTTACTTGTGAGCACAAACAGTTTTAACTTCAGAATACCAAGCTAAGAACTGATAAGAAAGATAATAACATCTTCTACATGTATTTCCTCTATTCTTCTTGAACTCAAAGTGTTGTTGCTATTGACCATTGCTAAGTTTGCCAAAACCAAATAGATTTACTCAATGCTCCCAAAGTGGTACCAATACTAAAATCAAGATCAATCATATAGTAGAAATTGCAAACTAAAATAAGGTGTGCAATATGTAAATGATAAGACTTCTCATTAATATTCCATAACGATAACTCACACCAAGGGATACATAGACAAACTAAAGGAGAGATACTTCCACACCCAACCCATCTTATATGATAACTTCCCTACTCATGATATGACACTACTTGATAGTAAAAAGTAAAAGATAGTGATGATATGATACCGCGGCACTCCCCAAGCTTGGAACAAACCAAGGGGATGCCAATACCGATGATGAATTACTCCTTTGGCGATGGTGGTGATGAATTCCTGACAAGCTTCTCAATAAGCTCCTGAAGCTCATCAATCTTGTATGTGAGGTTGCGAATCATCTCCGAATTGTGCTCGACGCGGTTAAGAAGTCTGTCCGACGACGAGTCCCAACTCTTGGAGTTATTTCCCCAACCTTCAGCTTCAGGCTCCGTCCGCATTGTTAGAACGATCTATATCCCAATTGCTAGGCAATGCTGCCTTGGGAGTCCTTTCAATTTGATTATTGTAGATTAGATTGCGGAAGGGATGGTGCTGAAGAAGATGTCCTTGAAGCTAGGTAATGACGTGGAAGTCCTCCTCCGGTCCTAATCCGTGCGCTCTTCTTGGCGTTGAACGAGTTTGACACCACTCCGATGCTTGCAATAGTGGTGCGCGGGCGCTCTTGCGGAACTTCTTCGACTTCCTCTTCATCCTCCTTTACTTCTTCCTTGACGCTCTTGTCCTCTTCTTTCCACTCACGATCTTGATTATCCTCATCCGGAAGCTCCTTGCCCTTGTTCTTGGAGACCATGGTGCTTCTAAATTGAAAATAGATCCTGGCAGACAGCTCGAAACAAAACACGTCGAGAAAACGATATACGGACCTCCAGGGTCCGGGGATTATATAATAAAATTTCAGAACAAACGAAAAGTACCAGGTCGAACCAGTCGGAAAGGGGCGACGGCGGTGCCACCATAGGGCGGCGCGGGCCCAGGCCAGGCGCCGGCCTGTGGTGGCACGCCCTCGTGCGTCTTTTTCCTCCGTTTCGATCTCGTAATTTTTCATATTTTCCAAAAACAGCAAAAATATTGTTCGGAAAGTAAATTGCGAACTTTTCATTACCAGTACTGTTACCTATTCAAAGTCGAGTTCTGGCGGACTGTCAATTTGTCCTTTGATGAAAGCCTCCGGTGTTTCCACTTGAATAATATCAACATCAACATTATAAGAATCACCTGAGATATAATGCTTGAGTCTTTGTCCATTCACCACTTGCGTAGCATTGCCTTGGAGAGAGCTAATTTTAATTGCTCCTGAAACGATACACCTCCTCAACAACATATGGTCCTTCCCATTTTGAGAGTAATTTCCCTGCAAAGAGTCTGAGACGAGACCGATACAATAGGACTTTATCCCCAACATTAAACTCTCTCTTGATAATCCTTCTATCATGCCATTTCTTAACTTTCTCTTTAAAGAGTTTAGCATTTTCATAAGCTTCACTTCTCCATTCATCTAGAGAACTTAATTGCAACAACCTCTTATTACCGGCAAGTTTAGGATCTTTATTTAATTCTCTAACAGCCCAATAAGCTTTGTGCTCTAGTTCTAAAGGTAAATGACAAGCTTTTCCATAAACCATTTTATAAGGTGACATTCCCATGGGGTTTTTATAAGCAGTTCTATAAGCCCATAGTGCATCCTTCAATTTACTAGCCCAATTCTTTCTAGATTTATTAACGGTCTTTCCCAAAATAGATTTAATTTCTCTATTTGATAATTCTACTTGACCACTAGTTTGAGGGTGATAAGCGAAGCAATTCTATGATTAATACCATACCTAGCAAGAGTTTTTCTAAAACCTCCATGAATAAAATGAGAACCTCCATCGGTCATAATATATCTAGGGACTCCAAATCTAGGAAAAATAATATCTAAAAGCATTTTTAAAGAGGTCTCACCATCAGCACTTTTTGTAGGTATGGCTTCCACCCATTTAGTAACATAATCAACAGCAACAAGTATATGAGTGTTACCTTCTGAAGAGGGAAAAGGTCCCATGAAGTCAAATCCCCAACAATCAAACGGTTCAATAACAAGAGTATAATTCATAGGCATTTCATTGCGTCTGGAGATATTACCAACCATTTGACATTCATCACAAGATAAAATAAACTTCCTTGCATCTTTGAAGAGAGTTGGCCAATAAAAACCTGATTGTAGAACCTTTTGCGCGGTTCTATCTCCGGCGTGATGTCCTCCATAAGCACTACCATGACATTTACTCAATATCTCTTGTTGTTCATATTCGGGAACACATCTTCGCAGAATACCATCCACTCCTTCTTTATATAAGTGTGGGTCATCCCAAAAATAATGCCTCAAGTCATAAAAGAATTTCCTCCTTTGCTGAGCTGAAAAGGTTGGAGGGTACTTGGAAACAATAAAGTTAGCATAATCAGCATACCAAGGACTGTCTCGCGAACTCACCTTTATTACAGCCAATTGTTCATTTAGAAAACTATCATTAACAGGAACAGCATCAGCAATATTTTCCAATCTAGACAAATTATCAGCAACAGGATTATCAGCACCTTTCCTATCTACAATATGTAAATCAAATTCTTGCAAAAGAAGTACCCATCTAATAAGCCTCGGCTTAGCATCTTTCTTTGTCATAAGGTATCTAATTGCAGCATGATCAGTATGAATCGTAACTTTTGAATCAACAATATAAGATCTAAATTTATCACAAGCAAAGACTACAGCTAACAATTCTTTTTCAGTTGTAGCATAATTTCTTTGAGCAGCATCAAGAGTCTTGCTAGCATAATGAATAACATTTAATTTTTTATCTACTCGCTGTCCAAGAACAGCGCCTACAGAAAATCACTAGCATCACACATAATTTCAAATGGTAAGTTCCAATCAGGAGGTTCAACTATAGGAGCAGTTGTTAAGGCTCTCTTTAGAGTTTCAAAAGCTTCCTTACAATCATCATCAAAAACAAAAGGTACATCTTTTTGAAGAAGATTAGTAAGAGGCTTTGAAATCTTGGAGAAATCTTTAATAAATCTCCTATAAAACCCAGCATGACCAAGAACACTACGAATACCTTTAACATCCCTCGGATAGGGCATCTTCTCAACGGCTTCAACTTTAGCTCTATCAACTTCAATACCTCTCTCGGAAATTTTGTGTCCCAATACAATTCCTTCATTAACCATAAAGTGGCATTTCTCCCAATTAAGAACAAGGTTAGTTTCTTCACATCTCTGCAAAACTTTATCGAGGTTTCAAGCAATTATCAAAAGAATTGCCATAAACAGAAAAATCATCCATGAATACCTCCACAATACTCTCACAAAAGCCATGAAAAATAGCAGACATGCATCTTTGAAAAGTAGCAGGAGCATTACATAAACCAAAAGGCATACGCCTATAAGCATAAGTTCCATAGGGACAAGTGAAAGTGGTTTTCTCTTGATCTTTAGCTTTAACAGCAATTTGTGAAAACCCAGAATAACCATCAAGAAAACAAAAATGAGTATTTTTAGACAACCTTTCTAACATTTGATCAATAAAAGGCAAAGGGTAATGATCTTTCTTAGTAACCTTATTAACTTTTCGAAAATCAATGCACATTCTATAACCTACGACTACTCTTTGAGGTATGAGCTCATCATTATCATTAGGCACAACAGCTTTCCTTTCTTAGGAACACAATGAACAGGACTAACCCATCTACTATCAGCAATAGGATATATAATACCAGCTTCAAGAAGTCGTAATACCTCATTTCTTACCACATCCTTCATCTTGGGAATTAGACGACGCTGAGGTTCAACAACAGGCTTCGCATCATCTTCCATATTAATAGCGTGTTGGCAAATAGAGGGAGAAATCCCCTTCAAGTCATCAAGAGTATAGCCAATAGCACCTCGGTGTTTCTTCAATATTTGCAATAATCTTTCTTCTTCGAACTCTGTAAGTTTAGAACTAATAATAACAGGATATATTTTCTTATCATCAATATGAGCATATTTGAGATTATCAGGCAAAGGCTTTAGATCAAAAACAGGATCTTCCTTTGGTGGTGGTGTTGTACCCAAATCTTCCACCGGTAAATCATGCTTGAGAATAGGTTGACGAAGAAAAATCTCTTCAAGCTCATCTCTTTCTTTCCTGAAAACTTCACTCTCGCTATTCTCCAAATGTTGCCGCAAAGGATTATTAGGAACAAGAACCATAGATGCACACTGCTCCATTTTAAAATCATCACTAGGCAAATCAGCTTTATAAGGAGTTTTAGTAAATTTAGAGAAGTTAAACTCATAAGATTCACCAGCAAATTTAGTCAAAATTTTCTCTTTCTTGCAATCTATAATAGCTCCACAAGTATTTAGAAAAGGTCTACCAAAAATGATAGGACAATAATCACTAGCAGCAGAACCAAGTACCAAAAAGTCAGCAGGATATTTAATCTTACCACATAGAACTTCCACATCTCGAACAATACCAATTGGAGAGATAGTTTCTCTATTAGCCAGCTGAATAACCACATCAATATCTTCAAGTTCACAAGAACCAATTTCATGCATAATCTCCGTGTAAAGCTCATAAGGAATAGCACTAACACTTGCACCAATATCACATAAACCATAATAGCAATGATCACCAATTCTAACAGATAGCATAGGAACACTAACTTGTTTGGGTTTATTAGGATGTGAAACAATATTAGAAGCATCTTCACAGAAAATAATATGACCATCCTCCACATTTTCAGTCACAAGATCTTTAACTATTGCAACAGCAGGTTCAACTTTTATTTGTTCTTCTATAGGTTTCTTTTCACTTTTATGAACCGCACTACTTATAACAGAGTACTCCTTCATTTTAGCAGGGAAAGGAGTTTTTTCAATATGAGCTTCAGGAATAACATGATCAGCAGTTTCAACTACAACACATTTATTAATAGATGAATCAATTTTATCTTTATACGGTTCATGATACTTGTCAAAATTCTTCTTAGGCAATTCATAATGAGAGGCAAAAGCTTTATAAAGATTTGCGCAACTTGAGAATCAAGACCATATATAGCACTCATATTACGAAATTTATCATATCCATAAAAGCTTCAATGCATTTATAATCATAAATTATACGATTCTCTATCCTTGTCGTTCTCCCATCCTTCGGTATTTTCTTGGATCCGATCAAGAAGGTCCCTTTTAAACTCTTCTTTGTTGCGTGTAAATGATCCAGAACAAGAAGTATCCAACAAGGTCTTGTCTTGAAAAGAAAGTCTTGCATAGAAATTATCAATAATAACATTACCAGGAAGCTCATGAATGGGGCATTTGAGCATTAAAGACTTCAATCTCCCCCAAGCTTGGGCAATACTTTCTCCATCATGAGGCCAAAAATTATATATGCGGTTCCGATCTTTGTGAATCTCACTCGGAGGATAGAACTTAGAATAAAACCGGGCACAATATCATTCCATTCAAGAGAATCCCCATTATCCAGTAATTTATACCAATGCGCCGCTTTACCAGACAGCGATATAGAGAATAGTTTCTTTCTTACTTCATTCATAGCAATACCTGCACATTTGAATAACCCGCATAATTCATGTAGAAACAATAAATGATCACCAGGATGACAGTTCCATCCCCTTCATAGCGGTTATCCATAACACGTTCAATAATTTTCATAGGTATTTTATATGGTATTACTTCCTCACCTGGCGCCTCATCCACTACCGTTGCAGTAGTAGTAGATTTCCCAAATAGAAATTGAAGAGAAGATCTCTCCATAATGACTTATAGCAGCAGAAATAAAATCAACACAAGTAAAGGTTTTCCTTACCAATTCCACTTACCAATAGCGCTTCACTCCCCGGCAACGAAAATAGTCTTGATGACCCACAAGTATAGGGGTGTATCGTAGTACTTTCGATAAATAAGAGTGTCGAACCCAACGAGGAGCAGAAGGTGTTGACAAGCGCTTTCGATGAAGGATTCACTGTAAATGCTCACAGACAAGTATTCGGGGGTTTTGATGTAGATGAATAAAGTACGAGTAAGTAAAGTGCGAGAGAAATAATTGCAGCGAGTGGCCCAATCCTTTTTAGCACAAAGGACAAGCCGGTTTGTTTACTTATAATGACCAAACGTTCTTGAGGACACACGGGAATTTAGTCTAGTGCTTTCGCTTCATGTAGCCAAATAATCTTCATTGTTTTGATAAGTGTTGTGTGGGTGAACCTATGCTAATGTACCGCCCTTCCTAACTACATACTTGTGATTATACCCTTGCAAGCATCCACAACTACAAGAAAGTAATTAAGATAAATCTAACCACAGCCTTAAACTGAGATCCTGCGATCCCTCCCGCATCGATATACCAACGGGGGCTTAGGTTTCTGTCACTCCGCAACCGCAATTGGCAAGCGAATACAAGATGCATTCCCTAGGCCCATAAATGGTGAAGTATCATGTAGTCGACGTTCACATGACACCACTAGAAGAATAACACCACAACTTAAATATCATAACATTGAATATTACTCAACCATAGTTCACTACTAACTTTTAGACTTCACCCATGTCCTCAAGAACTAAACGAACTACTCACGAGACATCATATGGAACATGATCAGAGGTGATATGATAATGAATAACAATCTGAACATAAACCTTGGTTCAATGGTTTCACTCAATAGCATCAATAACAAGTAGAAATCAATACCGGGAGAGTTTCCCCTATCAAACAATCAAGATCAAACCCAAATTGCTACAGCGGTGACGATGTCCAGCGGTGGTGATGGCGGTGATGATGATGAAGATGATGGTGATGGTGATGGAGATGATGTCCAGCTCGATGGCGGTGACGATGGCGTCGATTTCCCCCTCCGGGAGGGAATTTCCCCGGCGGATTCCTGCCCGCTTGAGAGCTCTTTTCTCTGGTGTTCTCCGCCCCGCAGAGGCGGCTGTAACCTTTCGTGAGGATCCCTCTGTGGCTTAGGTCTTCGGGACGAAGGGTTTCGCGAAGAAAAGGAGGCGAAAGGGGCTGTGTGGGCCCCACACAACATGGTGGCGCGGCCAGGCCATGGGCCGCGCCGCCTATGGTGTGGGCCCACCTTGGGTCCAGCTGGCTCCCCCTTCTGGCTTCCTTCGTCATCTGGAAAAATAGGATTTTTGGTAAAATTTCCTTCCAGAGTTGATCTTCCGAAATATTGCATCCTGACGGTGCTTTTTCCAGCAGAATCCTGGCTCCGGTGCGCGATCTCCAAATAATCATGAAACATGCAAAATAGATGAAATAATATAAGTATTGTGTCCCAATATGAAATATATCAATGAATAACAGCAAATTATGATATAAAATAGTGATGCAAATTGGACGTATCACGCCGTTGCCCGGGAGGAAAGGTAAAAGGCATTCATACTTCGGTCCCAGGTAACTAAGTACTTTTTGCCGTTGTGTGTGTGCTCGAAGCTATTTCCTTTAGATCCCGCAATTGCATCTTTTGGTTCTTGTTTTTACTAGTAAGGCTTAATGGAAGACAACAACAAAATGAGAGATCTTTATGAACTTTATCTTGAATTAGGACATGATGTGTTTGAAGAGAAAATTAAAAAACCCATGGAACTTATGCATGCTAATGGGAATGTTATTAGTATGAATGCTTTGAACACCATTGTTGCTAATGCTATGGAAGAATTTAAGCTTGGGGAGGTCGGTTTTGATGAAAATGATCTCTTTAGTCCTCCGGGTATTGAGGAGAAAGTTTATGTTGATTATGATACTCCTATTTATGATGATTATAATGATAGTGGTCTTTTGGTGCCGCCTACTATGGAGGATAAGTTTAATTATGATTATACTATGCCTCCTACACTTGATGAGAATAATAATGATAGCTACTTTGTTGAATTTGCTCCCACTACAACTAATAAAATTGATTATGCTTATGTGGAGAGTAATGATACTTTTATGCATGTGAATAAGAATGCTTTATATGATACTTATATTGTTGAATTTGTTCATGATGCTACTGAAAGTTATTATGAGAGAGGAAAATATGGTTGTAGAAATTTTCATGTTACTAAAACACCTCTCTATATGCTGAAATTTTTGAAGTCACACTTGTTTTATCTTCCTATGCTTGTCACTTTGCTCTTCATGAATTTGTTTATCTACAAGATTCCTTTTCATAGGAAGCATGTTAGACTTAAATGTGTTTTGAATTTGCGTCTTGCTGCTCTCTTTTGCTTCAACTCTTATTTCTTGGGAGTGCATCATTGAAATTACTGAGTCCATCTTAATGGCTATAAAGAAAGCACTTCTTGGGAGATAACCCATGTCTTTATTTTACTACAGCACTTTTGTTTTATATTTGAGTCTTGGAAGTTGTTACTACTGTAGCAACCTCTCCTTATCTTAATTTTGTTGCATTGTTGTGCCAAGTAAAGTCTTTGATAGTAAGGTTCATACTAGATTTGGATTACTGCGCAGAAACAAATTTCTTGCTGTCACGAATCTGGAAAGAATTCTCTGTAGGTAACTCAGAAAAATCTGCCAATTTACGTGCGTGATCCACAGATATGTACGCAACTTTCATTCAATTTGGGAATTTTCATCTGAGCAAGTCTGGTGGCATTTTAAAATTCGTCTTTACGGACTGTTCTGTTTTGACAGATTCTGCCTTTTATTTCGCATTCCCTCTTTTGCTGTGTTGGATGGATTTCTTTGTTCCATTGACCTCCAGTAGCTTTGTGCAATGTCCAGAAGTGTTAAGAATGATTGTGTTACCTCTGAACATGTGAAATTTTTGATTATGCACTAACCCTCTAATGAGTTTGTTTCGAGTTTGGTGTGGAGGAAGTTTTCAAGGGTCAAGAGAGGAGGATGATATACTATGATCAAGAAGAGTGAAGAGTCTAAGCTTGGGGATGCCCCGTGGTTCATCCCTGCATATTTCAAGAATACTCAAGCATCTAAGCTTGGGGATGCCCAAGGCATCCCTTCTTCATCGACAAATTTATCAGGTTCCTCCCTTGAAACTATATTTTTATTCGGTCACATCTTATGTACTTTGCTTGGAGCGTCGGTTTGTTTTTGTTTTTGTTTTTGTTTGAATAAAATGGATCCTAGCATTCATTGTGTGGGAGAGAGACACGCTCCGCTGTTGCATATGGACAAATATGTCCTTAGGCTTTACTCATAGTATTCATGGCGAAGGTTGAATCTTCTTCGTTAAATTGTTATATGGTTGGAATCGGGAAATGCTACATGTAGTAATTCTAAAATGTCTTGAATAATTTGATACTTGGCAATTGTTGTGCTCATGTTTAAGCTCTTGCATCATATACTTTGCACCCATTAATGAAGAAATACATAGAGCTTGCTAAAATTTGGTATGCATATTTGGTCTCTCTAAAGTCTAGATAATTTCTAGTATTGAGTTTTGAACAACAAGGAAGACGGTGTAGAGTCTTATAATGTTTACAATATGTCTTTTATGTGAGTTTTGCTGCACCGGTTCATCCTTGTGTTTGTTTCAAATAATCTTGCTAGCCTAAACCTTGTATCAAGAGGGAATACTTCTCATGCATCCAAAATCCTTGAGCCAACCACTATGCCATTTGTGTCCACCATACCTACCTACTACATGGTATTTCTCCGCCATTCCAAAGTAAATTGCTTGAGTGCTACCTTTAAAATTTCTATCCTTTACCTTTGCAATATATAGCTCATGGGACAAATAGCTTAAAAACTATTGTGGTATTGAATATGTACTTATGCACTTTATCTCTTATTAAGTTGTTTGTTGTGCGATAACCATGTTCCGGGGACGCCATCAACTACTCTTTGTTGAATATCATGTGAGTTGCTATGCATGTCCGTCTTGTCGAAGTAAGGGCGGTTTTCACAATCAAATGGTTTGAGTATGCATACTGTTAGAGAAGAACATTGGGCCGCTAACTAAAGCCATGATTCATGGTGAAAGTTTCAGTTTGGACATAAAACCTCAATCTCTTATGAGAATATTATCTGTTGTTGAATGCTTAACATTAAAAGAGGAGTCCATTATCTGTTGTCTATGTTGTCCCGGTATGGGTGTCTAAGTTGAAGAATGATCAAAAGCGAGAAATCCAATGCGAGCTTTCTCCTTAGACCCTTGTACAGGCGGCATAGAGGTACCCCTTTGTGACACTTGGTTGAAACATATGTTATGCAATGATAATCCGTGTTAATCCGAGCTAATTAGGACAAGGTGCGGGCACTATTAGTATACTATGCATGAGGCTTGCAACTTGTAAGATATAATTTACATGATACATATGCTTTATTACTACCGTTGACAAAATTGTTTCTTGTTTTCAAAATCAAAGCTCTAGCACAAATATAGCAATCAATGCTTCCCTCTGCGAAGGGCCTTTCTTTTACTTTTATGTTGAGTCAGTTCACCTATCTCTCTCCACCTCAAGAAGCAAACACTTGTGTGAACTGTGCATTGATTCCTACATACTTGCATATTGCACTTGTTATATTACTTTACATTGACAATATCCATGAGATATACATGTTATAAGTTGAAAGCAACCGCTGAAACTTAATCTTCCTTTGTGTTGCTTCAATACCTTTACTTTGATTTATTGCTTTATGAGTTAACTCTTATGCAAGACTTATTGATGCTTGTCTTGAAAGTACTATTCATGAAAAGTATTTGCTTTATGATTCATTTGTTTACTCATGTCATTACCATTGTTTTCATCGCTGCATTCATTACATATGCTTACAATAGTATGATCAAGATTATGTTGGTAGCATGTCACTTAAGAAATTATCATTGTTATCCTACTCGAGGGAGAGTAGGAACTAAGCTTGGGGATGCTTGATACGTCTCAAACGTATCTATAATTTCTTATGTTCCATGCTTGTTTTATGACAATACCTACATGTTTTGTTCACACTTTATATCGTTTTGATGCGTTTTCCGAACTAACCTATTGACGAGATGCCGAAGGGCCATTGTTTCTGCTGTTTTTGGTTCCAGAAATCCTAGTAAGGAAATATTCTCGAATCGGACGAAATCAATGCCCAGATCCTATTTTTCCACGAAGCTTCAGAACACCCGAGAGCCACCGAGGAGGAGCCCCGGTGGGCCAGGATAGGGCGGCGCGACCAGGGCCTGGGCCGCGCCCCCCTGTTGTGTCGTCGCCTCGTTGACCTTCTGACGCCGCCTCTTCGCCTATATAAAGGTCCCTGACCTAAAACACGATACGGGAAAAGCCACGGCAGAAACCTTCCAGAGCCGCCGCCATCGCGAAGCCAAGATTTGGGGGACAGAGTCTCGTTCCGGCACGCCGCCGGACGGGGAAGTGCCCCGGAAGGCTTCTCCATCGACACCACCGCCATCTTCATCTACGCTGCTGCTGTCTCCCATGAGGAGGGAGTAGTTCTCCATCGAGGCTCGGGGCTGTACCGGTAGCTATGTGGTTAATCTCTCTCCTATGTGCTTCAATACAATAATCTCATGAGCTGCCTTACATGATTGAGATTCATATGATGATGCTTGTAATCTAGATGTCATTATGCTAGTCAAGTGGATTTTACTTATGTGATCTCCGGAGACTCCTTGTCCCACGTGTGTAAAGGTGACAGTGTGTGCACCGTGTGGGTCTCTTAGGCTATATTTCACAGAATACTTATTCACCGTTATGAATGGCATAGTGAAGTGCTTATTTATATCCCTTTATGATTGCAATGTGTTTTGTATCACAATTTATCTGTGTGCTACTCTAGTGATGTTATTAAAGTAGTTTATTCCTCCTGCACGGTGTAATGGTGACAGTGTGTGCATCGTGTAGTACTTGGCGTAGGCTATGATTGTGATCTCTTGTAGATTATGAAGTTAACTATTGCTATGATAGTATTGATGTGATCTATTCCTCCTTTCGTAGTGTGAAGGTGACAGTGTGCATGCTATGTTAGTACTTGATTTGGTTATGTTGATCTGTCATGCACTCTAAGGTTATTTAAATATGAACATTGAATATTGTGGAGCTTGTTAACTCCGGCATTGAGGGTTCGTGTAATCCTACACAGTTAGTGGTGTTCATCATCCAACAAGAGGGTGTAGAGTCTAGCATCTATCTATTTATTCTGTTATGTGATCAATGTTGAGAGTGTCCACTAGTGAAAGTATGATCCTAGGCCTTGTTCCTAAATATTGCTATCGCTGCTTGTTTACTGTTTTACTGCATGTTTACTTCTGCAATATTACTACCATCAAGCGCGCCAGCAAGCACTTTTCTGCGCCGTACTGCTCATATTCATTCATACCACTTGTATTTCACTATCTCTTCGCCGAACTAGTGCACCTATTAGGTGTGTTGGGGACACAAGAGACTTCTTGCTTTGTGGTTGCAGGGTTGCATGAGAGAGATATCTTTGACCTCTTCCTCCCGAGTTCGATAAACCTTGGGTGATCCACTTAAGGGAAACTTGCTGCTGTTCTACAAACCTCTGCTCTTGGAGGCCCAACACTGTCTACAAGAATAGAAGCACACGTAGACATCACTCAGTACCCTCAGCATGTGTGCAAGCTTCAGCGTTCCATCTATGGCTTGAAACAGTCTCCCCGTGCATGGTATGCTCGTCTAAGTGCTCGTTTGTTTCAGCTCGGATTCACATCCTCGAAGGCTGATACGTCCTTATTTATCTTCTCCCGGGATGGTGTTCTGATTTATATGCTGGTCTATGTTGATGATATTGTCATTGCCGGCTCTACACCTGGAGTTGTTGATCGTCTGGTCCAGTCTCTCTCGGACAGCTTTCCCATCAAGGATTTGGGTCCCTTGGATTACTTTCTTGGCCTAGAAGCGTCTTTCAATTCTGGGGGCATGACTGTGACACAACGTAAGTATGCAGTGGACCTTCTGCATCGTGTCAACATGGAGAATTGCAAGCCCACTTCCACGCCTCTTGTTCCTTCAGAGAAGCTGTCCCGTGATGGTGGTACACTGCTACATACTGATGATGCGTTCCGGTATCGCAGTGTTGTTGGCGGGCTTGAGTATTTGACTCTCACAAGGTCGGACATCTCCTTTGCTGTTAATAAGGTGTGTCAGTACCTTTCTCAGCCGACTGAGGTTCATTGGGAGGCGGTTAAACACATCTTGCGATACGTGAAGGGTACACTTGATACTGGCTTGTGCTTCCGGAAGTCCCGCTCTACTAGCATTAGCATATTTACTGATGCAGATTGGGCCGGGTGTGTTGATGACAGACGATCTACGGGTGGCTTTGTCATCTTTGTAGGACCGAACTTGATATCTTGGAGTTCGAAGAAACAGACTACAGTCTCAAGATCCAGTACCGAGGCTAAATACAAGGCGTTGGCAAATGGAGCTGCTGAAGCGATTTGGCTAGAGTCTTTGCTTAAAGAACTCGGAGTAGTTCAGTAGCGCACGCCCATACTATGGTGTGATAACTTAGGGGCAACATATCTGACCGCTAACCCAGTTTTCCATGCTCGAACGAAGCACATAGAGATCGACTTCCACTTTGTGCGCGAGCGTGTTGCAGCTGGAGCTCTTCAGGTCAAGTTTATATCTTCAAGTGATCAGCTAGCTGATGTATTTACTAAACCAGCTACCCAACAGATGTTAGACCGTTTTAGATCCAATCTGAATCTTGTATGTAAAAGTTCAGATTGAGGGGAGTGTTAAATACGGTCTGTATAGGTGTATTTATACATGTATTGTAACCTGTTGATGATATATAAATAAAGCTGATCACGTGGTGGAGACACACCACGAAACCCTAAACCTATTCTCAAACTTTTCCATTGTTGATATCCGTATCGATCCTTTTTGATCCTGAATTCTAAACGTTGAATCTCTAACGCACTGTTTAATAAAGGGTTATATATATCGACTGCAGAGACCGGGCACACCCCATTTCAAAGAACATAACATAATACAATGAAATGGTCTTTCGTCGTGGTCAAGGCCAAGTCAGCTCTGGGTGCAATTAATGAAATGGTCTGTTGTCGTGCGACTGCTTGTTGCTTGTGCACAAAAGGACCAATGCTTTTGCTGCCCCTAAATTGTACCCATTGTTGACATGGTGCAGAGTCAAGGAAAAGTCAGGCAAATTGACCACATCTCTCTTGCAGGCTGCGGGGAGACACCGGAGACAACACAGATGAGAATTGCTACGGCTGGTAAACGATTTGCTTTTTGACGGTTCTTACAGTACTGGCTTAGTCATATTCTGACGACGGTAATTTCGTTGGAGTGGTCTTTTGGCACGTGGCTATACATAGTTTTCCTCTGTCGTGAGGCAGGAAATACATTATTTTTGTGGATTAATCTGAAGTTCTGAACACTGGATGCCATCCAAGCAAAGATCTTACGTTTTTTACTAATTTTTTGTACTTGTTGACATAAAAAAAACTATGTTATAAGCTAGGATGTGACTAATTTTCTTAGTCAACTAAGAATTATTAATTCAAGTGAAGTCATCTAATAATTTTGTAGTGTCCACGGTTTTTTTTGGCTACAACTCACTTGTAATTTAAAAAATATATGGTCACTCAAACTGCAACAAAAAAATCACATTTGCAACAGAAATATAACTTCACTTGCAACTACAACCCTTAGTTGCAACTTCCCTTGCAACTCATGAAACACACGGATTGACTGAGCATTAAGTTGATTTTCAATAGCAGATAATTAGCATATCCATATAAAATATTCTTCGACTGATAAACTATAAAACATTATGGACGAACATACGTGTAGACAAAGATAGCAAAGGTGGCCCTTTTTAAACGCTGACCTATGAACCTACTACGCGGCCTCTGATCGAATCTAATTTGGCCTCTGACTAATTCTGTGGTGACTACATGGAGACTGTCTATATAAGGCCTTCGGCTCTTACTTAAATTTTCAGACCCAACACACAAGCTAAAGAAGATGAGCAAGACACTTCGCATGGCAGCAGCCATCCTCTTCTTCTATGCCACCATGGCCTTGTCGGCCGGAGCTGCAGGCGCCAAAGCAGCGGTGGTTGAGCATACATTTGTTGTGAGTAGACACGTCTCCTACTTGGCAAAATGATTTTTTTCATTTGGATAATATCTAACAATATTTGGCATAAATTTTCAGTACTAGTGCACATCTCTAGATATTCAGCTTTAACCCTTTTTATATTTAACGTCATGTGCAAGGAAAATCTGCAAAAAAAACTGTACCGGGCACAAATAAGTGAAAATAAATTATCAATACCTATAGGGCCAAATAGGTGAAAAAAATTATCAATTTTTTATCATGTTTTATATTCTATACGTTTTAAAATAAGTATCACAGATTTATCTAGAATCGCATAGATCTAGACATGTTTTGGTGGTAAATACATATAAATATAGATAAATATGTCACACTTATTTTAAAACAAAGAGAGTATATAGCTTAAGCACCTGTGCCAGCTCGGTTCATCATTTTATTGTCAGGAACATCCTCTTGTGGTAGATAAACAATTCATTTAAAATGACATATGTCAGTACGAATCAGTCAAAAAAGAATAAATATTTGGTAACATGGAGTAGTAGGTACTCCTGAAAGAGTGCTATTTTTATATTTGATTTTGACATAAAAAGCATATAATTCGATCCAACAACATGCAGGTAAAACAAGTGAATATGCGGCATCTATGCAATGATACGTTGGTCACACTAGTGAACGGTCAGTTCCCAGGACCAGCAGTAGAGGCTACGGAAGGCGACACCGTGATTGTCCACCTCATCAATGAGTCACCCTATGGAATGACAATTCACTGGTACGTTTGTCTCCAACATATCGCTATTAGTGGCATGGCAGGGCCATCCCAAAACAATACAGAGTTCCATTTATAAAAGTTTAATATATGTTACTTATTATAATGCGAAATATTATCTATATGTCTTGTTCACGAGGGTGCGACACGAAGCTTCACTTTCTTGTCAGTGCCCTGAGATACATGTATTGTCTTGCATGGACTGATATGATGCCATTTCGCAGTGCGCCCATATACTACATTGTGATAATGTGGATAATTTTATTCTATTTTCCATTTTTGAGTTACCACCAACGTAACCAAACACGTCTTTCTGTAATTATTAACGCAGGCATGGTGTCAAGCAGACATTATCTTGTTGGGCCGATGGAGCCGATATGATAACACAGTGTCCAATCCAACCAAACACGACTTTCACCTACCGGTTCAACGTGACCGGGCAGGAGGGCACCCTCTGGTGGCACGCTCACGTCTCCATCCTGCGGGCAACCCTGCACGGCATCATCATCATTCGCCCGAAGTCCGGCTCCTACCCATTTCAGAAGGCTCACATGGACGTTCCTGTCATCATAGGTATATAGTTGCATCAAGGATACACATCTCGTGATTTTCACCATGATTCTCATATTATTCTGCTATTTTGATGTTGCTTGCAGGTGAATGGTGGCAGAGAGATCTGATGAAAGTGGACAAGAACTTCTCAACAGGTGGCCATTTTAGTGACAATCCCGCTGGAGCTACCATCAATGGAAAGCTCGGAGATCTCTACAACTGCTCAGGTAATTATTTTACACAATGCAACATGTTCCTGGCTGATCTTAAATTTCGTACTTGATTTGATCTTCTGACCAATGATCAGACATAAGAGAATGTACGACGTCTGCATGTGCAGGGTTTGTAGAAGAGAACTTCGTTCTGAACGTGGAGCAAGGGAAGACCTACATGCTCCGGCTAGTGAACGCGGTGCTCTTCTCTGAGTACTACTTCAAAGTCGCCGGCCACAAGTTCACGGTGGTTGGCGCTGACGCCAACTATGTCAAGCCATACACCACGGATGTTGTCGCGATTGCCCCAGGCGAGACGATCGACGTCCTCATGGTTGCTGATGCACCACCTTGCCGCTACCACATGGTCGCCCTAGCCAACCAGCCACCAGCCCCAGATCCTCAGATTCCGGTGTTCATGTCCAGGGGAGTAGTGCAATACAAAAACGCCCCCATCGATGTGGGTAGCAACTGCACAAAGGAGGCTGTCATGCCTGAGATGCCGGACCAGCACGACACACTGACGTCCTTCTATTTCCATGGCAACCTATCAGGTCTGGCTGGTCACTCATTGCTTGCACAGATCCAAGGTCACATCGATGAGCGTATGTACATTGCGCTCGGTAAGGGCAGCATCTGCAAGGGGAACAAGCCATCATGCAAGAGGGGATTAAGCGATGAGGCGATATTGGTTGCATACATGAACAATGTTTCCTTCCATCTCCCCGAGAATATGTCGATTCTGGAGGCCAGGCAGCACGCAAAGACGAACGGTGCCTTCAGGGGGGTGGAGGACCTTCCTAGCCGGCCGCCAAGGTCATTCAACTTCACTGACCCTGCGCTGATTCCGGTTGTCCCCGGCGGTAAGCTGGAGGAGCTCGAGGCGACGCGAAAGGCGACGACGATGCGGCGATTTGCGCACAACGCCGTGGTGGAGGTGGTGTTCCAGAGCACCGCCACGATGCAGAGTGACTCCAACCCGATGCACCTCCATGGGCACGACTTCTTCGTGCTTGCCCAGGGCCATGGAAACTACAACCCTGTAAGGGATGTGAGTGGATACAACCTTGTGGACCCGCCGTTGAAGAACACCGTGCAGGTGCCAAGGCTCGGATGGGCTGCGATTCGGTTTGTCGCCGACAATCCAGGGGCGTGGTTCTTACATTGCCACTTCGAGTTCCACATTGCCATGGGCATGGCGACGGTGTTCGAGGTGGCCAATGGGCCCACAGTGGATGAGACTCTGCCTCCGCCACCTTCAGACCTTCCACGGTGCACAAACATGAAGGAATAAGATTATAAACGTGCAACAGTACGGTATTACATATGCTGAGTAGAAGTATAGACGTTTGACAAGAATATTAGATTGGCTATCATTTATTTGAAAAATAAATACTACATTGTACCTTATTTTTAATAATGTTTTGCAACAAAAGGATGATTCATTTCGAATAAATCAATTTCTTTCTTGAAGACGTGTTTTAGTCCCGATTTATGAATGCTCTGTCAAGAATATTTTTACATAAAGACTTGTTTGAGTCTTGGTTCATGCATATATAGCTGTTGCCTCTGTATTTTGTTCAACTTCATCGTGTCGGAAGCCTGGTTTGACACGGCGCAATAAGAGCAGTCAGGCGACCGCCGGCCATTCCTTACACCACAAGCCTCTTCCTTTGCATATGGCATGGGCGCCGTGCACGTTAATTCATTCGCATATGGCACGGCTGCCACCCACGATCGATGGAGCCACAGTACCATTGGCGCACCAGATCTCGCAATGTCACACACTAGTGTCCGAACACGTTCTTTTCACTCAATTTGTGTGGGATAAAATGAAAAATTACATAAGAACCGAAATACCTAAAGTGAGTATGTTAATTCACAGTTCAAAAAAAACAAAGAAAATCCTAAGAACCGTTTATCCAACAAAATTCAACTGGTGATCCTTAGGAAACCAGCCCAAAATTGGCTTTACGTTTGAAAAGGGACCAGACACAAAGATTGATTTTCTCCATTTATCAGAATAAAAATACAATGACGATATCTACGCCAAAAAAATATAAATAGCATCAAAGAGACTTTTTCTATCTCTCCAATGGTAACTAGAGAAACAGAAACAAATTAAAGGTCTCTGCCTTACCAACACCTATCTCCATAGAAAATTAGAGTTATAAAATATACTATATATTTAATTGCGTACCATCTAATTTTTCTTAGATTTTTTAGCCATTGACTATTTTTCCTAGCACGACACATTAGCTTTTTGTGAGCAGATCGTCTGCGCCTCACATTGTTGCCGCGTCACGCTGTAGCCCGCTTGTGTGCTGGTGGCAGGCCCGCCCGTTTTTTTTTTTTTTTGAGAGCAGGCCCGCCCGTTATGCGTGTGCCGGAACGGGCCAAGCCGGCTGTCGGCGAGCTGAGCCGAGCGGCCCGAATGCTTATCACCGTCAGGCTTACTAGCTCGTCTTTCGTATGTCCATATAGTCCGGCTTTCTAGTAAAGGCCGGTTTAGCGACTTGGTTGCATGGCTTTGTTGCGTGCTGCTTCTAGGGAAATTGTGCTACATGCCACGCATGACGCATCCTCAGCTTAGGTGCTTGTGTTTTTTTTTGGATATATCACCCCAGCTTCTGCATTCAAAGAATGCACAATTTTTTTTTGTTAGAGTATTCACAAAATTTTACAAAGACAATATAAAAGATCAATCTCGAAGCCACCTCACTAAACCTATAGTGGGATGAAGGGGTATACACCAACTCACATCATCCAAAAAACCAAATGCCTTCCCAAACCGTCAATAGCAGGTGAGAAGCACATCCAGTCGAGCAGACTCTCAGCGCACGCCAACGCACATGCCACAGAAGTTGCTACCGCCGTCTTCCTCGACTCCATCTTCAAGAGAGATCCTCGCATTAACCTTGCAAGACCTGCCGTCGATGCCACCATGATGCCAGACGGCTCCACCATCCTGCACGCATATCATCCCGCATCCGTCGTCGATACCTTGCAGCACCATGCCACCGAGACTCAGCGCCAACAATGTGGTAGATGAATACCACTCCACCAACATCCGCCAACATCCAGCAGCTGCTCCAAAGACGATGCACCAAGAGGTAGAACGACGCAGGTAGCGCCGCCATCGTCCGATCCGGGAGATCCAGATCTAGGCTTTCCCCCGGAGCAACACGAGTGAGTAGATGCAGGTTGCGACGGTGATGCCTTCAAGAAGGTAACGACGTGTAACGTCGGCATCGCCCGCCACGACCGGGGTCGGAGCACGATTTTCACCGGCAGCCGCACATCTCCAACTCGCCGAGTGGAGTGACGAGACAAGCAAAGATGATGTCTTCGACAAGGTAACGACGCCAAGCAACGCCGCCATCGTCCGCCAAGCCCGAGAGCGAAGCACGGTTTTCACCGGCTGCCCCGTCACCCGAAACTCGTCGTCGACTGGATCTTCACCGCCGGAGATCTGTGTGGGATCCCAAGATCCCCCACCCCAGATCCTAACGAGGCCGTCCACCTCCGGGGAGGAGGTTTCCACCGCCATTCCCGGGGCCTCCGCCCTGGCTTCCATGTGATGCGGACGTAGCATCCCGTCGCGCGAAGGAGAAGGCGCAGCAGCCGGCCGCCTCCAGGCCCCAAGGCCAAGATCCGGCCACGCCACCACCGCCGCCGCCTCGCCTTCCGGCCGCCGACGCTGCGCACCATCACCACAAGAAGTATCAAGAGCGCCGCCCCCACCCCCCATGATCGCGCCCATCTGCAACCCCCGCCGCCGCCATGCCGCGCGGGCTTTTCCCGACGACACCTCCAGCGGCGACAACGAGGGGAGTGAGGGGCTGGAGGAGGCTGGAGGGCCGGGCCGGAGGGACTCCCTAGAGTGGCGCGGCGCCGCCACCCGGGGGAGGGTTAGGTCGGGGGAGAGATCGGGCTCTTGAAAAAAGTCCTGATCTGTTTAAGACTTAGGTGCTTGTGTTGCCATTAGGAAGTGTTGTCTGCTCACATGTTCTCTAGTGCATGCTTGTGTTGCCATTGGGAAGTGTTGTCTGCTCACATGTTCTCTAGTGCATGCTACGTGTTCGAATGCGACTACCATTTTGTTTGTGTGTGCCTTGGCCGTCGCATATAAGGCTCCTCTCTTTTCTTTTTTCGCCACTCTTATTTTGATGATGTGTGCGTTATTTTTTTTGTCCATCCAGGGGTTTACAATGTGCTTCTTCATGCAACATTGGGTGGTGGGTTCAGTCTTCGTTGTTGTGCGTCGGTGGTCTTTGCTCTGGTGGGTTTTATTTTTCTAGGGATGCATCGATTTCTCGGAGTGGCTGTGTTTGTGGAGTGGCTCTTTTGTTGGTCGTGCTTTCGTGCGCCTTCATGTGGTTTCTCGTGGTTGTCTTACCTTGCAGTTTGTTTGCCAAAGACGTGGCTCCGCACATTTTCCAGAAGGAGTAAGGGCTCAAAACAAAGAATGTTTCAAAGACGACAATTATGGTATGGAGATGTAAATATGTTCTTCTGTGTTATGTGTTTTTATGTTATATATTTATAGTGAGCTAAGGTGGAACTCATATTCTCTCCTTTATTTTTCATTGAAATTTCTTTGTGTGAGCTTGTAAGACAAAGGGGTGGCTTGGAAAAGAACGAAATAACTTCCCAACCTTTTTGCGACCCCGGAGATCGTATGGCATCTTGTAGAAAATCTTACCCCCTCTGTTTCTTTTTATAGTGCCTATAGATTTTTGGCATTTGTTTCAGAATATAAGGTTGTAGCTTGGCTTTTTTTCAATTAGCCCCTCCCCCCTTCAGATCCCACACAACATGCGTGAGAAAAAATCCATACAAAATTGGAAAGAATTAATTAAGATTCCTAATGCATGGCCTAACGATTTCTTAAAATTAGGCAGCAATGTTTTACTTTCCTTAATTGAACTTGGCTGCACATATGTGGAGAATCAACAAGAGAGATTTGTAGGATTTATTATGGTAAGTTAGGAAGATATGGATTTTTCCCAAATTTTACGTTGATCTCAAATCGTTCAGCTAAGGGGTCTTGTGTAAAAAATACTCTTGCGCTAATTTCTGTGCCAAAAAACTATAGGCACTATAGAATGGAACAGAGGGAGTACTATTATTAGATATTGGATGATGACACACACATACAACTGTTGGAGATATGCCCAAGAGGCAATAATAAATGGTTATTATAATATATCTTTATGTTTATGATAAATGTTTGCATACCATGGTATAATTGTATTAACCGAAACATTGATACATGTGTGTTACGTAAACAACAAGGAGTCCCTAGTAAGCCTCTTGTATAACTAGCTTGTTGATTAATAGATGATCATGGTTTCGTGATCATGAACATTGGATGTTGTTAATAACAAGGTTATGTCATTGGGTGAATGATATAATGGACATACACCCAAATAAGCGTAGCATGAGATCAAGTCATTAAGTTCAATTTGCTATAAGCTTTCGATACATAGTTGCCTAAGTCCTTCGACCATGAGATCATGTAAATCACTTACACCGGAAGGGTACTTTGATTACATCAAACGCCATTGCGTAAATGGGTGGTTATAAAGATGGGATTAAGTATTCAGAAAGTGTGAGTTGAGGCATATGGATCAATAGTGGGATTTGTCCATCCCGATGACGGATAGATATACTCTGGGCCCTCTCGGTGGAATATCGTCTGATTAGCTTGCAAGAATGTGATTGGATCACAATAGATGACATACCACGGTAAAGAGTACTTGTCGGTAACGAGGTTGAACAAGGTATGGAGATACCGATGATCGAACCTCGGACAAGTAAAATATCGCGTGACAAAGGGAATCGGCATCGTATGTAAATGGTTTAATCGATCACTAAGTCATCGTTGAATATGTGGGAGCCATTATGGATCTCCAGATCCCGCTATTGGTTATTGCTCGGAGAGGAGTCTCGACCATGTCTGCATAGTTCACGAACTGTAGGGTGACGCGCTTAAGGTTCGATGTCGCATAAGTAGATTTGAATATGGTATGGAGACGAAGTTTGTCCGGAGTCTCGGATGGGATCCAGGACGTCACGAGGAGGTCCGGAATAGTCCGGAGAATAAGATTCATATAAGGGAAGTTGATTTCTAGGTTTCGGAAAAGTTCGGGATTTTTCCGGTGGATGACCGGGAAGGTTCTAGAAGGTTCCGGGGGTCCCACCAGTGGGCCCACGACCCTAGGAGGCCTAGCATGGGCCGGGGGTGCTCCCTAGCCTAATGGGCCAGGGGCACATGCCCCTCAAGGCCCAGCCGGCCAACCCCTAGGGTTTCCCCAAAACCCCAGGGGGATCAACTTGGGGGGAAATCCCTCTTCCCCCCACTTGGCCGCCGCCCAACCCTAGATGGGAAAGGGGGCCACCCCAGCCGACCCACCCCCTATAAAGAGGGGGGGGTGGCCGGCCATCCAATCCCATTGTCTCCTCCTCTGGCCGCCTCTCTCTTCCACCATACGCTGCTCCGGCTTAGGCGAAGCCCTGCATCTTTTCTTCCTCCACCACCACCACCACGCCGTTGTGCTGCTGGAACTTGGAGGATATCTACCACACCTCCGCTGCCCGCTGGAACGGGGAGAGGAAGGGCTTCATCGACACCGTACGCGCGACCGAATACGGAAGTGCTGCCGGATTGCAGCACCGGGACGATCGTCTACACCAACAACGAGATCTAATCTCGTAGGATTTGGAAATCTTCGAGGGTTAGTCTCATATCAATCTCGTTGCTCCGTTCTTATAGATTAGATCTTGGGTGTTCCATAGATTAGATCTTGGATTTATTCGTCTTGCGGTAGGAAATTTTTTGTTTTCTATGCAACGAACCCCTTCAGAGCCGTGTCTATGCATAGATCTGTTGCACGAGTAGAACACAATGGTTTTGTGGGCGTTGATGCTTTTGTTGTCTTTAGTTATGTGTACTTTGATCTTGCGGGATGGTGGGATGAAGCGGCCCGGGCTAACTTTACATGACCGCGTCTCATGAGACTTGCTCCACGCTTGACATGCAACTTGTATTGCATCAGTGGCTTTGCGGGTGTTTGTCTCTCTCACCATAGTTAAGATTCAATTTACTGTTTCTATTGACAACACTAGTATCACCGTTGTGGTTCATGTTCGTAGGTAGATTGGATCTTACTCGAAAAACCCTAAACCACGTAAAATATGCAAACCAAATTAGAGGCGTCTAACTTGTTTTTGCAGGGTTTGGTGATGTGATATGGCCATGATGTGATGATGATTATATTTGATGTATGAGATGTTCATTATTGTATTATGGCAACCGGCAGGAGCCTAATGGTTGTCTTTAAATTTGTTAAGACCTGCGTGTCTATTCATCATGTAATAGCTTTATTTCAAGTAGTTGTTATAGTAGCTATAAGTGATGGACAACCATGAAGCGGCGCCATGGACCTTGGTGCAATGCTGGTGATGATGGAGATCATGCTCGTGTGCTTTGGAGATGGAGATCAAAAGCACAAGAAGAAAGGCCATATCATATCACATATTATGAATTGCATGTGATGTTAATCCTTTATGCATCTTATCTTGCTTAGATCGCGACGGTAGCATTATAAGATGATCCCTCACATTAATATCAAGATAATAAAGTGTTCTCCCCTCGTATGCACCGTTGCTACAGTTCGTCGTCTTGAAGCATCTCGTGATGATCGGATGTGATAGATTCTATGTTCACATACAACGGGTGTAAGCCATGTTGCACACGCGGAAATACTTGGGTTTGCTTGACGAGCCTAGCATGTACAGACATGGCCTCGGGACAACGGAAACCGAAAGGTTGAACACGAGTCATATGGATGATATGATCAACATGTTGATGTTCACCATTGAAGCTACATCATCTCACGTGATCGGTTTTGGTGTAGTGGATGTGGATCGTGTGCCACTTAACAACTATGAGGGATTTTGTATTAAGTGGGAGTTCATTAGTAATTGGATTAAAACTTGAACTAATTATCATGAACATAGTCTGAATGGTATTTTGAATTAAATTTGTAGAATTGGCATCCGTTTTCTACCATGCGCTAGTCTTGTAATTGAGATAGAAATACTGTTGAGTCTGATCACAAGTAACTTTACGGACTGGTACCGTATTGTTATGGAATCAAGAAATGATTAAGTACTATTGCAAACTTTTTGTAAACCTCACATTGTTGATTCAAAGAACAATGGTTTCAATTATTACCTAAAATCATCTTGTCTCCATGAAACTTGAAGTTCAAATCCGTTTGAAAAGTAAGGAGGTGGAAATTTTGTTTTCAGAAATTAGCAAGGTATGAGATATATGTGATATCTATGACCTTATTGCAAGATGATAGAATATAATCTAGTGAAACTACATAAACTCATAAGTTTTATGGGAATGTACGAAGGTTGAAGACGCTAGACGTCCCAATCCTCCAACTATTTGGGCACTAACGATATTCGCATATCCATGAAGTGATCGTCCTTAGTATGCACCGTTGCTAAGACTCGTCGTTTCGAAGCATCACGTGATGATCGGGTGTTATAGATTCTACGAGTGCATACAATGGGTGCAAGCCAGATTTGCACATGCGAATACTAAGGTTAAACTTTACGAGCCTAGCATGTACAGACATGGTCTCGGAAAGTCGTCATGATTTGATGGATAAAATTGTGAGTGAAATTGTTCATCACATTAAAAGTTACTAATAGTGAAATCTGTAGGGATACGTTGCATAGAAAACAAAAAATTTCCTACCGCGAGAACGCAATCCAAGCCAAGATGCAATCTAGAAGACGGAAGCAACGAGGGGATGAACGAGACTCACCCTTGAAGATTTCCAAAGCCTACAAGATGAGGCTCTTGTTGCTGCGGTAGACGATCACTTGCCACTTTCAAAAGCGCGTAGAAGATCTTGACGGTGCCACAATCGGGCAGCACCTCCGTATCGGTCACACGTTCGGTGTTGATGAAGACGACGTCCTTCTCCCCGTTCCAGCGGGCAGCGGAAGTAGTAGCTCCTCCTTGAATCCGGCAGCACGACGGCGTGGTGGCGGTGGCGATGGAGATCTCCGGCGGAGCTTCGCTAAGCGTTGCGGGAGAGGTGGAGGAGGTGGGGCGGCTAGGGTTTGGGAGGGGTGGCCGGCCTCCTTGGGGTGCGGCGGTGGTGGTGTTGTGGTGGCCCCCTCCCCTTGGCCCCTTTATATAGGTGGAACCCCCAAGTGTTAGATTACAAGTCTTCGAATCAGACCCCAACCCAAAACCTTCTATGTGTAGGGAAACCTACCCAAGGTGGGATTCCCACCTCAAGTGGGACTCCCACCCTTCCATGAGGGGGTGGCCGGCCCCCTTGGTGGAGTCCACCTGGGACTCCACCCCTCTAGGGTTGGCCGGCCATGGGTGGTGGAGTCCCTTCGGGACTCCGCCTTCCAAAGTGATTTCTTTCGGACTTTTCTAGAACCTTCTAGAACCTTCCATAAATGCACCGGATCATTTTCAAACTTATAAAATGACTTCCTATATATGAATCTTATTCTCCGGACTGATGTCTACGGGTGCTTCTATTCTTGTAGACAGTGTTGGGCCTCCAAGAGCAGAGGTTTGTAGAACAGCAGCAAGTTTCCCTTAAGTGGATCACCCAAGGTTTATCGAACTCAGGGAGGAAGAGGTCAAAGATATCCCTCTCATGCAACCTGCAATCACAAAGCAAGAAGTCTCTTGTGTCCCCAACACACCTAATAGGTGCACTAGTTCGCGAAGAGATAGTGAAATACAAGTGGTATGAATGAATATGAGCAGTAGTATGGCGCCAGAAAAGTGCTGGCGTGCAGTTGATAGTAGTAATATTGTGGGAAGTAAACATGCGTAGTAAACAGTAGTAACACAAAACGGTAACAAGCAGCGATAGCAATATTTAGGAACAAGGCCTAGGGAGTAGACTTTCGCTAGTGGACACTCTCAACATTGATCACATAACAGAATAGATAAATGCATACTCTACACTTTTGTTGGATGATGAACACATTGCGTAGGATTACACGAACCCTCAATGCCGGAGTTAACAAGCTCCACAATAATGCTCATATTTAAGTAACCTTAAGTGTAAGATAGATCAAAACGACTAAACCAAGTACTAGCATAGCATGCACACTGTCACCTTCATGCATATGTAGGAGGAATAGATCACATCAATATTATCATAGCAATAGTTAACTTCGCAATCTACAAGAGATCATGATCATAGCATAAACCAAGTACTAACACGGTGCACACACTGTCACCTTTACACACGTGCAGGAGGAATAGAACTACTTTAATAACTTTGCTAGAGTAGCACATAGATAGTAGTGATACAAAACTCATATGAATCTCAATCATGTAAAGCAGCTCATGAGATCATTGTATTGAGGTACATAGGAGAGATTAACCACATAGCTACCGGTACAGCCCCGAGCCTCGATGGAGAACTACTCCCTCCTCATGGGAGCAGCAGCGGTGATGAAGATGGCGGTGGAGATGGCAGCGGTGTCGATGGAGAAGCCTTCCGGGGGCACTTCCCCTCCGGCGGCCGAACAGAGACTCTGTCCCCAGATCTTGGCTTCGCGATGACGGCGGCTCCGGAACTTTTCTCGTATCGTGGCTTCCTCCGTAAGGGTTTTCGATGCGGGGGCTTTAAAGGCGAAGAGGCGGCGCAGGGGGTCAACGAGGCGACGAGACCATAGGGTGGCGCGGCCAGGGCCCAGGCCGCGCCACCATGTCATCTGGGCCCACCAGGGCCCATCTCGGCAGCTCTCGTGTTCGGATGGTTCCGGGAAAATAGGAACACGGGGCGTTGATTTCGTCCGATTCCGAGAATATTTCGTTACTAGGATTTCTGAAACCAAAAACAAACAGGAACGGCACTTCGGCATCTTGTTAATAGGTTAGTTCCGGAAAATGCGTAAATACGACATATAATGTGCATAAAACATGTAGGTATCATCAATAAAGTAGCATGGAACATAAGAAATTATCGATACGTTGGAGACGTATCAGCATCCCCAAGCTTAGTTCTGCTCGTCCCGAGCAGTAAAACGATAACAAAGATAATTTCTTAAGTGACATGCCATCATAACCTTGATCATATTGTAAACATATGTAATGAATGCAGCGATCAAAACAATGGTAATGACATGAGTAAACAACTGAATCATAAAGCAAAGACTTTTCATGAATAGTACTTCAAGACAAGCATCAATAAGTCTTGCATAAGAGTTAACTCGTAAAGCAATAAATCAAAGTAAAGGTGTTGAAGCAACACATAAGAAGATTAAGTTTCAGCGGTTGCTTTCAACTTGTAACATGTATATCTCATGGATATTGTCAACATAAAGTAATATAACAAGTGCAATATGCAAGTATGTAGGAATCAATGCACAGTTCACACAAGTGTTTGCTTCTTAAGGTGGAAGGAGATAGGTAAACTGACTCAACAATAAAAGTAAAAGAATGGTCCTTCAAAGAGGAAAGCATCGATTGCTGTATTTGTGCTAGAGCTTTTATTTTGAAAACATGAAACAATTTTGTCAACGGTAGTAATAAAGCATATGAGTTATGTAAATTATATCTTACAAGTTGCAAGCCTCACGCATAGTATACTAATAGTGCCCGCACCTCGTCCTACTTAACTTGGACTACCGGATCTTTGCATGCCATGTTTCAACCAAGTGTCACAAAGGGGTACCTCCATGCCGCCTGTACAAAGGTCCAAGGAGAATGCTCGCATTTCGGATTTCTCGCTTTTGATTATTCTCAACTTAGACATCCATACCGGGACAACATGGACAACAGATAATGGACTCCTCTTTAATGCATAAGCATGTAGCAAAGTTATTATTCTCATATGAGATTGAGGATATATGTCCAAAACTGAAACTTCCACCATGATTCATGGCTTTAGTTAGCGGCCCAATGTTCTTCTCTAACAATTTTGCATGCTCCAACCACTAAAATGATAGACCTTCAGACAAGACGGACATGCATAGCAACTCACATGATATTCAACAATAGTTGATGGCGTTCCCCAGAAACATGGTTATCGCACAACAAGCAACTTAATAAAATATAAAGTGCATAAGTACATATTCAATACTACGATAGTTTTTAAGGCTATTTTGTCCCATGAGCTATATATTGCAAAGGTGAATGATGGAATTTTAAAGGTAGCACTCAAGCAATTTACTTTGGAATGGCGGGTAAATACCATGTAGTAGGTAGGTATGGTGGACACAAATGGCATAGTAGTTGGCTCAAGGATTTTGGATGCATGAGAAGTATTCCCTCTCGATACAAGGTTTAGGCTAGCAAGGTTATTTGAAGCAAACTCAAGGATGAACAAGTGCAGCAAGACTCACATAAAAGACATATTGTAAACATTATAAGACTCTACACTGTCTTCCTTGTTGTTCAAAACTCAATACTAGATATTATCTAGACCTTAGAGAAACCAAATATGCAAATCAAATTTTAGCAAGCTCTATGTATTTCTTCATTAATGGGTGCAAAGCATATGATGCAAGAGCTTAAACATGAGCACAACAATTGCCAAGTATCACATTATCCAAGACATTTTTAGAATTACTACATGTAGCATTTTCCAATTCCAACCATATAACAAATTAACGAAGAAGAAACTTCGCCTTGAACATTATGAGTAAAGCCTAAGGACACATGTGTCCATATGCAACAGCGGAGCGTGTCTCTCTCCCACAAAGTGAATGCTAGGATCCATCTTATTCAAACAAAAACAAAAACGAAAACAAACCGACGCTCCAAGTAAAGAACACAAGATGTGACTGAATAAAAATATAGTTTCAGGGGAGGAACCTGATGATGTTGTCGATGAAGAAGGGGATGCCTTGGGCATCCCCAAGCTTAGACGCTTGAGTCTTCTTAAAATATGCAGGGATGAACCACGGGGGCATCCCCAAGCTTAGAGCTTTCACTCCTCTTGATCTTAGTATATCATTCTCCTCTCTTGACCCTTGAAAACTTCCTTCACACCAAACTTCAAGCAAACTCATTAGAGGGTTAGTGCATCATTAATAATTCACACATTCAGAGGTGACACAATCATTCTTTTCACTTCTGGACATTGCATAATGCTACTGGACATTAATGGATCAAAGAAATAAATCCAACATAGCGAAAGAGGCAATGCGAAATAAAAGGCAGAATCTGTCAAAAACAGAACAGTCCGTAAAGACGAATTTATAAATGGCACCAGACTTGCTCAAATGGAAAAACTCAAAACTAATGAAAGTTGCGTATATATCTGAGGATCACGCTCGTAAATTGGCAGATTTTTTCGAATTTTCTACAGAGAATTGTGCCCAGATTCGTGACAGACAGCAATGCTGTTTCTGCGCAGCAATCCCAAATATAACATCAACTTTGACATAGAAACTTTACTTGGCACAAAAACATGATAAGGAGAGGTTGCTACAGTAGTAAACAACTTCCAAGACACAAATATAAAACAAAGTACTGTAGTAAAAAAAACACATGGGTTATCTCCCAAGAAGTTCTTTCTTTATAGCCATTAAGATGGGCTCAGCAGTTTTAATGATGCACTTGCAAGAAATAGAAGTTGAAGCAAAAGAGAGCATCAAGAGGCAAATTCAAAACACATTTAAGTCTAACATGCTTCCTATGCATAGGAATCTTGTAAATAAACAAGTTCATGAAGAGCAAAGTAACAAGCATAGGAAGATAAAACAAGTGTAGCTTCAAAAATTTCAGCACATAGAGAGGTGTTTTAGTAACATGAAAATTTCTACAACCATATTTTCCTCTCTCATAATAACTTTCAGTAGCATCATGAGCAAACTCAACAATATAACTATCACATAAAGCATTCTTATCATGAGTCTCATGCATAAAATAATTACTACTCCCAACATAAGCATAATCAATTTTATTAGTTGTAGTGGGAGCAAATTCAACAAAGTAGCTATCAAATATAGGAGGTATATTGTAATCATAATCAAATTCATCCTCCATAACAGGTGGTAACAAAAGACTACTATCATTATAATCATCATAAATAGGAGGCAAAGTATCATCAAAGTAAATTTTCTCCTCAATGCTTGGGGGACTAAAAATATCATGCTCATCAAAGCCAGCTTCCCCAAGCTTAGAATTTTCCATAGCATTAGCAACAATGGTGTTCAAAGCATTCATAGTAATAACATTCCCATTAGCATGCATATAAAGTTCCATGGGTTTCTTAATTCTTTCTTCAAACACATCATGTCCTAATTCAAGATAAAGTTCATAAAGATCTCTCATATTTTTGTTGTTTTCCATTATGCCTAACTAGTGTAAACAAGAAACCAAATGTCGCAATTGCAGAGTCTAAAGGAAATAGCTTCGAGTACTTACAATGGCGCCGGAAAATAGCTTAGTAGCCAAGATCCGGAGTGTGAGTACCTTTTACCTTTCCTCCCCGGCAACGGCGCCAGAAAATTAGCTTGATGTCTACGGGTGCTTCTATTCTTGTAGACAGTGTTGGGCCTCCAAGTGCAGAGGTTTGTAGAACAGCACAAGTTTCCCTTAAGTGGATCACCCAAGGTTTATCGAACTCAGGAGGAAGAGGTCAAAGATATCCCTCTCATGCAACCCTGCAATCACAAAGCAAGAAGTCTCTTGTGTCCCCAACACACCTAATAGGTGCACTAGTTCGGCGAAGAGATAGTGAAATACAAGTGGTATGAATGAATATGAGCAGTAGTATGGCGCCAGAAAAGTGCTTGCTGGCGTGCAGTTGATAGTAGTAATATTGTGGGAAGTAAACATGCAGTAACGCAGCAGTAGTAACACAGAAAACAGTAACAAGCAGCGATAGCATATTTAGGAACAAGGCCTAGGGAGTAGACTTTCGCTAGTGGACACTCTCAACATTGATCACATAACAGAATAGATAAATGCATACTCTACACTTTTGTTGGATGATGAACACATTGCGTAGGATTACACGAACCCTCAATGCCGGAGTTAACAAGCTCCACAATAATGCTCATATTTAAGTAACCTTAAGTGTAAGATAGATCAAAACGACTAAACCAAGTACTAGCATAGCATGCACACTGTCACCTTCATGCATATGTAGGAGGAATAGATCACATCAATATTATCATAGCAATAGTTAACTTCGCAATCTACAAGAGATCATGATCATAGCATAAACCAAGTACTAACACGGTGCACGCACTGTCACCTTTACACACGTGCAGGAGGAATAGAACTACTTTAATAACTTTGCTAGAGTAGCACATAGATAGTAGTGATACAAAACTCATATGAATCTCAATCATGTAAAGCAGCTCATGAGATCATTGTATTGAGGTACATAGGAGAGAGATTAACCACATAGCTACCGGTACAGCCCCGAGCCTCGATGGAGAACTACTCCCTCCTCATGGGAGCAGCAGCGGTGATGAAGATGGCGGTGGAGATGGCAGCGGTGTCGATGGAGAAGCCTTCCGGGGGCACTTCCCGCTCCGGCAGGGTGCCGGAACAGACTCTGTCCCCCAGATCTTGGCTTCGCGATGACGGCGGCTCGGAACTTTTCGTATCGTGGCTTCCTCCGTAAGGGTTTTCGATGCAGGGGCTTTAAATAGGCGAAGAGGCGGCGCAGGGGGGTCAACGAGGCGACGAGACCATAGGGTGGCGCGGCCAGGGCCCAGGCCGCGCCACCATGTCATCTGGGCCCACCAGGGCCCATCTCTGGCAGCTCTCGAGTGTTCTGGATGGTTCCGGGGAAAATAGGAACCTGGGCGTTGATTTCGTCCGATTCCGAGAATATTTCGTTACTAGGATTTCTGAAACCAAAAACAGCAGAAAACAGGAACTGGCACTTCGGCATCTTGTTAATAGGTTAGTTCCAAAATGCGTAAATACGACATATAATGTGCATAAAACATGTAGGTATCATCAATAAAGTAGCATGGAACATAAGAAATTATCGATACGTTGGAGACGTATCACGGACCATTCCGGAACTCGTGATGTTCGAGATCCCATCCGAGACTTCGAACAAAACTTCGAACTCCATTCCATATTCAAGTTCTACTAATACGACATCAAACCTTAAGTGTGTCACCCTACGGTTCGCGAACTATGTAGACATGGTTGAGAACTCTCTCCGACCAATAACCAATAGCGGGATCTGGAGATCCATAATGGCTCCCACATATTCAACGATGACTTAGTGATCGAATGAACCATTCACATACGATACCAATTCCCTTTGTCACGCGATATTTTACTTGTCCGAGGTTTGATCATCGGTATCTCTATACCTTGTTCAACCTCGTCTCCTGACAAGTACTCTTTACTCGTACCGTGGTATGTAGTCTCTTATGAACTTATTCATATGCTTGCAAGCCAATTAGACGACATTCCACCGAGAGGGCCCAGAGTATATCTATCCGTCATCGGGATGGACAAATCCCACTGTTGATCCATATGCCTCAACTCATACTTTCCGGATACTTAATCCCACCTTTATAACCACCCATTTACGCAGTGGCGTTTGATGTAATCAAAGTACCTTTCCGGTATAAGTGATTTACATGATCTCATGGTCGAAAGGACTAGGTAACTATGTATCAAAAGCTTATAGCAAATAACTTAATGACGTGATCTTATGCTACGCTTAAATGGGTGTGTCCATTACATCATTCATATAATGATATAACCTTGTTATTAATAACATCCAATGTTCATGATTATGAAACTAATCATCTATTAATCAACAAGCTAGTTAAGAGGCTTACTAGGGACTCATAGTTGTTTACATAACACACATGTATCAATGTTTCGGTTAATACAATTATAGCATGGTATATAAACATTTATCATAAACATAAAGATATATAATAACCACTTTTATTATTGCCTCTTGGGCATATCTCCAACAGTCTCCCACTTGCACTAGAGTCAATAATCTAGATTACATTGTAAGGTACCTAACACCCATGGCATTCTGGTGTTGGTCATGCTTTGCCCTAGGGAGAGCTTTAGTCAACGGATCTGCTACATTCAGATCAGTGTGTACTTTGCAAATCTTTACTTCTCCATCTTCGATGTACTCGCGAATCGAATGATAACGCAGCTTGATATGCTTCAGCCTCTTGTGTGACCTTGGTTCTTGTGCATTGGCGATGGCACCCATGTTATCACAGTAGATGACTAATGGGTCCAATGCACTAGGAACCACACCGAGCTCTACAATGAACCTCTTCATCCATACCGCTTCGATGAAGCCTCGAAGCCGCTATGTACTCCGATTCTGTTGAAGACTTCGCCACCGTGCACTGCTTCGAGCTTGCCCAGCTTACTGCAGCACCATTCAATATAAACACGTACCCAGACTGTAGAGTCATCAGGATCGGTGTTCCAACTTGCATCGGTGTAACTTGTTACAACGAGCTCTTGGTCACCTCCATAACAAAGAAACATATCCTTAGTTCTTTTCAAGTACTTCAGGATATTCTTGACCGCTGTCCAGTGTTCCATTCCTGGATCACTTTGATATCTGCTAGTCAAACTAACAGCATGTGCTATATCCGGTCTAGTACATAGCATGGCATACATGATAGAGCCTACTGCCGAGGCATAGGGGATCTGATTCATCCTTTCTCTTTCTTCTGCCGTAGCCGGACCTTGAGTCTTACTCAAGACCTTGCCTGGTAACATAGGTAAGAATCCTTTCTTACTTTCGTCCATTCTAAACTTCTTTAGAATCTTGTCCAGGTATGTACTCTGTGATAGCCCTATTAGACGTCTTGATCTATCTCTATAAATCTTGATGCCTAATATATACGATGCTTCACCAAGGTCTTTCATTGAAAAACTATTATTCAAATAACCTTTTACACTGTTTAATAGTTCTATATCATTCCCAATCAATAATATGTCATCTACATATAATATCAGGAACGCTACAGAGCTCCCACTCACTTTCTTGTAAATACAGGCCTCTCCATGACACTGTATAAACCCGAAGTCTTTGATCACCTTATCAAAGCGTCGGTTCCAACTTCTCGATGCTTGCTTCAGTCCATAAATTGAACGCTGAAGTTTGCATACTTTGTCAGCATTTTTAGGATCGACAAAACCTTTGGGTTGTACCATATACAACTCTTCCTCAATGTCTCCATTAAGGAACGCCGTTTTGACATCCATCTGCCAAATCTCATAATCAAAAAATGCAGCTATTGCTAACAAAATCCTCACAGACTTTAGCTTCGCTACAGGTGAGAAAGTCTCATCGTAGTCAACTCCTTGAATTTGTCGGAAACCCTTTGCGACAAGTCGAGCTTTATAGACAGTAATATTACCATCAACATCTGTTTTTCTTTTGAAGATCCATTTATTCTCGATCGACAGCCTTGCAGCTATCAGGTAAGTCTACCAAAGTCCACACTTTGTTATCATACATGGATCCCATATCGGATTTCATGGCTTCTTGCCATTTGTTGGAATCTGGGCTCATCATCGCTTCTTCATACGTCGTAGGGTCTTCATCATTGTTGTCCACAATCATGACATTTAGACAAGGATCATACCAATCAGGAGTGGCACGTTCCCTTGTCGATCTGCGAGGTTCAGTAGCTATCTCGTTTGAAGTTTCATGATCATTATCATTAGCTTCCTCTGTTGCCGGTGTAAGCGGCACAAGAACATCTTCCGGTACTGCGCTACTCTGATCAACGAGTAAAGATTCATCAATCTCATCGAGTTCTACTTTTCTTCTAGTCACTTCTTTAGTGAGAAATTCTTTCTCAAGAAAGGTTCCGTTCTTAGCAACAAAGATCTTGCCTTCGGATCTGTGATAGAAAGTGTACCCTATAGTTTCCTTAGGGTATCCTATGAAGACGCATTTCTCCGCTTTGGGTTCTAGCTTGTCCGGTTGTAACTTTTTTACCTAGGCTTCGCAACCCCAAACTTTAAGGAACGACAGCTTAGGTTTCTTCTTAAACCATAATTCATACGGTGTCGTTTCAACGGATTTTGATGGTGCTCTATTTAAAGTGAATGCGGCTGTCTCTAATGCATAACTCCAAAATGATAACGGCAAATCAGTAAGAGACATCATAGAACGAACCATATCTAAGAGAGTTCGATTACGACGTTCGGACACACCGTTTCGTTGTGGTGTTCCCGGCGGTGTCAAGTGTGAAAGTATTCCGCATTTCTTTAAATGCATGCCAAACTCATAACTCAGATATTCACCTCCGCGATCAGATCGTAGAAATTTAATCTTCTTGTTACGTTGATTTTCTACTTCACTTTGGAATTCCTTAAACTTCTCGAAAGTTTTGGATTTATGTTTCATGAAATAGATATACCCATATCTACTCAAATCATCTGTGAAGGTTAGAACATAACGATAACCACCGCGCGAGGCTACACTCATTGGTCCGCACACATCGGTATGTATGATTTCCAATAAGTCTGTAGCTCGCTCCATAATACCAGAGAATGGAGTCTTAGTCATTTTTCCCATTAGACATGCTTCACATCTATCAAGTGACTCAAAGTCAAGTGATTCAAGTAATCCATCGGTATGGAGTTTCTTCATGCGTTTCACTCCAATATGACCAAGACGATAGTGCCACATATAAGTAGAATTATCATTCAATTTAATTCGCTTAGCATCAATGTTATGAATATGTGTATCACTACTATCGAGATCTAACAGAAATAAACCATTCTTTTCAGGTGCTCGACCATAAAAGATATTATTCATAAAAATAGAACAACTATTATTCTCAGACTTGAATGAATAACCGTCTTGCATTAAACAAGATCCAGATATAATGTTCATGCTCAACGAGGGTACAAAATAACAATTATTGAGGTTTAAAACTAATCCCGAAGGTAGATGTAGAGGAAGTGTGCCGACAGCGATCACATCGACTTTGGATCCATTTCCAACGCGCATCGTCACTTCATCCTTCAATAGTCTTCGTTTATTCTTTAGTTCATGTTTCGAGTTACAAATATGAGCAACCGAACCAGTATCAAATACCCAGGTACTAGTACGAGAACCAGTAAGATAAACATCTATAACATGTATATCGGATATACCTTCTTTCTTCTTCTTGACAAGGCCGCTCTTCAGATCCGCCAAATACTTGGAGCAATTACGCTTCCAGTGTCCCTTCTCCTTGCAGTAATAGCACTCAGCATCAGGCTTAGGGCTAGTCTTAGGTTTCACAGGAGGCGTGGCAGCTTTCTTGCCACCCTTCTTGTTTTTGCCTTTAGACTTGCCCGGTTTCTTGAAACTGTGGTCTTGTTGACCATCAACACTTGGTGCTCTTTCTTGATCTCAATCTCAGCAGATTTTAGCATGGCGAAGAGTTCAGGTAACTCTTTGTTCATGTTCTGCATATTGTAGTTCATCACAAAGTTCTTGTAACTAGGTGGCAGTGATTGAAGGACACGATTAATCCCCAGTCTGTTAGGAATCACTATTCCCAAGTCACTGAGTTTCTTCGCATGCCCGATCATGGCGAGCATGTGCTCACTAACGGAGCTGCCTTCTTCCATCATGCAACTGAAGAAGTGTTTCGATGCTTCATAGCATTCCACGGCCGCATGAGTTTCAAAGATAGTTTTCAACTCATTGACCAACTCATGAGGATCGTGGTGCTCAAAACGTTTTTGAAGATCGGCTTCCAGACTGCATAGGATGGCACACTGAACTTGAGAGTATCGAGTTTTCCGAGTCGCGTAAACATTCTTTACTTCATCGGTTTCAGTTTCTGCAGGAGGGTCACCTAGCGGTGCATCAAGCACATATTGCAGATTTCCCCAAGAGGAAAATCCTCACATGACGGAACCAGTCGGTGAAGTTGCTACCGTTGCTCTTAAGCTTTTCTTTCTCTAGGAACTGGTTAAAATTGATTGGGGACGCCATATCTACAACATATATTTGTAATAGTTTAGACTAAGTTTATGACAAATTGAGTTCAAATTTTAATTCAACAAAATTAAAAACTAGGTGAACTCCCACTCAAAACAATATCCCTCGAATTGTCTTAGTGATCACACGAACCAAATCCACCACACCAAGTCCGATCATCACGAGACAAGATGTAACTTCAATGGCGAACACTCAAAGTGTTCATCATATCAATCATATGATTCATGCTCTACCTTTCGGTATCACGTGTTCCGAGACCATGTCTGTACATGCTAGGCTCGTCAAGGCCACCTTAGTATCCGCATGTGCAAAACTGCACCCGTTGTATGCACTTGTTGAGTCTATCACACCCGATCATCACGAGATGCTTCGAAACGACAAGTCTTGGCAACGGTGCTACTAAGGATGAACACTTTATTATCTTGATATTTTAGTGAGAGGGATCATCTTATAATGCTACCGTCGCGATCTAAGCAAAATAAGATGCATAAAAGGATTAACATCACATGCAGTTCATATGTGATATGATATGGCCCTTTTGTCTTTGCGCCTTTGATCTTCATCTCCAAAGCACGGACATGATCTCCATCATCAACGGGCATGATCTCCATCATCGTCGGCGTAGCGTCAAGGTCAATGGCGCCGTCTTCATGATTGTTCTCCCATGTAGCAACTATTACAACTTCTTTGAAATACTACTCAACATGAAATTTAAAGACAACCATAAGGCTCCTGCCGGTTGCCACAATACAATAATGATCATCTCATACATATTCATCATCACATTATGGCCATATCACATCACCAAACCCTGGAAAAACAAGTTAGACGTTCTCTAATTTGGTTTGCATATTTTACGTGGTTTAGGGTTTTCGAGTAAGATCTAATCTACCTACGAACATGAACCACAACGGTGATACTAGTGTTGTCAATAGAAGAGTAAATTGAATCTTCACTATAGTAGGAGAGACAGACACCCGCAAAGCCACTTATGCAATACAAGTTGCATGTCGAGCGTGGAGCAAATCTCATGAACGCGGTCATGTAAAGTTAGCCCAAGCCGCTTCATCCCACTATGCCACAAAGATGCAAAGTACTCAAACTAAAGACAACATAAGCATCAACGCCCACAAAACCATTGTGTTCTACTCGTGCAACCATCTATGCATAGACACGGCTCTGATACCACTGTAGGGATTCGTTGCATAGAAAACAAAAAATTTCCTACCGCGAGAACGCAATCCAAGCCAATATGCAATCTAGAAGACGGAAGGATGATCGAGACTCACCCTTGAAGATTTCCAAAGCCTACAACATGAGGCTCTTGTTGCTGCGGTAGACGATCACTTGCCGCTTTCAAAAGCGCGTAGAAGATCTTGACGGTGCCACAATCGGGCAGCACCTCCGTACTCGGTCACACGTTCGGTGTTGATGAAGACGACGTCCTTCTCCCCGTTCCAGCGGGCAGCGGAAGTAGTAGCTCCTCCTTGAATCCGGCAGCACGACGGCGTGGTGGCGGTGGCGATGGAGATCTCCGGCGGAGCTTCGCGAGCGTTGGGGAGAGGTGGAGGAGGTGGGGCGGCTAGGGTTTGGGAGAGGGGTGGCCGGCCTCCTTGGGTGCGGCCAAGGTGGTGGTGTTCTGGTGGCCGGCCCCCTCCCCTTGGCCCTCTTTATATAGGTGGAACCCCCAAGTGTTGGACTACAAGTCTTCGAATAAGACCCCAACCCAAAACCTTCCATGTGTAGGGAAACCTACCCAAGGTGGGATTCCCACCTCAAGTGGGACTCCCACCCTTCCATGAGGGGGGTGGCCGGCCCCCTTGGTGGAGTCCACTTGGGACTCCACCCCTCTAGGGTTGGCCGGCCATGGGTGGTGGAGTCCCTTCGGGACTCCGCCTTCCAAAGTGATTTCTTCCGGACTTTTCTAGAACCTTCTAGAACCTTCCATAAATGCACCGAATCATTTTCAAACTTATAAAATGACTTCCTATATATGAATCTTATTCTCCGGACCATTCCGGAACTCCTCGTGATGTCCGGGATTCCATCCGAGACTTCGAACAAAACTTCGAACTCCATTCCATATTCAAGTTCTACTAATACGACATCAAACCTTAAGTGTGTCACCCTACGGTTCGCGAACTATGTAGACATGGTTGAGAACTCTCTCCGACCAATAACCAATAGCGGGATCTGGAGATCCATAATGGCTCCCACATATTCAACGATGACTTAGTGATCGAATGAACCATTCACATACGATACCAATTCCCTTTGTCACGCGATATTTTACTTGTCCGAGGTTTGATCATCGGTATCTCTATACCTTGTTCAACCTCGTCTCCTGACAAGTACTCTTTACTCGTACCGTGGTATGTAGTCTCTTATGAACTCATTCATATGCTTGCAAGCCAATTAGACGACATTCCACCGAGAGGGCCCAGAGTATATCTATCCGTCATGGGGAATCCTCGTTGATCCATATGCCTCAACTCATACTTTCCGGATACTTAATCCCACCTTTATAACCACCCATTTACGCAGTGGCGTTTGATGTAATCAAAGTACCTTTCCGGTATAAGTGATTTACATGATCTCATGGTCGAAAGGACTAGGTAACTATGTATCGAAAGCTTATAGCAAATAACTTAATGACGTGATCTTATGCTACGCTTAAATGGGTGTGTCCATTACATCATTCATATAATGATATAACCTTGTTATTAATAACATCCAATGTTCATGATTATGAAACTAATCATCTATTAATCAACAAGCTAGTTAAGAGGCTTACTAGGGACTCATAGTTGTTTACATAACACACATGTATCAATGTTTCGGTTAATACAATTATAGCATGGTATATAAACATTTATCATAAACATAAAGATATATAATAACCACTTTTATTATTGCCTCTTGGGCATATCTCCAACAGTCTCCCACTTGCACTAGAGTCAATAAAGAGAATGACTTAAATACCGTTCATAGGCCAAGAGTTGAACGGGCAACTAACTTAGTGGAAACATACATGATGATGTATGTGGTTCACTGGGCATAGTTGTGTGCGGGAGATTCTTCTACTTCATGAAAACTTCCAACAACGGATTGAGTATATATATGTGGATATATTTATTCGATAAGGAAGAAGTTTGAAACATTTGAATGGATTCAAATAAATTTCAGAATGAAGTGGAAATCATCGTAATAGAAAAGTCAAATATCTATGATTGGATCATGGTGGAAATATTTGAATTACGAGTTTTAGCGAACATCTAAGAGAGTTATGAAATTGTTCTACAACTCACGTTTCTTGGAGTATCATAGTGATGATGTAGTATCCAAGAGAAGTATCCAAACTTGTTGAGATTAATGATGAGATAAAATAAAATGAAGCCATTATATTTTTGTGGATTATGCTTTAGAGACTACCGCTTTTACAATAGAGCGTCATCATGATCCGTTGAAATGACACCATACGAGTTATGGCATGGGTATAAAACCTAATAGTCCTTTCTTAAATTTTGGTATGCATAGCATATGTAAATAAGTTTACAACCAAAATCGGATGAATGTCTTTGTTGGTTATCCCAGAGAATTGATTGGGAATTCTTTCCACTATGAAGTGAAAGGCAAAAGTGTTTGTTAACGTTACTTGCTTATTTCCAAGAAATTGTTTTCTAGCGAAGTATTTGAGTGGGAGGACAATAGAACTTGATAAGGTTTATGAACCTGAGCATAATGATCAGAGTAGCACAGCATCGGAAATGGTTCCGGAAGCGGCCACGACGATCATCGCTTCCATGACTACAAAGTGTTTTAGCCATGGAGATCGAAGTACCTATTGAACCTTGTTGGTTTGGTTTACTTTGTGATCAAATAAATGATTTGTGGACAAAGGATTGATTTTGAACAATGATAAACCAACTACATACAAAGAAGTTATGATGGGCCCTGACTCCGTTAAAATGGCTATGCGCCATGAAATCCAAGATAGGTGGATACTTTTTGAAAGTAAATGAATCTATGAAATTGATGGACTTGGATGAAATATCCTTGAAGAAGCTCGACTTGTCGAAAAGTTGTTTACGACAAAGTTCAAAGAGTTGACTACGATAAGATTAGATCTTCCATAGCGATGCTTATAGTCTATGTGGATTATTCTAGTAATCGCTACATATTTCTTTTATGAGATATGCTAGTAGGATGGCAAAATATATTACTTAACAGAAGTATGTATTAAAGGTGTATACAAGGTACAACCAAGAGTTTTGCTAGTACGTGGAATACTAGATAGGTATACAAACTTCAATTGGATGAAGTGAGTATCGCGGAATTGGAATCTTCACCGGATGAAATAGTCAAAGAGTTTTGATTTCATCAGAAACGATGAAGATGCTTGCATTTGCAAGAAATTAAGTGGGAGCGCTGAGACATATTTATAATGCTTTATGTAAATGACATGTCGTTGATTATAAATGGTGTAATTATATACTTGATGTGAATAAAAGGTTTCATTGAGAATTAACTTCAATGAAAGGATATGGACTGAAACATATTTAGTGTCAAGATCTATGAAGATAGATTGAAACACATAATAAGTTTAAGTCAAAGTACATAGAATGGATATTGAAGTAGTTCAATATAGAAATATTAAGAAGGTGTTCTTTTCATGTGAAAGTTTAACAAGACTTGAGTGTATATGACACTCAATGAGTAAAAAACACATGAGTGATTTTAAATCACGATTAATATGTACACAATCGGATATCCTGTGCTCTAAAGTGTTATGAGCATGTACCAGAATGATACATGAGATGATCATTGAACGACAGTAAGAATATCCTTGAGTACTTTAGAAGAACCAATGATATATATAGTTTTATATGGGTAATGACAAACAAATCGCTGTAAAGTGTTGCACCGATATTAGTTTGCTCACATATAAAAATAAATTTCAATCTCAATTAGGCTAAGTGTTGTTTAAAAGGTAGCACAATGCTAGATTTAGAAGAGTTCTAAATATTGTGACGGATTTTACAAACGAAGGCAGAGTATGTCATTGTTTTGACAATGACTAAGGATGTTAAGTCGAGGAGTTCTTTGAGAACTTGGTGTAGTTCCGATAGTGTCAGAACTTTGAAGCTATATTGTGTATGACAATATTAGTGACTTATTTCAGACCGCGGAATTAAGGTTCCACCAGAGGACTAAGCATATACAATTAATGCCGACTCATTTGGAAAATGAGTGATGCGTTGAGATGCAAATGAATTGCAAAATACATACGTTTCTGAGCGTGTCAGATCCGTTGACTAAAACCTCTCCCGTGAGCAAAACATGATAAGCACCAGAAGGCCAAGGTGTTATATCTTTACAAATGTAAACTAGATTATTGACTCTAGTGCAAGTGGGAGACTGTTGGAGATATGCCCAAGAGGCAATAATAAAATGGTTATTATAATATATCTTTATGTTTATGATAAATGTTTGCATACAATGCTATAATTGTATTAACCGAAACATTGATACATGTGTGTTATGTAAACAACAAGGAGTCCCTAGTAAGCCTCTTGTATAACTAGCTTGTTGATTAATAGATGATCATTGTTTCGTGATCATGAACATTGGATGTTGTTAATAACAAGGTTATGTCATTGGGTGAATGATATAATGGACATACACCCAAATAAGCGTAGCATGAGATCAAGTCATTAAGTTCAATTTGCTATAAGCTTTCGATACATAGTTTCCTAAGTCCTTCGACCATGAGATCATGTAAATCACTTACACCGGAAGGGTACTTTGATTACATCAAACGCCATTGCGTAAATGGGTGGTTATAAAGATGGGATTAAGTATTCGGAAAGTGTGAGTTGAGGCATATGGATCAATAGTGGGATTTGTCCATCCTGATGACGGATAGATATACTCTGGGCCCTCTCGGTGGAATATCGTCTGATTAGCTTGCAAGCATGTGATTGGATCACAAGAGATGACATACCACGATACGAGTAAAGAGTACTTGTCGGTAACGAGGTTGAACAAGGTATGGAGATACCGATGATCGAACCTCGGACAAGTAAAATATCGCGTGACAAAGGGAATCGGCATCATATGTAAATGGTTCAATCGATCACTAAGTCATCGTTGAATATGTGGGAGCCATTATGGATCTCCAGATCCCGCTATTGGTTATTGCTCGGAGAGGAGTCTCGACCATGTCTGCATAGTTCACGAACCGTAGGGTGACGCTTAAGGTTCGATGTCGCATAAGTAGATTTGAATATGGTATGGAGACGAAGTTTGTTCGGAGTCTCGGATGGGATCCAGGACGTCACGAGGAGGTCCGGAATAGTCCGGAGAATAAGATTCATATAAGGAAGTTGATTTCTAGGTTTCGGAAAAGTTCGGGATTTTTCCGGTGGATGACCGGAAGGTTCTAGAAGGTTCCGGGGGTCCCACATTGGGCCCACGACCCTAGGAGGCCTATCATGGGCCGAGGGGGTGCTCCCTAGCTTAATGGGCCAGGGGCACATGCCCCTCAAGGCCCAGCCGGCCAAACCCCTAGGGTTTCCCTAAAACCCTAGGGGGGATCAACTTGGGGGGAAGAAATCCTCTTCCCCCCACTTGGCCGCCGCCCTAACCCTAGATGGGAAAGGGGCCCACCCAGCCGACCTGCCCCCTATATAAAGAGGGGAGGTGGTGGCCGGCCATCCAATCCCATTGTCTCCTCCTCTGGCCGCCTCTCTCCTCCACCATACGCTGCTCCGGCTTAGGCGAAGCCCTGCATCTTTTCTTCCTCCACCACCACCACCACGCCGTCGTGCTGCTGGAACTTGGAGGATCTCTACCACACCTCCGCTGCCCGCTGGGAGAGGAAGGGCTTCATCGACACCGTACGCGCGACCGAGTACGGAAGTGCTGCCGGATTGCAGCACCGGGACGATCGTCTACACCAACAACGAGATCTAATCTCGTAGGCTTTGGAAATCTTTGAGGGTTAGTCTCATATCAATCTCATTGCTCCGATCTTATAGATTAGATCTTGGGTGTTCCATAGATTAGATCTTAGATTTATTCGTCTTTGCGGTAGGAATTTTTTTGTTTTCTATGCAACGAACCCCTTCAACAGCAATGAGTGGTCCATTAGTACCACCCGGCCTCTAAGGTAATATTAATATTTCCTCTGCAGTATTAAAAAAATTCCTCCTTAAGAGTTATATACACTTGGGGTATCACATATCGTCGCGGGTACGGTGTGTATTTTGGTACCACATACCGACAAAACGTACAACAACTCTCATTTTCCCCTTTCCTCTCTCTCTCCTCACCCCTTCCTTGACAGCTCCTAGAGAGAGACCGGGCCGCTCCCGAGCCTTCTCCGGCCGCTTTGCCGGCCGGAGATGGCGAGGGAGGGGTGCCGGAGTAGATATTAGGCTTAGTCTTCTAGTTTTCGGCTATATGCCAGTAGTTTGGAGTAGGGCTTCGAGTTCTTCTGACCAGATCTCGAGCAGCTCGAGGTGTGGTTCCACTGCTTTTCTGCTCCGGCGGCCGGAGTGGGAGGTGGTGCTGACTCCTTCGACGATCTCCGCAAATAAGGCCTGCTGGTCCTGCCTCTTGATCTGCTGCTGTTTGGTGCTGCTTCTTCTTCTCCTGGCTGGCTGTGGAGGCGAGGGGGATGAGAAGAGCAGCTTCGTGCTGGCGAGATCTGGAGGTGGGCGGGGATGCTTCTCCCTCCTGGTGCTTTGGCGCGGCCTGGGATGGGCGCTCATGGAGACCATGCTCCTGCTTCCAAGGTGGAAGGGGATGGATGGCGTCCTGGTGGCGAATCCCCTCAATAAGCGTCGTCTTCAACGCCCTCTCCATGATGCTGCTGATGTCTCTCTTCTCTTGGCCGGCTGTGGCGGCGAGGAAGAGTTGGGAGGCCGATGCAGCTCGTCAGGTAATCGGCGGTGGAGATGGGATGTTGGTGCTGCACCTGAGAGCCTCTGTGCTCTAGTCTCAGGAGCTCTTCAGCGGAGGACCGATGCCGGCGGCTTTCGCCGCCCTGCCTCTGCATTCTATGGTCGAATGGCGACCCTCCTCACCCTCTTCTTCCCAGAGACCAAGCAGTCCGAGGGGAAGACAATCTTCTCCAGCCACGACGTCGGACCAAGTGGTTCGTCCCCGGTGCCGGTGTCAATTTTGTGGCGGAGCATGTCGACGGCGACATCCATCAGACGCGGTGCTCAGTTGGAAGGACCTGATTGCTTTTTCCATAATATTTCTAGGGTCTTTTCTGTAAAATTACAGTCCTCATCCAGAATTCCCCTGTTCTGTAGGGGCTTTTCTGAATCATGTACTCACCGCTTTGGAAATGATAGCAGCATCTAGGGTCTTCGGACCCTATCCCTGTTCAAAAAAAAAACAAAACGTACAACCATAGTACCCAATATTGCTTAATTAGCGAATTTATTTAGCTACCCAACGTGTCGTGTGCCGACACATGTCATGCCACATAGGCTAATGACATGCCCCGTCACCTGATCGTTTGAAAGAAAGTCCTCCACGCTGTAAATATTTCCTGAAATGACCCGTTAGCAGCAGTTAGAAAGAGAGAATGCTAGAATCCCCAATTTCGAACCCTACGTCCGTGAGCAGCGCTCCAGATCGAGTGCCTGAGGGGGATAGGCGGAGAAATTTCGCGAAGGAAGAGGTCGCTGTCAGTCAATGTCGTCTTCTCGCAACGCGATGGTGCTCCCACCAATAGTTGTCAGAATCATGATTCTACTATGCGATTCTACCACTTTACAGCCAAAATTATATGGAGCCATTGTATGAATTCTACTACGTATAATCTAAGATGTTACGATTCTGAAAGTTGAGATCCTACGGTTTGCGATCAAAGCATAGAGGTATCGATCCGTGGTGCACCTGTTGTTACCAATGGTGCACCATGGTGTGCCACTACTACCATGCCACTGGTAGTAACTAGTAGTGGTGCGCCATAGGTATCTAGCTTACTAGTGATGCACCATGTACTAGGTTTCTAGTGCGTCACTTCTAAAAACACAAGGTGCGCCACTAGTAAGGAAGTATGTGTACCACTCCTAAAATTTGAAATCTGGATTTGCATCTAGATCTAGATCTGCATCTAGCATTTATTTTTATTTTTTTGTCGTTATTTTTTGCTTATTTTGTTGTCCGAATTATTTGTATTGTTCATGTTCAAGCACATAACCTAGCAGTCGGCCGGAGGACGGAGAGGATGGAGGAGAGAGGGAGGAGAGGATAGCGGACGTCCACCGAAGAGGATGCAGGGGTGCCAGAGAGGTTGGAGGAGAGCCTACCGGAGAGGAGGTCTTGGGGAACCAGAGAGGTTGGAGGAGAGCTGGTCAGAGAGGAGGTCGAGGTGCGTTGAAGAGTTTGAAGGAGATGAGAGGATGGAGGAGAGGACAAGAGGACATTGTGGAGGAGGGAGGAGGGAGGAGGATGGTGGAGAAAAGGGTAGGTAGCCGGCCATCCAATTCAAATTTTGAGTGAGGGAAGTTAGTAGTGGCGTTTTTTCAAAATTTCCATCGAAATATAAAAGCTTAAAAAACTCTAATTTTCTTTTTGATTTTGAGAATTCTAAAATATGGCTAAGCTGTCATATGTTGTTGAAATGGGATGTGAAATTTTCCGTAGATACATTTTCATATAAAAAACATTTCATCGGAGGTCGCATGCAACCAGAAAACCCATTTTACCAAAACATGACGCCATTTTGGAAAACAAAAGTCAAAATTCATGTTTGTTAATTTTCCTTACAACTAGATGACATAACACATGGACATGACGTTAGATCTAGAGTTTTCGACCTAAAAACGAAACTCGGTACTCAATTGGGACTATTAAAAATAAAGTCACCTTATGTTGGCACCCCCACTTGTCAAGTCACTGATGTGTTGCACCGATCACCAAAGACTACCGTCACGCATATGGTTTCGACGTAGAAATCGCCACATAATCAAAACATTGTACCGAAAAGGCAATGCAAATCTTCTCTTTAACTCGGTCCATTGCGATCTTAGTTGTCCGGTTTCATGTGTTTGGAAATTGGATGAGAGCAATAATGTTCTCAATTTCAGGTTTTCTTTTCCAAATGACTGAGACATAACTTTTTTATTAACTGTCCAACTGGGAAATGTTGATTATAAGACAATTTAGGATTTTGGACTGTAGATATATAGTACTAATAGCTCATCTCCCAAATTAAGTTGATTGTGTTAGTGTGTAAAAGAAATAGTCGTCTGTGTTCGAGCATTCCCATAGGAAGACCCCAAAGTCCCCCTAAACTAGCATTCACCACGCCGGCGCCCTCAAGCCTTGTCGGCACTAGTCGTGGCCCGAAACATGGTCCGACACTATAGTGCCAGCCCCATAGTGGGGTGGGGGGGGGGGTCAATCGAGGCGCGCTGGCAACACTCAACATATTGGACCGGGCGCGTGGTGCAGCTCTGGCAGCGACCCAACCATTATATCATCTTCTCTCACTGGCCGTGTGATACTACTCCACCCCTAGAGCAACCGCCAAATTTCCACCGCAACCCACAATTCGACGTGTCCGAAGCTCGACGACTTGTACCAGAGAAACATGCAACAAACTCCTGATACCGCACCCACCGTCTCAATGACGGTTACAGTCACCTCATCACCCCCGTGGTATGTTGCATCGACCCTCCGCCCCTAAGACCAGTGCCACCGAAGATGCCCAAAGAATGCTGAGCTGGAATGACAAGGAGACCTCAGGCAAGTCTTGGCTCAGCATTGTGAATCCTCCATCCCCTCCACCTCCCCCTGCACCCAGCAATGTACAAATAGATTTAGAGTTTCGGCAAGCGAGTCTTCTCACTTTAGGAAGTTTTTCATAATTGTTTGCATGGTTTAGAGTTCTGGCTATTTTCGTCGTTGTATAGTACCCCAAGGTGGACTATGTGCCGGAGACGATCGGCGACCGCACATAGATATGCGATGAGGATCCCAAATCAGCCCCGCATTGCTGCATGCGCGACCGTCTACCTGAGAAAGACGTTTCTTTTGAAGGGAGAAACACATGACGTCAGTTCTATGCCTGCTCATAGCACAATTTAAGTAATGTGCTATATTGTTTCGATTTAGTAGCATGATGAATTGCCTGAATTTGTTCATAATTAACATTTGTAGGATGGTGTGAGTTTGTGGGTTGGGCTAGATCCTGAGTGGTATTTGCCCTGCCAAGCGTGCACTAACTTCTTTGCAGTGGATGTATGAGAATAGCAACGGTCCTCAAATTCAAGACACAATTCAAAATGATGAGCTTGTTACGAATTATTTCAATAAAAAAGAACAAGGTGGCTAAGAAATACATCAACTTATTGGGAGATTCGAGGAACTGGATGGATGCCACTGAGAAGCATCTGTTGCAGTAAAACATGAGGAGGAATCTGGAATTGAATTGCCCAAAATGGAGAAGGAGAATTTGCTACTAGGGTGAGGAAGAAATGAGAGAATGAAAAAGGAGAACTGAAGGAGGAGAAAAAGATGTTAGAACACACGTTCTGAATGCTAGTGATGAAAACAAGAATAAATTAAAGAGGACCCATCAAATTTGTGAGGAGTGAGATGTTTTCATTTGAATATTGAGCATGTGTGCTAGAAAAAGACTAATTGGTAGTTGGTGTAAAATTGTGTGAAACCATTTGCTATGGATCATTGTAGGTAATAAATATCCTAAATGAAAAAAAAACATTTTGGAGCTCTTTAGGGGTATTGGTGCGGACGGTCATCCTCTAAACCTCAGCAGTTTTTGCTGCTGCCTCCAAACACTATGTATGACCCTATTGCTAGGGGAAATTTTATAATATACCACACTTTTCTTCACGTGGTATATTATAAAATATCCCTATTGCTAGAGCCGCTTAGGGCACGTCGGTGAAGATGCTCTTATTATCATCGGAATCCGCAGCTAGCATCACACGCTATTCATTCAGATCAAGTAAAATGTCAAGGACATAATGAAAAGTTCTGCAGAATCTAACCCCGATTGGTTCATGATCGACCTGATGTGCCTCAGCCCCACCCGAGACTAACCAAGATAAGCTAGATCGATCTAGTAGCTTTCCGTTGTCTCATCCCAAAGGCAAGAAAAGCACGGCCATCCTCCATTGACAGATGCTTCTGGTGTCGGTAATCATCATGCTTACCAGAAACAACACAGCCTATCAGATCGAACAGCCGCCCGTTTAGGCCACTGGCATGCGGGCCAGTCGCGTTTGCTCTCTGCTCAGGCCTTGCGCAAGCTTTACTGTTACTCAAAAGCAAGACAGAGAGGAAAAGATGTGTGTGCGGTGGTTGCTTCGAGCTTTGCACAATATTTTGCAACCGTTCGGTGCGCTTTTGAACTATTTCGTCGCGATCTCGACCGCCGACCCTCCCGCCTTTATATACGTCCGGCCGCCGCGATCCGTCATCTCACCGCACAGCCAGTTAATCCACCGCTACCAACTCCGATCACCTCTTTGCCTACCTCGTCACAGCACCATGGCTTGTTCTTGTGCACACGGGGTGGTGTTCGACGCCAACCTGCTCCAGAACAGCGCGCTGGAGGACGGGCTCGCCGGGTGGGCGCCGCTGGGTGCGTGCACCAAGCTGTCGGCGCACGTGGAGGAGCCGGCCAATGTGCCCACCGAGACCATCAACGACGTCGCCGACGACTACAAGCCGAGCGGCCGGTACATTCTGGCGGCTGGCCGTGCCTGCGAGGAGGACGGACTATGCCAGGCGATCCCCGGCGGCGCGCTCAAGCCCCGTGTCACGTACCGGGTGGCCGGGTGGATCAGCCTCGGCGACTGTGCGGCCAAAGTGGACGGTGCTGGGGATGCCGTGGTGCGCATCAACATTCGCTTGGGCAGCGACGGGGAGGAGGAGTGCATGGTGGTCGAGGGCGGCGCGGTGTGCGCCGAGGCGGGGAAGTGGACGGAGATCAAGGGCGTGTTCCGGCTGAAGGCGAGCCCGGTGCTATCCGGCGCCGCGGCGGTGCACGTCCAGGGCGCGCCCGCGGGCGTCGACGTCAAGGTGATGGACCTCCAGGTGTTCGCCGTCGATCGCAAGGCCCGGTTCAAGAAGCTCAAGAAGAAGACTGACAAGGTAAGCTGAGCTCTCACGATCGCACGATCTACCGCTCCAAACTGAAAACGATTTACTACTACACCTAGATAACAACAGCGACCAATGTTTTTTTTTCTTTGGCACGTACGCACCTTGCTCGACACCATATTGCATAGGAGGAGCCTCCAACGGAAACTCCAAAGGAAATTGAGAAAATTGTCTTTATATAAATTTTCCTTTTCTGTCCACGACAACTATGACATATTCATAATTGTTAGGGCTCCTCGGTTTCAAAGGATAGGAAAAATATGGACAAATATAGTTAAAAAAATATATGATTGAGATGCCATGCCTACTTCAATTTTATGAGAAGATGAAGTGTGTTTAATTTTTCATGGGGTATTAGCTAATGTTTTTTTAATAATATTTACACTACAAGATTTTATAGGATTAGGTAACATAACTTTTGTAGAAAATTTTCTATAAAATCAAAATTCTACATAATTTCTATACAAATTTTAGTAGCCAAAGGGGCCCTTAGGATTTAGGAAGAGGATCAATGACTTAGCCAACCCCGCTTGGGACCCACCGGTCAGTGACCCAATGTAATGGTGCGGCAGCGATAGGAACATGTATGCTATAGGCCTATATGACTTTTGCTCAGTGTTCCCCCAACCTCCAAACTTGGGAAATGAACGAACCAGATCTTTCAATATCCTTTTGTTAGGAGATTCGGGGCTAACTTCTCTCAAAAAAAACTTTGGTGGCTGGGTTAGGATTAAGCATTTCTATTATTTTCTTTTAAAATTTCAAAAATCATGCGAATAAAATAGGCCATGAATTTGCTTGCATGCAGGTGCGAAGGCGTGACGTGGTGCTAAAGTTTGCCGACGCCGGAGCATCATCTGCGGTCTCCGGCGCGTCGATTCGGGTGATGCAGATGGACCAGAGCTTCGCGTTCGGCGCGTGCATCAACCCGGCGGTGATCCAGGACCCCAACTTCGTGGACTTCTTCACCAAGCACTTCGACTGGGCGGTGTTCGAGAACGAGCTCAAGTGGTACCACACGGAGGCCGTCCAGGGCCAGCTCAACTACGCCGACACCGATGCGCTACTCGACTTCTGCGACCGCTACGGCAAGCCAGTGCGCGGACACTGCATCTTCTGGGCCGTCGACAACATGGTGCAGAAGTGGGTCAAGGCGCTCGACAACGACCAACTCACCGCCGCCGTGCAGGGCCGCCTCACCAGCCTCCTCACCCGCTACGCCGGCAGGTTCCCGCACTACGACGTCAACAACGAGATGCTCCACGGCAGCTTCTTCCAGGACAAGCTCGGCGAAGACGTCAATGCCTTCATGTTCAAGGAGACGGCAAGGATCGACCCGGGTGCCGCCCTGTTCGTCAACGACTACAATGTTGAGGGCGGAAATGACCCCAACGCCACGCCGGAGAAGTACATCGCGCAGATCAACGCGTTGCAGGAGAAGGGCGCGCCGGTGGGTGGCATTGGGCTGCAGGGGCACGTGACCAACCCGGTCGGGGAGATCATCTGCGACGCGCTCGACAAGCTCGCCACCACCGACCTGCCCATCTGGCTCACCGAGCTCGACGCGTGCGAGACCGACTTGGACCTCCGCGCCGATGACTACGAGGTGGTGCTCCGGGAGGCGTACGCGCACCCGGCCGTGGAGGGGGTGGTGTTCTGGGGGTTTATGCAGGGACACATGTGGCGCCAGGACGCCTGCCTCGTCAACTCCGACGGCACCGTCAATTGCGCCGGCGAGAGGTCGGTCATGCTCACAAACTAATATTTCTACTTGTGATGCATTTGTTGAGGATTTTTCTGATTTACGACATGGCTGACTGAAGGTTCATAAATCTGCGACGGGAGTGGACGTCGCACGCGCGCGGGAAGATTGACAGCGATGGAAATTTCAAGTTCAGGGGGTACCACGGCTCCTACGTCGTGCAGCTCGCGACGGCGACGGGGAAGATGCACAAGACGTTCAGCGTCGAGAAGGGGGACACGCCTCTCGTGCTGGACATGGATGTGTGACGACGGTTAATGCCGTTACCTCACATATATAGTTCATACTGATAAAATACACACACACACACTAAAGTTTAACCAATGGAATTGGGAAAGGTATTGTACTACCACTTATAGCAATTATAGTCTTACATACATTTCAACATTTGGGTATATATTGGAGTATGAGAAAAAAAAAAGGTAATTAAGGTATCGTATTGTATTGTATTGGTTCAAGGTAACGGGGATGAAGGAATAAAGTAAACGAGCTATTCCTCGTTTTATACTGATGAATGATATGGACGTCTATGCTCTGTTGTGGTATTGGATGTTTTTGTTTCCAAACAAAGACTTAATGCCTCAATTTCAAATCCTTTTACAACCTTGAGTAATGAAAATAAAATGATATATGTGAACCGAGACATAAGAGATTTTCATGAGACCTACCCAGAAATGCAAATATTGGTTCAAACTCAACGGTGACTGCCTTGGAGGAAAACATATATGGTGCACCCGCTTTATTTATGGTTCAGCCGGTGCATCCGAGGTTCAAAACAACCGCTGTAAGAGCATCTCCAGTCGCGTCCCCCAAACCGTCCCCCAAAGAGCGTCGGATCGAGCGTTTGGGGACGTGTTTTATTCGTGCCGCGTTTGGGGGACATCGCTTCCCAGCCGCGTCCCCCAAACGCCGCCCCCAATCAGAAATTCAAATAGTTTGCATTCAAAAGAGATCGTTCCCGCCGAGTCTTCGCGATCAGAGTAGCGGCGATCAAAGTACTGGGCGCATGATCATATTACAGACCGGTGGTGCATGCTAAGTTAGAAGAAGGGGTTGGCCGACGGCGACGTATCCTGAGTCGACGTAGGCCTGTCGATCACGATCACCTCGTCGCGATCTGCCCGATGCTATGCATGCTCCGTCTGCTCCGTCGCCGACGCAGAGGCAGAGGCCGACGCAGAGGCAGAGGCCGACACAGGTATAGCAGTAGAAGACGCGTCTGCCGGCTCTTGCTCCGCGGTTGCTGCCGCTGCCGCCGCCTCGGCCGCCGCCATTTTGGCTTCGATGTCGTCGAGGATCTGGCCTTTGAAGAAGTTGTGCGCCGCCCGCGTCCGGGGAGACATTCCCTCTGTCGACGCTCTCAGCAGGGACATGTCGTCCCTGCGTTTCTTGAGCTCCAACTTCTCCTCTTGCCTCTTGAGCAGCTCCGCCCACCTTTCGTTTTTTGTCGCGGGAGAGGAAGGTCGAGGAGACGTCGGCGAGGCATTTCGTGATCGACGCCTGCGTCTTCTCAGACGACGCAGCGTCGGCCAAGGCGGCCTTGGCAGCCTTGTTGCCAGTAGGAGGCCCTGCCGACGTTGCCAGCGGCGCGTCCAGATCAATGGCGTCCTTCCTCTTGGACAACGACAGGCGCGTCAACTGCCATTTGTGGTTCATTTTGAGCTTGCTATAGCAATGTGTCAGCACGAACGACTTATGCCCATCCGAGTTCCTCCGGTAAACCTCCATGGCCCTATCAAACTAACCAAAGGAAGCGGAATCATTTCATCGAACACAATGTAGGCGCTACAGATTTTGTAAGAAAGAGTCGTACTAGTTGGGAGACGTCGGCGTCGTTGTCGCCTCTGGTCACTAAGTCGTGATGGTTGATACGTCTCAAACGTATCTATAATTTCTTATGTTCCATGCTACTTTTATGATGATACTCACATGTTTTATACACATTATATGTCGTTATTATGCATTTTCCGGCACTAACCTATTGACAAGATGCCAAAGAGCCAGTTGCTTTTCTGCTGTTTTTGGTTTCAGAAATCCTAGTAAGGAAATATTCTCGGAATTGGACGAAATCAACGCCCGGGGGCCTATTTTTCCACGAAGCTTCCAGTCCGAGAGGAAACGAAGTGGGGCCACGAGGTGGCCACACAACAGGGCGGCGCGGCCCGGGCCTGGCCGCGCGGCCTAGCGTGTGGGCCCTCGTGACGCCCCGACCTACCCTTCCGCCTACATATAGTCTTCGTTGAAACCCCCGTACCGAGAGCCACGATACGGAAAACCTTCCGAGACGCCGCCGCCAATCCCATCTCGGGGGATTCAGGAGATCGCCTCCGGCACCTCCGGAGAGGGGAATCATCTCCGGAGGACTCTTCATCGCCATGATCGCCTCCGGATCGATGTGTGAGTAGTTCACTGGACCATGGGTCCATAGCAGTAGCTAGATGGTCGTCTTCTCCTAATTGTGCTATCATGCTCGATCTTGTGAGCTGCCTATCATGATCAAGATCGTTTATTTGTAATCCTACATGTTGTGTTTGTTGGGATCCGATGGATATTGAATACTATGTCAAGTTGATTATCAATCTATCATATATGAGTTGTTTATGTTCTTGCATGCTCTCCGTTGCTAGTAGAGGCTCTAGCCAAGTTGATACTTGTGACTCCAAGAGGAGTATTTATGCTCGATAGTGGGTTCATGCCTCCATTAAATCTGGGACAGTGACAGAAAGTTCTAAGGTTGTGGATGTCTGTTGCCACTAGGATAAAACACCGATGCTTTGTCTAAGGATATTTGTGTTGATTACATTACGCACCATACTTAATGCAATTGTCTGTTGCTTGCAACTTAATACCGGAAGGGGTTCGGATGATAACCTGAAAGTGGACTTTTTAGGCATAGATGCATGCTGGATGGCGGTCTATGTACTTTGTCGTAATGCCCGATTAAATCTCATAATACTCATCATGATATTTGTATGTGCATTGTTATGCCTTCTTTATTTGTCAATTGCCCAACTGTAATTCGTTCACCCAACATGCTATTTATCTTATTGGAGAGACACCGCTAGTGAACTGTGGACCCCGGTCTATTCTTTACATCTGAAATACAATCTACTGCAATACTTGTTCTTTACTGTTCTTCGCAAACAATCATATTCCACACAATACGGTTAATCCTTTGTTCACAGCAAGCCGGTGAGATTGACAACATCAGCATTACGTTGGGGCAAAGTACTTTGATTGTGTTGTGCAGGTTCCACGTTGGCGCCGGAATCCCTGGTGTTGCGCCGCACTACACTTCGCCGCCATCAACCTTCAACGTGCTTCTTGGCTCCTCCTGTTTCGATAAACCTTGGTTTCTTTCTGAGAACTTGCTATGTCTGCATCACACCTTCCTCTTGGGGTCCCAACGGACGTGTGTCAACACGCATCAAGCTCTTTCTGGCGCCGTTGGAGGATCAAGACACGCTGCAAGGGGAGTCTCCACTTCCAATCTCTTTACTTTGTTTTTGTCTTGCTTTATTTTATTTACTACTTTGTTTGCTGCACTTAAACAAAACACACAAAAAATTAGTTGCTAGCTTTACTTTATTTGTTGTCTTGCTCTCTATATCAAAAACACAAAAAAATTAGTTACTTGCATTTACTTTATTTACTTTTTGTTTATTTCATCATGTTTCCTCCTAAGTACACTCTAAAAGACATACCGGTAGGCCGAGGGTCTATAATTGGAAGAGATAATATAGAAGATTTTTTCACTCATGTTAGTACAGCGGAAGATTTTGAAGATAGACTCTTGGTAGAACTTGATCCTACTTATGAAATTGCTGCTGCCTCTTTAGTACACATGTTGAAAACTAAATTTGTTAATCTCAATCCCATAATTCAGCATATGTTTCTTACACTCTCTGATATGGAGGAAGGAGAAAAGAAAGATTTTGTCTTAGAAACCCTTCTTAAAGAATTTGGTGGTGTAGCAAGAGAGGCTAGAAAAGTCTTTATTAAATATAAGATGCTTGGTTCTTACACCAACTTTGCTAGTACCCTTAAAAAGATGGACATTGATAGAATAAAGTACACTAATAATGTTAATGATGTAGGGGATATTAAGACATCAATACCTTGCAAGCTCACAGGAATGTTCGAGGCACTCGAAAATAACTATGGTTGGCTTGTTCCTGAAAATTTGTTTGATGAGAATAACAAGCCTAAGAGTAATGAAAAAGGAGCCTCTGAAACTTACATAGATAAGATAACATGCATTGTTGAGGCAACTCCCAACACCCCTGGTAATAATGTTGATGCTTCATCTCTTGATAATACTTGATTCACACTTTGTGCGCCTAGCTGAAAGGCGTTAAAGAAAAGCGCTTATGGGAGACAACCCATGTTTTTACTACAGCACTTTTGTTTTATATTTGAGTCTTGGAAGTTGTTACTACTATAGCAACCTCTCCTTATCTTTATGTTATTGCATTGTTGTGCCAAGTAAAGTCTTTGATAGTAAAGTCAATACTAGATTTGGATTACTGCGCAGAAACAGATTTCTTGCTGTCACGAATCTGGGCAGAATTCTCTGTAGGTAACTCAGAAAAATCTGCAAATTTACGTGCGTGATCCTCAGATATGTACGCAACTTTCATTCAATTTGAGAATTTTCATCTGAGCAAGTTAAGTGCCTCTGTAAAATTCGTCTTTACGGACTGTTCTGTTTTAACAGATTCTGCATTTTATTTCGCATTGCCTGTTTTGCTATGTTCGATGGATTTCTTTGTTCCATTAACTTTCAGTAGCTTTGTGCAATGTCCAGAAGTGTTAAGAATGATTATGTCACCTCTGAATGTATGAATTTTCAATTATGCACTAACTCTCTAATGAGTTTGTTTCGAGTTTGGTGTGGAGGAAGTTTTCAAGGGTCAAGAGAGGAGGATGATACAATATGATCAAGAAGAGTGAAAAGTCTAAGCTTGGGGATGCCCCCGTGGTTCATCGCATATTTTAAAAAGACTCAAGCATCTAAGCTTGGGGATGCCCAAGGCATCCCCTTCTTCATCGACAACATTATCAGGTTCCTCTAGTGAAACTATATTTTTATTCAGTCACATCTTATGTGCTTTGCTTGGAGCGTCTGTTTGTTTGTTTTTATTTTTGTTTGAATAAAGTCGGATCCTAGCATTCTTTATATTGGAGATATTACGCTCCGCTGTTTCGTATGAACACATGTGTTCTTAGCTTTATCTTTAATGTTCATTGCGAAAGTTGAACTACCTCATTCATTGATATATGGTTGGAAACGGAAAATGCCGCATGTGGTAATTCGTATAATGTCTTGAATAATGTGATACTTGGCAATTGTTGTGCTCATATAGATCATGTTTAAGCTCTTTCATCATGTACCTAGCACCTATTAATGAATAACTACATAGAGCTTGTTGACATGGGTATACCCTTCGGGTACCCATTATTGGTATACCTAGATCGGCTCGGCCCAATATGGAGAAGGCCTAACAAGGCAACCCGAAGAAGTAGTCGACTAGGACTCTTGTAAAACCCTAGGCTGGTTGCATATATAAAGCTAGCCAGGGCACCCGAAATAAGGAGGCCAAGAGATAAACATAGAGATAGACAACATAGCTCCGCCTACGGCGCACCCTGTAAACACATCTATGATCATATACTTGGATTGCTAGCAGCACGTAGGGATCCTCCACCGAGGGGACCCGAAGCTGGGTACGTCGTGTGCGTAATCTCGCTCCCGGAATCTCCATCGTCGCTCTCTCCCGAAACCCAAGTCTACAATACGTAGGCATTGGCGAGTTAATACCTCGTCAATTGGCGCCGTCTGTGGGAAATCGCGACGACTGGATTTTGTGATCCGGGCGGGATCCGTCGAGTTCGTCATCTGCAAGACAGAATATGAGAAAAAAAAACAGATTGCATCTAGCTCATGTACTTTGGAAGCGCTCAAATTCACCATCAAGAAGCTGCAGTATCGGGCAAGCAGCGCCTGATCAAGTGAACGGAAGTTGCCTGGGATCCAAGTGTTTACCATGGAAAGAGGAAAAAGTAAGGCATGATGCTGCTTCGCGTGAAGATCGGATCAAATTTTCAGAAGAAAAAAAAAGGAAAGCGGCGAGATGTCATCGAGTCAGGAAATCATAGACGCGCAAGATGACAAGACTCAATGAACCGGCGACACGAGGCGGGACGAATCTATATTCAGATCAAGGTCTACGTATCTATTCAAGGGCAGCCTAATTTATTGCCCGGCTAATCGATCCTGGGAAGGTTTCACGTGGTCTTGCTCCCTTCAGGACCACCACATACACTCGAATTGCTTAGCCTTTGACAGTGCCATGCATGGATTATCTGAAGCACTAAGTCTCCAAGTACAACTCGTGGATTGAAAGCCTCCACACAGCCAGTTTTGATACTGAACACAAAAATTGCTTGGAAAATCATCGAGGTCATTCGTCTGATCAGTTGCGAACTATCATCCGATCACAAGAACCATCAGGTGTTATTTTTCTATTTATCTTTAAAAGTTATATATTTGAACAAATATACGTATATTTTGTTTTCTGGTATGTCTACTTTTCTGCACACAGTTAAATACACTACAGTCTTCATCGCGGATTCGCCACGCCGATCCACTTCATTATGCTCGGGAGTTCACCCGTCGAGGATCCACCACGTCGGCTGCGTCCGTTTCATCGATATCTCCTTTACATCGGCACGCCCGGGGGCTCACCTGTCGCGGATCCACTTCATCGACTACATTTTGTCGGGTCAACAACTTTCGGCTAAAACACGGGACGTCTTCGTTTCATCGGTTGCGTCCTCTTCATCGACTATGTCGGCCACATCTACTACTTCCGGCCAGGCGCCGCGTGACTACAGACTGCGTCCGAGGCACGACTTGCGTCCACGTCGGCTTCGCCGCACCCGATAAAAAGCTAAGTTTTCTTTTTCCTCCAAGATTCAATTATTTATTTACTTTCGCCACACCCGAATACTCGGGGCTGCGTCATTGCATTATTACAACAAATTCATCCAAACACTGGGGGTTGCGCCATTACTTCGTCACCACAAATATATTCGGTTACTTGGTGAATTTCTTCTTTTCGGCTCTGGATATATCTTCTCCGGCTTAGTGGAATTATCTTCTCCGGCGCAGTGGAATTATTTTTTCGGTTTAATGAATTTATTTTCTTCGACTTAAGTGGATTTATCTTATTCGGCTCGGTGGATTTATCTTCTTCGGCTTGCTGGATTGTTTCTCTTCGGGTTATTAGTGGTTCACTCTTATAAAATATTACCCGATGCGTTTCCGGGATAATGGATTCATCTTCTATGGTTATTACTAGAACTATTTTCTTCGGATCAAAGGATTCATCTTCTATGATATCAACGGATTCATCTTCTATGATTATTACTGGATTCTTTGGGCCAATGGATTCATCCTCTATGATATCGACGGATTTATCTTCAATATATGCTCTATATTTAATGGCATAATTTTCAATATGGATTCATCTCAAATACTTCATCTGGGATTCATCTTCGTATATTATTGTCTACGGCTTCATCCTAAATGGCTTTACCAAATATGACGCCGCGACTCCATCAACTTATTTCGACGTCACGCCTAACGCTCGGGGGCTCGACAACGATTTCGCCTCGGGTCACGACTGCGACACAACAATCATGACATCACCTCAGCAACGCTCGGGGGCTCGGCTATTTCTTCATCAACAATTTCACGGCATCCACTTTTGCTATTTGGTGGTTTCTACTTTGGCTAGATTTCTTATCTACACTCGAAGACTTCATCATGCATCGACTTCGTCGTGTCCAAAAAGCTAAGTGTTCCTTTATTTCACATAAAGTTGATTGTCGTTTACTTTCGTCGCACCCGACAGTTGGGGGCTGCGCGGCATATATTCACTTTACATATCATCGAATCTGAGCATCTGACACCGCATGCGAAAAAGAGAGTCAAGGGAAAGATAGAAAAAGTTTGTTTATTTGTGCAGGAGAAAGCAAAATTCAAAGTATATAAGAGAGAACCCGACGAAATTGTCTACAGGGAGAACTCGACGAAATTGTCTTCAAGAAAGAACAGGACCCGAAGAATTATCTTCAAGGAGGTCCCGAAGAATTATCTTCAAGGAGCTCCCGAAAAATTATCTTCAAGGAGGTCCCGAAAAATTATCTTCAAGGAGGTCCCGAAGAATTGTCCTCAGGGAGGACCCGAAGAATTGTCCTCAAAGAGGACCTGAAGAAATTTTCCTGAAGGAGGAACTCGACGAAATTTTCATCAAGGAGGAACCCAAAAAAAAAAAAAAAAAAAAGGTGGACAAATCTTCGGGTTCATTGACTCGTCATATTGTTCCGAGCAAGAGCATCGGTGATGTACCCGACAATATAGAATAACCAATATATTCAGCTGTCTCATCAAGCCCGAGAGAAAAATAGAAGAACCCGCAAAATGGGTCATTGCATCAGCCGAACAAGGCACTTGACAAAATATTCTCAGAGCGCCAAAGTCGCGAATAATCTCTGAATGCCGCAAAATTCTGCGAAGGTAAGACCCCGGGTCCGTCTGTGTGGCGTGGCATCGCCAAAGACTGCGCTCTGCTACTTTTTCCACATCAACAGATGTGAAGAAATATCCCAGCGGACGCGCTGTGGACCCGATAAAACATGACTGGGGCTCGACAGATGGTAAGACCTTAAGCGGCACCTGTCGAGTTACACCAGTATCCCGAGATCATGTCCAGGGACGTGATCTTGAAGTAGGTTTTTGTGGATTGCCACTAGAGCAGTTAACTAGTACCTGATCCGTCAGATGAACTAGCCCCAATTACCATTATCCTGTATAATATAGATATGGATGTCAAATAAAAATAGCAACGGCCTGGAGTCGATAAAAAGAGGGGCTGCGCCAAGTTCTTTATCGAGTAGTACAACTCGAGCCTATGCCTAGGTGCAAGCACCTGCCCATAGGCTCGGGGCTACTCTTATCGAGAGTATTGTTCACCCTCCCGATAAGATAAAAGAAAGAGAAAAAATTGTGGAGTCGATTAAAAGCAAGTTGAGCCTACACCCAAGTGCAAACACTTGGCTGTAGTCTCGGGGGCTACTCCCATCGGGAGCGCTGTCGCGCACCCGATAGAAAAATAATTTCAAGAATCATCGACATCATCTACGCTGCACATGATCTACGACATGGACCTCGCCTTGTATTTTCTTCGACTTCGGAGATGATTATGCTTGGAGTCTCTACGCAAGTCTTCGACTTCCCTAGACACTCGGGGCTACTGACATGGGTATACCCTTCGGGTACCCATTATTGGTATACCGGCTCGGCCCAATATGGAGAAGGCCCAACAAGGCAACCCGAAGAAGTAGTCGACTAGGACTCTTGTAAAACCCTAGGCTGGTTGCATATATAAAGCTAGCCAGGGCACCCGAAATAAGGAGGCCAAGAGATAAACATAGAGATAGACAACATAGCTCCGCCTACGGCGGCACCCTGTAAACACATCTATGATCATATACTGGATTGCTAGCAGCGTAGGGATCCTCCACCGAGGGACCCGAAGCTGGGTACGTCGTGTGCGTAATCTCGCTCCCGGAATCTCCATCGTCGCTCTCTCCCGAAACCCAAGTCAACAATACGTAGGCATTGGCGAGTTAATACCTCGTCACTTGTTAAAATTTGGTTTGCATGATTGGTCTCTCTAAGTCTAGATACTTTCTGGTTGAGGTGTTTGAACAACAAGGAGACGATGTAAAGTCTTATAATGCTTACAATATGTTTATATGTGAGTCTTGCTGCACCGTTTTATACTTGAGTTTGCTTCAAACAACCTTGCTAGCCTAGCCTTGTATTGAGAGGATTCTTCTCGTGCATCCAAATCCTTGAGCCAAAATCCATGCCATTTGTGTCCACCATACCTACCTACCACATGGTATTTCTCTGCCATTCCAAAGTACATTACTTGAGTGCTACCTTTAAAATTCCATTCTTTGCCTTTGCAATATATAGCTCATGGGACAAATAGCCTTAAAAACTATTGTGGTGAAGAATATGTACTTATGTGTCTTATTTCTTAATAAGTTGCTTGTTGTGCGGTAACCATGTTTCTGGGGACGCCATTGATACGTCTCCAACGTATCAATAATTTCTTATGTTCCATGCTTCTTTATTGATGATATCTACATGTTATATGCACACTTTATGTCATATTCGTGCATTTTCTGGAACTAACCTATTAACAAGATGCCGAAGAGCCGGTTGCTGTTTTGCTGTTTTGGTTTCAGAAATCCTAGTAAGGAAATATTCTCGAATCGGACGAAATCAAGACCCAGGTTCCTATTTTTCCACGGAGCTTCCAGAAGACCGAAGGAGAGTCGAAGTGGGGCCACGAGGTGGCGACACCACGGGCGGCGGCGGGCCCTGGCCGCGCCGCCTATGGTGTGGGCCCCTCGTGCCGCCTCTTGACCTACCCTTTCGCCTACAAATAGCCTCCGTCGCGAAACCCCGATGAGAGCCACGATACGGAAAACCTTCCAGAGCGCCGCCGCCAATCCCATCTCGGGGGATTCAGGAGATCGCCTCCGGCACCCTGCCGGAGAGGGGATTCATCTCCGGGAGGACTCTACACCGCCATGGTCGCCTCCGGAGTGATGAGTGAGTAGTTCACCCCTGGACTATGGGTCCATAGCAGTAGCTAGATGGTTGTCTTCTCCTAATTGTGCTTCATTGTTGGATCTTGTGAGCTGCCTAACATGATCAAGATCATCTATCTGTAATTCTATATGTTGTGTTTGTCGGGATCCGATGGATAGAGAATACTATGTTATGGTGATTATCAATCTATTACCTATGTGTTGTTTATGATCTTGCATGCTCTCCATTATTAGTAGAGGCTCTGGCCAAGTTTGTACTCTTAACTCCAAGAGGGAGTATTTATGCTAGATAGTGGGTTCATGCCTACATTGATACCTGGGACAGTGACAAAAAGTTCTAAGGTTGTGTTGTGCTGTTGCCACTAGGGATAAAACATTGATTCTATGTCTAAGGATGTAGTTGTTGATTACATTACGCACCATACTTAATGCAATTGTCTGTTGCTTTGCAACTTAATACTGGAAGGGGTTCGGATGATAACCCGAAGGTGGACTTTTTAGGCATAGATGCAGTTGGATGGCGGTCTATGTACTTTGTCGTAATGCCCAATTAAATCTCACTATATTTATCATGCCATGTATGTGCATCGCGGTGCCCTCTCTATTTGTCAATTGCCCGACTGTAATTTGTTCACCCAACATGCTATTTATCTTATGGGAGAGACACCTCTAGTGAACTGTGGACCCCGGTCCATTCCTTTATCTGAAATACAAATCTGCTGTAATACTTGTTCTTTACTGTTTTCTTGCAAACAATCATCTTCCACACAATACGTTTAATCCTTTGTTACAGCAAGCGGTGAGATTGACAACCTCACTGTTTCGTTGGGACAAAGTACTTGGTTGTGTTGTGCAGGTTCCACGTTGGCGCCGGAATCCCGGTGTTGCGCCGCACTACATCCCGCCGCCATCAACCTTCAACGTGCTTCTTGGCTCCTCCTGGTTCGATAAACCTTGGTTTCTTTCTGAGGGAAAACTTGCCGCTGTGCGCATCATACCTTCCTCTTGGGGTTCCCAACGGACGTGTACATCTACGCGCATCAAGCATATTTTCTCGCGCCGTTGCCGGGGAGATCAAGACACGCTGCAAGGGGAGTCTCCACTTCTCAATCTCTTTATTTTGTTTTTGTCTTGCTTTATTTTATTTACTACTTTGTTTGCTGCACCTAAACAAAACACAAAAAAATTAGTTGCTAGTTTTACTTTATTTATTGTCTTGCTCTCTATATCGAAAACACAAAAATTAGTTACTTGCATTTATTTTATCTAGTTTGTTTTATTTACTGTTGCTAAAATGAATACTCCTGAAAATACTAAGTTGTGTGACTTCACAACCACTAATAATAATGATTTCCTATGCACACCTATTGCTCCACCTGCTACTACAGCAGAATTTTTGAAATTAAACCTGCTTTACTAAATCTTGTCATGAGAGATCAATTTTCTGGTATTAGTTCTGATGATGCTGCTGCCCATCTTAATAATTTTGTTGAACTATGTGAAATGCAAAAGTACAAGGATGTAGATGGTGATATTATTAAATTGAAATTGTTTCCTTTCTCATTAAGAGGAAGAGCTAAAGATTGGTTGCTATCTTTGCCTAAGAATAGTATTGATTCATGGACTAAATGCAAGGATGCTTTTATTGGTAGATATTATCCTCCCGCTAAAATTATATCTTTGAGAAGTAGCATAATAAATTTTAAGCAATTAGATAATGAACATGTTGCTCAAGCATGGGAGAGAATGAAATCTTTGGTAAAGAATTGCCCAACCCATGGACTGACTACTTGGATGATCATCCAAACTTTCTATGCAGGACTGAATTTTTCTTCGCGGAATTTATTGGATTCAGCTGCTGGAGGTACCTTTATGTCCATCACATTGGGGGCGGCTACAAAACTTCTTGATGATATGATGGTAAATTACTCTGAATGGCACACGGAAAGAGCTCCACAAGGTAAGAAGGTAAATTCTATTGAAGAAACCTCCTCCTTGAGTGATAAGATTGATGTGATTATGTCTATGCTTGTGAATGGTAGATCTAATGTTGATCCTAATAATGTTCCTTTAGCTTCATTGGTTGCTCAAGAAGAAAATGTTGATGTGAACTTCATTAAAAATAATAATTTCAACAACAATGCTTATAGGAACAATTCTGGTAATAACTATAGGCCATATCCTTCTGCTAATGGTAATGGTTATGGTAATTCTTATGGGAATTCTTACAACAATAATAGGAGTGTACCCCCTGGTCTTGAAGCTATGCTTAAAGAATTTATTAGTACACAAACTGCTTTTAACAAATCTGTTGAGGAAAAGCTTGATAAAATTGATATTCTTGCTTCTAGAGTTGATAGACTTGCCTCTGATGTTGATCTTTTAAAATTGAAAGTTATGCCTAATAAGGATATTGATAATAAGATTACTACTACAGCAAATGCCATTCAAGTTAGAATTAATGAGAATATAAGATTAATGGCTGAATTGCGTGCTAGGTGGGATAGAGAAGAAAATGAAAAACTAGTTAAAGAGAATAATGTAGCTAAAGTTTGGACTATTACCACCAAAAGTAATGTTGATTCCTCACATGTTGCTGCACCTCCTACTATCAATGGTAAAATAATTGGTGTTGGCAATGTTTCTACTCCTAGTGCAAAGCGTACAAAACTGCCTGAAATTGCTAAAACTGCTGAAACTGCTTGTGATAAAACTGCTGAAATTTTTCCAACCTTGGGAACAATGATCCCATTGCTGTAGCTCATAATGATTTAGACTTTGATGATTGTCACATCTCTGAAGTTATAAAGTTCTTACAAAAACTTGCTAAAAGTCCTAATGCTAGTACTATAAATTTGGCCTTTACAAAACATATTACAAATGCTCTCATAAAAGCTAGAGAAGAGAAACTAAAACTTGAAACTTCTATTCCTAGAAAGTTAGAAGATGGTTGGGAGCCCATCATTAAGATGAGGGTCAATGATTTTGATTGTAATGCTTTATGTGATCTTGGTGCAAGTATTTCTGTTATGCCTAAGAAAGTCTATGATATGCTTGACTTGCCACCATTAAAGAATTGTTATTTGGATGTTAATCTCGCTGATAATGCTAAAAAGAAACCTTTGGGGAGAGTTGATAATGTTCATATTATGGTTAACAATAACCTTGTCCCCGTTGATTTTGTTGTCTTGGATATTAAATGCAATGCATCTTGTCCCATTATATTGGGAAGACCTTTTCTTCGAACCGTTGGTGCTACTATTGATATGAAGGAAGGTAATATTAAATATCAATTTACTCTCAAGAAAGGTATGGAACACTTCCCTAGAAAAAGAATGAAGTCACCTTATGATTCTATTATTAGAGAAAATTATGATGTTGATGCTTCATCTCTTGATAATACTTGATATACACTTTCTGCGCCTAGCTGAAAGGCGTTAAAGAAAAGCGCTTATGGGAGACAACCCAATGTTTTTACTACAGCACTTCGTTTTATATTTGAGTCTTGGAAGTTGTTTACTACTGTAGCAACCTCTCCTTATCATGTTTTTGTGCCAAGTAAAGTCTCTATAGTAAGGTTCATACTAGATTTGGATTACTGCGCAGAGACAGATTTCTTTGCTGTCACGAATCTGGGCCTAATTCTCTGAAGGAAACTCAGAAAATTATGCCAATTTACGTGAGTGATCCACAGATATGTACGCAACTTTCATTAGTTTTGAGTTTTTCCATTTGAGCAAGTCTGGTGCCATTTTAAAATTCGTCTTTACGAACTGTTCTATTTTGACAGATTCTGCCTTTTATTTCGCATTGTCTCTTTTGCTATGTTGGATGAATTTCTTTGATCCATTAATGTCCAGTAGCTTTATGCAATGTCCAGAAGTGTAAAGAATGATTGTGTCACCTCTGAACATGTAAACTTTTATTGTGCACTAACCCTCTAATGAGTTTGCTTGAAGTTTGGTGTGAAGGAAGTTTTCAAGGATCAAGAGAGGAGTATGATATACTATGATCAAGAGGAGTGAAAGCTCTAAGCTTGGGGATGCCCCGTGGTTCACCCCTGCATATTCTAAGAAGACTCAAGCGTCTAAGCTTGGGGATGCCCAAGGCATCCCCTTCTTCATCGACAACATCATCATTCTTCCCTGAAACTACATTTTTATTCCGTCACATCTTATGCACTTTGCTTGGAGCGTCGGTTTGCTTTAGTTTTTGTTTTGTTTGAATAAAGTTGGATCCTAGCATTCTTTGTGTGGGAGAGAGACACGCTCCGCTGTTGCATATGGACAAATATGTCCTTAGGCTTTACTCATAATGTTCAAGGCGAAGTTTCTTCTTCGTTAAATTGTTATATGGTTGGAATTGGAAAATGCTACATGTAGTAAGTCTAAAATGTCTTGGATAATGTGATACTTGGCAATTGTTGTGCTCATGTTTAAGCTCTTGCATCATATACTTTGCACCCATTAATGAAGAAATACATAGAGCATGCTAAAATTTGGTTTGCATATTTGGTCTCTCTAAGGTCTAGATAATTTCTAGTATTGAGTTTTGAACAACAAGGAAGACGGTGTAGAGTCTTATAATGTTTTCAATATGTCTTTTATGTGAGTTTTGCTGCACCGGTTCATCCTTGTGTTTGTTTCAAATAACCTTGCTAGCCTAAACCTTGTATCGAGAGGGAATACTTCTCATGCATCCAAAATCCTTGAGCCAACCACTATGCCATTTGTGTCCACCATACCTACCTACTACATGGCATTTCTCCGCCATTCCAAAGTAAATTGCTTGAGTGCTACCTTTAAAATTCCATCATTCGCCTTTGCAATATATAGCTCATGGGACAAAATAGCCTTAAAAACTATTGTGGTATTGAATATGTACTTATGCACTTTATCTCTTATTAAGTTGCTTGTTGTGCGATAACCATGTTTCTGGGGACGCCATCAACTCTTTGTTGAATATCATGTGAGTTGCTATGCATGTCCGTCTTGAAGTAAGAGAGATCTACCACCTTAATGGTTAGAGCATGCATATTGTTAGAGAAGAGCATTGGGCCGCTAACTTAAGCCATGATTCATGGTGGAAGTTTCAGTTTTGGACATATATCCTCAATCTCATATGAGAACATTAACTGTTGCCACATGCTTATGCATTAAAGAGGAGTCCATTATCTGTTGTCCATGTTGTCCCGGTATGGATGTCTAAGTTGAGAATAATCAAAGCGAGAAATCCAAAATGCGAGCTTTCTCCTTAGACCTTTGTACAGGCGGCATGGAGGTACCCCATTGTGACACTTGGTTAAAACATGTGTATTGCGATGATCCGGTAGTCCAAGCTAAGTAGGACAAGGTGCGGGCACTATTAGTACACTATGCATGAGGCTTGCAACTTGTAAGATATAATTTACATAACTCATATGCTTTATTACTACCGTTGACAAAATTGTTTCATGTTTTCAAAATAAAAGATCTAGCACAAATATAGCAATCGATGCTTTCCTCTTTGAAGGACCATTCTTTTACTTTTATGTTGAGTCAGTTCACCTATATCTCTCCACCTCAAGAAGCAAACACTTGTGTGAACTGTGCATTGATTCCTACATACTTGCATATTGCACTTGTTATATTACTCTATGTTGACAATATCCATGAGATATACATGTTATAAGTTGAAAGCAACCGCTGAAACTTAATCTTCCTTTGTGTTGCTTCAATACCTTTACTTTGATTTATTGCTTTATGAGTTAACTCTTATGCAAGACTTATTGATGCTTGTCTTGAAGTACTATTCATGAAAAGTCTTTGCTTTATGATTCACTTGTTTACTCATGTCATTACCATTGTTTTGATCGCTGCATTCATTACATATGCTTTACAAATATTATGATCAAGGTTATGATGGCATGTCACTTCAGAAATTATCTTTGTTATCGTTTTACCTGCTCGGGACGAGAACTAAGCTTGGGGATGCTGATACGTCTCCAACGTATCGATAATTTCTTATGTTCCATGCTTCTTTATTGATGATATCTACAATGTTATATGCTCACTTTATGTCATATTCGTGCATTTTCTGGAACTAACCTATTAACAAGATGCCGAAGAGCGTTCTTTTTTTGTTTTGGTTTCAGAAATCCTAGTAAGGAAATATTCTCGGAATCGGACGAAATCAAGACCCAGGTTCCTATTTTTCACCGAAGCTTCCGGAAGACCGAAGGAGAGTCGAAGTGGGGCCACGAGGTGGCGACACCACAGGCGGCGCGGCCAGGGCCACGGCCGCGCCGGCCTATGGTGTGGGCCCTCGTGCCGCCTCTTGACCTACCCTTTCGCCTACAAATAGCCTCCGTCGCGAAACCCCAGCACCGAGAGCCACGATACGGAAAACATTCCAGAGACGACGCCGCCAATCCCATCTCGGGGGATTCAGAGATCGCCTCCGCACCCTGCCGGAGAGGGGATTCATCTCCCGGAGGACTCTACACCGCCATGGTCGCCTCCGGAGTGATGAGTGAGTAGTTCACCCCTGGACTATGGGTCCATAGCAGTAGCTAGATGGTTTTCTTCTCCTAATTGTGCTTCATTGTTGGATCTTGTGAGCTGCCTAACATGATCAAGATCATCTATCTGTAATTCTATATGTTGTGTTTGTCGGGATCCGATGGATAGAGAATACTATGTTATGGTGATTATCAATATATTACCTATGTGTTGTTTATGATCTTGCATGCTCTCCGTTATTAGTAGAGGCTCTGACCAAGTTTGTACTCTTAACTCCAAGAGGGAGTATTTATGCTAGATAGTGGGTTCATGCCTACATTGATACCTGGGACAGTGACAGAAAGTTCTAAGGTTGTGTTGTGATGTTGCCACTAGGGATAAAACATTGATTCTATGTCTAAGGATGTAGTTGTTGATTACATTACGCACCATACTTAATGCAATTGTCTCTTGCTTTGCAACTTAATACTGAAGGGGTTCGGATGATAACCTGAAGGTGGACTTTTTAGGCATAGATGCAGTTGGATGGCGGTCTATGTACTTTGTCGTAATGCCCAATTAAATCTCACTATATTTATCATGCCATGTATGTGCATCGCGGTGTCCTCTCTATTTGTCAATTGCCCGACTGTAATTTGTTCACCCAACATGCTATTTATCTTATGGGAGAGACACCTCTAGTGAACTGTGGACCCCGGTCCATTCCTTTATACTGAAATACAAATCTACTGTAATACTTGTTCTTTACTGTTTTCTTGCAAACAATCATCTTCCACACAATACGTTTAATCCTTTGTTACAGCAAGCCGGTGAGATTGACAACCTCACTGTTTCGTTGGGACAAAGTACTTGGTTTGTGTTGTGCAGGTTCCACGTTGGCGCCGAATCCCTGGTGTTGCACACACATCCCGCCACCATCAACCTTCAACGTGCTTCTTGGCTCCTCCTGGTTCGATAAACCTTGGTTTCTTTCGAGGAAAACTTGCCGCTGTGCGCATCATACCTTCCTCTTGGGGTTCCCAACGGACGTTATCTACATCTCGCCATCAACTTTTACCTTTGTTGAATATCATGTGAGTTGCTATGCATGTTCGTCTTGTCTGAAGTAAGGGAGATTTTCATGATCAAAAGGTTTGAGTATGCATATTGTTAGAGAAGAACATTGGGCCGCTAACTAAAGCCATGAATCATGGTGGAAGTTTCAGTTTGGACATAAAACCTCAATCTCTTATGAGAATATTATTGTTGAATGCTTAAGCATTAAAAGAGGAGTCCATTATCTGTTGTCTATGTTGTCCCGGTATGGGTGTCTAAGTTGAGAATGATCAAAAGCGAGAAATCCAATGCGAACCTTCTCCTTAGACCCTTGTACAGGCGGCATAGAGGTACCCCTTTGTGACACTTGGTTGAAACATATGTCATGCAATGATAATCCGTGTTAATCCAAGCTAATTAGGACAAGGTGCGGGCACTATTAGTATACTATGCATGAGGCTTGCAACTTATAAGATATCTTATACATAACTCATATGATTTATTACTACCGTTGACAAAATTGTTTCTATGTTTTCAAAATGAAAAGCTCTAGCACAAAAATAGTAATCCATGCTTCTCTCTGCGAAGGGCCCTTCTTCTACTTTATTGTTGAGTCAGTTTACCTATTCTTTCTATCTTAGAAGCAAACACTTGTGTAAACTGTGTGCATTGATTCTTACATGTTTACCTATTGCACTTGTTATATTACTTTGTGTTGACAATTATCCATGAGATATACATGTTGAAGTTGAAAGCAACCGCTGAAACTTATATCTTCCTTTGTGTTGTTTCAAAGCTTTCTACTAAGAATTTATTGCTTATGAGTTAACTCTTATGCAAGACTTATTGATGCTTGTCTTGAAAGTACTATTCATGAAAAGTCTTTGCTATATGATTCAATTGTTTACTCATTATCTTCATCATTGCTTTGAATCGCTGCATTCATCTCATGTGCTTTACAATAGTATTGATCAAGATTATGATAGCATGTCACTTCAGAAATTATCTTTGTTATCGTTTACCTACTCGAGGGCGAGTAGGAACTAAGTGAGGATGCTTGATACGTCTCAAACGTATCTATAATTTCTTATGTTCCATGCTACTTTTATGATGATACTCACACGTTTTATACACATTATATGTCGTTATTATGCATTTTCCGCACTAACCTATTGACGAGATGCCGAAGAGCCATTCTTTGTTTCTGCTGTTTTGGTTTCGAAATCCTAGTAAGGAAATATTCTCGAATTGGACGAAATCAACGCCCAGGGGCCTATTTTTCCACGAAGCTTCCAAGTCCGAAGAGGAAACGAAGTGTCACGAGGTGGCCACACACAAGGGCGGCGCGGCCCAGGCCGGCCGCGCGGCCCTAGCGTGGGCCCCTCGTGACGCCCCGACCTACCCTTCCGCCTACATATAGTCTTCTCCACGAAACCCCCGCACGAGAGCCACGATACGGAAAACATTCCGAGACGCAGCCGCCGCCAATCCCATCTCGGGGGATTCAGGAGATCGCCTCCGGCACCCTCCGGAGAGGGAATCTCCCGGAGGACTCTTCATCGCCATGATCGCCTCCGGATCGATGTGTGAGTAGTTCACCCCTGGACCATGGGTCCATAGCAGTAGCTAGATGGTCGTCTTCTCCTAATTGTGCTATCATGCTCGATCTTGTGAGCTGCCTATCATGATCAAGATCGTTTATTTGTAATCCTACATGTTGTGTTTGTTGGGATCCGATGGATATTGAATACTATGTCAAGTTGATTATCAATCTATCATATATGAGTTGTTTATGTTCTTGCATGCTCTCCGTTGCTAGTAGAGGCTCTGGCCAAGTTGATACTTGTGACTCCAAGAGGGAGTATTATTTATGCTCGATAGTGGGTTCATGCCTCCATTAAATCTGGGACAGTGACAGAAAGTTTTAAGGTTGTGGATGTGCTGTTGCCACTAGGAATAAAACATCGATGCTTTGTCTAAGGATATTTGTGTTGATTACATTACGCACCATACTTAATGCAATTGTCTGTTGCTTGCAACTTAATACCGGAAGGGGTTCGGATGATAACCTGAAAGTTGACTTTTTAGGCATAGATGCATGCTGGATGGCGGTCTATGTACTTTGTCGTAATGCCCTGATTAAATTTCATAGTACTCATCATGATATTTGTATGTGCATTGTTATGCCTTCTTTATTTGTCAATTGCCCAACTGTAATTGTTCACCCAACATGCTATTTATCTTATGGGAGAGACACCGCTAGTGAACTGTGGACCCCGGTCTATTCTTTACATCTGAAATACAATCTACTGCAATACTTGTTCTTTCCTGTTCTTCGCAAACAATCATCTTCCACACAATACGGTTAATCCTTTGTTACAGCAAGCGGTGAGATTGACAACCTCACCGTTACGTTGGGGCAAAGTACTTTGTTGTGTTGTGTGGGTTCCATGTTGGCGCCGGAATCCCTGGTGTTGCGCCGCACTACACTTCGCCGCCATCAACCTTCAACGTGCTTCTTGGCTCCTCCTGGTTCGATAAACCTTGGTTTCTTTTCGAGGGAAAACTTGCTACTGTCTGCATCACACCTTCCTCTTGGGGTTCCCAACGGACGTGTGTCAACTGCACGCATCAATGGTTCCCATGGAAGGAGTTCACCGACGCCTGGATGATGGCCCATCGTGTCGATATTGCCTTTTGGCTCCTCTTCATTGTCACTTTGTTGTAGTCGCTGTTGATGAGCTTGCGCTCATCGAACTCGGCCTTGATCCTCGCCCAATACTTCCCGTATTTTTGGTTGGCGCCGATGATGGAGTCATGACTCACCTGCGCCCATGACTCGCACAGACATAGATCCTCCAAAACCGTCCACTTGGGGCCTCGTGTGCCCGACGCCTTCTTCTTCTTCTTCTTCCTAGTCCTCACGCCGTCCGCGTCTACCTCCACGAGATCATCGTCACCGGCATCCTCTTCGTCCTCTTCCTCGCCGCCCTCTTCGTCGTCGTCCACCCTGTCCTCTTCCTCCTCCGCCTTGTCCTCACCCCCGTCCTCCTCCTCCTCAGCACCGGAGCCGTCGAATTCGAGCGGCCCCCTACGGCCAGCGAATGGGGCGCCGTCCGGACCGGGTCCTGGCTCGCGCTGAGACGCTTGCTCGTACGCCGGGGAGTAGAGGTTGTTGGGGTTGAAGCCACCATGTGGCAGCGCATCCTGGTAGTGGGGCGAAAAGTTAGGCGTCACGCACCCGGGAGTGGCGGAGGGGCCGTCGTTGTAGCGGATGTCGACGAGAGATCACTCCGGCAAGGACGTACTCGATGGGCTCGCGTTGGTGGCGGCGATAAACCCGGCCATTATGTGCTGGTGCGGCGCGCCGAGCCTTCTTCTCCTGCTCCGCCGCCCTCCATCCTTTCCGCTCCGCCGTCGCCATCTTCCGGCGCAGAGAATCTTGCTGCCATTGATCATCGGTCCATCCTTCCGGCTTCTTCTTCGGAGCCGGCGCCTTCCGCGGCTTCGTGAACGGCGCTTTCGCCCCTTTCGTCCCATTGCCCGACGGCTTCTTGGCCGATTTCTTGGCCGATTTCTTGGCCATCTTTTTGGGGGTTGTCGGCTGCGCCATGGAATGGGCGCGGCGGCGGGTGGGCGGCAGGAGGGAGAAAAAAATTGGCGAGATAGGAGAAATGAATCGGCGGCGGGATATTTCTTGGAATGCCAGAAATGCGCAGCGAGATAGGCGCGATGTGGCGGGAGGGGCAGGATTTGGCGGGAGTGGGAGACGAATTTTCCCTGTGCCGCTGACGCGTCGGGCCCGCGACGCTCGCCTTCTGGGGGTTTCGGCGTCGGTGCGTCCCCTGTGGGACGGGGACGGGCTCGGGGCGCCGGACACCGTATCGGGCGCGTCGGACAAAAAACGGGTTTAGGGGACGCGGTTGGAAGCGTTTTTTTATCCGGCGCGCCCCAAATAGCTTCGGGGGACGCTTTGGGGGACGCGACTGGAGATGCTCTAAGTCATCAAAAATACACTTGCATGCTAAATTCTACCATTTTGACCGGTACATATATATTGTGATCAATAGTTATTTAGGTTCAATTGACTAAAATTAGTAGCCATTAATAAATAAAGTAAAAAATAATTTTGTGTCAAATTTGTTAATTGTTTTATATTACACAATGCTTTTGAGATCCAACTCAAGCCCTTACACTAGTAGAAACAAGGGCTTTCGTTTTTTGCCCCAGATAGCTTTTGCACCGGATTTGGCACGAACCGGTGCTAAAGGGGGTCATTAGCACCGGTTCGTGGGGCACAGTGTTCGAGGACCTTTACCACCGGTTCGTGTTACGAACGGTGCAAATGAGTTTTGCCGGTTCGTAACACGAACCCTAAGTTCCTCGGACCCTAGCGACGATTTAGCACCGGTTCGTGTTACGAACCGGTGCAAAAGATAGCTCATTTGCACCGGTTCGTAACACGAACCGGTGCTAAAGGTCCCCAACCCTATATATATATTCAGCTCACCCCCAACCAGCCAACTCACTTCATTTTTTCTAGGAGAAAGGTGTGTGTTGAGTGCTACCTTGCATTTCTTTGGCATGCACAGAAGGTGCTCGATGAAATGTCTGAAAGAATGAGGTGGCGGAGCGACACTTAAGCTTTCTCCTCTTTCTTTCCCTCCTCGATCAAGGTTAAACAACTTTACCCTTTCATTTCTACGGTGCTAATATCCACTATATATATATATATATATATTATGATATTTTGTAATGGTTTTTTGATAAACTTAATTATTTGATGTAGATGAACCGGCGACAATGGATGTACGTTGACCGACGTCTGCCCGAGTTCACTTCGGGCCTGAAAGAATTTTTCCGTGTGGCTGAGGAAAACCCACATGCGGATGGTTATATGTGTTGTCCATGTGTTGATTGCCGGAACTTAAAGCAATACCCTGAATGGCAAGTCATTCACTCCCACCTGCTTTGGAAAGGTTTCATGCCCAGCTATAATTGTTGGACCAAGCATGGAGAAAGAGGGGTTATGATGGAAGACGACGACGAAGAAGAAGAGGATGATGATATGTACCCTAACTATGGTGATACTGCAACAGGGCATGATGAAGATGAGGAGGCAGGAGGAGGTGATCAAGATGAAGAGGCATCAGATGAGCCCGTTGATGATGATCTTCGTCGGGCCATCTGGATTCTCATCAAATATAAAGGGAATTATAAATATGGCAAGGGAGGACCAGTATCGTATGAAAGTCCCAAAGAACAAGCAAGAACATAATTACAAGGATGCAGGGAGTCGCTTAAGTCCTGGCAGCTACGCTCTTACCAAAGGAGAGAAGGAAATCTTTTTTGAAGTCCTTTACAATATCAAGGTGCCGTCTGGATTCTCATCAAATATAAAGGGAATTATAAATATGGCGGAGAAAAAATTCCAAAACCTGAAGTCGCATGACTGCCACATTATTATGACGCAGTGCTTCCGTTGCACTGAGGGGGCTTCTGCCGGAAAATGTTCGAATACCCATTGTGAAGCTATGTGCATTCCTTAATGCAATATCTCAGAAGGTAATCGATCCAGCTAGTCTTCCAAGGTTACAGAAGGATGTGGTGCAATGTCTTGTTAGCTTTGAGTTGGTGTTTCCACCATCTTTCTTCAATATTATGACACATCTCCTGGTTCACCTTGTCGAAGAGATTGCCATCCTCGGTCTGTCTTTCTACACAATATGTTCCCCTTCGAGAGGTTCATGGGGGTCTTAAAGAAATATGTTCATAACCGTCCTAGGCCAGAAGGAAGCATCTCCAAGGGCTATGGAACAGAGGAGGTCATCGAGTTCTGTGTTGACTTTATTCCTGACCTTAAGTCGATTGGTGTCCCTGAATCCCGACATGAGGGGCGACTAAGTGGAAAAGGCACGCTAGGAAGGAAATCAATGATATGTAGGGACGGCATTTATTTCACTCAAGCACACTACACAGTTCTACAAAGTTCCACCTTGGTGGCCCTGTATATCACTGATCACAAGAATATTGTACGCTCTGAATATCCGGGGCAGTCTGAAGACTGGATTACACATAAACATATGCATACATTCGGCGGTTGGCTCCTAACACATCTCATTAATAACAACGATATTGGAGATCAGTTGTACTTGTTGGCCGGGTCACCATCTTCGACTATACTGACTTCCCAGGGTACGAGATAAATGGAAATACCTTCTACACGTTCGCCCAAGATAAAAAGAGCACCAACCAAAACAGTGGTGTCCACATTGATGCAACAAACACTAACAGTGGGGAAAAGGACACATATTATGGTTACATAGAGGAGATATGGGAACTTGACTATGGACCTTCTTTTAAGATCCCTTTGTTTCGGTGCAAATGGTTCAAGCTTGATGGAAAAGGGGTAAAGGTAGACCAGATGTACGGAATAACAACAGTGGATCTCAACAATCTTGGTTACAGAGACGAACCATTCGTCTAGCCAATGATGTGGCTCAGGTTTTCTATGTGAAGGACATGTCCTCCAGACCGAAGAAAAGAAAACATAAGGAAACGAGCTCATCGATGAGCCAAAGCGTCACATAGTTCTTTCAGGGAAAAGAACCATCGTGGGAGTCGAGGACAAGACAGACATGTCAGAAGATTATAATAAGTTTGCTGAAATTCCGCCCTTCAGAGTGAACATTGATCCAACCATCGCGTTAAATGCTGAAGATACTCCATGGTTATGGTCGAAGCGATCATAATGTATTAATTATTATCCCTGTACCTTGATGAGTTCATATTGTGAAGCGTTTGTTGTGATATGTATCAGTAACATTTATCGTTTGAACTAAATGCAATTATCCGAGCGGGACTTGCGGGAAGAGTTACTCGGTCAAAGCTTCCGAAGAGGTCTAAGACGGCCAGCCATCTAAGACATCTTCGAGAAGCTTCGCCGGAGAGGCTCTTTCCTTCGAAAAGCTCCCAGAAGCCCTCCTTACTGAAAGGGGTTGTTGGGTGTATACTAGCAGCTTCCGAGCGGGACTTGCGGGAAGAGTTACTCGGGCGAAGCTTCCGAAGATGTCTAAGACGGCCAGCCATCTAAGACATCTTCGAGAAACCATACTCTCACTGTATTATGTAGAATGAAGATCCGCGAATGCCGCAAGGGGCAAATCTATGATCTTGGGTTCGTTGACCCATATACCGTGAATGGGTATACTGTCGACAACTCTCCCAAGGACACGGAGAATAACTTGGTATATGTCTTAAGGAAAACTCATACAAAAGGGCAATACTATTTCCTTACAACTTCGCGTGAGTGTTACTGTCTTCACACATTAAATCTTTTTCGCTTACTCCATGTGTTAAGTGTAATTGATGAGTTATGCATATATTTGTGTGTCCGCAGGTTTCACTATATCCTGCTAGTCATTGAACCCGACACCGGGATAGTAGAAGTCATGGACTCGAAGAGTAAACCCCTTGAGGCGTGGGGGGACATGGCTGATATCCTCCACAAGGCTTGGAAACGGTTCACCAACAAGTCTCCGGGTTTAAAGAATAAAGAACTTCGAATAAAACATGTACCGGTAAGTACTACTGGCTAGGCCGCGCATCTCTTTGATTCTAATTTCAATACCATTATTATCATCCTTGATTATATATATATTATTTTGATTGAACTTTGTTCTCGTAAAGTGCTTGAGGCAAGAGGACGGGAATAATTTATGCGGGTTCTACGTTTGCGAGTTCATCCGCCAGAATACCCACCATATGAGGGACATTTTGGAACAACTTGATGTAAGTAAACAACATTCATGGCTTTATTTTATCACCTTGTGTTTCGTTCACATACACACACATATATATATTGACCACCATACCTTCTTCAAATTATTAGATCCAACGGTTGCGGAACGGTCTTCTAGCAACCGAGCGTGTACGAGCAATTCAAGAAGAGCTGGCGGGATTCTTACTTGAGCAAGTCATAGCTCCAGACGGAGAACACTTTGTGGCCGACATCCAATATCAAAGTTGATGTAGACATATATATATATATATATATATATATATATATATATATATATATATATATATATATATATATATATATATATATAGCCCAACTATTCTTGAACCCCCTTAAGAGTGGTTCTAGAATAGCTATTCTCGAACCCCCTAAACCAACCGAACCAACCGAGCTAGGAAAAACCCACCTGGGAAGCGAACTTCCTATCGTGCAGTCCCCACCACGAAGATCCTGCATCCCGCCCCACTTCCCATCGCCAGCGCGCCACCGCCACCACCTCCCGCCCGCGCCGCTTCCCCGCTGCCGCCCCGCCGCCTCGCGCGCACCGGCGACCGGCGCCCCACCACCTACGCGCGCCCCGGCGACCCCGCCTCACACACACACGCGTGCCCCCGGCGACATCCGCCTCGCCACCGTCGCGCGCCCCCGGCGACCTCCGCCCCGGCCGCGCGCCCATGGCGACCTCCGCCCCGAAGCGCCGTGCTCCCGGCCCCGCCCCCCACTACCGCGCGCCCCGCGACATTCCCCACCACGCCCCGCAACCGACGACGGCCGCCCCACCCCTTTCGCGTGCCGACCTCCCCCGCCCCACCACCGCCACGGGCACGGCCCCCTCCACCCCCACCAACTATCAGAGGGGCCACTGCCTTCCCCTGTTACGCAGATTGGTGAAGTTCACATTCCCCGAATTAAGAAGTTCAGAAGGCTGCTGCATAACTAAACATGAAAATTTGTAATCTGCAGGAAGTTCACTTCTACAAGACTCGGTAGTTCACATCTGCAGAACTTGGATGTTCACATACACGAAATTTGTAATCTTAGAAAATTCTCCAGATTTCAAAAAATCGGGAAGTTCACATCTGCAAGACTTGGAAGTTCACACTCACAAAATTCAGAAGTTTAGAAATTTTTTCTAGAGTTCAAAAAATGGGAAGTTCACATCCGCCCGAATTTAGATGTTCACTTTCGCAGATTGGTGAAGTTGACTTTCGCCGAATTCAGAAGTTCAGAAGGCTGCTACATAACTAAACATGAAAATCGAAAATTTCACTTTGAACGCAAAAAATAGAAGTTCACATTATTTTGGGAAGTTCACTTTGAACAAAAGACAAAACACCTCGGAAGTTCCATTCGAACAGGTGGAAGTTCGCAATATTTTCAGAAGTTCACTTGCCACCACCGGGAAGTTCACTTACCTCCATACGGAAATTCACTCCCCGTATAGAAGTTCATATTTGAAATGGAAGTTCACTCCTTACAATGTTGAGGTCTGTCTGGAAGTTCAGATGCAGATAAGGGGAGATCTGTTCAGATAAGTGCAGATGCGATGGAGTTCGCTATATTTTCTGAAGTTCACTTCAAACTAGACAAAAGTTTTCGGAAGTTCGCCTGTACAATATTGAAGTCCGTCGGGAAGTTCAGATTCAGGGGAGAAGAAGTTCACATCCACAGAAGTTCGCTATAATTTTATTACATGCCTGAAACTTTTATACCGCGATCGGAAGTTCACTAACAGATATAAGGAAGTTCACTTCTATATTCGAGCACCTCATGCACTCTGTTTTTCTGGACGGAAATCATACGCATAGAAATCATCCGTACAACCACCGATTGCGCAAATCGACCAACTCAACGTACAATTAGCACTAATATAACTCTACTAATACTCCAACATATCGCAATGCCACACCTAATCAATCTAGATGAGCCAATTTCGAAATGTTCTTGTGTCGGCGTTATCTTCACTTTTATGTATTTCTGAAATTAAACTAAAACCATTTAGAATTTGGAAAAACATTCAACATGAAAAAGATTCGCCTAATCAATATCTTTTCAACGCAATATCATTTGGAACATTACGATAAGTGGTTCGGAAATAAGCCCCAAAAACAGTTCGAAAATCCGAGAAGTTCGAAAAACGTAATCACGAATTTTCAAATCTGCTCTTAAACTATAAAGAATTTAGAAAAGTGTTCTTCATGAAAAAGATGCGCCTAGTCAGCACCTTTCCAACGGCATATCATACGCATCATTCCGATAAACGGCTTGAAAACTGGAACCCCAAAACTGTACATAAATAGAGAAATCCGCGAAAACGTCATTTTGTATTTTTCAAATTAGTTTTAATGAGTATATAATTTGGGAAAACAATGAACACGAAAAAGTTGCGAAATTTCCGTGCGAATCCAACGGTATATTATACGCATCAATCCGATAAGCGGTTTGAAAATCATCATGGAAATACTGTCCGCACGAACATGCAATTATGTTATTCCGTCGCGAAGTTCACTAGGAAAACACGCGGAAGTTCAGAAAGGGTTCGAGAATAGTTATTCTCGAACCGGTTCGAGAATAGCAGACCTATATATATATATATATATATATGCATGAACGTGTGTCACTTTGATCGATATATGTAATATAATGGTTTCCTATATATATATTTGAATTGTCTGCATTAATATTATACCGTGTTTCGAATGGGGCAGTCTGCCGCGGCAGCGTTTAGTGCAATTTCTGCCGCGGCAGAGTCTGCCGCGGCAGGGAAGGGCACTAAAATGCTGCCGCGCACAAACCTTTGCACCGGTTCGTATTACTAACCGCCGAGCGCCCCACAGCCGGCCACGTGGTGACCCCTTTAGCACCGGTTCGTAAGCGAACCGGTGCAAAAGGGGGGGCTTTTGCACCGGATGGTTTGCACCGGTTGGCCATCCGGTGCATATGGCCAATACCAACTGGTGCAAAAGGCCATATTTCTACTAGTGTTACCTTAATTCCAAATTTTACAATCTGCATGAACCTGCATCCCAAACCTTGTTTATGAGCCTGATTCTGAAATCACACCTCATATACACTGGCCCAAGAGATCTTTCTGACAACAACACATTAACATTTCTGTTCTTGATAGATTCATGTATCAAGGGCTCATGGCCTTGCTATGCTTAACACCTTGGTACTTCACATGGAATCTTTTTATGCGCATTCAAATTTGCACACATTTTGCTACGTGTACAATTTTCATTTTCACTTGTGTAATAATAAAAGTGTGCGAACATATTTTTCAAAATGATGTATGTCTTCTTATTAATTTGTACTTTCACTAGGAATAGCTCGTATTATTAATAAGAAAACATCATTTTCAAAATAGTATGCGAACATCATTTGTACTTTTCTACATTGTACACCCTCTAGAGTTTGTCTAAATTCGGACGTATCTAATGCTTAGATACATTTAAATTTAGACAAACTCCCCTTATGTTCCATGTGAGGGAGTGAGTACTTATAATATTTCCACAACTTTTACTATTAGTTTTACTTATAGTACGTTCACAAAATTAGAACAAAAATAGATGAAAAAATTATAAGAAGAATACAACATACGGAGTATAATTTAATATGTACTAGTGGTCAAAGTCCTATATAAAAGGCAAACATAAAATTGCGCGCCCTAGCCTGCATCCCCTTGGCTCGCATGGGGGGAGCAAATTTTAGCCCGTTTGGATGCCTGGGCCGAGTCGCGTTGTCTCATTAACCGGTTCTCAAAGCACCCCAGGACAGGCCCTGGAGGAACGCCCGGAATGGCAGTTTCTCCGGGGCCAGGTCCGTTGCGGCCAGAAGCCTGCACGCGTGGAGAATGGAGGCGGAGACGCTGCGTCCCTTCGGGAGCACGCGCCATAATTAGCCTCACCGTTCCCCTTTCCTTCCTCTCACTCGCGACCGCAGTCTCACCTCCCCCAAACTGTCACATCACCCGGCGGTTCCCCTCCCGCCGACCAATCCGCCGCACCGACGCACCGACGAGCACCGCTACCGGAGGAGGAGACGTCAACGACCAGGACCTCGACATCGGCCGCAATCTACTCCGCAGTCCTCATCGGCATCTCGTCTTCGCCCGCGACCTCGAGCTCGTCCGGAAGAATGGTGGTAAGTCCCTCTCCTTCTCACCTTCGTACTCGTTCTGTTCAAACATGCCATTTTTGGGCATTTCCGACGACATGCACATTAGATCTGCTAGGGTTTCCGTTAGGACAGCGGTCGGATTCACGTTTTGCAAGGTGTTTGTCTCCATTTCTTGCAGTTCTTGTCCAGTTCTTGCATTTCACGGTCTGGATTTGCTTAGATCTGTTACTATAGTGTCGGATTGCGGTAGATCCTTCCTAGACCGCCCTTTGGATTGCTGAAACTGGCAGATCTTACTGTGCATGCATAGAGGCGAATGTTTTTTTGTGTTCGGGTTAACCATGTTGTCATTGTTGTGCGATAAGTTGAGCTGAGTCGCGCTAGTTTGTTTAGACGCAAGAGGAGTGGGATGACTTGAAGAACGAAGTTGCAATTCTCAAGAATATGCAGAGAACACAAGCACAAGTGATGAGGGCTAAGAAACAGGAATGATAGGCAGAAAAACAGGCTTTAGAGGCTGAGAAGTGAAAGCTAGAGTATGACTTACACGATCTGCTTCAAGTGAACTTTGCAATCAAGGACAAGCTCAAGAGGATCAGGGCTACTTGTGAGGAGTGATGAATGTGATGTAGACGTACTGTATGATAATTTGTAATGTGGCCTAAGTACAATTTGTAATGTACCCTAAGTACCACTCGTAATGTACTCAATTTGAAGTGCCAATTTTGTTGTTTCTTGATTGAACTAGGCCAATGATTATACCCTGAGATCATAGTATGAGGAGATGATTGATCAGAACCTATGGCATGACTTAACAAGACCAAGCCATTGGTTCTGTTCAAACATCTCCTACATATGTCCTCATTGTACGAGGCCTCTGATACCCTGCTTTGCATGTTTCCGCTTCTTTAGTTCTGCATTGGCCAATGATTCAACTATGGCACAACGACAGGCATGGTGCTACCCTCAAACTTAGTCATGTGTGCCGTATTACTGACACACTAGACTTACTTTGGGGACAGTCCCTCTGCCTGCCGTGTGATCCTACATATGAGGCCTCGTTTTGGTATTGTTGGTGCATTGGCCAATGATTCAACAAAGGAACAATGGCAGGCTAGGTGGTGGCCTCAAACTTAGTCATGTGTGCCAATGTCGTAGCACACTACACTTAGTTTGTGGTCACTCCCTATGCCTGGTGTGAGCAAGTGTATGAGGCCTTACTAATGTTTCTCGAACCGGACCGCCCAACAAAGAGGCCGTCAGCATAGAAAAGTCTTCGGCGTATGGCACTATGTGCTAGCGGCAACCATCGGCACAGAAAAGCCGTCGGAATCCGTCTGGCATGCGTTGCCCCTAGAGTTTTCGTGACGGCGAACCGCCCCACCCCCCCCCGAAATTGCCTTTTAGTTTTCAAAAGAATATAAGGACGTCATGTTTCGGTAATTAAAAATAAAATCCTTTGAGATGACAATGTATTGTGTGTTCTAGCTGTTTGGAAAATTTAAAAACATGAATTTCGATATATTACGCAACATGGCGTCATGTTTCGGTAAAACTGTTTTTCTGGCTGCGAACGACCTCTAATGAAAATGTTTTTTTATATGAAAAATATCTACGGAAAATTTTACGTGCCGTTACAATTTTTTTGGATTCCTCAAAATAAAAATAAAAGAAATATGAGTTTTTTCAGGTTTTAGATTTCGGTGATTTTTTATAAAAAAAAATCAAATTCAGTTTCTTGTTATTTGCATTCAAGATTATTACTACTTATTGATTGTTGTTTAGTCAAATAGTTTTTTAGAATTTAAATAATATAGAAGTGTGATGTTTTGGCATAAAGATTAATAGGATTGATAGGGTACTATTGTCAGCATAGTATACCTTCTCTGCAAGATGCTTGTCAGGAAGGAAGGAACAAGTTAAGTTTGTTGAGATGGGAGCAGTTTGAGGATGAGTGACCGATGGGATGAGAGCAATTTGAGTAGTGACCGTGGGAAGTTTGACTATTAATTAGTAATTTAACTTTTTTTTGAGATGATTAGTAATTTAACTTGATACTGCACTAGCCGATCTTCTGTTATTCTGAAGAACAAAAAAGAGGGCTGGTGCCAACGTTGGCCTTGTACGTAGGTTCACGGCGGCGGATCGATCTACGAGAGTGCGACGGCTCCAAGTTGCAGCCGCCCCACCACAACACGATCGACGTCGACGCTAATGGACCATCCATCGGCTTATGCGTAGCGGATCGAATTACCAAAGCTTCAAGACACGAATTTCGGCCGGCTAAACGTGAGGTTTGGTGACAAATTTTGTGGCCGTAAATGTGTTGCAGCCAAGGCACGAGCTGGTGTGTGTGTGTCGACATGGATATCGCTCTCGTTTCTCGAATCTGCGATCTCGCTACGCAACGGCGATACGCGCGTACGCATGCACGAGATTGATCGATCGGTTCGTTCGTGGTGCATGCGTGACGGCCCGAGCAAGTTATGATTGACAACAAGATCGAAGCTGGAAGCTGGATGGATGGTTTCAGCGTACATGGAAACGGCGTGCTCCATCCGAATCTCATCAGACCCGTCACGTTTGTTCGCGGACAGGAGAAATGGTCAACCAAACGTCCCTCCAAAGTTAAGCAGCCGGCCATTGCATGAGGCACCGGACATAGGGAATCTAGGCCCAGACGTACCCAGGGACATAGTCAAAACTGATTAGGCTAGTTTTATTTCTTTTAGCAAATTATTTTAGTTTGCACCGCCTTCATTCCTAAAAAAACTGCTAATCTTTGCCTAGATATATATTTTTTTAATCGTAGATACATCAGTATCTATAAGTTGAGCAACTTTTTTTTTTTGCAAAGAGGGAGTACTAGTTTTTGGTATCGCGGGCTTTCGCGAGATGTCCGCTTGCAAACCTAGCTGTGAGGGCAATTCCTATATGCCGGTCAGGTCGGCGCATACCACGCATTGTATGGCCCGGCCCAGTCAGGCGCTTTTCTTAGTTTTCTTTGCTAATTTTTTTCTGCTTTTTATCTTATATTTTTATCGTTTTATCCTTTATGTTTAATTTTATTTTAAGGTTTTTAAAAATATTAGAATTCAAAAAAAATGTTTAGACTTCGAAATTAAATTTTTTTTTTAAGAATTCACTTTCAAAAATGTTCAATCTCGAATAATTTTCATTTTTTCAAAATGTTCAACTTCCAAAAGAATCAGAATTTTGAAAAAGTGTTCAATCTCAGGAAATGTTCAACTATAAAAATACTCAAATTTAAAAAACATTTAAATTACTATTTTTGTCCTTTTTTTGAAAATGTTAAATCTAAAATGTGTTCAAATTTTGAATAAGTTATATTGTTTAAAATTTTGTTTCTTAAAAAATATTTAGATTTAAAAACAAAATAAATGTAATAGAAAATAATAAAAAAGAACAGAAAAATGAAAAGAAAAGAAATTTACTTTTGGGCACATTTAACCGCTGCTGCATCGAGGGGTGTGCGGCATCCCGTAGGCGCCAACCTGATTGACATATAGAAGCTTCCGTTGTGAGACACCTTCGAACCAGAGAGGTGATGTGGGATGGGGAAGGGCCCAAACGAGTCCAATTGCATAACATCTAGGGCTATTTTCTAGCATGAGCCAGAGAGTAGATTTGGTGCTCACGTCATCTAGCATATTTTCGAGCCTGAGCAAGAGAGCAGATTTGGTGCACGTGACACCAGTGCTTCTGGTTTTAAATATTTTAAAATTTTCTTACGTGTTTTAAAATGTTATAAAAACCACCGCCGCCGCCCGCCAAACGATGGAGATCCTCTCCCTCCTCTGGTCGCCGCCGCTCCATGGCACTGCCGTCGATAGCCCGGTGCGGATCGCCGCCGCCGGAGACGCAAACCCGCACCCCCACGGATGCCGTGGTCGAGGAAGTCCGCCACCGTCACCATGCCTCCAGGGCTTTGCCCGGCGGCGCCTCGGGGGGGGAGGGGAGTCGCTGGGGGGCCGCCCGGCGCGGGTGCGGGAAGAGATAGGGTGCGGGAGGCTGCTAAAACCTGAGGGTCTATATGCAATATGCATACGGCATGCCCTTTAAAAATGGGGAGAGTTTCACTTCCCGGCCTCTGCACCAACCAGGGACGCACACAACCATTTGGCATGAGTACTAAGATTTTTAATCTTGGTTAAGATTAAAGCATAATCCTCAAGATAAACTGCGTGAGTACCAGGTCTAGCCTGGACCTTAAGTATAAATAGGAACCTAAATTCGCGTCCGTGAGGATTTGAACTCAGGTGCTGGCCTGTACATCCACTTCCCAAACTAGTTGAGCTATGCTCACTTCCTATTAGTTTGATTTGCATGTGGTGACAGGCTGATGGTTTAGCCAGACCTTGTATTCTTCATATTTTGATTTCTGGAATGAAGCTGTTCCGCTTACTTGCGGTGGAGAAACATGTTAACATGTAAGGCCCATTCTTTAAAATTTTAAGTAGTTTAGATCTTTGGTTCATGCATTACGCAAAGGACATGACTAATACACACAATGGGTTAAGTGTTCAGTAGTTTGAGTTGTGACTAGAGTGGCTGCAAGTGTCCTCGGCATGGTTATATCAATCAGCAATATATCTCTATGTTGATCTTTAGGTAAGCACCAGCAGGGTCATCGCTGTCAGACTCAAGAAAAGATTCAACAGTCTGGAAGAGGAAGTGCAAGCAGCGGCAGCGCATCGGCATCAAGAGAGGTATGTTGGCTCCCTCACACTGATCGAGTGTGCTTGCCGACGATGCTGAGAGTGTGAGCATGACCTGCATGTCCTGATGTACGCAGGTCTACACGTCCTTTGCAAAGCTGCCTCCATGCAATGCAATGTTCATGGTTGACTTTAGCTCGCTTGCTAGCTTGCTTCCTCTTGCTAGCTCGCTGCTCACAAATGGAAGGCTAAAGACTGCTATTAAGCGAACTACATAGTTTCTTCAATTCCAAGTAGGTTTTCTTCCTGGACATGTTTCTCCCTTTCTCTGGTGCTTCCATTCAAGATCTGAATTATGTCTCTCTTTCTCTTATTTTTCAGTAGATTTCGCTTGATCTTGATCTCCGTGAAGGCTAGGACAACTCAGCGGGATCTTGGGAGTGGAAGGGGTGTGCAGACTGAGGTACTGAGGTGTTCTCCTGCTGGAGAAGAATGTCGGCCTGATTCTTGTTGCGGTTCTTTTATCAGTTATGTATTGGTCCTTCTTAGCAATAGGTCGTAGCCGTTTAGGAGTGTGGGCTGAGGGAAGAAGTCTGTTGCAGATTGATAACGGAATACTGGACTCAAAACAGCCGTTGCAACTCAATGTTGGGGTGAGGGAAGAGGCCGAAATGTGTCTGTTTGGTGAAACTGAAAACATACAGTTTTCTCATTCTTTTTAATATTTTCGAGTGATGCACTTGGCATATTCTTATAGGCTATGAAAATGTGTCTGTTTCCAAATTTAAAAACGGGCAGCTGTTCAATAGTAACTTCCTATTTTTTACGGCGAAGAGGCTTGAATTGATTGCGATTCACGGACGAAAGAAGAAATAAAGCTGCAAAGTCAAGCAAACCAACTTGGAGTGTAATTTATTGAAATTCACCATCCCTTGCAAGCACAAGCATTGGGCGCGTAACAATCTATAGTACCCATGCATCTAATTAGCATTCAAAAGGCGGCAGCAACACTCTCCATGGTAGTTGCAGAAGCTATCATCGAAGCTATGACCAAGCCATTTACAGTTAAGCTTGCAAAAACGATAATCCTCTGGCGTTGGGTGTGGCTTGTTGCAAGATAAAAAGCTTCCACACATATAGTCCCACCCAGTTGTGCCTACGCAAGGACCAAGCATGGGTTACTCGAGAGTGTTTGAAAACCAAATATGAACAGATGGGTGTACGTACCTTCGTTGTCCCGAGCTGCATCACATGGCAATGAAGTGGCAGACATTAGGAGAACTACCAAACATAGAACCCTGGTGTTGTTCTTGATAATTTCCATGAGGAGTGGTTCCAAATTTCTTTTTTCCTCGTGTAACAATATGTATTTCTTAGGGGTTGATGTTTGTTGTGATATGCCCTTACGGTTGTATTATATAGAGGCACGACGAGATCTTTCAGGATTTTCCATTTTGAAAACAAGATTTTGAAAGATATTGCATTACTTTCTACATTAATGTTTTTATGTTTGCTTCTATATGTAGTGAGTAAGTGCCAATAAATATATTATATACAAGTACACAAAAAAATCTTCTGGACAACCTAGTTATTAAATATGGCCTATTCAATATATTAGTTAGTACTTTGAAATACCCTTAATATCACTTAGTAATTGATTGGTTAGTGATCTTTCTTTTTCTTCTCGGTTCTGCCACGTCTGCATCTACAAAGGTGAAGTTCTTGAATAGAGGGGGATGTTACCAATCCCATCATCGAGGGTGAACACCATCGAGGAAGGATCTAGACCATCCACTCGGGCTCTGAGGGCAATCCTCCTAGACAAAATGAGTTCTGTTAGCAGAAGGTGGTAGCCTTTTCTCAGGAAAAGAATGCTTGGCATGGGCCAAACATGTGGTGAAGTGGGCACGAATCGAAGCTAGTGGACCAATGTATAATCATCATCCTTGAAAGGACCTCTCACGGACGAGGTGATGCTCTTTTAAAAGCCAAAATCACTTGGATATTGGCGTTTGCGCAGCCTTAATGGAGTATTTCATGGAAGTGTCCAGTCTACAAGTCAATATCGTGAAATGTGTGCCTTACCCGATTTGTTGCACGGATTCTGATGTAAAATTTATGTCATATCACATACGGTCTCTGGTGGAGGTTTTCCCTGCATGTTATTGGGATTGTTGTTGTCAATCCAGAATCAATCAGTACCTCAACCCGGGGGGGGAGGAGGTAGAAAGAATGTCATAATATCAGCATCTAAGGACTCTTACCTCCCCAAAGGAGGGTGACTTCTACTAATCAACATGGCCATGTACGCTACCCGTGTGCATGCTGTACTTTCTCTTATTTTCCCGCCAGGATGATCAAGTGAATGAAGAAGCTTTGCCTGGCAAACACTAGAATTGAATGAGGCCAATGTGCTTCACATAAAAAACCAATTCTTCACATCATCAATGGTTATTTTTCTCGAGCACATTAAATATATTAAGATTTTTTTAGAATTCTTTCCTGGATCTCCAAGTTTATTGGGCGGAATCGATAAACCAATTCCGATATATCACACTTATGTTTGTTATTTTGAAGATTATTTTCAAAGCCTACGTTTCTCGCATATCACCACTAGAGCACCTCATTATCCCCCTTCATAGGTTGCCTTCAGCAAGAGTTGTTTTATCCATCACACATAGCTACCTTTGCATGATATTGTTCATGAGCTCAAGTCAAAGAATCTTAGTGCGATGATTCTAAAACTTGACTTTGAAAATCCTCAAGTCTAAATCATCTTGTCTGCAAAACTGATTATTGTGATTAATTTTTGACTTAGCAGCTAGCTTTTTTTTTTTGAGGGTTACTTAGCAGCTAGCTTGGGACCGTCTTCTTTTACTGAGCATATCTTCAAAAGGCACGACCCATCTGAGGCCTCGTGGGCCTTATGTGGCTTTTTGGAGATACTAGTCATATATTTTTCTCCTGAGTTTTGGCAAAGTTAATATGGACAGAAATTCAAGAGATGCTTAAGGTTTAGTGGAACCTCGCGTCGTTCTTCCAGTTCTTCTTAAATTCTTTAGAACTTTTCCAGAAAACCTTGGAATTTTATTTGAATCCTCTTTTCTACGCAATGTCGGGCTTTATGGGATCACATGCAATAAGCTTACTATTGAAGCGAAATTTCCACGTCAACTGGCTGATTGCATTTTTATCTAGTAGTGGCGCCAGTTTCAACCCTAAGGAGTAAGGACTCGCATCTTGTGGATATGTAGCTGGCTTCGCTTCTTCAACTCTGACGCTACGTATTCAGCCCCACTAGCTGCTCCAACCTCTTAATCGTGCATATGCCATAGTATGCATGTGTTTTTAACACTGTTCAAAAAATCATCCGATTCAACGATTAATCACCCGATTAATCCCTATTCAGTGGTCATCGATTAGCCGATAAACACATTTATCGCCCGATTAACTCATTTATCGTCCGATTAATCGGCCGATTTGCCTATTAATTGTTAATCGTCAGCCGACCGAGTTGATCCCGATAAGCGATTTCCTCAACATTGGTTTTTAATGTGTGTTATGTGTGAGGTGTTAATCTTTTTGGCTGAAGAGCATGGTTGCAAACTTAAGCTGGTTCCGCAGCAGGTGGTTTACAACCTATGTCAACCTAAATTATTAAAATTTGGCATTCATTGCCTTTGATCTAATTTATTTTAGGGAGTAAAGTAATTATGAGCTGCCTAGCGTAGCATTGGTTATTAGGTCTTTCACAAGGACTACCTTATTGCATTATCCCTTCAGTGTTGTTTTGTAGTGATGCTACATTTAATAATTTTAGGCTCATGCATCTGTGTTACTAGACTAGCCAAAAAAAAAATGAACGTATGGAAGGATTGTATCTTAGCTAATTAGCATGCCACATTAGCATAGGATACAACGCTAAGAAATCTCCATTGGCCATTGTAAAAGTGTTATCACCGGATTTTGGCCAAATCAGGAGATGGGCCGTAAGTGAAGATGGGCTTAAAAGATATACACGTGGAGCATCTTTAAAGCGGCCTTGCGCGAAGAGTTTGGGCTTAATTGCCTATGTATCTGTAATATAGTAGATCGCATCGTAGTTTAGATTACAAGATAGAGTTTGACCCGTGCACGGTTAGGTGCACGTCCAAATTAGAAAGTCCCTTGGACTATAAATATGTATCTAGGGTTATCGGAAAAGGAGGACAATCACGTTCACAACAAACACAAATCAGACGCATCGCCACCCCTTCTTTCGAGGGTTTCTCCCGGGTAAGCACCATGATGCCTAGATCGCATCTTGCGATCTAGGCAGCACAACGTTTATTCGTTTACCTTGTGTTGCTCGTACCGAAGCGTTGTTGATGGCGAGTAGCACTATTTATCGTAGATGTTTTGGGGCTTGCATAGATGCTTTTCTCGCATATCTGCTTAGCTATGCCGTCCCTCAACATCTAGCTGCCCTTACACCTATCTAGGTGTGAGGGCAGCATCTTGCTTGTTCGTTACTTAGTAGATCCGATCTGTTATAGTTGCTCCTTGTCTTCAAGGATTAGTTTAATATCCGTATGGTTAGGCCTTGCAAACGGGTTGAACGATCCGGTAGTGCGTTAGGTATGGTTTGTTAGTCCTAGGAGGGATGTTCCGGGAATTAACGTAATGTTGGTTTTTAGGCCTCTTTTAGGGTTAGTTTTCCATTATCTTTCGTGTCTATTAGGCTCAACTACGTGTAGGATGTTCCGATCATACGGTGAAAACCCTAAACTGTCGTAGATTGGTTTAGCTTTGCTGTGATCAAGCAGGATCCCCATGTCATTGAAAATCCAACGTGAACCATGGGGCGATCGGCTCTTTGAGCCGATCCGCAGGGCAACCTGAGAGCCGATATGGCTCGTATTTAATGTTTATGTGTCTGCCATGCAGGAACTAATCGAAGCAATCCACACCTTCCCGGCCAGTATAGGTCAGGTGGCACGCCCTGCAGCAGCCAGGTCGTGTGCCGGAGCATTTGCGGACGACGTCGAGGGACCAGGGCCGCTGCCGCCTTGGAAGCCTCCCTCTTCGTGTTGCTTAACCACCGCCGCCGGTGGGCTTTGGCAGGCAACACATTCTGCACGCCCGGTGGGACATCGGGACAATCTTCCGCAACCATGTCGTCATCTGCACCTCAGATTGCGGGAGAACCACCAAGTATGAGGATCTGCCTCCCGAGCATAAGAAGAGATATGACGAGCTCAAGGCAATCTTGGAAGCCGATCTCATCGGCGCTTTTGCCGCACGGATCAAGTTCAAAGGGTTCCAACCCGAAGGCGCGCTAGATAGCCTAGATCTATCTCTCCCTTCGGACAAACGTACCAGAGCCCTGCGACAGGAAGTCAATTATGCCGTTGCTCACTCTCTTCACCGGCATGCTGAGAGCCTGGTGAACACTCTAGAGCGTGTCGCGCTCAATGTGGTGCAAGAAGTCACGAAGCACAAGTACTCTCCGTCAGGTCCTGCTCTAGGAACTCACCAAGGGAGGTACCGCTCTACACAAGGCCACCACCGCAACACACGTTTGCAGCTCCACAGAACAAGGTTCACCGGCGTATGTCGTCTACAAGGAGGGAGGTGATCCAGGCGACTACCAATTCCTGTATGAGCCGCCCAAGGAAGTTCCACATGGATACGTGTGCACATACGTGCCGGACCGCAACAACCTGGATGACCCAGGTTACAGGGAAGGACTGCCACGGCAGGGAGGAGTCGCTGGAGGAGGAAGCAGTTCTGGAGCGGATGCTGAGAAACAGGCGTGGCTAACTAAATATGCCACCAATACAAGTCATGAACGATCAGCTTCTGCAGCTCCTACGGTGGATGAGATCACCTCCATCATGAGAGACAAGTTCGGCATACTGCCGAAGAAGAGGATGATCGGCTATTCCAAGCCGTATCCCAACAACTACGACCTGATCCCGCTGCCACCTAAGTATCGGCTTCCCGACTTCACAAAATTTAGTGGATCAGAAGGAACCAGCTCGATCGAGCACGTGAGCCGATACTTGGCACAGTTGGGCTGGTCTCGCTTCGAACGAGCTACGTGTGAGGTTCTTCTCGCTCTCACGGTCCAGCCTTTGGGTGGTACACCTCGTTGTTACCAGACTCGGTTCGGACGTGAAGCAAGGAAGAGCAATTCCATGAACAATACCATTCGGAAACCACGAAGCTAGCCTTGCCGATCTGACTCAAGTTCGGCAGAGACGAGGAGAGACGGTATCGAGTACATCCAGAGGTTCAGGACCGTGGAACCGATGTTATTCGGTTCGCCTAACTGAGAAGGAAGCAGTCGAGCTGGCGGTAGCAGGATTATCAGCGCCGCTCAAAGATGTGACCTTCCAAGCGAGTACAATTCAGGCGCACATGGTTCAGAAGTTGACAGACATATGAACACGCCATCCAGTGTACCAGGACAAGTACAAGCGCGTCGCCCTGATCGAGACGGATGAAGATGAAGACTCGCAGAGATCAGGAGGTCGCTGTAGCTGAGTGACTCGGGGCAAAACCCGTGTCCCCAAGTGGGTGAAGCAACCAGGGCCTATGAAGGGGTTCAACTTCGATTTGAGCAAAACGAGCAAATTTTTCTGCTGAAGGAGAAACAGCTGAAGTTACCCGAAGGCCACAAAATCCCCACGCCTCAAGAGATGAACGGCAAGCCATACGCAAATGGCATCATACGTTCACCCATACCACCGCAAAGTCCTTCGCGGACAGATTCAAATGGCGATAGAACAAGGCCGATTGCTCTTCGGTCAGTTTTCCATGAGAGTTGACACGCAGCCGTTTCCGGAAGTCAACATGGTCGATCTCAGCCAGTGCATAGAACGCGAGCCAGGTTTCTCGGTTGATATCAATATGGCAGGGCTCGCAGATCGCCATGGCGATGATAAGCCAGAGAGTAGTCACTCTCGTGGCAAGGATAAGAAGGAGGCCGATCCACGCGACCGGCCCATGATGACAGACGGTATTTGACGGAGGAAGAAGTGATCAGCGTGCGGTATCAACGACCACTTTCCGCGCACCTCCTTAACAAATATGAACAGCAATACGACCGACGTCGGCGCTACGACGTAGATGATGATAAATATCGTCGGTCTGATGCAGACAACAGGAAATACCGGCGAAGGGTATGAGTGTCACGCTAGAGGGAGGTCAAGGGAGCAGGAGGACGTGGACAGGCATTGGAATTGTCCTTTCTTCAAACACCTGCTGGGACTCAGGAATGAGCCGATTGCCTACAATCGAGAACTGCCCGAATGTACAGAAGAGGAAGGGAACAAACAAAGTTTCAGTGTTCAAGCGTCTAGGACCTCTCCCACCTCGAACAAACGAGCTGAGTCATCCCAAGATGAAGACTTTGAAGAGTCGAAGAAGAAGATAGATATCACCGACCAAGGTGGTGTCCCGATGGACTCAGCCACTCCCAAAAGCGTAGAGTGCAACGGCTCAGAAACTTGGAAGAAGCCGAGGCGCAATACCCGTGAAAATTCAGCAAACACTGGAGACGAGCTCGCCCACCGAAGAAAGTGTGGCGACCCAAGCAGGAGAAAGCCGATGCAGGGACATCGGCTGATACAAACATGGTGTTCGTTCTCCCGTCAGAGTTTTGTGCTCCAAAAGACGAGGAAGCCGATTTTCAGGTGCAACTCATGGAGCCCGATGATTGGAGAGCCGATATCTTCAATTACTTGAAGGATCCGGCTCGGGGGGCACCTAAACGGATAAGATACAGGGCCATGAAGTACGTCCTGATTGGGGATGACATGTTCTACAGGACCTTGGAAGGGTTACTTCTCAAGTGTTTGGGGCCAGCCGAGTCCAATCGGCTCTTGCATGAGGTACATGGAGGTGCTTGTGGAACGCACCAATCGGCTCATAAGATGAAGTGGCTGATCAGGCGATCGGGATTTTACTGGCCCACTATGCTCGAAGATTGTTTCCAATATTATAAAGGGTGTCAGGCATGTCAGAGATTTGGGAACATTCAGATGGTGCCCGCATCAGCAATGAATCCTATCATCAAGCCGTGGCCATTCCGAGGATGGGGTATGGATATGATCGGCAAGATACATCCTCCTTCGAGCAAGGGTCATGTATGGGTTCTGGCCATTACAGATTATTTTACCAAATGGGTAGAGGCCGTCCCTATGAAGGCAGTGAACGCGTCAGATGTTGTCGATTTTGTGAAGGAGCACGTCATCCACAGATTCGGGATTCCCCAGACTATCACAACCGATGGAGGTTCGGTTTTCGTTTCAAGGAGTTCAGGAAATTCTGTGATGATATGGGAATCAAGTCGATCCGATCGTCGCCATACTACGCTCAAGCAAATGGACAGGCTGAAGCGTCCAACAAAAGTTTGATCAAGCTGATTAAGAGAAAGATCGACGAGAATCCTAGACGTTGGCACGAGATATTGTCAGAAGCTTTGTGGGCTTATCGCATGTCGTGCCATGGAGCCATAAAAACCTCGCCATACCATCTGGTCTATGGACAAGAAGCCGTGTTACCTTGGGAAATCCAAGCCGGGTCGAGAAGGGTTACATTTCGGAATGATTTAACTACTGAAGAATATGCAGTGATGAGCGACATTGAGGATGCAACGGAACTTAGACTTTGGTCACTTGAGAAGATCAAGGAGAATAAAGCCAAGGTGGCTCGGGCATATAATAAAAAATTGAAGCCTACTTAAAGCCTCCGTCGCGAAAACCCCAGTACCGAGAGCCACGATACGGAAAACCTTCCAGAGACGCCGCCGCCGCGAATCCCATCTCGGGGGATTCAGGAGATCGCCTCCGGCACCCTGCCGGAGAGGGGATTCATCTCCCGGAGGACTCTTCATCGCCATGATCGCCTCCGAAGTGATGAGTGAGTAGTTCACCCCTGGACCATGGGTCCATAGCAGTAGCTAGATGGTCGTCTTCTCCTTGTTGTGCTTCATTGTTGGATCTTGTGAGCTGCCTAACATGATCAAGATCATCTATCTGTAATACTATATGTTGTGTTTGTCGGGATCCGATGGATAGAGAATACTATGTTATGGTGATTATCAATCTATTGTTTATGTGTTGTTTATGATCTTGCATGCTCTCCATTATTAGTAGAGGCTCTGGCCAAGTTTGTACTCTTAACTCCAAGAGGGAGTATTTATGCTCGATAGTGGGTTCATGCCTTCATTGACACTGGGACAGTGACAGAAAGTTCTAAGGTTGTGATGTGCTGTTGCCACTAGGGATAAAACATTGATTCTATGTCTAAGGATGTAGTTGTCGATTACATTACGCACCATACTTAATGCAATTGTCTTGCTTAGCAACTTAATACTGAATGGGGTTCGGATGATAACCTGAAGGTGGACTTTTTAGGCATAGATGCAGTTGGATGGCGGTCTGTGTACTTTGTCGTAATGCCGGATTAAATCTCACTATATTTATCATATCATGTATATGCATTGTTATGCCTTTCTCTATTTGTCAATTGCCCGACTGTAATTTGTTCACCCAACATGCTTTTATCTTATGGGAGAGACACCTCTAGTGAACTGTGGACCCCGGTCCTATTCTTTACATAGCATACAATCTACTGCAATTGTGTTTTACTATTTTCTTGCAAACAATCATCTTCCACTCGATACGTTTAATCCTTTGTTACAGCAAGCCGGTGAGATTGACAACCTCACTGTTTCGTTGGGGCAAAGTACTTTGGTTTTGTTGTGCAGATTCCACGTTGGCGCCGGAATCCCTGTTGTTGCGCCGCATCACATTTCGCCACCATCAACCTCCAACGTGCTTCTTGGCTCCTACTGGTTCGATTAAACCTTGGTTTCATACTGAGGGAAACTTGCTTCTATACGCATCATACCTTCCACTTGGGGTTCCCAACGGACGTGTGCATCTACGCGTATCAAGCTAAATTTCGCGCCGTTGCCGGGAGATCAAGACACGCTGCAAGGGGAGTCTCCACTTCTCAATCTCTTTACTTTGTTTTTGTCTTGCTTTATTTTATTTACTACTTTGTTTGCTGCACCTAAACAAAACACAAAAAAATTAGTTGCTAGTTTTACTTTATTTACTGTCTTGCTCACTATATCAAAAACACAAAAAAATTAGTTACTTGCATTTACTTTATCTAGTTTGCTTTATTTACTGTTGCTAAAATGAATACCCCTGAAATACTAAGTTGTGTGACTTCACAAATGCAAATAATAATGATTTCCTATGCACACCTATTGCTCCACTGCTACTAAGAATTCTTTGAAATTAAACCCTTTACTGAACTTGGTTATGAGAGATCAATTTTCTGGTGTTAGTTCTGATGATGCTGCTGCCCATCTCAATAATTTTGTTGAACTTTGTGAAATGCAAAAGTATAAGGATGTAGATGGTGATATTATTAAATTGAAAGTGTTTCCTTTCTCATTAAGAGGAAGAGCTAAAGATTGGTTGCTATCTTTGCCTAAGAATAGTATTGATTCATGGACTAAATGCAAGGATGCTTTTATTGGTAGATATTATCCTCCGCTAAAATTATATCTTTGAGAAGTAGCATAATGAATTTTAAGCAATTAGATACTGAACATGTTGCTCAAGCATGGGAGAGAATGAAAACTTTGGTAAAGAATTGCCCAACCCATGGACTGACTACTTGGATGATCATCCAAACCTTCTATGCAGGACTAAATTTTTCTTCGCGGAATTTATTGGATTCAGCTGCTGGAGGTACCTTTATGTCCATCACATTGGGGGCGGCTACAAAACTTTTTGATGATATGATGATAAATTACTCTGAATGGCACACGGAAAGAGCTCCACAAGGTAAGAAGGTAAATTCTGTTGAAGAAACCTCTTCCTTGAGTGATAAGATTGATGCGATTATGTCTATGCTTGTGAATGGTAGATCTAATGTTGATCCAAATAATGTTCCTTTAGCTTCATTGGTTGCTCAAGAAGAAAATGTTGATGTGAATTTCATTAAAAATAATAATTTCAACAACAATGCTTATAGGAACAACTCTGGTAATAACTATAGGCCATATCCTTCTGCTAATGGTAATGGTTATGGTAATTCTTATGGGAATTCTTACAATAATAATAGGAGTGTACCCTCTGGTCTTGAAGCCATGCTTAAAGAATTTATTAGTACACAAACTGCTTTTAACAAATCTGTTGAGGAAAAGCTTGATAAAATTGATACTATTGCTTCTAGAGTTGATAGACTTGCCTCGATGTTAATCTTTTAAATTTGAAAGTTATGCCTAATAATGATATTGATAATAAGATTACTACTACAGCAAATGCCATCCAAGTTAGAATTAATGAGAATATAAGATTAATGGCTGAACTGCGTGCTAGGTGGGATAGAGAAGAAAATGAAAAAATAGCTAAAGAGAATAATGTAGCTAAAGTTTGGACTATTACCACCACTAGTAATGTTAATTCTTCACATGTTGCTGCACCTCCTACTATCAATGGTAATATAATTGGTGTTGGCAATGTTACTACTCCTAGTGCAAAGCGAACAAAACTGCCTGAAATTGCTAAAACTGCTGAAACTGCTGTGATAAAACTGCTGAAATTTTTTCCAACCTTGGGAACAATGATCCCATTGTTGTAGCTCATAATGATTTAGATTTTGATGATTGCCACATCTCTGAAGTTATAAAGTTCTTACAAAAACTTGCTAAAAGTCCCAATGCTAGTGCTATAAATTTAGCCTTTACAAAACATATTACAAATGCTCTCATCAAAGCTAGAGAAGAGAAACTAAAACTTGAAACTTCTATTCCTAGAAAGTTAGAAGATGGTTGGGAGCCCATCATTAAAATGAAATTCAATGACTTTGAATGTAATGCTTTATGTGATCTTGGTGCAAGTATTTCTGTTATGCCTAAAAAGATTTATGATATGCTTGACTTGCCACCATTGAAGAATTGTTATTTGGATGTTAATCTTGCCGATAATGTTAAAAAGAAACCTTTGGGGAGGATTGATAATGTGCGCATTACGGTTAACAATAACCTTGTCCCCGTTGATTTTGTTGTCTTGGATATCGAATGCAATGCACCTTGTCCTATTGTATTGGGAAGACCTTTTCTTCGAACCGTGGTGCTGTTATTGATATGAGGGAAGGTAATATTAAATATCAATTTCCTCTCAAGAAAGGTATGGAACACTTTCCTAGAAAGAGAATGAAGTTGCCTTTTGATTCTATTATTAGAACAAGTTATGATGTTGATGCTTCTACTCTCGATGTTACTTGATTTGCACTTTCTGCGCCTAGCTGAAAGGCGTTAAAGAAAAGCGCTTATGGGAGACAACCCATGTTTTTACTACAATACTTTGTTTTATATTTGAGTCTTGAAAGTTGTTTACTACTGTAGCAACCTCTCCTTATCATGTTTTTCTGCCAAGTAAAGTTTCTATGTTAAAGTTGATGTTATATTTGGGATCGCTGCGCAACAGCATTGCTGTCACGAATCTGGGCACAGGCCTCTGTAGAAAATTCGAAAAAATCTGCCAATTTACGAGCGTGATCCTCATATATGTACGCAACTTTCATTAGTTTTGAGTTTTTCCATTTGAGCAAGTCTGTGCCAGCTTTAAATTCGTCTTTACGGACTGTTCTGTTTTGACAGATTCTGCCTTTTATTTCGCATTGCCTCTTTTGCTATGTTGGATTTATTTCTTTGATCCATTAATGTCCAGTAGCTTTATGCAATGTCCAGAAGTGTAAAGAATGTTTGTGTCACCTCTGAATGTGTGAATTATTAATTGTGCACTAACCTTTGCTTGAAGTTTGGTGTGAAGGAAGTTTTCAAGGGTCAAGAGAGGAGTATGATATACTATGATCAAGAGGAGTGAAAGCTCTAAGCTTGGGGATGCCCCGTGGTTCACCCCTGCATATTCTAAGAAGACTCAAGCGTGCCTAAGCTTGGGGATGCCCCGTGGTTCACCCCCGCATATTCTAAGAAGACTCAAGCGTCTAAGCTTGGGGATGCCCAAGGCATCCCCTTCTTCATCGACAACATCATCAGGTTCCTCCCCGAAACTATATTTTTATTCAATCACATCTTGTGTTCTTTACTTGGAGCGTCGGTTTGTTTTTGTTTTTGTTTTTGTTTTTGTTTGAATAAAATGGATCCTAGCATTCACCTTGTGGGAGAGAGACACGCTCCGCTGTTGCATATGGACAAATATGTCCTTAGGCTTTACTCATAATGTTCATGGCGAAGTTTCTTCTTCGTTAAATTGTTATATGGTTGGAATTGGAAAATGCTACATGTAGTAATTCTAAAATGTCTTGGATAATGTGATACTTGGCAATTGTTGTGCTCATGTTTAAGCTCTTGCATCATATGCTTTGCACCCATTAATGAAGAAATATATAGAGCTTGCTAAAATTTGATTTGCATATTTGGTCTCTCTAAGGTCTAGATAATATCTAGTATTGAGTTTTGAACAACAAGGAAGACGGTGTAGAGTCTTATAATGTTTAAAATATGTCTTTTATGTGAGTTTTGCTGCACCTGTTCATCCTTGAGTTTGCTTCAAATAACCTTGCTAGCCTAAACCTTGTATCGAGAGGGAATACTTCTCATGCATCCAAAATCCTTGAGCCAACTACTATGCCATTTGTGTCCACCATACCTACCTACTACATGGTATTTCTCCGCCATTCCAAAGTAAATTGCTTGAGTGCTACCTTTAAAATTCCATCATTCACCTTTGCAATATATAGCTCATGGGACAAAATAGCCTTAAAAACTATCGTAGTATTGAATATGTACTTATGCACTTTATCTTTTATTAAGTTGCTTGTTGTGCGATAACCATGCTTCGGGAACGCCATCAACTATTGTTGAATATCATGTGAGTTGCTATGCATGTCCGTCTTGTCTGAAGGATCTATCACCTTAGTGGTTGGAGCATGCAAAATTGTTAGAGAAGAACATTGGGCCGCTAACTAAAGCCATGAATCATGGTTGAAGTTTCAGTTTTGGACATATATCCTCAATCTCATATGAGAATAATAATCATTGCTACATGCTTATGCATTTAAGAGGAGTCCATTATCTGTTGTCCATGTTGTCCCGGTATGGATGTCTAAGTTGAGAATAATCAAAAGCGAAAATCCAAAATGCGAGCTTTCTCCTTAGACCTTTGTACAGGCGGCATGGAGGTACCCCTTTGTGACACTTGGTTGAAACATGGCATGCAAAGATCCGGTAGTCCAAGCTAAGTAGGACGAGGTGCGGGCACTATTAGTATACTATGCATGAGGCTTGCAACTTGTAAGATATAATTTACATAACTCATATGCTTTATTACTACCGTTGACAAAATTGTTTCATGTTTTCAAAATAAAAGCTCTAGCACAAATACAGCAATCGATGCTTTCCTCTTTGAAGGACCATTCTTTTACTTTTATTGTTGAGTCAGTTTACCTATCTCCCTCCACCTTAAGAAGCAAACACTTGTGTGAACTGTGCATTGATTCCTACATACTTGCATGTTGCACTTGTTATATTACTTTATGTTGACAATATCCATGAGATATACATGTTACAAGTTGAAAGCAACCGCTGAAACTTAATCTTCTTTTGTGTTGCTTCAACGCCTTTACTTTGATTTATTGCTTTATGAGTTAACTCTTATGCAAGACTTATTGATGCTTGTCTTGAAAGTACTATTCATGAAAAGTCTTTGCTTTATGATTCACTTGTTTACTCATGTCATTACTTTTGTTTTGATCGCTGCATTCATTACATATGTTTACAAATAGTATGATCAAGATTATAATGGCATGTCACTTCAGAAATTATCTTTGTTATCGTTTTACCTGCTCGGGACGAGCAGAACTAAGCTTGGGGATGCTGATACGTCTCCAACGTATCGATAATTTCTTATGTTCCATGCTACTTTATTGATGATACCTACATGTTTTATGCACATTATATGTCATATTTATGCATTTTCCGAACTAACCTATTAACAAGATGCCGAAGAGCCGATTGCTTTCTCTGTTTTTGGTTTCAGAAATCCTAGTAAGGAAATATTCTCGGAATTGGACGAAATCTTCGCCCAGGGTCCTATTTTTGCACGAGCTTCCAGAAGACCGAGGGGAAGGAAGTGGGGCCACGAGGCGCCGTCACCATAGGGCGGCGCGGCCCAGGCCCTGGCCGCGCCGACCTATGGTGTGGGGCCCTCGTGTGGCCCCCCACGTTGCCCTTTCGCCTACTTAAAGCCTCCGTCCGAAACCCCATCAGAGCCACGATACGGAAAACCTTCCAGCAGACGCCGCCGCCGCGAATCCCATCTCGGGGATTCAGGAGATCGCCTCCGGCACCCGCCGGAGAGGGATTCATCTCCCGGAGGACTCTTCATCGCCATGATCGCCTCCGGAGTGATGAGTGAGTAGTTCACCCCTGGACCATGGGTCCATAGCAGTAGCTAGATGGTCGTCTTCTCCTTGTTGTGCTTCATTGTTGGATCTTGTGAGCTGCCTAACATGATCAAGATCATCTATCTGTAATACTATATGTTGTGTTTGTCGGGATCCGATGGATAGAGAATACTATGTTATGGTGATTATCAATCTATTGTTTATGTGTTGTTTATGATCTTGCATGCTCTCCGTTATTAGTAGAGGCTCTGGCCAAGTTTGTACTCTTAACTCCAAGAGGGAGTATTTATGCTCGATAGTGGGTTCATGCCTTCATTGACACCGGGGGACAGAAAGTTCTAAGGTTGTGATGTGCTGTTGCCACTAGGGATAAAACATTGATTCTATGTCTAAGGATGTAGTTGTCGATTACATTACGCACCATACTTAATGCAATTGTCTTTGCTTTGCAACTTAATACTGAATGGGGTTCGGATGATAACCTGAAGGTGGACTTTTTAGGCATAGATGCAGTTGGATGGCGGTCTATGTACTTTGTCGTAATGCCCGGATTAAATCTCACTATATTTATCATATCATGTATATGCATTGTTATGCCTTTCTCTATTTGTCAATTGCCCGACTGTAATTTGTTCACCCAACATGCTTTTATCTTATGGGAGAGACACCTCTAGTGAACTGTGGACCCCGTCCTATTCTTTACATAGCATACAATCTACTGCAATTGTGTTTTACTATTTTCTTGCAAACAATCATCTTCCACTCGATACGTTTAATCCTTTGTTACAGCAAGCCGGTGAGATTGACAACCTCACCTTTCGTTGGGGCAAAGTACTTTGGTTTTGTTGTGCAGATTCCACGTTGGCGCCGGAATCCCTGTTGTTGCGCGCATCACATTTCGCCACCATCAACCTTCAACGTGCTTCTTGGCTCCTACCGGTTCGATTAAACCTTGGTTTCATACCGAGGGAAACTTGCTTCTATACGCATCATACCTTCCACTTGGGGTTCCCAACGGACGTGTGCATCTACGCGTATCAGTACCCGGTGTCGGAGGAGTCTTCTTCTTCAGACTCCTCCGCTTCTTCTTCCTCTTCGTCGGAGGAAGGATCCATCTCCCAGGAGAGGAGGTCGTCTTCGCACGCTGCTTCCAGCTCCCCGTCAACGAGGAACTGGGGGTCTTCCTCCCGATGGTGCGGGGTTCGTCGGCTTCCGACTCGATGGAGAAGTCCCATTCTCCCGCGTCCCAGTGCTCAGGCGCGAGAGCATCGTAGATGGCCATCTGATTGACCTCTGGCTCTACTTCGCTCGAGGAAGAGGATTAGGAGGAGGAAGAGGAAGACATGGCGTCAGAGGGAGAGGGTTTTTTGACGGACGGCTGGTTTGGAGCAGGGGGATGAAGAGGGGAACTGTTCGATGTGGCTAAATAAAAGAAGATATAGTGGAGATTTAATGCTCGGACAGTTTCCAAGGATGTGGTGCCAAAGTTGTCAAATCGTGCAGAGAAGTTGAGAAGGCAAGGCGTCATGATGAAGAATACTGCGACGTTCTGCTCTGCCACGACATGACCCCTCGAAGGAAAAACAGATGGTTTTGAAATTATCATTACCAAAACCAGGGGGCATGTGTTATCACCGGATTTTGGCCAAATCAGGAGATGGGCCGTAAGTGAAGATGGGCTTAAAAGATATACACGTGGAGCATCTTTGAAGCGGCCTTGCGCGAAGAGTTTGGGCTTAATTGCCTATGTATCTGTAATATAGTAGATCGCATCGTAGTTTAGATTAAAAGATAGAGTTTGACCCGTGCACGGTTAGGTGCACGTCCAAATTAGAAAGTCCCTTGGACTATAAATATGTATCTAGGGTTATCGGAAAAGGAGGACAATCACGTTCACAACAAACACAAATCAGGCGCATCGCCACCCCTTCTTTCGAGGGTTTCTCCGTAAGCACCATGCTGCCTAGATCGCATCTTGCGATCTAGGCACACAACGTTTATTCGTTTACCTTGTGTTGCTCGTACTGAAGCGTTGTTGATGGCGAGTAGCACTATTTATCGTAGATGTTTTGGGGCTTGCATAGATGCTTTTCTCGCGCATATCTTAGCTATGCCGTCCCTCAACATCTAGCTGCCCTTACACCTATCCAGGTGTGAGGGCAGCATCTTGCTTGTTCGTTACTTAGTAGATCCGATCTGTTATAGTTGCTCCTTGTCTTCAAGGATTAGTTTAATATCCGTATGGTTAGGCCTTGCAAACGGGTTGAACGATCCGGTAGAGCGTTAGGTATGGTTTGTTAGTCCTAGGAGGGATGTTCCGGGAATTAACGTAATGTTGGTTTTTAGGCCTCTTTTAGGGTTAGTTTTCCATTATCTTTCGTGTCTATTAGGCTCAACTACGTGTAGGATGTTCCGATCATACGGTGAAAACCCTAAACTGTCGTAGATTGGTTTAGCTTTGTTGTGATCAAGCAGGATCCCCATGTCATTGAAAATCCAACGTGAACCATGGGGAGATCGGCTCTTTGAGCCGATCCGTAGGGCAACCTGAGAGCCGATAGGGCTCGTATTTAATGTTTACGTGTCTGCCATGCAGGGAACTAATCGAAGCAATCCACACCTTCCTGGCCAGGTATAGGTCAGGTGGCACGCCCTGCAGCCGCCAGGTCGTGTGCCGGAGCATTTGCGGGACGACGTTGAGGGACCAGGGCCCGCTGCCGCCTTGGAAGCCTCCCGGCTCTTCGTGTTGCTTAACCACTGCTCGCCGGTGGGCTTTGGCAGGCAACATATCTTACTGCATCATGTTTGGCTTAGGCACAGGTTTTTTCTTGTGTGCAAAACCAATTCTAAATATAATAAAGCAATATACTCCACTGAATTAGTTTCATGAGTATACAACAAAGCCACTCCTAAAAAAACAATTCCTGCAAACTCGGTCCTTTTCATATATTACGTAAATTTATTCATATGAATCTGAAATATATTCACAGTGGTTCTAAAAAATGTTCAACTAGTAAAAAAATTGTAGTCTCAACTACCTCTGCGCCAGTTGTACAAAAACTTGTAGATCTATATTTTTTCAGCGTACTCTAATACTTCATCTTCTAGTGTAAAAATATAGTATATATGCTCTCATAGCTCAAAAAATATGTATTATATACAGATTGTAGGTTGCCAACGACAACTGAGCGCGAAGGAGATATGAGGCGACTTGGAATTAGAAAATACTTAATGGCATTAAATTGGCTTGATTTTATGATTTTACGGATGAAAATCATAAAGTTGCATAGTCGGCAAACATTAACCTAATTGTATACTTTATTGAAATTCACCATATCCTGCTAGCACAAACATGTGGCACATAATAGCATACAGTGTCCATCATCTATTTGGCTTTTCCAAAATGGCAGCAACACCTTCCACGGTCGCAGTAGCTGTTATCAAAGCTATAACCAAGAACTTTACAGTTAAGCCTGCACACGTTAACATTGCCTGGTGTTGGGTTACTGCATGCTGCAAAATCTCCACACAAAACTTCAAATCCAGTTGTACCTACGCACGAACGAAGTACTCAGATTTGCATACATAGTATAAATGCATGAGTTACTCAGATTGTTTGAAAACAAAGACTACATGGCACTCCCTCCGTTCTAAAATAACTTGCTCAACTTTGTTTAGATACAAAAAGTTGAGCAAGTTATTTTAAGATAGAGAGAGTATATCATTTTAATTTGTAAAGTAAACAAATGAGTGTACCTTTACTGCCCCCGGCTGCATCAGACGGTAATGAAGTGGTAGACACCAGGAGAACCACCAAACATAGAACCCAGTTGTTGTTCTTGGTAAGTGCCATGAGGAATGGTTTTCTATTTGTTTTCCCCCGGGTAGCTACACATAATTCTTATGGTAGATATTTATCGTGGCATATGTCTTTATGGTGCTATTATATAGCCGCACAACAAAATCTTGGAGGATTATCCCGTCTGAAAATAGAATCTTGAAAGATCTTGCATTATTTTCTACATTAATATTTTCGTTGTTGGTTTCTATGCATTTTTAGGTGGAAACTGGGAGCCTATATTATTATAAAAGTCAAACTATACAATAAAAAATATTATTCATATCTTTTGGATAGCCTGGTTATTTAATGCATCCTATTGGAGATATTAGTTAGTAGTACTCCCTCACTTACAGTTTATTAGGCGTGCGCGTATCCTTAGGTCGCAAATTTGATCAAGTTAGCATTAGTTATATGTTACAAAAATTATATCATTAGAAAGTTTCTATCTAATGATAATTTTTTGCATTATATAATTTAAATTATATAGGTCAAATTAGCGATATAGGGATACGGGAAAGACTAGTAGACTGAGACGGAGGAAGTAGTTTGAAATACCGTTCATCTCCCCCGTTGAATCATTTTTGTTCTTTTTGTTTCATTCTCGTTTATGCCATGTATATCTTGTGGACAGCCTGGTTATTTATTGCATCCTATTTGAGATATTACTACTTTGAAGTAACATTCATCCCGCTCATTAATCCTTAGGCTGGTCATAGTGCGGAGTAACTTAGACTAGTAACATATGCCATCTTACTAGTCTAGGTTATTACCTTCATAGTGGATAGTAACTTATTTGTGGTATCATGCACTGTATCATTTATTATGTTGTAGACTCATCTTGCCTTGAGGTGTGTGATGTTATGGTAACATAGCTAGTTACCACCTCACTCTCTTTCATTATTTATTAGCATGCCATGTCACCAAAATGCCTTGAGATGTGTGATATTACTAGCTATGTTGCTCCCACTATGAGCAGTCTTAGTGTTTTTTTCTTCATTCTCCTTTATGCAATGACTTCCATGACGGTCCCAATCATGTCGAGGAGTATGCCACAGGGAAGCATTTAAGCCACCCACTAGGCCTCCGAGGGCCATGCGCCTGGACAAAAGAAGAGGAAGGCACAATTTTGTGAAGGATTTTTTTTACCGTGAACATAGGGAAAGCCCCTACTATGTCATTTTATATTTTATATAAAAAAGAAGTGCAAAGGCGAAGGTGATGGCATATTGGCATTCCCTCTAGTGAAAAAAGCTTGGCGTGGTCCAAATTGAGTAACAGTAAAATAGAACTACGAGCAAGCCAAAAAAAATTAAAAAAATATATCAGCAAGCCACCACAACTATTTGACCCCCCGCAGTCGTACGATCGTGCCTCTGAACATCTCAGATCTTCTGTCACGTGGTCCATCGTTACTGGGCTGGTACTCTCAAGATAGACTTGGGAGACCTCCGGTTAACTGGGCCGACTGGGCCTTTCCGCAGGATCGAGCGAGAGAAGGGTTCTCTTCCGAGATGTGTAGCCTCTTCGTTGCCAGCCGACACGTCTGATTCGCCAAGGACCTCGCCGGGGATGCAAGGGGTCGGAGATGGGAGGCACTGAGGCAGCTTGGCCTCGAAAACCAAACCGCGCTCGGGCGGAGGCGGTGGCGGTGAAGTGTCTCCCTATTGCAGGTTAGATATGTGGTACCGCTCTGTATATTCTCCCCATTCATGTTCCACTTTCTCGATAGCAGGCGGTGGTTGATTTATGGTTTGGCAGCGGCGGTGAAGAGGAGGAGGCTGTGTCGACGGCTGTGCACGGGAGGCTTTGAGAATTTTGTGCTCCGTCTATTCGTCGCTGGTACCTATCCGGCATCGCGACGACGCGTCTTCCACAAGCTCCCATGGGCATTCTCTCCCTTGCGCTGACATTCCCGGTGCCGTCTACTCCATCACAGACAAAGTGGATGGGATGGTGAGGGTAATGCATATACTTAATTTTATTATTTCTGCACTTGAACCTGGTGTAATGGGCCACGAGTCTTCTACCCGATTCGATTTTTTACATCCGATTCCAGAGGATTTTATTTCGCTCGTTGTCCCTTTTTGAAGTTTTTGTGTAAGCCATCTGAACTCTGAAGAGGGAGTTAGAGTGCAATTTCATTGCAAGGAGAGCTCGTAGTGGTAGGTATTTTCTCCCTTCTCGCTGGTGCTCCATTACAAATTAATATGGACGGTTAAATTTTGTTTCAGATGCTATCTTTGTAGATTTGCTTACTACTATCAATAAACAAAATATATAGCTATAAGTAATATGCTTTGTCGTGTTGTGAAGCTATGAACGCAAGACACATGTTCATCTATAGGGCTATATTTCTAAGCATATCAGTAATTAAATCTCAACTTGTTTTTCCCGTTAAAGATTGCTTCAGAAGTTCTCTTTATATGCAGTGCGGAAATGATTTCCTTCTTCAGTTATCAGAAACAATAGGGAATTGGCTTTTAGCCTCAAATTATTAGCTAGGCGCGTTGCCGCGCCCACAGTGGCGGCGGCGTGCCAGACGATTCGGATATCCTTGGGAGTGTGTTTTTGTAATCGAGCTTGTTGTTTCTGCTTACCCAGCGTTGTGGAGCGGCCGCGCTCACGATGGTGATGAAGTGCTGGTGGCGAAGGAGATGTGATATGGAGTGAAGCCGGTGGCTTGCCGTGCCGCGGTTGCCATCAGCAGTGGAGGACGTGGGATTGGACGCGAGGTGTCGATGCTTATGTTCCACATCTTGAGGAAATCCGTGCGGACCTCGAGGCGCTACACAGCGCCATCGTGCATCTTTGGAAGGAGCGCGCCCGGTGACATGGAAGCAGTACCTAAGCAATGCCGCTTCTCCGTCAACATCGAAAGAACCATTGCAAAGGGCTCAACATATTTTCATTTTGTTTGTACCATTTCTTTTTGCTCTATCTTTTTCTTGCTTAACAGTTGTGCGCGTACAATTTTTGGTGCTTCTGCATTCAGTGTTGCGGAATTGTTCCATGTGGTTTGGCGGAATTTTGCGTGATTGGTATTGAATCGTGTATACACTACAACGGGTCAGCTTTTCATTCAATAGCCTGCAGTTTTAATGGCTGAATTAGACACGCTCACATGAGCAATTCTTCACACTTTCTCTCCTTTTGGCTCCTGATATTGACGTAAGGAGATGATGTCCAAATTGTATATGTTGTGATGGGGAACTCTGTTTAATTTATGTGCAATTGAAATTTTTACATTGACATAATGACATCCTCATATGTGGCCTTTTCTGTCTTTCTTCTAGGGTCAGTGGGCCACACACATTCTTTACCAAAGTTTGGAGGCTATTGATAATTGTATGGTTGATTTTCTTTCATATGCAATAGCATTCTGTGTCATTTACTTTGTATCATATGCAGTAGCTTTCTGTGCAGTTTCTTCTCGGAGGAGAGCGACTGGACAATGGGGCGGCTCTCTTCAAGATATGTGCTAGCAATGTTTGACCATGCACGGTGGTCCGACGTGGGTCTCAGCTGCATTTCTCATTCAGGCTTAGGGAGAGCGATGCCACCGGCCGATGGGATGGCGTCCTACGAGCTAGGACAAGAAGGCAGGGAGCCTTCTTCGACGATGGACCGATGAGGTTGCGGTTTCCGCTGCCCAGGTGCAATCCATGACAATATTATTGCTAGATCCTTCTTCGACTAGCTTCTTCAGACTTACCTCAAGCTGTTCTTAATGTTTTTTTTTCTATCGTGCTTGTTTGGTCGATGGTTTGTGAGCTGTTTTTCAGCACCTATGTAGTAAAAGGTTTTATTAGTTTAAAGCTGGACACTCGTGCCTTCTGTTTTAAAAAAAGTCTAATCCTTTTTGAATGAATAGATTTGATCTTGGCATTGACTAACGCAAAATATTTTAGTATTGTTCTGGAAGAAGCGGGTTGTTGATTCCATTTGGTTTGTCCTAAGGGGAAGGATGTGAACCAGGCTGAAAATGAATCCTATAATAAAAGTTTTAAAATGCTATTTCAAAGTTTCAGAAAAAATGGAAAAAATACACGCATGTATATATTATGTTGATACTTATTTATGCAGATTTTGGAACAAAAAAAACAACAACCATATATGACCTACACAAAAAATGTGAAAATGGAATTCCCTATTTTTGTGAACTGTACGGAACCACCCATTATAGTGTAATTTCGACATTTTGTCATTTTCGTATAGGTCACATACAATCGTATTTTTTCGTGCAAAATTATACAAATAACTATCAACATAATATGTACTTGTAAAAATCTATTTTTTGAAACATTTAAATATACTATTTTTCAATTTTGAAAAAAACGGGTTCACTAGCACTCGGGTGCATGGTATTTTCAGTCGTAACCGGCGCATTTTAAATAAGAACCTTCTGTCTTTGTAGTTGACTCTGCCGTAACATGGAAGAGTACATGCACCTGAAATGCAGGACTTCATCTTTTCCTTTTGTTGCGAAAATACAAAATATATCTTGACTTCCGTTTGCAGTAGAGCATCTCCACCGGCACACCCGATAGCGGCCCTGATAGCAATTTGGGGGCCGGGAGCGGAAATGGGCTCGCACAGGCGCCCTAAACGGCGCCGGCGATTTTTGAAGCCCAATAGAAGCGCCGGCAACCCCATGCCGGCCCCTTCGCCAAGGGCGCGAATCGGGCGCGTCGGCGCCTATTTTGGGTGTGGGAGCCGCCTATCAGCCACACAACAACAAAATATACATCTTCTCCCCCAAAACCCCGTCCCCTCCGCCGCTCATTTCTCCCGCCAGCCGCTCCATCTCCCATCTAGCCTCCAGCCCAAAAAATCCTCGCCGCCGCGCCATGGCACCAAAGAGAAAGGCTCCGGTGAAGGCAGCGAAGGCGCCGACGAAGGCGCCGCCGAAGACGCGCACCGTCGCGCCGAAGGAGAAGCCGGCGACCATGTCGCAGGAGGACTGGGAGACGGAGATGGACCGCCGCGCATTTATCACGGCCGACCGCAGGAGGCACCGCATCGCCGCCCTCGAAGCAGCGAAAGCGGTGGCCTCTGCGGAAGCGTGCCTGAGCTTGGCCGACGGCCTGAACAGCATCTCGAGCTCCCCGTCGTCGCCGGGTTACTACGTGGAGTACACCGCGAACGCGCCGTCAATCTCGCAGAGATGCGTCTGTTGCAGATGGATGACCGCGCCCGCTACTCCCCCGAGTTCGGCGACAACGACATGACCATCGACAACAACGGCCCGTTCTCGCCGGAATCAACGACTCAGGGCAGCGACGCCTTCCGCTTGATCTGCGCCTGTTTGGGGGCGCCGGCGTGAGAGCAGCTCCCCCAAATGAAAAATGTTGTGCCGACGCCCCCCAAACAGAGGTGCCGACGCCCCTGCCGGCCCCTATTTCGGGGGCGCTGGTGGAGATGCTCGTAGTACAACTGCATAATGCACACTAGTCACACTCACACTAGACAGTACCGGCGGCTAAGAAATACTAAATTACATCTCCAACGATCTCTGTCTCATAACCAGGATGCTCATCAGAATAGCGGAGTCGATCTGCCCGTGAACCAAAATGCACTACAAGAAAATAATCATGTAGATACGTTATCCATGAGACGTTCCACTCAATGTCCCAAAATGTCTAGCCAGCCAAATGAATACTTTTGCCAATTCGTGAATATTTAGAGACGATAGCCGGCAGACTCATGGGTGTCCCTTAAAATATTTTGCTTCGGCTCTAACTTTTTTAGTTTTACCGCTTCATGGAAAGATACGCGCTTTTTCTCCCAGGAAAAAACTATCATATAAAATCGCCCATATTTTTCTCATCGCCTCCATCTCTTCAGCCGCCACCACAGATCTTCAACTGCTCATGGAAGATCTATTCAATTTCGAAAAAAATTGTAGATCGAGTCCGCCGTCCTTGTGCTTCCACAGTTCCGCTCAGGTTTGTGCTCCATCAATTCCGTCTCAGTTAGATGTTGCATTTCAACTACTAAATCAATCTAGGTTTTCTAATGCAATACGCTATGCTGCCAGATCCAGTCGCCGAGACGGGCACGAGGTGAACCCCATCGCGGTGTTGTCGGTCTGCCGGTAGCGAAGTGAACCCCATCACCCTAGTAGCAGCAGGCCTCTTCCGTGAGGTGCAGTGCGTGTAGGCGTGCACCCAGTGGTAGACGGCATAACCCATCCGACGGTGCTTCTGTCCTCGTACGATGGGAAGAAGGCACCCAGGTGAGACCTTATGAGTGCCTATTTTAAGGTTTGATCTGTTGTTTTCTTTTCCACCATTTGTTTGACATGTAAAATCTGAGGATTCATATTGTAATCAAGTTTGATCTAAGGGCATGTACAATGGTAGAGAAGGCATGTCTTCTCTTACCCCGCCACATCAGCTAGAGAAAGCATTAGATCGAAGTCATACAATGCATTATCTCTTACAACCATCTCTAACAATTAATATGAATAATTAAATTTTGGTAGGAAATTTGTTGCTAAGAGAAGACATATGTGATACAATGGAGAAAATAGTCTTCCCTTATTTCCTAAGAGATGATCTCTTAGCTAAGAGAAGACAACCTTCTCTCTCTTCATTCTCTCTCCTCCAACTAAGCAAAAATCTGACGTGGCATCTCTAAGAGAAGGCTGACATCACCGCATTGTACATGCCCTAACTAGCTTACTGTATTATGTGTCACATTTACTGAACGAAAGGAGTAACCGACTGCGAAAGACCAGTTTTTACAGAACGAGATGCAGAAAATGTACAACTAGATGAATATGGTTTACAAGGTCCTGCACCGATTGTAACGTCTCACTAGGAATGTATAATGAATCTTCAGCCCAAGTAACATAAATTGTAAGTTTTGCATTTCACTCCAAGATATATATGGCTGTCATTTTCCACTGTCATGCAACAGAACTTCTACTCAGTTATCAGACCATATCATGCACGAGTAGTCTTTTTTAGATCTGGGATTTTCTTAATTTTATGATGCAGATTTCAGATCAGAGTGTATGAACCTGCGGTCATGGTTGACGCTTGGCTAAGTGGATTACATGGTAGGTGTGCTCTACCAGGCAGCAGCAGGCCAGGCAATGTACAGGTGCCAATCCAGAGATGAAGTGCGTGACAGAGAAGAAGTAGCAGCGTAATTAATCTGTGCCTCACATATTGAGCTAATTCTGGCATGCGTTGGCCTGTTGTTCTGTAAGACCGCAACATCTTGGTTTGGGTAGCTACCTCTCGGAACTGAATCCGTACATGCATTGTGTTAATTTTCATTTATATTGCTGCCTTTCAAGTATTTCACTTTGGTTTTGCCTTGAGTGACTTATATAAGTAAACTATGGTGGCATCAAGGCTTAGAGTGAAGCCATAGATGTGAACCATGCGGACTAATTATTTTTTTTCTTCAAGCTTAACATACAGATTTTATGTTCCATTGTTTCACAACTTCAGGAGATTGTTTGCATTTGTAATCTAGTCATTTTTGTGAACTGAAAGAATTGGTCCCTCGGCATGATTTACTTGTAAAGCCAATGCCAAGGTACATTCCATTTTGTTTTCTTCTCAGTTCTAAGCCTCTGTTTCATCAGATACCAATATACCATGAGCAATTATCTAATCCTCTGAAGTCTGATTTATCTAACTGCAGCCATATTTGTAATCTTCTGAATACTTTCTTATTAAGTACGTAACCAAGCATCACTTTTGATGTACATGTTTTACATGTTGAATGACTGAATCCTTAGAGTGGCGTCTGAACTAATCTTTACTTTACTTGTAAACCACTCTATGTTTTATACAGAACCAATATTTTTTTTTTATCTTCACTCAAGTAAGCACTCTATATTTCTATATGGTTGTTTAGTATTTAGTAACTTTTTTTTTCGTGCAGCAGCCAGTAGGTATGCATATGCAACTTTATGCCAACAAAGAGCTAAAATACCAATGTGAAGAGATGGTGCTTTCATTATACGGATACTGCTCTGTCACGCCGGTGGCATGTGCTTCATTTGTGCATGTGGAAAGAAGAATTTGTTTTTCAGCTGACATTGTCTACAGAGAAATTGTTTGTGAAGGTTTTTAAGCAACAACACAGAATTTAAAGCAAATCAACATTAGTGGCCATGGAGAGCTGATGTATCATTTCCATGCGGAAGCTTCCCCCTATTCTAACTCTACTGAAAGAAAATGTATAAGATTTGCAGGATTTTGCCTGGTCAAGATTGTAATTGTTTCATGAAAATGTACAAATAAATTGTAAATTACTGCTATTCTCTAGAAATAAAGTTCTTTTTTATACTGAAGAATGCAACGTATTTTTCGGTTTTGATGTGCTTGCTGATAGCATGTACAATGTATGATTATCCTGATAACTAGCCGGAAGATGGCAACAAAAGTAAAATAATTATTTTTATGTAAAACAATAAAACGTCTTAAGATTCTATAAGATGCAAGGACCTTACTCTAAAGACGATGTATTGGGGAATTTAGCGCGACGTCTCTAAAAAGGCTTGAGACGCTTTATCAACGTCTCATGCCATGTAAAGACGCTTCTAATGCGTCTTTACAGAACTTGAGACGGTGCATAAGGAGACGCTTCTATGACGCTTTACACAAGCGTCTCTACAAGCACGTAGTGATGCTTTAAAGCGACTTTAGCACATATATTGAACGTCTCTATGTGTCTTCTTTGTTGTAGTGATGAGAACGACACGCGTGCATTTGGGTATACTTTTTCTCTCTCTCTCTTCAAAAGCATACCAAAAAGAATATCAACCCAACCGATCGATACCTCCACGGCTGCTGCCGACCGGTCAGAATCATTACTCTAGTCAGCGCAGATATCGATGCAGTCAACCTGGCGGCTATGAAGATTGGTTAGTTTAATAATACTACCTTCATCCTAAAACATACTTATATTATTTTTAGAAAGTCAAACTCTTAAGTTTGACTAAATTTTTACCAAAAATTATTGGCATGCAAAATACAAAATTAATATCATTAAATAGATAATAAAATATATTTTCGTATGATATCTACAAAATATTATATTTTTTGATAAATTATTCTAAAAATTTGGTTAAACTTTAAAAAAAATTAAACTTTAAGCTTTGGGATGGAGATAGTAGAAGCAGCGACAGAACCAGCCAGCGACATCTTCTTAAGGCTGAACAGTAGGCTATCCTAGTACTGATTTTTTTTCTCCATTTTCATTTTGAAGAGAATGTACAAGGCTCAAGCCCCCCTAGATCTAGCAGCTAGCTATCACAAGGCAATAGGACCTCTAGACTAATGTCTATAAGAAAACGGAGGAAAATTACATGAAACAATGAAAGTGAAAATAAGTAAAGCAAGGAACGCAGTAAGTGGCTTGATGGAGAAGATTTGTGGTCGCAAGGCTACAAGATAGCCTCCCATTTTTTACTTTCTCCTCTTGAAAGATGATGTGTTACTTAAATAAATTTAGTGTTGTGTATATCTTCGGGATACTATTTTATAGTAATAAACCGTATTTTTTCAAAAATATATGTGAGGATAAAGATGCAGAGGAAATTGCCATTTCTTTTCAAAAATAATATGAGTGGCTTGATAACCTTGACTCGTCCCCGTCGTTGAATGATGATACCCCTTCCATCCTTACTATTGAGCTGTCATAATTAACTGTATGCTTGATACAAGATTTCTTTTTTGTCAAAATAGTGCCCATGATACCCGCATGTTGTTCAGGAATAACTCTTCAATAATATTGTTGTTATTCTGTCACCTGCAGCAATATGTTCGACCCTACCGTATTACACAGCTTGATGGTATGAGATTGCAGAGTGCAGACCTCCTCATTTGGAGCTTCATCTAGGAGTACATGTTTTATGAGTACCAAAACATTTTACACCCAAAGAAAGACCAGCAACATCAACTAAGCTGAATAACTACTATACTATTTGGGAACAAACATCTTTTTTGTAAGAATTTTGAGGTCATTTAAAGGGGTCATGGCATGGTGACACGTGTTGTTTTGGGTGATTGATTCTTCATGTGTGCGTTTCCGGGTGTGACTAGAAATTAGGTGTGGGTAATTATTGTTGTATTGCGGTGGCACTCCTTTCAGTCTGGGTGTGTGTAGCAATTTCTCCCACCGCTTAGGCTAATCCCTATCCTTCTCTCTCTAAATCACCACGGACTAGCTAAAAAAATCACCACGGGACACAGGAGAGCAATGGGGAGGAGACGCATTGCGGGAGGGCTGCCGCCGAAGAGCGCCTCGCGGGAGGCCCGCCGCCGACGAGCGCCTAGCGGGAGGCTCCGCCAGGACGCGTCCAATGAGCACGAGGAGGCCCGTCGCATCGCGGGGGCTTCTCCAGGACGCCGTCGACGTGCGTGGAGGCCCATCGCGGGAGGCTCCGCTAGGAGGCCTCCGACGAATATGGGGAGGCGCATCGCAGGGAAGGCAGCGCCAGACCGCCGTCGAATCTACCACCTCGCCGCCAACGAGCATGAGCTGTGAGGAGGAGCGTCGCGGGGATGAATCCGACAGGACACTGTCGACTCCACCACACCGCCGCCGATGAGCTCGAGGAGGAGGCGTGACGGGCGGAGAGGGCTACACAAGGCCACAGACGACTCCACCACGCCGTGAAAAGCAGCTCTGATGGATCCCGACCGCCTCGGCGTGTGCCCCATGTCGGGATTTCTTTTCGTCTCCTCCCCGCCACGATCTCTCCTGATGCGGCGGTTGACTGGAGGCGAGAAACGTCGGGAGCCCTCACCGACGTCTTCGTTGCTGGCGCTGCTGTGACCGGCGATGTCTTGGGCCGGGGCGCGGAAGAGGTTGGGCAAGCAGTCACCAACTCGCCATGCCACAACACGACGGCAAGCCCCCGTGCTAGCAACGCCTTGGCCCCGAGCGGCCGCTGAAGCCAGTGGAGGACCTGATGGTGCCGGTTCTCCTATTGACGGCAAGATTGGAAACCTTCCTTCTCAATCAGGTTCGGCCGCAATGCATGTTATCCTCATGTTACTTGCCATGAAAATATTTTAGTTTTTCTTGCTGTGTACAATTGAATCTGGGACTATGCGGGTACAATTAAATCTTGATGAGGTCTTGGAAGATTGGGTCATGCTTGCAGCCGTGGCCGACGGGCTTATGGAAAGCAACGACAACTGCGGAATATGGTTTTTGTTTGCTTCCTTAATTTCCAGGTGAAGAAACATCTCCCCTCATGAAGATTTAATTTGTCATCCCTTCAGGCAATGCTGAGCTCGATAACCATGTTCTTTGCGTTCAGGCCATGGCTGGAATAGGTCGTGGTTTGTGGCAGGCATCCTACATCGAGCATCGAGAACTTGGCATTTGTTTGGTTTCTTAATTCTCGGATGAAGATTTGCGCCCCTTCATCAAGATTCAGTTTTTGTTTGTTTGTTTCGTCCATCAATAGCAGGGTGAGGTCGATGCCCATCCTCTTATGTTCAGACTTTGAGTTCATAGTCTGTTACAACTTACTTTGACTAGGATAATTAATCCTAGCAGTGTTTGTAGTTGGTTGGCTTAGCTGCTTGACACTTACAGTTACAGAAATTGCAGGACTGCTACTTGAGTTGCTGGTTTAGCAACTACATAGTTATAGGTGACATGTCATATTGTTTGACCGGTGCTTACCTAGAGAACCAAAATAAGCAAACACTTGGTATTCAGATGAAGAATTAACAAGTTTACTAAGAAGTTTCGTGTTTCCAGTTTCCCTAGCCATATTTCATTAGCTTAGTACGAAACTATATTTTTTATTTTCCTAGAAGTATTTGCTCCTTAATTGGGCCATATCATGATGAATCTATCCCATTTTTCTCATTCTCACTACCTTATTTTCGCTGAACTATCCTAGCAGGGCAAACAACTTTTTGGTTGGACAGATACCTCCCTTTCTACTTCCCCGTCGAACCATTGATTGATCATAGTTGATCCTTGCTTAGCTTCATGCCGCTGTTGCTGATCCAATCGACGTCGTCAGGGAGCCGGTTCCTCTTCGAGCAGTGGAGAGTTTTCATGCTCAATGAGAGTTGTCGCAAATAGAATCAAGCATACTCTCTTCAAACTCAACAAGCTCACTGTATGTTCTTTGCACGCTAGCAGTTTTCACCTGCACGATTTTTCTTGCCTTGATTAAGTAACATGGAGTTGTTTATGAAATCAAACATGACCTCTTTGTTGCTGTACTTTTTTCTGTAGTGGATGAACCACTAATTCATGCTTCTCTATATGTTTTAGATTCAGACCCTAAGAGAAATTCTCATACTTCTGTCTAATTCTAGGACATCTTCACACTCGTGGACTCTGGTGCATCCAGGATAGAAGACCAATATGCTTCAGTACCGACATTGATCTACAAGTAATTAGTTCTTTCAGCAACAAATGCAAATGCTTACATGGTAAGACATGGACATGCATTGGACCATTCTAGAGATGTCTCATTGCTTCAGTTTTCTTTCTAGGTATCCTTTAATTGCTGGCCATTCTCAATTAGTTTATTAACAAATTAATTAGTATGTGAAGTATTCCTATTCCTGACAGAGTACCTTGGTTCTGCTCCTTTGTCCAATTGTACTGTGCTTGCATACATAGCTGAATACCCCCAAAATTATTCCATGTAATTTGCAAGCAGTTCAGAGACTCTTTGAGCACGTGCATTGTTCAGAGCATGTGTCCTTAGGTCTCCCATACTTGAACTGCATGATATGCATCTTGATCCTGAAAACAAGATGATGTACATATATGTGTGGCTCTTCTGAGCAAGTTTATTAATGTCTGGGAGGCTACTGTTAGTTATATTTGCCTGGTAGGTGCCTACATATGATTTTTTTCAACATTAGTCTCACTTGATTTTGTGCAGCGTATCTACTGCTGTAAAACTATTTTATCAGTTTTCGCATGAGGATATGCCTAATGTTCAGTGAATAGATTTTAGAAGGCACTATCTATTGCCTAGCTCATACTGAAATTGCATAAATGGTTAGTGGGGAGATTTTAGAAGGCACTATCTATCTATTGATAATAGTATGATAAGACACTACATGGTAAATATATTAGCATCCCGTTCAAATGACTGGAGGTCTTCCTAATTGAAGGGACTCTTTTCTAGCCAAAAATTAATCACACTAACAATACATCTATACAATGTGATATCCAGTCAGAAGCATCACTACCCACACCCAGCTGTTGCTTTAGTATCAAATAGAACTGCAATTGCTAAACTTCCACGTCTTTTTTTTTTGTCAAGAACTACTAAACTTTCCTCTTATTTTTTGGATGAGGTGTTCAGTTCTTTCTTGGTTGGGATTGACACCGAGCACTACCCAGAAAGTTTCGGTGGGACAATATTCTCTACAAGGTCGGCTTCAGATCATCTGAACATGAAACAACGACGACAGAAGACTTACATTACCTTTCCGATGTTGGCATTATAGCTTTTTTCAATTTCTTTGGACAGAGCTTGCTCCAGTTCTAGCCCTCCCCGTGCGAAGCAAAGAAATCATCACCATCATTCATCTGCCACTGAATATAACAGTGCCAACCACTGATAGTTTGATGACAGGGGAACAGGGAGACCACCCGCCTTAGCATGCTAAAAAATTATATTCATGCTAATTAGTTGAACTATACAGTTCAGGTACTGCTTAGGAACGTCAATCCTATCGGTTATGTAATGAAAATAATCTATGTATGTTAGTATCTCTAGCCAATGTTCCCTACGTGGATTTATCTTACCATCTCTGTACTCAACTAGGAATATATATATTAGTAACAAATTCAAAAGCCTGTGGAAGTTTTTTCATAGTACATGAATTTTACTCATTCGTTCAGTATGTTTGGGATAAGGATATCACATAGATAAAGTTTCACCTTGAATTGCCACCGTAGGCGCGGCGTGCCGCCGCGCCAGTTCATGTGGGCGGATGTGGGGCGTGAGCATAGCAGCCAGTCCGAAGACCACCGGCGCGGGAACTCCGGCTTCCAGGTGAACCATTTCACTCCATGCTTTTTTACTTCCATCAATCAGATAATTTCTCAAATATTTTCTTCTCTTTTCTCAGCTCAGTCAGGTCAAGCCATTACTGGTTCCCCACATTGCACGGTGGGGGACTAGCTATGTGGAAGCACTTGCCGGTTGCCGCCCATCATGGCTGCACTGCTCAAGGCCAAGGCAGCATGCTTCTTGCTACGGGAGTACCTAAACTAGACTACAGTGCAGCTCAAGATTTCCTCGCACTTCGACTTCATTCAGGTACTTAGACTACCAAATTCCAATTGTTTGTAGTGTGTATACTATTATGGGAAACATTGGTAGCTGAAGCAAAGTTAGTTAATCTGTAATCATTAAACTTTTTTTTCGCCCAAGCCCTTATGATGATGCTCTTGAATTTAAACGCAGCAATTATTTCCAGATTTTGTGGAATTGTATTTTTGAATGATCATCACAACTATTGTTGATCAAGCAGTAGCAGAGTTAGCATCTTAATTATTATTTTTAGAAATAGGAAACGCAGTCTCAGTAACTTTGGTTTTGCTCAGCAAAATAGCTGAAGATCAATGCATGCCTATTTTGTAGCATATAATTTTTTCCATGTTCAGATAAGATTTCCCCAAAATGTAAGGTTCTACAGAGGTTCTACATTATCTCATGCCTTGCTTCTCACGATAAACTGCTTGTGGTGTTCAGTGTGCTCCCCATCTGTAGAAATTTGCTTACTGTCGATTGTCTACTTTATAGAGAAACAATAGAGTGCTTGCCCTATTTCCGTCAAAATTCGCTTCCCGTCCATTAAATAAGCTTTGCAGAAATCATAGGGTGCTTATTATTGTCATACTTGGCAACAAAAATGTCATGTCTTTTATTTTTACTCGAAATGGTGCATCCAGGAGAAAGTATTCGTTATTCAAAATTTGTATGTATTCTATCCTCAACGGTAGGAAATAATGTGACTTCTTTATGGAATTAATGCTTGTTATTTTTCTAAATTATATTTGCAACTCAGAAAATGATTGCTTATGCTATTTCATACAAGTTAAAAAATGCTGATTTCTCACAAGATTTGGTACAAATAAGGTGCGGCTGGTACTGGCTGATCCTAACATGAAATTTAATCTATGTGTTCCTATTTAATGCGCTGGCACTAATGTTTCTAACTCTATTTGTTCCTATTTAATTTGCCTAGCACTAATGTTTCTAATCGATTGAAAAAGATTTTTTCCAGGCTGTAGACAACCTTCTTTCTCACAACCGCAAGTAATTTCTGGGGTAAAAATTATGCTTCGTGCCTCAAATAAAAATAATATTTATTCATCGATTCCTAATATTATCGTACTAACTGGCCTTATAAGTTGAGAACGTCAAGGTGTACTGTATCTTGTGAAGATGCATCTCTTGCCAACGTTGTGCATTTCTGGAACAAGGTTCACACCCATGTCCATGTTGTTTCACTTGCCTTTTGTTTTTTTTTCTGTCCAATCTTATTGTTGCGTGATGTGTCATTTCTTCATTTCTAAAGCTCCTCGGTGATTTTCCTAATAATTTCTAAGTTCTCACTACCTTTTTTCTGGCCAGTTCTTAGTCTACAATCCTTGGACTTAATTATGATCTCCAGCCAGTTAGTGGCAAAAAGTTTAAGAAATTCCAACCAGTTAGTGGCAACCAGAGAACAACATAGAGTTATCCCAACTTATGAGGTCTTCTCATAATAGGCAACTTTTCCCCCACCAGTTCAGCATGACGTAAGTGGAAGTTCAGGGTTGTCACTGTTTACCTATTCTATAAGAAAGTTTTATAACAACATTCGAAGGAATAATTTAGGAGGCTTTATTTGAGAGGGTGTCTACCTTGTGTCTATCTGAAAAATGTTTTGCTGGTCTGGTTGTCATCCCAAACTAACAAAATAATTATAGACTTTAGAGGTTTCCTTGCCGATGTTTTAATTTCTTTATTCTTTGGTTCTTCGTGCTAGGTTTTCTCCTCTGGCACGTATAATCTCATGGCTGTTGGGAATTCTGGACATCGCTGTGTCCTGCTCCTTTCTTTTTCTCATTGTTCCTCGCAGCTCCGCTCACAGGTACTCACTTTATCAACTGGATGGCATGCTTGGGGTCTCCTTTCATCAGCACTACAAATGGCTTCAGGTTTTTCGTGTGCTGAAATTATAAGAACAATAAGTAAATAAGTTGTATCAGGCTAACAAAGCATGTATGCATGTTTTTGTTTTGACATCTGTGACAAACATGTGGCATCTGGCTGCAAATATAGATCATAATTATCATGGAAAACACAAATCGAAAAAGGAACTAGCCTGTTTGAAATTCATACATGTTGCACATTTTCTGAATTTGGAAATATAATTGGTTTCTACTTCTGCTAGCAAGGAATATAACTGTTACTTTGTGAATTAGTGTTTTAGTTGCATGCTTTACTGTGTAATAAAGTGTACAATTAAAAAAGGACTAGCCTTGCAGTGTGTCTCTTGCACTATCAGTACCACAAAAAGGCAAACAACTGCTGGAATTATTGATAAAAAATAGGAGATGATCCAAAACTGACTGGCTAGGGGGCTATAAGTCTTTGCAAATTTGTACAATAGAATATATATTTAAGAGGGGCGATGATTATACTATTGGTTATTCATCCTTCGTGTGCGTGTTCTAGAGAACACGTATAAGGAGGAATGATATGCTTTCGTTGTTTGTAGCTGGTAATTGAAACATTAGTAGCTGGTTAAATTAATAACCGAAAAACTACCTCTGATTTGAATATTCAGATAAAAGCACCACTTATAATAGTGCAGATGTGCTTCACATGTACGTCTCTCTAGAGCAAGGTGGACGTGTTGGATAATTTATCTTTGGGTGGATAAAAAATTGTAACTTAATTACATGGTCACCGTTAACTATCAAGTCTGGCCAGTATCTGTTTACGTGCGGTTGGCTCATGTTCTGGATCACATTCAAAGCCTAGCATATGTTCACTTGCATATTTTCTAATGGAATTTTCCTGACTAGCAGATTATTTTACACCATTTGCGTTTTACTTTTTGCAGGCGTAATAATTAAATAGTTTGGAGCTTGAGAGACCACCAAGAATTTAGTGGAAAAAAAACACTGAACACATCTATTGTATGCCAATTGAGAGATCAACCTGACCTGTTCTAGACAACAGGTTTTCGTTGTTGTTCTTTTCATAGGGGTTACCTTTTATTCCACTTCGTGGGTTAATTGTGCAGAAATATAAGTGCAACCTGTGACACTGCACAGTCCTGTTGCCACAGTTCAATTTCAGGTGGACATGAATGAAGCTCTTGCAGATATCATGCTGCCACTTCATTTTCTCATATTTAAAGTCTTAGTCCTTCTAGATGAAATAGTATAGTGCAGAAATCCAACAAAAGCATGTACTTTCTGTTAAAGTTACTAAGTTATTACAGAAGGTAAGAAATGTGTTCTTTGTTCCAATCAACCTAAGTATAAAGGTGAATTTTGCAAATAGATAAATAAATTATACATTTGCCATTTGACTAGACCCAGTAGGTCTTCTTACATTCATACTATTCTGAGTGGGATGTTCAACAATAATATGACATCTCAATAAATTTTAGGTCTAAAGGCGCAACGTGATATGCATTATGATACCAACATATTGCTAGGTACAAGTAAACAATTGTTTCCATTTTAATTGTAGGGCTGGTATGTTTTTCCTGTAGATTACATGGGGCAAATGTGGTGCAAATGTCTCTGGTTTTTCCTGGGTGGTTTTGTTCTATTTTAATAGAATGCATTCTGCATTCTACTTCTTTTTCTGAAGATTTAACCTACCCGTTTATGTATCCTTTTGTTCCGAAAATGTGCTCTTCTTTAGAAATTGATTAGCTGCGACCGACTGCATGAGATTATTATATATTTATGAAATATCATTCTTCTGCTATATTTTTGCTTTCTGTTTCAAACATGATTTTGTTCTTTGCGCAAAAGCTCTGCTATAGAGATATTCTTTTAACATTTCGTAATTCAATAACTATTTTATCTTATAGCTTCGGTACAGCTTATTTTCATCTGCTACGGATGAGATAATCCTATCATTAAGTGACTATTGCTTTAATTGCCAATTTGTGAACTGTTCTTCATGAACATCTTGCCACCGGCTCTTCTTCTGTACGTATGTAAGATGCCATCAGCTAGGTATGCGAATGTATTGTTGTCATTTATCAAGTTTGTTTGATTTTTTCATTGCCATTGTACTTGGGTATTATGACGGTTTAGCTTAACTTCTTTTGAGATATCCCTTACAAGTCTAAGTGGTGTATCCATGCTATCTCACCTAATTCTCCAGTCAGCCACCATACTGGCACGGCGTGCCGCCGTGCCAATCATTGCTAGTATAAGTAAAGAAAGGAACACAGCGAGTGGCTTGATGGAGAATATTTTTTATCGAAAGGCTAGAGGTTGGCCTCCCATTTTTTACTTTGTCCTCTTGAAAGATGATGTGCTACTTAAATAAATTTAGTGTGGTGTATATCTTGGTGATACTATTTTTAAGTAATAAAGCGCCTTTTGTCAAAAAAAAATTGAGGATGAAGTTGAAGAGAGAATTTCCATTTCTTGTAGAAAATAATATCAGTGGCTTGATAACCTTGGTTCGTCCCCAACGTTGAATGATTATGCACCTTTCATTCTTATTATTGAGATGTCATAATTAACTCTATGCTTGACACAAGAGTTATTTTTGTCAAAATAGTGCGAAGGATATCCGCAAGTGGTTCATGAAGAACTCTTCAATATTATTGTGGTTATTCGGTCACCTTTAGCAATATGTTCAACTCTAGCGCATTACATGCGGCTTGAGGAATGGTACGAGGTTGCAAACCTTCTCATTTGGAGCTTCATCTACAAAGGTTATATGAGTACCGACATATTTGACATCAAAATAAAGACAAGCAACATCATCTAAATTGAATATAAGTAAGAGAGGAACACAGTGATTGGCTTGATGGAGAATATTTGCCGTCGAAAGGCTAGAGGATGGCCTCCCATTTTTTATTTTGTCCTCTTGAAAGATGATGTGTTACTTAAAATAAATTTAGAGTGGTGAATATCTCCGTGATACTATTTTTCAAGTAATAAAGCGCCTTTTGTCAAAAAAATTGAGGATAAAGATGCAGAGAGAATTGCCATTTCTTTTCAAAAATAATATGAGTTGGCTTGATAACCTTGACTCGTCCCTGACGTTGAATATTATGCCCCTTTCATTCTTATTATTGAGCTATCTTAATTGAAGTATCCTTCACACAAGATTTATTTTTGGTAAAAATAGTGCCAAGTATACCCGCATGTGGTTCATGAAGAACTTTTCAATAGTATTGTTGTTATTCCATCACCTTCAGCAATATGTTCAACTGTAACGTATTACATGCAGCATGAGGGATGGTATGATCTTGCAAACCTCCTCATTTGGGGCTTCATCTACATAGGTTTTATGAGTACCGACACATATTACATGAGACCATAAGACCCCGGTGGAATCGAAGGCTACAATTTGAAGAATCCGCAAGTGACTATAATTTGAATTAACTAGTCGAAATAAAGACAACACAACATCAACTAAAAGCATTTCATAGCCCCCTGAGAGTTTCCTCGAGAATTTTGTCATGTTTTGTAAATTGGCACTCAATCAGAAGAGGTCCAAATGATTACCACAAGAAATTAACTATGTCATTTAACTAGAGAACACATGTCAAACTTTGGTGACCTTTATTGCATGAACAACATGGATCTAGAGGGAAAATTTGATTTTCCACTTTGACAACAACTTTCATGAGTAGAGTGCATCACATGCCTCCTATTCGATCAACACAAGCAAAGCAGGTAGCGTGCCTAACGCCCATTGTCGCCCACATATAATTCTTATTAAAAACCTCTATAACAATGTAGCAAATCATTAAAAACTGTACAGGAAAAAAGGAAGCAGGGAGGGAAGCTTCTAAGGAGCCCGTCGACGTCGCCTACGTATGGCCCAGCCATCTCCTAATGAAATCCTCAAAGGGCAATTAGCATCCTTTTAAAGTTCTATAAAAGGGCGTGTGCACCTCCTTCGTTGTAATGCTAAGCAATCAGGCTTCAAGCCTTTAGTGGCCGAGAGCTGTCCCAGTGCAGGTGTACGCAAGTGTGAGTGACTGCATCAGTCCCAGTCTTCCTACATATGGACTACGAATCACGCCATAGCAAACTCTGCCATTGATCTGCTTCAGTCCCGTGCAATAGCGCGTACGTAGCTAAGACACGCCTCCCACGCGTTGCATCCTCTCTGCTGCCGGCAATGGTGGCAGCGCAGCACCACGGCGGCCAATACTGGCGGCTGTTCCGGGAGGAGACGAGCTGGTACAACGAGATGCTCCTCAGCGTGGTCCTGCCGGGCGACTGGTGGCGCAGCTTGCCGCACCTGGTGCAGTCGTGGCTGCGCAACTGCATCGGCGTCTACCTCATGTACTTCATCATCGGTTTCATATGGTGCTTCGTCATCTACCACTGGAAGCAGCACGCCTACGTCCCCAAAGGTTGTCCATCTCTGCCCTTGTTGATTTGTTTTTACTATGTTGTACTTTCTCTGGTCTATAAACTACAATCAGGACATCTGTTATGGATCGGAAGGGGAGTAGAAAAAGTTAGCACGTTACTAGTTGAATTAGAGCACCAACAGTTTTGAGGCGCTTCTCTAGTTTGCATCATGATATAATTGATTACTTTTGCCGGCTTTCTTAAGCCGCCTGCAGGTTAACAAATCTGGTCGGCTCTGTCAACTTCTGATTTTATTTTACATCAGCTCTTCTCTTTTGTAGGCTAGTGAATAATGATATTTTACTAGCATCTCCGCATGTTAACAATTCTGGTCGACTCTACCAACTTCCAAATTTTTACCCCGGGTCTTCTCGGTTGTAGGCTAGTGAACAATGATTTGTTACTAGCATCTCCTAAGACACCAGAACAGTTTTGGTTCTCGTGGTTATGCAAGACAACTGAAATAGAAGCTTTTTAGCTGGATTTCTTGCTTCCTTGGAATTTTTCCATTTTTGTGTCATGATACTATTCATTCTATGAACACAAGGTTATCATGATGTGCCATCTAGATATATGTATTGTGAAAGTATTTTTCAAGATGAATTATGTCCGTATAGTCAATTTGTATACTTTTAAGTCTAATTGAGCACCATATGGAGGTTTTTACCTGATTACACGAGCACAACCATTGTGCTCCTTTTCCGATCTTCAAATACGCTTTCTTTAAAAAAAAGAAGTTTCATTGCTTAAAAGGTTTAAGATTACACCCGATCTTTCCATAACTAGGATGCACATAGCTGTCCAGGACCGATCGTCAAAAAGTACAACAAGTAATCCACTAGTAAATTGCTTGGGGTCTATAGTGATCTAGGTCCAATCCGCAGATTACACCGTCATCCAATTTAGATAGAAATATCTCTCGCCGTATCCTCTAACCGTGTAAACACCTGCATAAACAGGTATCGATTCTTCACACGATGTAGAAACGATCATGAACGAACCAAAGGCGTGTACTGGTCGATAACCTTCATGAAAGCAGAATTTTTATCATTAAAAACCTTATCATTTCTACATAGGTAGAGTGACCAAATAACGGCAAGCGCTCCCACTTGATAAGTATTTTAAACCTATGGTCCACATCATTTTTCCAGTTACCGAAAATGCTTGCAACGCTGCATGGTAGGTATAAGGTATAACCTACTAGATGACTAACTGATGTATTGTTAAGGTTATTTATAGAACTTTGATTACCTATGAATTATTTGTAACGACTTTACAGAACGTGGTCCTGAAACCCTTAAGGAATTTGATGCAGATTCTATCCCTGCGGTGGAAGCTATGAAGAAGCAAATACTTGTTGCATCAGTGTCCATGCCTTTTTACACTGTTCTTCCAACTGTATATGAGTACATGATCGAGAGTGGATGGACACATTGTTTCTTTCATATCACTGATGTTGGTTGGCCAATGTATCTTGTCTATCTGGCTTTATATCTTACCTTTGTGGAGTGCGGAATGTACTGGGTGCACAGGGAGTTGCATCACATAAAGCCATTATATAAGCACCTCCATGCCGTCCACCACGTTTACAACAAGGAAAATACCTTATCACCATTTGCGGGTAAGCTTTTCCTAACCCGTTGAGTCTTGTAAATTTTAATTGCATCTTTGATTTGTTTATTGTGCTAGATAGCAATGCCCAGGTGATGTTTATATACTTCTAATTGAAGTGGAATTCTAAAAAAAATTGGTTGTTGAGAATTGTTCTAGTCATAGATGCATAACAATATACTTGAGTATATATGTTTATTTGTATCGTACTTATTATTTTAAATCTCACTAACACTATGATTCTTTCTTTGATGTTCTAAGTGTTAAAGGGTGTGCCATTTGAAAATATAGTTAGGATGTAATGCTCCTTTGATGACGGCAATTGTCTTATCATCACCACTACAGATTCATCTTATACCCTTTTTACTTGCAGGACTAGCATCACACCCGGTGGATGGGATTTTACTAGCCATGCCACATGTGGTTGCTCCCTTCCTTTTCCCAACGCACTTCAGGACTAACATTGCTCTCTTGTTCATGGAGGCTATGTGGACAGCTAATATCCATGATTGCATTCATGGAAAGGTTTGGCCGGTGATGGGCGCTGGTTATCACACTATTCACCATACCACTTACCGGCACAACTATGGCCACTACACTATCTGGATGGACTCTCTGTTTGGCACACTTCAAAAGCCAGAAGATATCTTCAAGGAGGATTGAGTTGTTCAGCCATCTGTATTGTTTTCATCCTGATAATGTGTGAACTATAGTAGAGTTTTACCTTATATGTTTACTCTGCTCAAAGTTTATTTTTGTCTTATATGCTATTTTAGTTTACTAGTTGGTATCATTGTTCACAGGAGATGCATGAAGTAAATAAAGAGATACGTTCGAAACTTGCGTCATTGGTGTTAATTGTATCATTTTTTTCAGCATGGTGTCAAGTTATATGCAACGTTTCATTTTTTTTAGATAAAAGGTTTTTCTAGCTTATAAATGTTTAATGTTGTTTCTCCACCTGACTACCTGAGTCCACCGTAATTTGCCCTATGTTAGAAATTTATTTGGTCTTCATAAGGTTTACTTCTCTAGGGTTTGAAATTTTTGTGTCTGCTAGATTGTGCCACAGACGGCCGGGATCGCATTTGAAGTTCAGTGGTGGCGTGACTGTAATATTGACAAGAGTTGTGTCAAGGCGGGCCTTGCAAAGTCTTAAGCGCCGTCAAGACAGGTACATAAGTTTTGTGAGGTGTGATCCCCTCAATGGTGGCGGTAAGAGCATCTCCAGTTGTGTCCCTCAAAAAACGTCTGGTGCGATTATTTGGGACGCTTTTGGAGACAACGCCGGACAAAAGGAACCCAAAAATCTGTAAAAAAGAAAAGAGACCCTTTTCAGCCACGTTCCTGAAATAGCGTCCGAATGCAAGCAATTTAATAGAGGGGACCAGCCCATGTGAGAAAAGTAGGTGAGAGAAAGTGTGAGAAAAGATAATGGCATGTGGAGACTAGAGGGCTGCATGCATGCATCCGGCACTTCATTTGTCCGGTGTCCCCAACACAGCCCTTGTGTACAGAGTCTCTATCGAAAACGTCGGACACAAAATACAATGGTGTTTAGATTTAGATGATGCGACTGGGGAGCTTTTTTGTCCCCAAACGCGACGGAGATGCTCTAATAGCCACCGCTCACAATCTCCATTCATTGCATGGTAGCTTGTGGCGTGGGGAGGGTTGCGGCGTGCAGGGTGGCGCGGTGGGAGAGTTGCAGCTTGCAGGGTGGCGCGGGAGCGCCAACACGCCGCTTTAAGCGGGAACGAGCAACTGCTCCGCTCTAGCTAACCTCTAGTGGGCCAGACCCATTTAGTCTGTACTTATTCTCTCTTAGTCTACAGGACAACCCAGCATGACTCTACTTTTATTTAATATCTGAACAAAATAAAAAATAGAACAAATTTCAAAATCAAACGATTTCTAAAAACGAACGGTTTTCAAAATGAAAAAATTTCAAATTTCAAGAACAAAATTCAAAATCAAACGAATTTTATGAAAGAAAATTTTTCAAAAAGTTCGAATTAATAATATTTAAAAAAATGAAAAAGTCCCAAAATGAAAAAATTCATATTTAAAAATGTTCAAATTTTGAAAAAAATGAAACTCAATAAATGTTGAAATTCAAACTTCAGAAAAAAATGATCAAAACAAAAAATGTTCAAATTCAAAAAATTGTTTAAATTTGAAAAAGTTTCAATTTCGTCAAAAAAGTTCAGAAAAAATTGACATGCAAAACCAACGAAAACAGACATAAAAACCCATCAAAAACCGAGGAAAAACATAAGCAGAAACCTGAACAAAAACCAACTGCCGTGCTAATGTTTTTTTCTAAATCTACTTTAATATCCTAGAGGCAGCCAATGATGTATGCCACACATGGTGTAAAATCTCAATGCAAACTGATTTGTATTTGTATTACAGGCTACACGAAATTGACAAAATTAGTAGTGTTGAAATGTATACTATTCATTATAAAATTTATCACAAATTCTCATTTTTGTGTAGCTTATAATATAAAGTGGTTTGTATTGAGATTTTACACAATTGTATTATACTTCATTGGCTATCTCTATAATTTTGATTCGGATTTTTCAAATTTTTAAAATGCAAATTCTCAGTGTTTGAAAATAAAGTGCTATGTGTAGCTTGGCCTGGGTTTGAAATTTCCGGTTTTGTTTCTATAATCAGGAGTTCTCCCGTGTCCCCTCTAGCTCTATGATTCTGAAAAGTTGGAGTTGCTTCAGCTTTTTTTAATCTATAGGGCTCTTCCATCTTTTGTACAAATACGTGGAGTTGGTTCCACGGAACAGGAAAATACGGAGCTGCTGTTTATTTATGTCTCACTGCCACAGGTAAGTGACCAAAACGTTACGCATGTTTTATCTTTCTCCCCCTCCTAACCCGAACTTTTTCCTGATTTGCCAATGCTCTCGGACGTAATGGATAACACATTTTGTTTTTCCCACGCCTCCTCACCTAGGACGAAGTTGGTTGAGGCGGCCACAACAAGCTTCTAGCTGCAGCGGCAACAAGCTATAACTTGATTTGTGCGACAGCGTGAACGAATAAGACAAGTTTGACTCCGGTGAAAGGTACGTTGATTCGTCCGCCGACGGCCAATCTCGATTCGGTGGCGGCAGGTGTGAATTGCGTTACGGTGAAGTTAAATCGAGGAATAGTCTAGGTGTTGGGAAACATGCCTGATAGAGGAGGGTGAGAAAGATAAAACGTGCGTACCGGTTTGGTCACTTATCGATAGCAGTGGGATGTAAATAAACACCCGCTTCGTATTTTACTGTTCTTGCGGAACCAACTCCACGTATTTATACCAAAACTGAAACAGCTTCATAGATAAAAAAAAAGTTGGAGCAGCTTCAACTTTTCGGAATCATACAGCTGAGGGACACCGAAGCACTACTCTTCTATAATAATCTTCAACGCAGAGAAGGGAGGTACACCGACTTTTCTTCGCAATATTACTCGCAAAAGCTTTAAAAAAAATAGTCGCGCTACTCGACCAGTGTCTATCTCCCAGCTGCCCCTAGCAGTGGTAGCCACTCACGACACCTTCCACGCACCACACCGTATTATACAAATCAATCAATTCCCAGATACCGACGTGCCTGCTGAGTGCTGATTTCTCTTGACGGTCGACGAAACAGCCGACGACGAGCCCCTCGCCGAGCGAGTAGTACGCGTGCCCCTTGCCGGGAAGCGACGCCTGGCCGACGCGCCGCTCGACGCAACCGGAAGAACGCGCTGCGCGGCGGAGCCTTTACTTCTTTGTCCGCAATGATGCCGATGGTCGGCGCTGTCCGTAGCGCGTCGCTCGCCGGTATTAATACCCCATAGCCCACTCATCCAAGTGCATATTCCTCCACCACCACTCGCCACAGCCACTCGAAAGCTCAAAGATTCGCTACCAGCAGCTTAGTAGCCATCCATGTCGACCACCGACGGCCAGAAGCAGATGCAGAAGCCGCAGGCGGCACCGGCGGCGCTGTCCGCGGCCGGGCACGACGACGCGGAGACCAAGAAGCTCTTCTCCCGCTTCGACGCGGACGGCGACGGCCGGATCTCCCCGTCGGAGCTGGCCGCGGTGGCGGGCGCCATCTCGCCGCCGCCGAGCGAGTCCGCGGGGGGGCGGGAGGTGGGCGCGATGATGGACGAGCTCGACTCCGACCGCAACGGCTACGTGGACCTCGGCGAGTTCACGGCCTTCCACGCCCCCGGCGGCCGCGACCTGGACGCCGAGCTGCGCGACGCCTTCGACGTCTACGACATCAACGGGGACGGCCGCATCTCCGTCGCCGAGCTCAGCAAGGTCCTGGGCCGGATCGGCGAGGGCTGCAGCACCGAGGAGTGCGAGCGGATGATCGCCTCCGTCGGCGTCGACGGCGAGGGCTTCGTCGGATTCCAGGAGTTCAAGAAGATGATGTCCCCTGACGCCGCCGGCGCACAGGCCCAACCGCAGCCTGCCGCCGGCGTCACCGACGACAAGCCGAAGACGGCGGAGTGATCCGTTCCTCGCCTGTGCCGATGATCACGGTCGCAAATGGAGGTGTATGCCAGTGTGTATCTTGCGTAATATGTCGATGACAGTAAGGATGAATGTACAATTTGATGTGTGTATGCACTGAGCCAGCTCCAGCTCTGTTCTTCGGTAACGTGTGCAAACCTAGCACCGTGCGGTTTGGCTGTAATTTGTACTCTTGTTGCAAAATGGGAATAAGGATGAATGTACAATCTGTAAGGTCACTGATCGAGCTCGAAATCGGCTGTTGCTCTGTTTCCCAGACACCATATTGACTTTGCTGAAGAAGTGTTCCCATTTTAATATCAACGCGATGGAGCAGAACATTCATATTGCTCGTGCCCAAAAAAACAGAGAAGGAAAGAACAATTTTCATTACAATATATGGAGTAAGCGTTAAGTTTTGAACAAAAAAAAACGCTCTGGCTTTGCTTCGGGAAGTTTCGGGTCAACGGATTGCAGACGGAGCTTGTGAGACTGTTCATGTCTTGGGTCAACGATACCAGTGAGCGTCTCTGGGTTTTCTTCATAGAAACTTGGGCACGCCCCAAACATCAGAATGTATAATCTCTAATAAATACTATGTTACACGAGAAGATAAGGAAAGGCAATTGATGACTCTTCCCTTGCTAACATGCTTCCCTTGTTAACATGCATCATAGTTTATGAAGACATTTTATTTGGTTCTAAAATATATGGCAAATCATGGCTACGAAGAACATGCTGAACAATTTGCAAAGCTGGATGGCCTAGGCGACGATGCCACATATCACGTGACACCTTGACACTGCTTAACGCCTGCTTGATAACGGGGGCTTTAATCTCACAGACCACCAAACTGACGACCTCTAAGGATAGGCTCCCGCGTGAACTTCAAAAAAAAAATGAATTAGTGCTAGGAGGAACTAGACACTAAATAATATAGTAGAAGCGGGACTTCGGCGTGAGAATTCCAGAAATTCGTTCCTGACAGGATTTAAACTCTGGTCGTTGGGGTGCGCCACTGCGACCCCAACCATTGGGCTATGCCCACATCCTCATAAGGGTGAACTTCAATAAACACATTATTATCAAGGGCAAGCTCACTCATGGATAATAGATTACGAGTAGCATCAGGAACATCGAGAACATGGAGATGAGAAAAGGGGAGAACTGATTAGGCTAAAGATTCCATTTATTAATTTTTTCTGTCAAACAGATCTATCCATGGTGCAACATGTATATTAACCCCATGTTACATGCAACAACTTCTCATCACAAGATAGCACATTAAGTCCAATTATTCATAATTTTTATGGTATTCAATTAGAGCAACAACAAATGCCACCGCGGTCTGAATGGCAGTGTCCATTCTTGTATTCAAAAAATGCGCAGTGATCTCTGCACGCCTCTTCAGATACATAGTCTCCCTCGCAACTTTTGAAATGCATACATAAGTTTGGGATGGGGGCTGGCTTAGGAGAACCTACACATAACAACGTTACGTACATTAGCATCAGAATATGCGGATTATATAAACAAAGTTATTTTTTAGTATATACATTAGCATTAGAATATGTGGATTATATATTAAAGTTATTTTGTTTAGTCTTAGTTACATATGCAAAGTTGCGCGCATATGCTATACCAAAATGAACACGAAATTATATTGAGAAACTGGCATACCTCCATCTGCATGACACAGTAAGAGAGTGTTAGACATCATCAAAAGAGCGAGCCAACATAAGGTTGTTATGTTTGTCTTGATAAAATCCATGGGGATTTGTTTGTACTTGATTCCTTCTAGGTGGCGTCGTCTTTGAGAGTAGACTAGCTCTTTCGATAAACTATGCAGTATGTTGTTGTGATGTCGTTTATATATATAAGCTTGACCCGATCATTGAGGGGTAGTTCTTGCCCTTCTATTTTTAGCAGGATTTAATTAGTACTTAGAAAACTCAACCAATATACACATGTTTTAAATAAGTTATTAATAACTATGTCATGTATAACTCGATACTAATTGACTCCCAATTTAAATAAGTTAGTATATCCATCTTCAAGTTCGAGCTTGGTTGTCTATTTGCTCGTGATATTTCGAACAAATTTAGACCAAGATATGCAGATAATATTTTTTTCAATTAAATTTGCACAGAAAAATAAACTAACCCGGGATTGCTCGGCGGCGGCGTGATGGCGTGCGACACCGCGGCGAGCTCGGACGGCGAGATCCGACCGTCGCTGTCCGCGTCGAAGCGGGAGAACACCTTCTTGATCTCCGCGTCGTGTCCCGCGGACAGAGGCGCCGGTGGTGGCTGAGCCTTCTGCATCTGCCTCTGGCCGTTGCTCGACATGGTCGCGGCGAGCTATCAGATCTTCAAGCTTTCAAAACTATGAATAATTTGTGGATGCAAGCCATTCTCTTTAGTATATATTTATACAAATTACTAACCAAAGATGTCTTCTTGTGACCGGCACAAAACATACAAATTTAAATCATGGACTCTATCACCATTCATTGAAGCTCTTTTAGTTTCTGCCTACATCCTAGATGAAACTATGTGCTTTCATGTCCAACAAATAAATTACTAGATAACATAGTTGTGAAACATCTTTAATAACGACTTCTTGAATTTTTTATTCTTCTCTCTCTATGGCCACGAAAATTATTCCAACTTCCTCCACCTCCAGCTTTTTTTTGTCATTGTGAAGCAGATCATCCATTAAGACTTGCTTTTATTTTTGTTTTGAACAAAACAGAACATCCTCAAGGTCAACCCACTAATTTTCGTGATCTGTAACCATGTCAATTGTTTATACTAAACTATTTTACCATCTATAACATGTCTCCTATCATACTATCTTAACTATTTGACTTTCTAATTAAACTTGTGAAAATTAACTTCATAATAATGCTAATAATCATGGGAGAACATAATTTCAATTATATAATTTAGTGTTGCCATTATAAATACACTTGATCTCAATATAAATCACATGTTGCCTCCGTAGAAAACTTTAGCCACTGTGATGAATTTATATGTGTTCGTATGTGATCATGTGTTTGTGAATATTTTTTGTACCATTAGATATCTAAGTTGAATGTTCTAAAAGCTATGTCTCCGAAATATTCTCTCAAAAATCTTCCATGTGTATGATAATATGTTGTAGGTGTAAGCAAATAGAAAATTTTAGATTGGGGTTTCTCAAACCGTTGCCACATTGCTCATTTATTGGTTATTCTTTTCAGATATTTTCTGATTTTCTATGTATGAAAATGATTTTCATTTCCGTACTCTGTACTTAGAATTGTAATTGCATGGTGAACTCAAATGGCATCAGTGCGTGCTTGGAAAAACAACATTGTTTGTTATAAATATGCATAGAAAAATGTTTCATGATGAGAAAGCTCCATTTCGGCGGCATTGTATAGGTAAAATGAATCCTCTCTATCTATGAGCATTTGCATATATGAATCCACGACCTTGTGAGCACATGGATTTTGCGAATCTCAATAGTTTTTTGTAAGTTGTTTCTCCTTTTTCATGCTAAAGGCTGGTCCATCGTCTTTCTCCATTCCGTTTTTAATTTGTATAGGTAAAATGAATCCTCTCTTATTTTAGGACTTATTTGAGTACAAACGAAACGCTAAACATGAACTACTCCTTACTGACAATATTTACAAGCGCATCACGCATGGATCACTCCTTCTTTGTCTTGCCATTAGGTACGCCGGCTTGGGGCTGGGCGCCGGCGGCGTCGGTTGACATCATCTTCTTGAACTCCTCGAAGCCGACGCATCCGTCGCCGTCCACATCGACGGAGGCGACCATCCGCTCGCACTCCTCGGTGCTGCACCCCTCGCCGATCCGCCCGAGCACCTTGCTGAGCTCCGCCGCGGAGATGCGGCCGTCGCCGTTGATGTCGTAGACGTCGAAAGCGTCGCGCAGCTCCGCGTCCAGGTCGCGCCCGCCGCGGCCGTGGAAGGCCGCGAACTCGCCCAGGTCGACGTACCCGTCGCGGTCGGCGTCCAGCTCCTCCATCATCGCGCCCACCTCCCGGCCTCCCGCGGACTCGCTCGGCGGCGGCGAAATGGCGTGCGACACCGCGGCGAGCTCCGACGGCGAGATCCTGCCGTCGCCGTCCGCGTCGAAGCGGGAGAACACCTTCTTGATCTCCGCGTCGTGTCCCGCGGACAGAGGCGCCGGTGGTGGCTGAGCCTTCTGCATCTGCCTCTGGCCGTTGCTCGACATGGTCGCGGCGAGCTATCAGATCTTCAAGCTTTCAAAACTATGAATAATTTGTGGATGCAAGCCATTCTCTTTAGTATACATCTATACAAATTACTAACCAAAGATGTCTTCTTGTGACCGGCACAAAACATACAAATTTAAATCATGGACTCTATCACCATTCATTGAAGCTCTTTTAGTTTCTGCCTACATCCTAGATGAAACTATGTGCTTTCATGTCCAACAAATAAATTACTAGATAACATAGTTGTGAAACATCTTTAATAACGACTTCTTGAATTTTTTATTCTTCTCTCTCTATGGCCACGAAAATTATTCCAACTTCCTCCACCTCCAGCTTTTTTTTGTCATTGTGAAGCAGATCATCCATTAAGACTTGCTTTTATTTTTGTTTTGAACAAAACAGAACATCCTCAAGGTCAACCCACTAATTTTCGTGATCTGTAACCATGTCAATTGTTTATACTAAACTATTTTACCATCTATAACATGTCTCCTATCATACTATCTTAACTATTTGACTTTCTAATTAAACTTGTGAAAATTAACTTCATAATAATGCTAATAATCATGGGAGAACATAATTTCAATTATATAATTTAGTGTTGCCATTATAAATACACTTGATCTCAATATAAATCACATGTTGCCTCCGTAGAAAACTTTAGCCACTGTGATGAATTTATATGTGTTCGTATGTGATCATGTGTTTGTGAATATTTTTTTGTACCATTAGATATCTAAGTTGAATGTTCTAAAAGCTATGTCTCCGAAATATTCTCTCAAAAATCTTCCATGTGTATGATAATATGTTGTAGGTGTAAGCAAATAGAAAATTTTAGATTGGGGTTTCTCAAACCGTTGCCACATTGCTCATTTATTGGTTATTCTTTTCAGATATTTTCCGATTTTGTATGTATGAAAATGATTTTCATTTCCGTACTCTGTACTTTGAATTCTAATTGCATGGTGAACTCAAATGGCATCACGTCCGTGCTTGGAAAAAACAACATTGTTTGTTATAAATATGCATAGAAAAATGTTCCATGATGAGAAAGCTCCATTTCGGCAGCATTGTATAGTTAAAATGAATCCTCTCTATCTATGAGCATTTGCGTATATGAATCCACGACCTTGTGAGCACATGGATTTTGTGAATCTCAATGGTTTTTTTGTAAGTTGTTTCTCCTTTTTCATGCTAAAGGCTGGTCCATCGTCTTTCTCCATTCCGTTTTTAATTTGTATAGGTAAAATGAATCCTCTCTTATTTTAGGACTTATTTGAGTACAAACTGTAGGATAACGTAGCATAGAAAACAAAAATTTTCCTACGGCGAACACGCAATCCAAGCCAAGATGCAATCTAGAAGACGGTAGCAACGAGGTTGTCGAGACTCACCCTTGAAGAGATTCCAAAGCCTACAAGAGGAGGCTCTTGTTGCTGCGGTAGACGTTCACTTGCCGCTTGCAAAAGCGCGTAGAAGATCTTGATCACGATCGGTTCCGGCGCCACGAACGGGCAGCACCTCCGTACTCGGTCACACGTTCGGTTGTTGATGAAGACGACGTCCACCTCCCGTTCCAGCGGGCAGCGGAAGTAGTAGCTCCTCTTGAATCCGACGCACGACGGCGTGGTGTCGGTGGCGGTGAAGAAGTCCGGCGGAGCTTCGCTAAGCTATGCGGGCAATATGGAGGAGAGGAGCTTGGCTAGGGTTTGGGAGGGTGGCCGGCCACTCTATGGGGCGGCCAGCTTGTGGTCTTGGGGTGGCGGCCCCCCCTGGCCCCTCATTATGGATCCCCAAGAGTTGGTCTCCAAGTCTTCGAATAAGACCCGAACCAAAACCTTCCATATGGTGGTGAAACCTAGCCCAACTAGGACTCCCACCCAAAGGTGGGATTTCCACCTTCCATAGGGGGTGGCCGGCCCCTATGGTGGAGTCCACTTGGGACTCCACCCCATCTAGGGTTGGCCGGCCATGGAGGTGGAGTCCCATGTGGACTCCACCTTCCTTGGTGGTTTCTTCCGGACTTTTCTAGAACCTTCTAGAACCTTCCATAGAACCTTCCGCGACATTTTATTCACATAAAATGACATCCTATATATGAATCTTATTCTCCGGACCATTCCGGAACTCCTCGTGATGTCCGGGATCCTATCCGGGACTCCGAACAAATATTCCAACTTCATTCCATATTCAAGTAATACCATTTCAACATCCAACTTTAAGTGTGTCACCCTACGGTTCGCGAACTATGCGGACATGGTTGAGTACTCACTCCGACCAATAACCAATAGCGGGATCTGGAGATCCATAATGGCTCCCACATATTCAACGATGACTTTAGTGATCGAATGAACCATTCACATACGATACCAATTCCCTTTGTCACACGATATATTACTTGTCCGAGGTTTGATCATCGGTATCACACTATACCTTGTTCAACCTCGTCTCTTGACAAGTACTCTTTACTCGTACCGTGGTATGTGGTCTCTTATGAACTTATTCATATGCTTGCAAGACATTAGACGACATTCCACCGAGAGGGCCCAGAGTATATCTATCCGTCATCGGGATGGACAAATCCCACTATTGATCCATATGCCTCAACTCATACTTTCCGGATACTTAATCCCACCTTTATAACCACCCATTTACGCAGTGGCGTTTGATGTAATCAAAGTACCTTTCCGGTATAAGTGATTTACATGATCTCATGGTCATAAGGACTAGGTAACTATGTAATAAAAGCTTATAGCAAATAACTTAATGACGTGATCTAATGCTACGCTTAATTGGGTGTGTCCATTACATCATTCATATAATGATATAACCTTGTTATTAATAACATCCAATGTTCATGATTATGAAACTAATCATCTATCAATCAACAAGCTAGTTAAGAGGCTTACTAGGGACTCTTTGTTTGTTTACATATCACACATGTATCAATGTTTCGTTAATACAATTATAGCATGGTATATAAACATTTATCATAAACATAAAGATATATAATAACCACTTTTATTATTGCCTCTTGGGCATATCTCCAACAGTCTCCCACTTGCACTAGAGTCAATAATCTAGATTACATTGTAAGGTACCTAACACCCATGGCATTCTGGTGTTGGTCATGCTTTGCCCTAGGGAGAGCTTTAGTCAACGGATCTGCTACATTCAGATCAGTGTGTACTTTGCAAATCTTTACTTCTCCATCTTCGATGTACTCGCGAATCGAGTGGTAACGCAGCTTGATATGCTTCAGCCTCTTGTGTGACCTTGGTTCTTGTGCATTGGCGATGGCACCCATGTTGTCACAATAGATGACTAGTGGGTCCAATGCACTAGGAACCACACCGAGCTCTACAATGAACCTCTTCATCCATACCGCTTCGATGAAGCCTCTGAAGCCGCTATGTACTCCGATTCTGTTGAGGATTTCGCCACCGTGCGCGAGCTTGCCCAGCTTCTGCAGCACCATTCAATATAAACACGTACCCAGATTGTGACTTAGAGTCATCAGGATCGGTGTTCCAACTTGCATCGGTGTAACTTGTTACAACGAGCTCTTGGTCACCTCCATAACAAAGAAACATATCCTTAGTTCTTTTCAAGTACTTCAGGATATTCTTGACCGCTGTCCAGTGTTCCATTCCTGGATCACTTTGATATCTGCTAGTCAAACTAACGCATGTGCTATATCCGGTCTTGTACATAGCATGGCATACATGATAGAGCCTACTGCCGAGGCATAGGGGATCTGACTCATCCTTTCTCTTTCTTCTGCCGTAGCCGGTCCTTGAGTCTTACTCAAGATCTTGCCTGTAACATAGGTAAGAATCCTTTCTTACTTTCGTCCATTCTAAACTTCTTTCTTGTCCAGGTATGTACTCTGTGATAGCCCTATTAGACGTCTTGATCTATCTCTATAAATCTTGATGCCTAATATGTATGATGCTTCACCAAGGTCTTTCATTGAAAAACTATTATTCAAATAACCTTTTACACTGCTTAATAGTTCTATATCATTCCCAATCAATAATATGTCATCTACATATAATATCAGGAATGCTACAGAGCTCCCACTCACTTTCTTGTAAATACAGGCCTCTCCATGACACTGTATAAACCCGAAGTCTTTGATCACCTTATCAAAACGTCGGTTCCAACTTCTCGATGCTTGCTTCAGTCCATAGATTGAACGCTGAAGTTTGCATACTTTGTCAGCATTTTTAGGATCGACAAAACCTTTGGGTTGTACCATATACAACTCTTCCTCAATGTCTCCATTAAGGAACGCCGTTTTGACATCCATCTGCCAAATCTCATAATCGAAAAATGCAGCTATTGCTAACAAAATCCTCACAGATTTTAGCTTCGCTACAGTGAGAAAGTCTCATCGTAGTCAACACCTTGAATTTGTCGGAAACCCTTTGCGACAAGTCGAGCTTTATAGACGTAATATTACCATCGGCATCTGTTTTTCTCTTGAAGATCCATTTATTCTCGACAGCCTTGCGGCTATCAGGTAATTCTACCAAAGTCCATACTTTGTTATCATACATGGATCCCATTTCGGATTTCATGGCTTCTTGCCATTTGTTGGAATCTGGGCTCATCATCGCTTCTTCATACGTCGCAGGGTCTTCATCATTGTTATCCACAATCATGACATTTAGACAAGGATCATACCAATCTGGAGTGGCACGATCCCTTGTCGATCTGCGAGGTTCAGTAGCTCTCATTTGAAGTTTCATGATCATTATCATTAGCTTCCTCTGTTGCCGGTGTAGGTGGTACAGGAACATTTTCCGGTACTGCGCTACTCTGATCAACGAGTAGAGATTCTTCAATCTCATCGAGTTCTACTTTTCTTCCAGTCACTTCTTTAGTGAGAAATTCTTTCTCAAGAAAGGTTCCGTTCTTAGCAACAAAGATCTTGCCTTCGGATCTGTGATAGAAAGTGTACCCTATAGTTTCCTTAGGGTATCCTATGAAGACGCATTTCTCCGCTTTGGGTTCTAGCTTGTCCGGTTGTAACTTTTTTACATAGGCTTCGCAACCCCAAACTTTTAGGAACGACCTTAGGTTTCTTATTAAACCATAATTCATACGGCGTCGTTTCAACGGATTTTGATGGTGCTCTATTTAAAGTGAATGCGGCTGTCTCTAATGCATAACTCCAAAATGATAACGGCAAATCAGTAAGAGACATCATAGAACGAACCATATCTAAGAGAGTTCGATTACGACGTTCGGACACACCGTTTCGTTGTGGTGTTCCCGGCGGTGTCAATTGTGAAAGTATTCCGCATTTCTTTAAATGCATGCCAAACTCATAACTCAGATATTCACCTCCGCGATCAGATCGTAGAAATTTAATCTTCTTGTTACGTTGATTTTCTACTTCACTTTGGAATTCCTTAAACTTCTCGAAAGTTTCGGATTTATGTTTCATTAAATAGATATACCCATATCTACTTAAATCATCTGTGAAGGTTAGAACATAACGATAACCACCGCGCGATGCTACACTCATTGGTCCACACACATCTGTATGTATGATTTCCAATAAGTCGGTAGCTCGCTCCATCATACCCGAGAATGGAGTCTTAGTCATTTTTCCCATCGGACATGCTTCGCATCTATCAAGTGACTCAAAGTCAAGTGATTCAAGTAATCCATCAGTATGGAGTTTCTTCATGCGTTTCACTCCAATATGACCAAGACGACAGTGCCACATATAAGTAGAATTATCATTCAATTTAATTCGCTTAGCATCAATGTTATGTATATGCGTATTACTACTATCGAGATCTAACAGAAATAAGCCATTCTTTTGTGGTGCTCGACCATAAAAGATATTATTCATAAAAATAGAACAACCATTATTCTCAGACTTGAATGAATAACCGTCTTGCATTAAACAAGATCCAGATATAATGTTCATGCTCAACGCAGGTACATAATAACAATTATTTAGGCTTAAAACTAATCCCGAAGGTAGATGTAGAGGAAGTGTCCTGAGATCACATTGACCTTGGATCCGTTTCCAACACGCATCGTCACTTCATCTTTCAGCATTGTCGTTTATTCTTTAGTTCCCTTTCGAGTTACAAATATGAGCAACCGAACCAGTATCAAATACCCAGGTACTAGAACGAGAACTAGTGAGATAAACATCTATAACATGTATATCAGATATACCTTCTTTCTTCTTCTTGACAAGGCCGCTCTTCAGATCCGCCAAATACTTGGAGCAATTACGCTTCCAGTGTCCCTTCTCCTTGCAGTAATAACACTCAGCATCAGGCTTAGGGCCAGACTTAGGTTTCACAGGAGGCGTGGCAGCTTTCTTGCCACTCTTCTTGTTCTTGCCTTTAGACTTGCCCTGTTTCTTGAAGCTGGTGGTCTTGTTGACCATCAACACTTGGTGCTCTTTCTTGATCTCAATCTCAGCAGCTTTTAGCATGCCAAAGAGTTCAGGAAACTCCTTGTTCATGTTCTGCATATTGTAGTTCATCACAAAGTTCTTGTAACTTGGTGGCGGTGATTGAAGGACACGATTAATCCCCAGTCTGTTAGGAATCACTATTCCCAAGTCATGAGTTTCTTCGCATGCCCGGTCATGACGAGCATGTGCTCACTAATGGAGCTGCCTTCTTCCATCATACTGAAAAAGTGTTTCGATGCTTCATAGCATTCCACGGCCGCATGAGTCTCAAAAATAGTCTTCAACTCTTTTATCAACTCATGAGGATCGTGGTGCTCAAAACGTTTTGAAGATCGGATTCCAGACCGCATAAGATGGCACACTGAACTTGAGAGTACCGAGTTTTCCGAGTCGCGTAAACATTCTTTACTTCATCGGTTTCAGTTTCTGCAGGAGGGTCACCTAGCGGTGCATCAAGCACATATTGCAGATTTTCGCCATTGAGGAAGATCCTCACATGACGGAACCAGTCGGTGAAGTTGCTACCGTTGCTCTTAAGTTTTTCTTTCTCTAGGAACTGGTTAAAATTGATTGGCGACGCCATATCTACAACATATTTGCAATAGTTTAGACTAAGTTTATGACAAATTGAGTTCAAATTTTAATTCAACATAATTAAAAATCTAGGTGAACTCCCACTCAAAACAATATCCCTCGCATTGTCTTAGTGATCACACGAACCAAATCCATCACACCTATGCCCGATCATCACGAGACAAGATGTAATTTCAATGGCGAACACTCAAAGTGTTCATCATATCAATCATATGATTCATGCTCTACCTTTCGGTATCACGTGTTCCGAGACCATGTCGTACATGCTAGGCTCGTCAAGGCCACCTTAGTATCCGCATGTGCAAAACTGTCTTGCACCCGTTATATGTACTTATCGAATCTATCACACCCGATCATCACGAGATGCTTGAAACGATAAGACTTGATAACGGTGCTACTAAGGATGAACACTTCATTATCTTGAGATTTTAGTGAGAGGGATCATCTTATAATGCTACCGTCGCGATCTAAGCAAAATAAGATGCATAAAAGGATTAACATCACATGCAGTTCATATGTGATATGATATGGCCCTTTGTCTTTGCGCCTTTGATCTTCATCTCCAAAGCACGGACATGATCTCCATCATCAACGGGCATGATCTCCATCATCGTCGGCGAAGCACCAAGGTTAATGGCGCCGTCTTCATGATTGTCCTCCATGTAGCAACTATTACAACTACTTTGAAATACTACTCAACATGAATTTTAAAGACAACCATAAGGCTCCTGCCGGTTGCCACAATACAATAATGATCATCTCATACATATTCATCATCACATTATGGCCATATCACATCACCAAACCCTGCAAAAACAAGTTAGACGTTCTCTAATTTGGTTTGCATATTTTACGTGGTTTAGGGTTTCGAGCAAGATCCAATCTACCTACGAACATGAACCACAACGGTGATACTAGTGTTGTCAATAGAAGAGTAAATTGAATCTTCACTATAGTAGGAGAGACAGACACCCGCAAAGCCACTTATGCAATACAAGTTGCATGTCAAGCGTGGAGCAAATCTCATGAACGCGGTCATGTAAAGTTAGCCCGAGCCGCTTCATCCCACTATGCCACAAAGATGCAAAGTACTCAACTAAAGATAACAAGAGCATCAACGCCCACAAACCATTGTGTTCTACTCGTGCAACCATCTATGCATAGACACGGCTCGATACCAGTAGGATAACGTAGCATAGAAAACAAAAATTTCCTACGGCGAACACGCAATCCAAGCCAAGATGCAATCTAGAAGACGGTAGCAACGAGGGGATTGTCGAGACTCACCCTTGAAGAGATTCCAAAGCCTACAAGAGGAGGCTCTTGTTGCTGCGGTAGACGTTCACTTGCCGCTTGCAAAAGCGCGTAGAAGATCTTGATCACGATCGGTTCGGGCGCCACGAACGGCACACCTCCGTACTCGGTCACACGTTCGGTTGTTGATGAAGACGTCCACCTCCTTCCGGCGGGCAGCGGAAGTAGTAGCTCCTCTTGAATCCGACACACGACGGCGTGGTGTCGGTGGCGGTGAAGAAGTCCGGCGGAGCTTCGCTAAGCTATGCGGGCAATATGGAGGAGAGGAGCTTGGCTAGGGTTTGGGAGGGGTGGCCGGCCACTCTATGGGGGCGGCCAGCTTGTGGTCTTGGGGTGGCCGGCCCTCCCTTGGCCCCTCATTATATAGGTGGATCCCCAAGAGTTGGTCTCCAAGTCTTCGAATAAGACCGAACCAAAAACCTTCCATATGGTGGTGAAACCTAGCCCACCACAAGGGTGGGATTTCCACCTTCCATAGGGGGGTGGCCGGCCCCTATGGTGGAGTCCACTTGGGACTCCACCCCATCTAGGGTTGGCCGGCCATGGAGGTGGAGTCCCATGTGGACTCCACCTTCCTTGGTGGTTTCTTCCGGACTTTTCTAGAACCTTCTAGAACCTTCCATAGAACCTTCCGCGACATTTTATTCACATAAAATGACATCATATATATGAATCTTATTCTCCGGACCATTCCGGAACTCCTCGTGATGTCCGGGATCCTATCCGGGACTCCGAACAAATATTCCAACTTCATTCCATATTCAAGTAATACCATTTCAACATCCAACTTTAAGTGTGTCACCCTACGGTTCGCGAACTATGCGGACATGGTTGAGTACTCACTCCGACCAATAACCAATAGCGGGATCTGGAGATCCATAATGGCTCCCACATATTCAACGATGACTTTAGTGATCGAATGAACCATTCACATACGATACCAATTCCCTTTGTCACACGATATTTTACTTGTCCGAGGTTTGATCATCGGTATCACACTATACCTTGTTCAACCTCGTCTCTTGACAAGTACTCTTTACTCGTACCGTGGTATGTGGTCTCTTATGAACTTATTCATATGCTTGCAAGACATTAGACGACATTCCACCGAGAGGGCCCGAGTATATCTATCCGTCATCGGGATGGACAAATCCCACTATTGATCCATATGCCTCAACTCATACTTTCCGGATACTTAATCCCACCTTTATAACCACCCATTTACGCAGGCGTTTGATGTAATCAAAGTACCTTTCCGGTATAAGTGATTTACATGATCTCATGGTCATAAGGACTAGGTAACTATGTAATAAAAGCTTATAGCAAATAACTTAATGACGTGATCTAATGCTACGCTTAATTGGGTGTGTCCATTACATCATTCATATAATGATATAACCTTGTTATTAATAACATCCAATGTTCATGATTATGAAACTAATCATCTATTAATCAACAAGCTAGTTAAGAGGCTTACTAGGGACTCTTTGTTTGTTTACATATCACACATGTATCAATGTTTCAGTTAATACAATTATAGCATGGTATATAAACATTTATCATAAACATAAAGATATAATAACCACTTTTATTATTGCCTCTTGGGCATATCTCCAACACAAACGAAACGCTAAACATGAACTACTCCTTACTGACAATATTTACAAGCGCATTATGCATGGATCATCACTCTTTCTTGGTCTTGCCATTAGGGACGCCGGCTTCGGGCTGGGCGGCGGCGGCGTGGGTTGACATCATCTTCTTGAACTCCTCGAAGCCGACGCAACCATCGCCATCCACATCAACGGAGGCGACCATCCGCTCGCACTCCTCGGTGCTGCACCCCTCGCCGATCCGCCCCAGCACCTTGCTCAGCTCCGCCACCGAGATGCGGCCGTCGCCGTTGATGTCGTAGACGTCGAAGGCGTCGCGCAGTTCTGCGTCCAGGTCGTGCCCGCCCCGGCCGTGGAAGGCCGTGAACTCGCCCAGGTCGACGTACCCGTCGCGGTCGGCGTCCAGCTCCTCCATCATCGCGCCCACCTCCCGGCCGCCCGCGGACTCGCTCGGCGGCGGCGTTATGGCGTGCGACACCGCGGCCAGCTCGGACGGCGAGATCCTGCCGTCCCCGTCCGCGTCGAAGCGGGAGAACACCTTCTTGATCTCCGCGTCGTGTCCCGCGGACAAAGGCGCCGGTGGTGCCTGCGGCTTCTGCATCTGCCTCTGACCGTACGACATGGTTGCGGCGAGCTAGCAGATCTTCAAGCTTTCAAGGTGGCTGTAATCAGAGGGATCGTTTTGGTTGCTATCTTGCTGATCGATCGAAGAGGACTTGATTCACCGAGAGACTGAGTTTGGAGTGGGCACGCTCTGGGGTCTAAATACCGGCGGACGCGCGCGCCGACCATTCCAGTGGCGCGTCCCGCGGAGGTGCACGTGTACCTTTCAAAGACGGAGTTCTTTCCGGTGTGTGCGGCTCCGCGGTACGGGGAGGTGCACACACGCCTTTGGTTCGCTCGCTCGTACTACTACGCCGCTGAATTCGCGTCATTTAAAGAGGAGAGACCATTTTAAGCACGTCTCCACTCCCTCCCTCGGCGCGCGATGGATGCCAGCTGTGTCTGTGTAATTAATCATCATCCCTTCATTCATTCATCAACCCCAACTGCACACTACCATTTTAAGTACTACGAAAATGGAAATGATGGATCAGCGACTCGCCTTGCTCTTGCACTTTTTTTTTTCTTCTTCGAGCTGGGCTTACTAATCTTTTTTTTTTCCTTCTTCGGTATCTATTTTCTTTGCCACGTCGTACCAAGCTTTGCCACAAATACGAATAAAACCTTGTACGATTCTCCTTCTTTCTTTTCCATAAATCTACTACTCACTCTGTCCTACTACATCTGATCCATATTATTTGATGCTAAAATAGATGTATCTACAACTAAAATGTATCTACATACATCTATATTAGCATCGAGTAGTATGAATCGGAGAAGTACAAAATTTGTCTTAGATGTGTACAAATTTAGGTATATCTAGACACTAAATAGTGTTTAAATAAATTTAAATTTTAACAAATCTCAAACAACCTTCATGGAACAGAGCAAGTACTAAATTTATATGGCATTTACCATCGCACAGCCAGCGGAAACTGAACAATTAAAACGCACGCGGCATCTCAAAGCTGCTCCTCAACTCTTCTAAACACGACATTACCTTGCCAACTAACTTCTTCAACGAGTAAATAATACTCACACACGTAGTACATCAAAAGCAAACAATTACACCTTAATCATCGGTGCCAGGACCTCTACTATTTTCAGGTGTACACAACGAACCATCTGCTACTCACCAATTTGATCATGCAACTACGTACACAATTAATCAAGCTAGCTCCATCACAAAGAACACCACTCCCTCTCACGTAGCACATCACCGCTAGGCGCTAGCTACTACGCTGCCTGCCTATTACAACAAAATTACCTCATCATCTGCACATTACCAGATGACCATTACTCACGTACACCAACCAAAAAGAAGAAAACAGGATTAGGCTACTACTCACTATTACCATCAGCAACACAACCGGTCCTACCACATGCACTGATGCACACAGCCAAACACACACGAAAGTCCGGAGCAAGCCGATGATGGAGCTCTACCATGTCTCTATTTGCCGCGAATGCCGGCCCACACTTCACACTTGCCTGGCTGAACCTGCACCCACACAACCAAACCGCAGCCAACTCAATCAATCAAAGACAGAGAAGCCGCGGCGAGTAAATCTCAAAGGAGACCCAAACGAAATCAGAGAGGATCCACAAACTTCCCTATACACCCACAGTCCAAGAAGAAGGTCAATGTTTAGTCCTCCTCGTCGCTTATCCAGTTCAACTAGAACAAAAGCATGGTCAGGTCAACAAAAAAGCAAACATTGATACTTACATATAAGCCTCCACATAACAACAAATATATTATGATGGTCACACAAAATTCAACTCGAATACAAGTACTATCTACAACAACACAGTGAGAGCTCCTCGACAAATTTCTAGCAAAGAGCTCCATGAGAAATGTACAGACATTACATGACCATAAAAAATGATGTAGACGCAAAACTGGAGACTACAGACCAGCAATTAGCATGTAGACTACATAATCAACTACTACCTCCGATTCAAGGAATAAGGCGCCCTCGTTTTACATGTTTTTTGTTTGACCAAGAATTACTTCAAATATATAAAGATTGTTTGTATGAAATTAGCATCATTAGAAAGTGCTTTTCAATACGAATCCAACGATACTAATTACATATAATATAATCAAGATTATGTTGCTCAATTTTTATGGTCAAAGTTCGTCTTGGAATACACGTGCGCCTTATTCCTTGGGACGGAGGTAGTATGTACATACGACTAACAAATTGGAGCTATGAGGAACCTGAATCTTAGGTAAACACGTCGAGTCCAAGCGCACCGCTGCTGTTGTACAGAACCTAGTTATCCTCAAACAAGAACAAAGCATGGTCAGGTCAACCGCAAAGCAAACACTGAGATTTATACAAGAATCCAAATAAGAGTCGCTAATAAAACACACATGTACCCTTCATTCGCTCATTCATTCGTTTACCCAGCAAGCAAAAATACTTGAACATAAGAAGCATGCCAATATGTATCTACTACTTGAAACCAAAACAGAGGTCGCTGTCCTCCTTGTTATCCTAAAGAAGAACAAAAATAATGCCTATCTCTGAAGCAAATTTCTGGGAAACGTAAATTTCAAAGGATACCCATACAACCACAAAATGTGAGAGTTCGAGCGGCACTAGTAACCAGGTTCATCGCCAACACAGCACCAACATCGACCATCCATTTAAACAGTCAGCAACCAATTTCTATGTGTAGATCGATAACACAAGTTCATATATTAATTATAATAATGCATAGATCGATACTAGGAAAGAGCATACATATGCATTGCCTTGCTCCATGCATACTTAGACTAGTTCAGCTAATGAAATAATGCAAGATCAATCTGCAAAACGATGTTGAAAATATTGCCATCACCTTTCCCCTTTTTTTCGATATTCAAATCGCACATCAAACAACTCACAGTAATAGTGCACACATGAGAACGTCAACCCAGCTCCATCACAAGCCAGACATAGGAAAATAATCGAGCTAAGAACAAAGACTACCAACGTTGCAGCAAAGGCAAACAACTACTAAAACAGCAATATTGCAAGGACAGGGTATCTGGAGGAGAGAATGGAGAACCAGAAACTCACCCAAAACACATGGAGTCGAAGAAATGAAGGCCACTGACGTCATTTAGTACTCCTCTTTATCTTCAAACAAGACCAAAGTGAAATGGTCAGCAAAGCAAACAATGACATACAGAGAAGACTCCAAAAAAAGGCGTCTGATTCATTGCATTCATGACCAGATTCTAAATAGAAAGAAGCCAATTATGATTTTCAGCATTCTAAACTATGTTTGTTAATGACCAGGGTTCCAAAATTACTACTATATGAATCATTCAACAGCTAGATAAAAAGCAGCTTCGGTTCAAATTACTACACATTCTAGAATGTGAATCAGCGAGATGAAAATAATAAGGGATAAATAGTAAACAACTCTTTTCTTTTATGTCTCGTGGCTGTCTACATATAGGATCCAGCTCACAAGTTCAACTAATAAAGAGACAATACTCCAAGTCAATAATATTTTAGAACCTGAACATGCAAACCAAACTGTGACATAGTAGGAGAATACCAATAGCCTGACCAAATCAGCCAGAGAAAAGCAGCAACACAGGCAAGTGAATTAACAACAAAACAAATTCAATCCAATTCATGCAGTAAATACAAACCGAAGCAGTGATTAATCGGTACTAGCAGTATCAAAAGCTAGGCTGCAGTACATGGCAAACAGGGGGATATAATCATATAAATGACCTTCTGCAGGGCATTGACATGGTCAGGGTTGAGGACAACTCCTCAAGCTGGGACGAGCTTCTACTCGAGCATATGCTGGTCACTCCTCTTTATCGTCGAACAAGAACAAACGAAATGGTCAGCAAAGGAAACAATGATATTTAGAAAAGACTCCAAAGAAGACGACTGATTCATGACATCCAAGTAACAAGCACTCAATTAGGAGATACGATAGAGGCAGAAATGACAGAAAAAGCACAAGCTTGGACAACTGACAAACAGGAAGCTAGCAAATCATTTTACAAAGCACAAAACATACACAAACATGTGCTGATCATGCAAATGCAAGATCAGATGATCACTTGATCATTTAGAACATGTATTCATGGCAATAAAATACAGATTTGGCTACCACTAATGCACAACACCTACACATCAGCTTTGAAACTTTGAACAAAAAACGGGACATACATGCAGCAGTAGTTCTGAAAGCATGGGTGGCTGCAAGTTCTGAAATTATACGCACTCATCATCATTGTATTTCCGCATCATTAGCATAAAATTCAGATCTCTAACGCTGTCTAAAAACTCAAAAAAATTCTCCAGATGTTCAGTATTATACTTTAAATATGAAGAGATAAGCATTACCAGATTTAAAATAGGAAGGAGATAATTATGATGTCAGTTATAAAATCTGTTAGTTAATTACCAGGGTATCAAATTACTACTGTATGAATGATTCAACAGCTAGCATAAAAAGCAGCTAGAGAAGGGAGAACCAGAAACTCACCCAAAACACATGGAGACGAAGAAGTGAAGGCCACCGTCGTCGTTTAGTACTCCTTATCTTCGAACAAGAACAAAACGAAATGGTCAGCCAAGGAAACAATGATATTCAAGAAAGACTCCAACAAAGACGCCTGATTCATGGCATTCATTTGATCCAAATAATAGCAAGCACTCAGTTAAGAGATATGATAGAGGCAGAGATGAAAGAAAACGCACAAGCTTGGATAACTCACAAACAGGAAGCTACCAAATCAATTTACAAGCATAAAACATACACAAACATGCGCTGATCATGCAAATACAAGATCAGATGACCACTTGATCATTTAGAGCATGTATTTATGGCAATAAATACAGATTTAGCTACCGCTAATGCACAACACCTAGACAACAGCTTTGAAACTTGAAACAAAAAAGCGAGACATACATGCAGCAGTAGCTCTGAAAGAACGGCTGGCTGAAAGTTCTGAAATTACACGCAGTCGTCATGGTTACACTTCCACATATTTTCCATAAAGTTCAGATATCTAACACTGTATGAATGATCAAAAGTGCCTTAATCAGGGCTAGGCTGCAGTACATGGCAGAACAGGGGGATAAAAATGACCTTGTGCAGGGCGTTGAGGACATCTCCTCGAGCTCCTAATTGAGCATATCCTGGTCGATCCCTTTCTGCGGGATCACACACGTAATCAACAGTTAATCACCAATAGCGATAATCAACACCCAAACCCTAGGCAACCCGAGAAAAAATTTGACCTTTAATGCCAATGTCAGGGTCGAGGACGTCTCCCTCGATCTGGGGCTGGACGAACGCCTCGTCGACAATGTCCAGGTCGTCTGCCGCCTTGCCTTGTGCGAGGACGCGCATCTCATCCCCAGCAACCGCCGTGGCTGCTGCCATCGGAGGCTGGCCTCGATGAGGAATGAAGGGGAGGAGGGGTGGCGGGCGCCCGTCCGCGGATGCCGGCGTGCTGCAGGCCCTGAGGTCGTCCGCGTCGGTGAAGGCCGGGACTCCCTGGCCGGCCGCATCTGCCGCGCGCGGAGCAGCCGGTCGCCGAGCCGTGTCAGTACCACCAGATGCCGGGGCGCCGCCATCACCATGGACATCCTGCTCCTCCGCCGGTGACGCCCCGCCTCACCACCAACCGCAGCCGCGCCGCCGCCCGACATGGAGGACAAAAGCCGAACCTTTCCCCTCTACCGAAGGGATCCGCCGCCGCCCGCCATGCATTGGGGTCGAATTTGGTGGGATAGAGAGATGGGTGGAGGGGATTCCGGGGAGGTGGTCGGCTGGGCATGGAGGGGTCGGAGTTGGCCGAGATCTAACCGGCGGCAGAGGTGGATGAAAGTGGTTCCTTCGGTGGCGGTGGTAGGTCACCATACGAGTTTTTTGGGCTTCTGGACGGGCTCGAATTTTGGTCTCTCTCTCTCGCCGCTCATTTTATATTTTTGGGCCCTAGCTAGTTGAAATTCGCTTGGCGCGTGAGCCAAATTCCAAATTCCAAATTCGTGCCCGCGCGTTTGATGGAGCAGTTGTGAACGATATATATAGAACACAAAATGAATGCATGGGAAAAAGTCTCTTGATTCAAATATCATTTTTGTCAAACGGTTCAAGTGATGGCCTCTCTGTCATGCCCTAGCCACATGCGGACACATCGTACCTATGCCTCAGAATGGCGCCGGTGGTTCTGCACAAATCACATAGATGGTGCATGTTTTTAATGGCCTTTTTTCCTTTGAATGTTTCGAAAAGATTCCGGAAAAAGGGGCCCAATTTTTTTATTTTAGTACCCCGATGTTCGATCTACGATGTGCGATATACCTAGTTTTTGTTCGCCCAAATCTGGAACCCCTGTTCACTTGGAGAGCTTTGGCAGCTCGCTGAAATTTAGCTACTTCCAACCAGCATCTGAGGCTCCTTGACGAGGTTGTACCCTTGGCAGTGTCCAAGGTTAGGGACTTATGTTTGGGGAAAGACGATGCCCGAAGATTTCAGGAGCGAGATGGCACACGACGTACCCAGGTTCACATCCACGCGATGGAGGATCGCTACGTCCTGCTACCAATTCAGTATATGAATATATGTGTACATGGTCTGTCGTAGGCGGGTTGTATCTAGTCTAGTCTAATCTTTATGTTGCGATGTCTTTGTGTGCGTTTATGCGTGTTGCGTTATGTTTAAGGGGTGGCCCTGTCTCCGAGATGGATGTGATTTTATTGACCCATTTGTTTAAGTCCTTTTGCTAGTCCACCTCCATAATTCACACCGGGTATAGCAATAATGGGTACCCGTAGGGTAATGCCCACATCACTCCTCCCATGCCACCACGTACCCACTGTCACTGAAAAGTTTTCCCACCCGTCGCCCCTATGCAGGCGGTATTTTAGTTCCACCGGCTGCATCCACTGCGCCGTCGCCATGGTTCCGTCCACAAGGTATAGCTAAGGCACCGCTGTGGTCGACAAGGCTTGAATCATGCATGGGGACCGTGACCACGACTGCAACCTCCATTGCCGTCCCCGTCTCTTTCGAGCTGTATCGAGTCGGTTGTCCTTTGGCCGCTCATTCTCCAACCGCTGCATCCACACCCTCGACGTCGAAGAATTCCTCCATGACGATGATGACGAGAACCTCGTCTTGCTGGCCACCATGAAGGAGCACGAGAATGGCAAGAAGCGGAAGCTTCGAGGCTCAACGGGTGGCCGTCTTTGCATTCCTCGCACCTGAGCTGTCGGTTGCTCATTGAAGATTACTTGACGGAGGCTCGCACCTACCCGACTCGTATTTTTCGTAGGCAACATGGAATGCATAGAGAGCTATCTCTCAAAATATTTCAAGCTTCCGAGGCAAACTTTCGTTATTTCACTCGTTGGAAATGATGTCGGTGGTCTCATAGGTTTTAGCCCGTTTCAAAGGATATTGGCCACAGTGAGGATGTATTTTTCAGGTTACAAATACTGTGAAATCACTCTTTGCTTTATATGATGCTTGCTCTTGACAAAATAAAAGACATTTGCTTTTGCAGTGCACCCATGCTTGGTCAAATTGTTGGGTCCGCCTTTGGCCCTAGTAGTGCATGCATGGACATGATTGTATTGCACACTTGACAAGTCATGCAACAAAAAACATGCACGAGAATGTCGTATGAGACCGCTGACAGCATTTCCAACGAGTGAAATAACGAAAGTTTGCCTCGGAATCGGAAGATCTATACCCGTAAAGTGTTTCCTACTCCTCTATTTCCCAAATTTTTTTACATAACTTATTCTATAAGGTAGATAAATTTGAGCAACTTTTCTTTTGAGGAATGTAATGAACTAGACGTGCTAGTAGTAGCAACCGCGAAGAGGAAAAAGGGAAAGGAATTAAAGAATCATTAATCGGCATATGATTCCGCAGAGTCCTCGCACATCAACCGATCTTTGGAAGTGTAGCATTTCTGCTAGTATTTATTAGGCTAGTCATAGTGGGGAGTAACTTAGACTAGTAACATGACATATGTTACTAGTCTAAGTTACTACATCCATAGTGGGAGTAACTTATATGTGGTGTCATGCATTGTGTCATTTACTATGTTGTAGACTCATCTTGTCTTGGGTTGTGTGATGTTATGGTAACATAGCTAGTTACCACCTCACACTCTTTCTTCATTCATTGCCATGCCATGTCACCAAAATACATTGGGTTGTGTGATGTTACTAGCTAAGTTACTCCCACTATGAGCAGTCTTAGACTAGTCATAGTGGGGAGTAACATAGAGTAGTAACATAGTGCATGTTACTACCCTATGTTACTACCTTCATAGTGGATAGTTACTTGTATGTGGTATCATGCATGTTATATTTATTAGATTGTAGACTCATCTTGTCTTGAGAAGTGTGATGTTATGGTAACATAGCTCACCTCACTCTCTTTCTTCATTTATTGGCATGCCATGTCACCAAAATGCATTGGGGTGTGTGATGTTACTAGCTATGTTACTCCCACTATGAGTAGTCTTAGTGCCCCCAAAATCTGTTTAACAGCAAATTAGGAACTGATTGGGCAAAAAAAGGAACGCAATTAAAGAATTATTAAGTCCTCACGTCCACCGGAAATTTGGAACTGATTGGGCAAATAAATGGAAGGCAATTGAAATCCTGCAGCTGCAGTCGCTCGCTCCCGATTCCCACGTGACTCCGTCTCCTTCCCTCGCACGCTGATTGAGGAGGGCACGTACACGCGCGAACCAATCGCTCAAACGGTGTAGTATACTAGTCACCCTACTTTAATACTCCCTACTTCCAAAATTCACCTAGCGAGCCTACCTTAATTACTCGATTAATTGCTGGCACCGCAATTTTCCTTAGTTTCTTTCTAAAGAGCCAAGGAAGCAATCTACCTGGCAGTCACGCGTTGGTAACGGAATAACGGGTAACCTGGCAGCGACTTTGAAGATGCGTGGCTGCCGGTGAAAACCATGCTCAGACCTCGATCATCGGCGGGTGATGGCGACGTCAACCTTCTTGAAGGTATCACCGCTGCAGTCTTCGTCCTCTTACTCCTATGCTCCTGGGGAAACCCAAGATCGGACAATGGCGACACTATCTGCGCGTCGTTCTACCTCTTGGCACATCGTTTTTGGAGCAGTTGCTGGACGGTGGTGGATTGCGGTAGTGTGGTGTTTTATCTACCTAGTCGAGGTCGGCAAGTCTCCGCGGCGCTACGGTGTTTCGGTAGTGTCGTGCTTTATCTACCTTATTGAGGTCGGTAAGTCTCGGCGGCGCTGTGGTGTTTCGGTGATGTGTTGTTTTATCTACCGGATCGAGGTCGGCAAGTCTCGGTGGCGCTGCGGTGTTTCGGTGGTGTGGTTTTTTATCTACCGGATCGAGGTCGGCAAGTCTCGGTGGCGTGGTGCTGCGGTGTTTCGGTGATGGATGCAAGATGATGGACGCACGCAGGATGGTGGTTTTATCTATCCGACGTCATGGTGGCTTTGATGGTGGGTTAGGGAAGGTCAATGCGTTGATCACCCTTGGAGATGGGTTCAAAGAAGACGGTTGGTAGCGATTCTTGTGGCGTGTGCGTAGCGTGCGCCGAGGGTCTGCTTGACTGGTTGTCCTTCTCACCTGCCAATCACCGGCTTGGGAACGAATTCGATTTTTAGATGATGTGCGTGGGTGTAATGTCAGGTACTGGCCTTGTTCATAGGCACTCCCTTCATCAGTTTTGGATAGTTATAGCGAGTTGTTGTTAAGATGCTAGCTTCGAGTTAATCTTTGTATTCTCTTTGTAAGGTTCTCGTTAATAGTTTAGTAAAAATCCTATGTGTATCTTTTGGATTACAGGTTGGGGCTATGTTCCCCATATTGAAAAAATCAGGTTCTGAAAAAAAAACATGTGGCTTCAGTTCCGCAAGTAGCAGGACGTCCACAAATATGAATGCTCTCAATCAGCAAAATATAAAAGAACGACCTTCATTCATCCTTCACCAATGTGGAGAGTGGATGCATTTATTATCTCAACAACAAGATAGCCATATGACATGATGGCGACAAATGGGCTCGCGGCAAAGTCTTTCTTGCTGCCTGCCAGCTTTCGCTAGCTCTGATCCAGAACAACCAATCAAGTAACAAGCATCCACACAGCCATGCAACAACGAGCTGAGATGCATGGATTTTTTGGCCTCCCGTATACACTCAAAGCAATTGAATATGTCGAGTCTTCACACACCTAGAGAAGCTAATTGCAATGAATGGATTCTTCGGCGAATGTGGCCTAATCGTACATCATGAGTACTGCTTGAAAAGCAAGGCTAGCAAATGTTGCTCCACCACCCTATCGAGTAGTATACTAGCTTCATACATGAGCCTACCCACGCCTATTTATATACAGTCCTCACTAGAGGACGGTTTGACTCGATGATTGATCAAAACGCTAGAGGCGTATTCTTTTTGCTTGTTCTATGTTTCTTTCTTTTTTACTTCTTTTTGGAGTATCAACGATCAGAAAATTTTGTTTTAGAATATTAATGATCGGAAACTTGATGGTGTAAGACTATTGGTCAGAACTTTTTGAAAGATGGCATTACATGATCACCCGATTAGTATAATTAACACGGGAATCGGCACCACAAACCTGTACAGAACCATCTCCCAGCTAGCAAAAAATAAAGGAATTTGCTAGTTCTCAGCTAGCTGAGAACTAAGTTCGTGCTCAGTCAAATCCTACATCATTAGATTTGCTTCGTGATTTGTGTTAGTTACCAATTGCAACATGAGTTGTAACTAAGATTTGATGACATCATCTGATTGAGAATGAAGCTAGTTCTCAGTCGACTAAAAAATAGGCACACCCAAAAATAAAAGTAGACCCACTATGCCAGTAATCATCCATTTACATATGTATTCCCATGCAAGATCCCACAATTTGTAGGCTCCGAGAAAACGTACCATGTTAACTCCCGACACTTAGATGGCCAAATTATTAAGAACAACGACTCTCGTACATGATATATTGCGAACATCGAAGTGGACCAAGGAATAATATTTAATTTATGTAGATGAAATTTTGAACATTTTAAAATTAGAGCAGCGCAGTTTGGAGATTTCACGAGGACATTGACATATAAACTTGAACTCTGGCAATCAAAGGAAAGTAAAAAAAACATTAAATGCAAAATCACTTAAAATTATAATAAAGCTTACAAGTTTACCAAGAGTTCTTACTCCGAGATAAGACTTCCATAATTTGACTTTTGTTTAAATTTCTCTGATTGTACTAATTTTTAAATGCATGTAGCAGTGCCATCTTTTGAAAGTTGAGCATAGACTCTGCTGATGTGGGCCATTTTTGCCGAGCTATTCGGTACACTCATCGTGCCAGTCTATGTGCGCGCATCCACAAGCCAGCTGAGCTAAGGATGGCAGTTTTACCCATGAGTACGGGTGCCCTTGGATAATGTACCCGCATGGACATGATATGGGCACACTTTTTATACCCATGAGCAGTACTTATAGCCTATTCGTTAAGTCATGGGTAGGTTACGGGTATAGAATTGTACCTGTGGGTTGGGTATATCCAAACGATATATGCTTATAGTCAATTTGTCATGTGACACATTCTACTCTTGATGGCTTATGGGTTAGAGTATGAGATTGTGATTTCTAAATGTTCATAATCATCATTTATTAAACCACCTGTTATTGAGTTGAGATAATTGCTTTCTTAATCAAATGTGTTATCGAATGTAAAATTATGAATAACATGTGTACTACTTGACCTACCCATCAGCTACCCAATAGGTACGGGCACCCATCAGGTATGGGTATATGTATGTGTATATGTGTAAAGTGTCATACCCGTGGGTACGCGTATTGGTAGAATTATGTATCCGCTAGCTATATGGGTATGTGTATGGTATTTATCTACCCTACCAATTACCATCCTTAAGCTGAGCTCATCTCAACTTGCTAGCTACTGAGATGGCCCATATGTCTACTCTCATGATATGCGCATGACACCAGCAAAACCAGATCCTAGAACAAGGTTTCATGTTCCCAATTTTTTTATTATAAAATAAAGAAATAGGAAAGTCACATGGAATCACCACAATCAACAGAAATGTAGAGGGTAGATGTCGCAGGTTCCACATAATATGGGTTCGCATGAAATTGCATGAGGAAGGGTCGAAACTATACACCCTCTTCCTTGGTTCCTGATATGGATATTTGAGGGTAATGTAAACACGAAAAACTATTACACAACTTTAAAGTGGTACGTAATTTACAAATAGTGCTATGAGGCACATAGATTCTAGATTAATGGTGTAGAACCTCACTAAGAGACACCAACACAACTATTGTAGGAACTTGGCATCTCCTTAGGGTTTGTCATGTTCTCAAATAAATAATAATTCACATGTAATCACGAGCTAGAGGTTGAGATTGTGGGCCCCACATGTCTGGGTTTTGACGTAAATAGGAAAATCCAATACACAACTATGATTTGGCACTTCCTCAAAAAATATGACTATCCCGCACAACGATTCTGGAATTATATATAGTGCATGACCCTACTTAGGCGACCGACATAACTCTTGTAAGTACTTGGCCTATTTTGGGTTTTTTCATGTTGATGTGAGCCATTAAAACAAAATAAAACATGAAAGTTACATGGGATCACCACTTTCAACAGAAAACCAGGGATAGACATCGTGGGTCCCACGGAAGAGGGTTTCACCTGAAATTGCGCAAGGAAGATTCAGAAGTCTTTCTATCATGCATGAGGTTGTGATATCAGTATTTCATGGTGGTGTAAAATAGGAGAAACCAATATTAGGTGGCAATTCCTTCACAAATAGGACTACCAGGCACAAATATTTTGGACTTACAATGAAAAAGGCCCACTTCGAATCTACCGACGCAAAAAATTTAAGAACTTGATCACGTTTGGGCTATTCATGTTCCTTAGACCCATTATAACACACACAAAAATATGAAATTCACAAGCCCGGAATCAGCAATCTCGATGGAAAGCAAGGGGTAGAATTCATGGGCCCCTGCAAAATAGAGGAACACATAAAAATAACATGGGAAAACATTGAAAACTCTTCCCTATGTTATGGTGTCCTAATATGAGTATATATTGGTGTTTTAAAGAGGAGAAGGCACCAACATCGAAGTAGCACATGATTCACAAATAAGACTATTTTTTAGATAACTGCTTCACTAATGGTGCATAACCCCACCTCGAGCCCACCGACCATACTATTTTAAGAACTTGAAATAACTTTTTTTTGGTTTGTCGTGTTCCCATGAGCTATTCTAATAATGCAAGAGGAAATCCACATGGAATTACCAATTTAGATGGGAAAACAATGGGTAGATGTCTTGTAATAGGGTTTCTCCTGAAATCGCGACTCGCGAGAGCAAGGGTTGGAACCCCACCCCTATTGCATGGTTTCCTAAGATGGGCATATATGGGGTCCTAACACACATGCCAACTAATAATTAATCTATGGTTCCCTCCCGCCTCTGCCCGACGCCGATGATAGTACCAACAAACAAAATATGGAGAGGAAACCCGCGCACCAATCGTTGGTTATCACCTCAAGCAACCAGCCAGAAGAGCGACACCTCCCCCCAACCCCCTACCCCCAACCTGATACTCCAAGCTTGCACTTTAATTGCCCCGACTTAAGCAAGCATATGTAGTAGGTCAGCCCAAAGACTTGGAATCCTCATGTAGACAAGCATCTCTAAGTTATCATATATCAACACGGGAACTTAAAATTGATCCTAGGAGCAGTATGTATAAAACATATTTCAAAAAATTAGAAAAGTAAGGAAATAAATTTCGTGTGTAGATGGACATGTTCTATGTGCGCACGTAAAGTTCACATAAAACCAACATTTTTCGTGCCCTATGTAAAAAAGAAAAAAAAAACTACTCTCTCGAGAAATGGATTATGTTAGCACCAAAAAAATGTCTTTTTTGCACATGGCACAAAACATGTTGGTTTTTGCCCAAACAACTTTGTGAGCATGTAACATGTCAAGATATGCGTGAGATATTTTTTTGTATTTTTTATATTTTAATATGTTCAAAATGAATTTCAAATAAACCTGGATGCACAAACACCCTGTCCAAATAAACCTTACTATATAGACAAACGAAAAGACGCGACGGAAAAGCTCTCCCAGCGCTATGCCTTCAAAAAAAAGTTAGAAAAACACATGGTTATTACTTTTTTTTCGAAATGGGGGAAATATCGCCCTAGCTTCTGCATCCAAGGGATGCACATGACTTTTTATTAGATTATTCACAACACCTTACAAGAGCAATACAAAAGATCAAACTCGAAGCCACCTCACTAGACCTACAGAGGGATGAAGGGGTGACAATTCACCAACCCACATCAACCAAAAACCAAATGCCTTCCCAGGCCGCCCAATAGCAGATGAGAAGCACATCCAGTCAAGCATACTCCCAGCATACGCCAACGCCTACGCCATAGAAGTTGCTACCGACGTCTTCCTCGACTCCATCTTCAAGAGAGATCATCGCATCGACCATGCCAGGCCTGCCATCGATGCCGCCACGGCACCAGACGACTCCACCATCCTGCGCGAGTCCATCACACTGCATCCGTCCCGAGACACCACTGCACCATGCCGCGGTGACTCGACAACGCCGACACAGCGAAAGCACACCGCTCCACCTCAGCACCACCGCCATCCATTGTCTGCTCCAAAAACGATGCCCCCAACAGGGAGAACGGCGTTTCGCGCCGCCATCGTCCAATCCGGGAGACCCGGGTCTAGGATTTCCCCGGAGCAGCCCAGGCGAAGAAACGCAGCTGCAGAGACAATGCCTTCAACAAGGTAACGACGAAGCACGCCGCCATCATCCGCCAAGTCTGAAGTCCGGCCGGCTTTCACCGGCAGCTGCGCCTCGCCATCGGGAACTAGGCGACGGATCGCAAGATCCGCCACGGCTAGCCACACAACTAGCCCATCTCCTCCGGCGAGAGAGAAGACCACCACCGCGATGCCACGGTCAGCGGCACCTGACACCCGCCACCTGCCACCAGGTCGGCGCCGTCACCACCATTGCCATCCAGGGCCGCCGCCCTTGGTGCCGTGATCCCAGCTCTCGAGGAGGAGCAGCACGAGATCCACCCCATCCCCACCCGCCCGGCCATGCCAAGGCGAGGAAGGAGGAGAGGACCGCGCCAGGGTTCGGGGCCGCGCCGCCGCCCCCATTACCGCCCTCCCGGCGAGGCCACGTCGAGGAACGGCGGAGAGGGCTGCGCCACCATGGCCAGGGCCGCGCCGCCGCCCCCAACACCATCCGCCCACGTCGCCATCAACCAGAACCTGGACCATCCCCCCGGCGCGAAGGCGTGCCTCCTACCGCTGCACCAGGGGACCACGCGAGGATCCCCGCCGCCCCCATCACCGGCCGCGCCAGGCTTCGCCGACGGCGGCCTCCGGGGACGACGAGGAGGAGAGGGGAGGGGGAGGGGAAGGCGGCGGCGACGGCTAGGGTTCGCCCGAGTCGTCCTTGGAGGAGGACGACCCGTGCATTTTCGGTTGATTTGCCAACTAACCCCATATGGTTATTACTTGTTGCATGGAATTTTGTTTGTAATATAATGCCATGGACGGAATAGTTGACCACCCATGTTTGTCCAAAATGAATTTGGCATTTACCCCGGCCACCGACATGCCAGGAAATTAGAAGCTCAATCAAATGTTTTCCACGAATGAAAATAACACTTATAAGCCTCAGTGAAATTCTATGTACATATTTGTCAACCGTGTCCGATGCCATTCGATGGGTTCCCTCACTTCCTTCAGCCGATCGATGCCACACTGAAACGCCATAGGGAGGTGGCAATAGTGAGAGCAGCAAAAGTTCCGTGCATGTTTGCACCATGGATTTCACTCAGCTTGGTGCCTTGACATTCGTGTGCCAAGTTTCAATAAATGAGAATTATATGCGCAAAAACAAGTTGACATACCAGCTGCAAGAACCCCCGCTCCCTCCCGTGTCGCCCCCACGTGGCGACCGGGGGGAAACCCTAACCCCCCCGCCGCCGGGCCTCTCCTCCCCTCCCTCGCCGCCGCCTGAGGGCGTGGCCGTGCAAAGCCCGGTCGGCACCGGCGGCGACGAGGCTCTCTCGTTCCCTTGCTCGCGAGGGTGGGCACGGGAAGCACCCTCTGGGTCTGGGCGTGGCGCGCCGTCGGGTGCCACGGCGGCCGACGCGCGGGCTTGTCCCTGAGCCTCGACGCGACGAGTGGCGGTGTGGTGGTGGCATGTCCTGGATGGCGACAGTGTTGGTGTCTCTGGGCGGCGCGGGCCGTGGGCGGCGGAGGCCGTGGTCGGCTGCCTTTGCAGTAGAAGGTGGAGGCGGTGCCGTGGTGGTAGGTGGTCGGTCGACCTCTGCGGAGGAAGGAGGGGCGGCTTGATGGCGGGCCGGTTTGCTGGGAGGCCGGCGGCGAGATGCGTTGCTGTGTTGTGCTTGCTGCGGGCTGGATCTGGGCCAGGCGGGCCTAGATCTCCCGGCGGCGGCGCGATAGTGTCCTTGTGGTGGTGCTGGCCACGAAGAGGCGGTGATGGTGGCTCAAGTTTGGGGCGACCCGAGCTGGTGGGCGGCAGGATGGTGGTGACGAGATCCATGCGTCGGAATAGGATGGTGCGGGTCGCCGGACAAGGGGAAGGCGAGGGCAGAGGCGGCGGCTACGGCGAGCTTGTGGGCTAGATCCGGGCCAGGCGGGCCTAGAACTAGCTTCTGCTTTACGGGCCTTGTTGGGCCCAAGCTTTGCGGGCTGTTCTGCGTCTGTCGTGTCCTGCGTCCCGCGGCTGGCGTGCCCTACCACATTTGCATATGGACCTCGTGGGGCTCGTAGGCCACAGATCTCCGGGGGTCGGTAGTAGTGGGGTTCGGGAGAAATCCTTGCCGGCTCGCTCGACACCGATGCGGCGACGCTTGCGGGTGTCGCCATTCCTTCTTGGAGGGCATTGTGGATCCCCTGTACCACCTAACCCCAAGTGCCAGGGGAAACCCTAGGTCCAGTTCGCTGGTTCGGGCAGCAGCGTCGTGTTGACGTCGCATACCTTCTTGAAGGTGATGCCTTGGTACTTGGTGATCTGTGGTGCTTGTAGGGTGGCGGGACAACTTCGGAGGATGTCGATAGTTGCGGACTGCCATCGTTTAGTCGATCTACCATTAGCTTCCTTTGTATCTTCCTTTTCAGTTGGGCAGGGCGAAAGCCTATTTCAAGAGAGTGACATTTCTCTTGCAATAACTAGTAGAACATGGATCTCTGCATGTCCTCTTTTTTCAAGCTAAGGCTAGGTCTCTTGGGCTGGTGTATACACAGCTTTATATATCTGGTAGTATAAGCGAGGTAGGGCAACACATAGGCCACGAGCCGCATGCATGCATAGGCTCGCTACTCAGCGCGCGAGATTAGGAGCTGATCGATCATTTAGATGAGGAACTGCTAATTCATTTGCACTGACCGTGCGCTATTCCATCACTGCGATCGACAGAATGCCGTCCCACGCCGGGCGCGGGCAGCTTGGCGGACGCGCGCGCTCGTGATGTTGGACTCAATCCATGTGAACATTTAAGGCAATCGAAACAAAATCCATGTTGTTTAAAGTAAGCTAATTAAATCAAATCAATTAAGATCCATGCATGTCGCACGTCGCTCCTGAAAACCAGCGGCAGCCCGTGCATAAAACCCATCCGATGGTTGTGGCTTCATCTCTCTCTCTTCCCACGGATCGTGCCTCCATCCATCGTTTCTCCGCATTTCACTCTCCTCATCCCTGCTCACATCCGCGTGCCATCGTTCTATATAAATCCCCTACATCGCTCATCTCTTGATCCTCAAACCTTCCTCCACAACCTCCGCCTCCACCATAAATCCCGTCATCTTCAACCCATGAATCCCAGGTAGCATCGGTCACGCACGTTTCTGGCGACACGGCCCAGCAAACGCCAGACCATAGCCGTGCCGGCGAGCAAGACGCAGGCATGCTGCAAGAACTCTGTATTTTACTTCAATGTGATTGCGGTGGTGTCACATAGATTCGTTTCGTTCCAGGTTTTGGTTACCGCCTTCTGGACTTGTGGTGCAGCGGTTCGAGAAATGGCGCTAGCTGCCGGAGGTAGGAAGGAGAAGCATGCATATATGTGCATGCCCTCGCCGCCGCCGGCCAATTGCCAAGGAGCGTACGTAGGCCCTGCCTTCTTGTTCTCTGATCTTTTTTCTTTTTGTACATATCTTTTTCCTATTTGGATTGATTGGATCTGAGAACTTCACGTACGTAGGAGATGGGCATCCATGTACTGAAGACATCTAACTGAACTTTGTCAATCTTCATCAATTTAAGAACTCAATCTCCATCAACCTTAAAAAAGTCTGATTGGATCTTCAGGTTCAGCTAAGTACCAGTACCGTGTGTGTGTGTCTTCAAGTCGTACCGAGCAATTTAAAAACTTGTACTGTACATAAAGTCATGTGATTCTTTCAACTCGGACGTCCTTAACTGGACTCTGCAAATCTGAATTTTGTCTCAGCGTTGCTGAGTTGTAGAAAACAGCGATGCAACACTCTGAACTTTTGTCTCAGCGTTGCTGAGTTGTGAAAAGCAGCGACCTGGAATCTATTTACACACACCCAGGCAATAGATCAACATTTCTCTTCTGTACAATTTGCATATGGTACCGTATTTTTTTTTGAGGCAAATATGGTACCGTATAAGTTATGAGTTATGACTTGGCCACAGGTTGTCTCAGTGATGCCATCGTAAATGAGATGGGAAATGTGTTTGCTGGGCCAAAAGCCCACCAGCCCACTCAACCCTAACCCGCTGTAGCTCACATTTCTAGCCGACAACCCCAACACCCAGGCCGCCGTCCCCTCCGCTAGCTGCACGTCCTCACATCCTCGCCGTCGACTTGCAGACATGGTGTCGCGGCCTGCTTGTTCACCGGCGCGCGTGCAGTGATGTGCGGCTCCACCGACCTAGCCTGGATGTGTCGCGCGCATTTACGATGCGGTCTGATGCAGGCCGGCAACGGAGGGCCGATGAATCGCAGGAGTGGTGATCCCTCGCCTCTGACCGGTTTGCTCTGCGTTTTCCCATTTCAGCTTGCACATACTGATTTTCTGATACTCAATCAGACATTGAGGTGGTTCCGGAATATGTAGGAATTTGGCAGAATCTAACATCATATTTACTATCCTAGTGTTATTGCCTACAACAGAAGTGTTCCCCCGCAAAAAATATTTGTTAAAAATGATCCAGCTCTATGTAGGGTTTCAGAGGTCTTAATTTGGTATGCTGTCTTTCGTTAGTGAATCCCATGTTTGATTATTTAAACTAATTAATAGATGTATACAGATGAAATGTAGTACATAGGACCTTACATGATACACTAAGTCTACTATTGCATATCTTGTAACTGATATAATCCTCCTTATATGATAGGCTTTCGGTGCATTTTTAATGCCTTGGATTTATCTTCTTCTAGGTGGTGTATTTGACTCATAAGGTGTCCACATCATACAGGAGGCACGCCCCAAGGGTCACCACGGCGGCCTATACGCCACAATTCAGCAATTTGTCGACAACGGTATTCTAAGGTACTGACTTTAGGAGTGCTCGAATGGATTGCTGCCCGGTGGATATGTTGTTTAGTATTTCTTTGTCCGTCAGAATTAGGCCTGTTTATTCAGTCCAACTCATTTTACTTTGTGTAACAGATGCTTTATTATTTATTTCCTCAGCCGCTAAGCAAAGAATTGCAGGCGCCGGATTTTCTTGGTGCAAGCGACCTGTGAATAAACCTAAGAGCTGCAAGGTAACGTCCTTGTAAAATCATATCCTTTGTTGAAATTACCACCATCTTGTTGTTATTTTCTAATTTGTTGTCTCATATTTTGCAAGTTGAAATACCAGGAGTAAAGGCATTCTCCTCTTTCAGAGGAACACTCACCAACTGTGCCTGAAGTGGTGTTAGTGGTCTCAATGGTTCATTGTCATGGTATACTGTATATCTGCTTTGCTACTTAGCTCTATAAGCAAATCACCATCACATCTTCAGTCTTATATCTGACTTGTATATGCATGGCCAAAGTTGTTCAGTCTGGTTATGTTCATGTCGGCCACTAGGACACGAGAAGAACCACGGAGGACCCATCTTCTATGACACACTGCGAGGAGTGTCTCGTAAGAGAGACATCGTTGCTTGGTGGTCGCCACCAGTGCCAGCTAGTCCGGCTGGCATGGCTCACTAGCCTACTCTGCCGCGAGTGGGAGACCATGGATGAGCAGGGTCTGATGGCTAGTTGGGGGTGTCCAGGATGTGCAGGAGGTAGAGCTGGTCGCCCACACGCTGATGTTCAGAAGCTCGTCGACATCGGTATCACAAGGTACCGACTCTAGGTGCTCTCAAATGGATTACTTCCTGATGCTGATGGAGACGTTGTTTCGTTTTTATTTGTTTCTCAGCATTAGGTGTATTCAGTCCAACTCTGTTTGGTTTGGCTGCACAGCTTTGTTTAGCAGCTGCGTCTAAATTAGGCAGACAATAATATTTTATTGTTGATTTTTATCTTTGGGCCCAAATATACTAAGCAATGGAAAAGTTTTGTTTGTTTCTTTATGTCTTTGTGTGTGTTAATTTGGAGGAAATGATGAAACGTGGATGCTTCATGTACTCTTGTTCCTTATATTTTTACCCTGTTAGCCTACTCTCCGTTCTTATCTAATATTTTCTCTCTGGTTTGCGTGCCATTTTAGTCTTGATGTCATGGTTTTAGATATGGTAGTCACTGAAATCTGATTTGCTGGGTACACAATAGCAAAATTATGTGTAAAAATCTTTGGTACATTGACAAAAAAATATTGCTCTGTTCTAACTGTAAAGAGTCATTTATTACATACTTGTGCATCTTCAGATGTTGCTGCCATTTATCACTACATTATGACCAGTTTCCAACTACTGGATTGTGAGTAGTTGTCCTATTACCGTGAGATATAATCAGACCAGGCTGTGTAGTTTGCCTAGTTTTTTGTAGCTGCTAATTAATTAATCGGATTGCTGCTTTTAATTACAGTTAGAGTACTGCAATCTGTTACTGTGTAAATATATATATATACTTATTTTTTGATTCATGTTGTGTAGTACAAAATGATGGATAACTTTATGAGAATCTGTTCAAACCATTTGGTACTTTGACAGGTGTAATCTTCTTATGTAAGCATACGTAATGCTCGCTAGGCACCTTAGCTATTACAAAGATCAGTAGGATTTTCTTCAATAAACAAAACTTGATATTAAGCTGCTTAATCAACAATGGTGTTGGAAATTAGTTTGCAAGAAAGAGCACACACGCTGCATCTAAATTTTTTGTTACCATATATACTTAGTGCATCACTGAAGAGAGAGTATTAATACACAACTATGTACACGAACCAGCTATTATATGGTCATAATGAAATCATCCAGCTGTTATAATGGTCATAATCATCATAATTTTACATGTTCTGTCCAAGTTTATTTCTCCCAAGTATAGTGATGTCCTGTTTATATAAGCTTATATAAAAATACATTAGGTTTGATTTCATTGAACTATCCTGCAGATTTTTTGAGACATTTGGGATGACCGGGTTGGTGGCAAGTAGTTGGGGTGGTCAATTGCAATAATGCATACACCCATGCTGCCAAGCTTGGCCATCGGTGCCTAATAGTGTGTGTCTTTCATGGGGATAGGTGAGGTTTATGTCTTGTACTGTCACTATACTTCTTATGCCATTCATCTAGCGTGGGGTCAAGGTGATACTTTCCGTTTAATTTATCCCTGTGTATATCAGTTTTAGAACTGACCATCAAGTCTTCTTCTAACTGTTGTTCAAGTATAACCACGAGGACTCGATGGCAGCAAGGTTTATTGTAAACGTCCTAGGAAATTTTGATGCCGTGCACATCAGCTTTGCCTTGATGGCGTTTATTTTCTAGTATCGTGGAGTTTCTCTTTGTTTGTAGCTGGATTATATGTTTTGTTGTTAGCTGAGCTATGATTTCAGTGTTATTTGAAGTATATAATTATTTGTGTGTTATCTGGATGCCTGGAAAATAGGGGATGTGCCGATTTGTTTGACAGTTCTTGTCGTGAGCACTTAACTAGGAGTTGAGTACTTCATTTTCTAAGAATATTTTTAATTATTTGGTTCCTCAAGGCTGGGAATGGCTGTAATTACCAGATTGTGACAAAAATATTATCCATGGAGTAACCATGAACAGGAAGTAAATGACAGTATTTTTAAGATAATTTTCTATCTTAAAAAGCACATGGTAAGAATATAATTTTCATATGCAATGTCATTTACACATCTCACCTTGTGTAGAAATGACAGTATTTTTAAGATAACATTCCGTCTTAGAAAAGACATATTAACAATATAAGTTTCATATGGATGTCATTTACACATCTCAACTTGTGTAGAAAGGACAATTTTTAAGATAACTTTCTATCTTAAAAAGCACATGTTAAATATATAAGTTTCATATGCAATGTCATTTACACATCTTAACTTGTGTATTTTGGAGTTCTTTCTGTAGTTCATAGCAGTTAACTTAACTTGTGACAGTAGCAGATAACAGTAAGCGTTTTAACACCGTAATTATTGTGATCTATGAATTGAGTACAAATATCCAAGTCAGCCAAATGGACAACTGAACCACATTGGTTTCTGACTGAATTTTGTTATTCATTTTGTAGGGAAAGTTGAGATAGAGTCCAGTCTGGTAACAGGTGTAGTCTCATGGATAAAGTTATATGCCTTATTGGTTTGCAGGAGCACAAAGATATATATTACCAACTACTTGAAATGCAGGGTTAACTAAGCACTACTCGAGAAAATGGATTAACAAGGTTGACTTTGAAATTTAGGGAACCCTAGATCACACCAACTCAAACATACAATTTAGCGCAACATGCAGATAACGGATGAAAAGAAACACATCACTAGTTACATGTTCATTATCAATACCTCGCTTACATTACAGTGTGTATATATTGGATGTGTGATTTTTATCATGGAAAAACTAACGGTATGTTTGTTAAATTTTCGTTGAAGCGACTGCAGATGTTGAAGTTATTATTGTCAAGTCGCTTCTTTTGTGGCATCAACTTACGCAAGTGGCTCAATCTCAGTGCTGGGTCCGACAACTTCAAGTTCGGTGCCACCAAGGACGACCACCAGCAAGGTCCGCTTCACTTTCCCATGTTGATCTTCCCACCATTCTCTCCCGTTTCTGCACATGGCCTGCTCTGGTTCAGATTTGGTTTTTGTGTGGGGATTTGAGAACATGTCACTGCAAGTATATGACAATTACTTAGTCCTTAGATCAACACTATACTTAATTCATGGAGCCTTCGATGCATAGTTTGATCCTGACGGAGCAAAGTACAACCATTATGCCCGAGTTATTTTCTTTGAAGGAAATATTAATGTTCTGCAGCATGTGTATCATAAGTGTGCTTGGTTTCCTGATGCCGATCAATCATGGGATGCAATAGACCGATATATAGAGGCAAAACAGCGTTGTGTTTGATCTAAGTAGCGGGCTCACTTTTATCAAAACGTTTTTCCCTTTTTAACTACAATTCAAGTTTAGGATAGAATCTTCACCTGGGTATGCTACATGTATACAATTCAATGAATCTTTTCTTTAATCCTTTCGTATTTTATACTTGGTATTGTTTTTGTCCCACATATATTGCAGGAAGTGGCTTATTCACACCATAATTGAGCGGTAAAAACAAAGATCAGTCTCTTGTGCTATGATAGAGGATAAGCCCCTTACAGTCATACAACAATATTTAGGTGGTGTACTGATCATCTGTGTTAAACACACCATAATAAAACAAATACTTAGAATTTGGAATGAAAAGATAGGACCGATGAATGAATGAATGAGTATTTTATCTTCCAACTCGTGCTTGACTCCAACTTTTTCTTATGTTATCGTTACACGAGGGCATGCATTTCTGAAATGGCAAATAATTGGTAGTTTATTTATTCAAATTTGGGCCCTATTTAATTCTAAAGATTCTGAAAACACATGTATAGAAAAATAAACTATGCTTTCTTGAGGTCCGCAAGGTGGGTAGTTGATTGCGGGGAGCATACTTATTTGTTCCTTTTTCATTTCAAGAAGTTGCAGATTTGCTTGTATGAACATGACATAGTGTACTCACTTAATGCTTAGTTAACTGGTAAGATGTTGCAATAAGATATACATGAATGGTTTTCTTTGTTACACTCACATGAGAAGTCATGACTTTACTTGTATATTGTAAGAGCAACTCATTCTACTTTTTGATATTGTTATATCCAAAACATAATACGATTAAACTATGGATTTTCAGCAGAAGTTGGCCATGATGCTGCCCCATCCGCCACAACTGGAGTTGTTTCCTCCACTCTGGTATTCTGAACCCGGAGAAATTTGCTCTCATTGATAGCACACAAAGGACTTGTCTACTCAACTATTTCTTTAGTACTCCAAAACGTACATAGTCCCACAGATGCTAGCATGGCTTTAGTTATAGACTTCACTTATATATATATATTGGACTTTTAAATTTTATTCCCTATAATGAAAATACTATAAGTACCAGGTTCATTTTAACATTTGGGTGGCAATTTTCTGCTCCATGTAGACCTCTGGTGGCCCTGACTTTAACATGGCTTGTGGCATTTTCTCAACTTAATTCTTAATGTTGTTGCCATTGCTTGTTTTGCACCAATTGATAAAGTAGGATCCCTGTCTGGTTTAGGAATTAACTCCTCTTATTTGATGTTTGCATCTAGTGTTCTCATCATCAGCCACTCTCTACGTTTGGCCCAAGTAAGTGCCCTGCAATAAACCCTTATGGACAAACAAAGGTACTACCAGCCAGCTAGCAGTTGGACCTTGATTAGAAGATCAGAGCTAGGCTATGGCTATCATGCGGATGATTCCTTCTCTTCCCTAGTGCAAACTCGTCACAACGACGGCACATTGACATGTTGTCCCCTCATCCACCTTAATTAGGCAAGGACAATTTATTTCTGTAACCAATGGATGCTCGAGTCACGATTCATATACTTGTTTCCTTCTCGTGAATTGAGAATGTGAGAAACATGCATGAAGAAGTCTAGAGAGGTCTCCTTTCATAAGCTTGTTTGTTGCCTTTCTATGTGTATCTACTGGCATCCTGATGCTGTTGGTCTCATTTTTTCTGTCCATTGTGCTGGAACATACCATGTAGTTAATTATGATGATAGTGGGATAGTACATTAGAGTAGTTAACTACGATGATGGTATTGGGATAGTCTGTTAGTTTAGTTATATCTGCTAATAGTCTTTGTATTTTGTGAAGTGTTGGAGACAACACATTGCAGTTCTAAGCTTTATTACTACAATGCAGAAACCGCAGAACATGACAGTTGTAGACAATAGACATGTGTCTTCTGATACTTACATTATTTGGAAGTTTGACGGGCCCTTCCACATGTTCGCAGGTAATTTCTGAGCTTCATTCCTACTGGTATGAAGCAAGCCTAAATGGCGTGGTCTGCTGTCACCACCGACCTGACCTGATACAAATTGTATAATGCTATAGCTAGGACTGACATGGTATCTATCTGATGAAGTACATGTGGACCATGGTGGGCTATGTGCAGTGGCGGAGCTAGCTCAGGATCAGAGCCTGGGCAAGATGCGAGGGGAAAAAAGCAGCCAAGCATGGCAGATTTTGCCCAGACAAAATACTATTTTAACTAGCTTTTTCTACTTGACCTTCAAAGACATGCACGATGGGAGCCCGGGCAGCTGCCCAGGCTAGTCGGGCCCTGGCTCCACCCATGGCTATGTGAATACGCGGAGTGGAGACCAGGCCTCCTGTGAGGCTTCTTGATGTCTTCTCAAACTGCACATGCACGCAGAGAAGCGACCCTTGCTTGCTTGTTAGTGATTAAGGATGAAAGGTATTAATCTATTTGTACTAGTTCAAGGAGTATCTTGGTTTATTTCCTGCTATATACTTCAGCATTCATGATCTATACCTAGTGGTGATCCTCGTAGATGCCAACGTCCGGAGCAGCTGCAGTTCTTCCATGGTGATGGGAGGGCGCCTAGGCAGAAGTAGCAACGGCCAAAAACAAGTGCAGTAGCAGGTCACCCAGCTCCAAAGGGAGATCACTATCGCCTAGACCGACATCCTCCGGCGCATCCACCACAATGTCTCCGGGCGCTGTGCAATAGCTTCATCACCATCAAGAGCTGCTGCAGGACGGGAGAAAGGGACCCTATGGAGATGATCCCATTATAGGTGACGATAGATAGATATGCGGTAACTGCCATTTGTTTCTAATTTGATTCATGAAACATTATCTCAGTTTATGCAATTTTCTAAGAATTGGGAAGTTGAGAATGAAGGTGATTACTTGGGCCCATTTTTTTCTTTCAGATTGCACGAGAAATGCCACCAGCCTCTTATTTGGTTCAAACCAATTGTTCAATCGCATAATATCATTCAATTCCTAGTCTTCGAGAAATAGCATGAACATATATATAATCAGTTCAGTTTGTTGTCATTAAAGAAAATTTCATTCAATTCCTTGCTTTAAAAAGTTGCATCTGTTAACCGACATTTGTCTTGCGATCTTGTAGAGGTAACCACGAGAGCTATTCATCTCATGGTTGAATGGGGAGGTCCACCTCGTGTAGCCGTTGATCTCGAATCTGTTGAAGGTAATGTCTTGTTGAATCTCATTGTTAACCGCAAATGCAATCATGTTCAGGATGCTAACTCAGTGTGAGATTTCAGTGTGGTTGATCACCTGGCTTTCCCACTCAGTAACATGTGCGTCCTGGGTGACATTTTGAGTAGGGGGGCGATAAATTTCGCTAAGATATCATTCTAGGAGAGCAATGGAATGAGGCTGAGCTACCAGTGTGTAGCAGGAGAAACGATCAGAGTGGGAAGCCTACAACTGCCACGCCATGGTTGTCTGAACAATGGCGTCTGATGACGGAGAAGGCACTTAGACGAATCTGGAGCTGTTTTGAGATGTCTACATGATGATGTTTTTACTTGTTAAACGTTAAGGTTTCTGTAGGCTCTAATTAAAGCTTGGAACCTGGTGATCCCAGAAATGTCTGTTGGTTGCTGAATCTTATGTGTATGTACTTGTTAGTTGATCTGTATAATAGCCAAGCTAAGAGCAAGTCTAACAGACCCCTTAAATTTTCGCCCCGTATAACACGAAAAAATGGCCCCGTATTCCATTTCGATCGGCCGAAAACTCGTCCGAGCTAGCAGTCCCCGTATCGCTAAACTGTAAAAGGGCATATTCCTAGAATATGCCAAATCAATTTTTTTCTTCTTTTTTCTTTCTATTCTTCCTCCTCTCCTTCTTCCACCTCCAGCCACTGCCCTGCCCCAGGTCCTGCCCCGCCCCGGCTGGCCGCCACCCTCCACCACCGCCCCTGCCTGCCGGCCGCCGCCGCCCCTGCCCGCCCCCGCCTGCATCGCGCCGCCGCCACGCCCGGCACGCGGCCGCCTCGGCGCGACCAACGCGCCTGTCCCTCCCCCGCCGCGCCGGTCGCCGTGTCCGCCACCGCGCTGCCCCGCTGGTCGTCGTGTCCGCCACGGGCGCCGCCCACACGGCAAAGCTCCGCGCCGCGCCGTCTCGTTGAACGCGGCCGCGCCGTCCCGGGACACCTGCGCTGGCGCCGTGTGCTCGCCCTCGCCGCCCTTGCTCCTCCACCCGACCACCACGCCGCGCCGGTTGCCTACCATGCCAGCAGCGAGATGAATTGCAGTTACTATTTCCTGAAAATTCAGCGCGCGAGAGTGAGGGTTTGGCCCTGTATTCGGCCTCCCGCCCCGTACAAGTAAGGGGCCAGAAGCCACCCCGTAGCCGAAACTGTAAAAAATCGATGCGGGGGCCTGTTTTACGGGGTCTGCTAGACGGCCGAGTAAGGGTTTGGCCCTGTATTCGACGGTTATTTTACGGGGTTGGGCCTTTTAAGGGGTCTGTTAGACCTGCTCTAAAGCTAGTAGGCTGGAAGAAGAGATTTTGCGGTGGAATCAGATTTTTTTCGTTCATGTGCATCATAGGATACCTTGTTGCTCGCTGATTATATGTGTGCCGGCCGGATGAATGACTGTCGTTTGGTAGCTTTGCATAACCTGGTCATTGGTCGTCCGGCGTTCTAGCTACGACCACATGCTAATATCCACTTTTCTATTGAACTGGGACAGGACACGCATGTGTCAAACTTGTGGGCAAAATCAAAACGCGAGGCATCGATGGTATCGGAAACACGAATAAGAAGATGTACCATGCATATTATATGTTATGCATGCAGGGCCCTAAATTGAGTAGTATTTCCAATTAGTTTAATTGCCTAGAGAGAGGACCTGGAATATCAATACTGCGGATCCAAACCTCAGCCGCTAATTTGTTTCTTGTCTAGAGGGAAAGGAGAGGAAAAAACCTCATACGCTAATTTGTTTCCTGCCTAGAGGAAAAGGAAAGGAAAGCGCTGCCGGATACTAATTAAGGGCCAGGTCAATCCATAACTATACCAGCGCATAATTACCGGGGGCGCCAGAAATAGATGCCCGCTCAGATTGTTTCCAAGAAACCAGGGTCCACCTCATCGATCCGTGGGAGTAGCCATCTCAGCCTTCCATCGCGTAGCAACAACGAATAGATATTTCCCGCTCTTCTTTTCTCCCGAAATTTTCAACCTATCTTCCCTCCAACCTAGCTTGGCTCTATATATACAAGGAGGGGCAGAGGCACAGCAGGGAGGATCATTAACTACAGAGCAATTTATGCCACACTAGCTAGCTGGTATATATAACATGTGGGACGTGTGTAAACTCAATCCATAATGGTAATGTTTTATTTTTTTGTGAAAAAGCTTAGTCTTTTGTGGTTAAAGCCATTATTTCTCTAGCTGATGATGCAAACAATATTTCCATGCAAAGGCCAAGGAACTGAATCAGCACTTTAGGAACAAGTCGCTAAAGAAAACAAAGCAGGGAGGAAAATGTTGTATTATTCATTTACCGTCCACAGCAATGAATCGTATGGAATCCACATGACAATGTTTTTTTTTCTCTCGTGTAAAACACATACTCCTCTTTGGAAGCAACGCCAAGAGTTAGTAAGAGAGATGGCAAGTTCATTGCTGCAGAAAATAAATCCAACTGATACGTGCCTTGCCATTGAAAACAGAGGCGCCATACTGATGGATCTAATGAGGTGAGACTGAGGTATGATTAGCCCTTGCCCCTTGGAATACGTCGGGTTTGCTTCCCTGCCATCAATTTTCCCATAATCAGTGGAAGGCATTTAACCACCACCGGAAGACCATGTGCATGACACTAGAGTGATCCGTGGACATTTTCATCTTGGCTGTTCCATCTCTCCATCTTGACCGTTCCAGCTTTCTCTCCCCCAAAACAATTTTTTTTTGGAGATCCCAAATCTCCCGCCCTTTCTTTCTCTGATCTTGACTTCTCAATCTATAAATACAAGGAGGGGCATAGCCAACGCGTGCGTCGCGTGTGACTTAGACTTTGACTCTTGCTCGGAGAGGAGAGGAGAGGAGAGGAGAGAAGAGGAGGGAGGAAGGCTGCCAATGCCGTCGAATTCACTAGCCGGCGTGCCGTGACATCGCTTGGAGGAGGAAGACTCGTGCAGGCGCGCGGAAGATGGACCGGCGAGGCGCGATGAATGAAACAATCAGGTTGGTGATTAATCATCGTCTGGATCGCTTCCTTTGTTTTGTATCTAGGCATTTCTGGGCTGCTGCATGAATCGATTTATCGGTTATGCTTGACTATGAATCATGGACGGATGAATGGATGGAGAAATAAAGTTACTCTTGATAATTCCGGGATGGATCCGGATCTTGGTTCATTGGTTCCTTGGTCCGATCTGATCCGCATCTTGATTGTGTAGGTGGTTTTTATATTGTTTAAAAAACAAAATCTCGTACCGTGCCCTTAATTGGTTGGATGAGCCGTGAGCGCGCGCGTCTAGTTATTCATGCCTTGGCGGATGTACGTGTTCCGTTTCTTTGGCCGAGCGAGCGATGTGAGCGAGGGAGATGAATCACCTTTGGCCGGCCGGATCCAAAAACCGATCTCGACCAGAGAAAGGAGCTCGATCCACGAAACCCACGCGCCTAGTTCATGCCTTTCTTCGGAACGACCAAACCCACGACTCTCTGTTTTGACTCACGCCGTGACCAGTTGCTCAAGTTTTCCCCACGCGCCTAGTGCATCAACCCGGCGTCGCCGACCTGCAGAAGCGAGGCGCGGAAGCCGCAGGCTCGGAAGCAGGCGTCGCCCTGATCACCGACCCGTAGTAGCCTTCTCGACCACCGACGGCCAGAAGAAGCCGCAGGCGCCACCGGCGGCGCTGTCCGCGGCCGGGCACGACGACGCGGAGACCAAGAAGCTCTTCTCCCGCTTCGACGCGGACGGCGACGGCCGGATCTCCCCGTCCGAGCTGGCCGCGGTGGCGGGCGCCATCTCGCCGCCGCCGAGCGAGTCCGCGGGGGGCCGGGAGGTGGGCGCGATGATGGACGAGCTCGACGCCGACCGCAACGGCTACGTGGACCTGGGCGAGTTCACGGCCTTCCACGCCCCCGGCGGCCGCGACCTGGACGCCGAGCTGCGCGACGCCTTCGACGTCTACGACATCAACGGCGACGGCCGCATCTCCGTCGCCGAGCTCAGCAAGGTCCTGGGCCGGATCGGCGAGGGGTGCAGCACCGAGGAGTGCGAGCGGATGATCGCCTCCGTCGGCGTCGACGGCGAGGGCTTCGTCGGATTCCAGGAGTTCAAGAAGATGATGTCCCCTGACGCCGCCGGCGCACAGGCCCAGCCGCAGCCTGCCGCTGGTGGCGTCACCGACGACAAGCCCAAGACGGCGGAGTGATCCGTTCCTCGCCTGTGCCGATGATCACGGTCGCAAATGGAGGTGTATGCCAGTGTGTATCTTGCGTATTATGTCCACGGCAGTAAGGATGAATGTACAATGTGTGTATGCACTGAGCCAGCCCCGGCTCTGTTCTTCGGTAACGTGTGCAAACCTAGCAAGCACCGTGACGATTCCCCGCGCGGTTTGACTGTAATTTGTACTCTAGTTGTTGCAAAAATGGGAATAAAGATGAATGTAGAATCTGTATGCACTGATCGAGCTCGAGAATATGTATACATAAAGATGAATGTAGAATCTGCCGTGCGGTTTGATTGTAATTTGTACTCTAGTTGTTGCTCTGTTTCCCAGCGACCAGTAATCCTCCAAGCCATAACCAATGGAGCCTCCGGCTTGGCTGCACAACACGTGTCCAGCTTTGACTTAAAGAACCCTACTTTTTCTAGTTTCAAAAAAAGAATCCTACTTTTAGTTCACTGAATCAAAAAACTAAGGGCATCTCCAGCGGCGCCACGCATTTCGAACGCCCAAAAGTAGTCGCGAGCGTCCGTTTGCGTTGCCCCGCAGACATATTTTGTTTGCGCGTCTGTTTGCGTTTGGGTGTGCTCCCACCGGGGCGACTCATTTTTTGAATTGCAACATAGTTAAAAACATAGTTTTAATAAAGCAAGTCGTGTGCATCTATTGGCAATGCTCCTTTATCTAAAAAAAAATAAGGGTGAACTTCAATAAACACATTATTATCAAGGGTAAGCTCACTCATGGATAAAATATTACGAGTAGAACATGGAGAACATGGAGATGAGAAAAGGGGAGAACTGATTAGGCTATAGATTCCATTTATTAATTTTTTCTGTCAAATAGATCTATCCATGGTGCAACATGTATATTAACCCCATGTTACAAGCAACAACTTCTCATCACAAGATAACACATTAAGTCCGAGAAATTCAATTCGGCTCCCGGGTGCGTATGCTCCCTATACCTAAAAATTATATTTCGAGTTGTCTATAAAAGGCCCTTCCGGCTCAATGGCAGCCACCACAGTAGCGCGTCGCTCGCCGGTATTAATACCCCATAGCCCACTCATCCAAGTGCATATTCCTCCACCACCGCTCGCCACAGCCACTCGACAGCTCAAAGATTCGCTACCAGCAGCTTAGTAGCCGTCCATGTCGACCACCGACGGCCAGAAGCAGATGCAGAAGCCGCAGGCGCCTCCGGCGGCGCTGTCCGCGGCCGGGCACGACGACGCGGAGACCAAGAAGCTCTTCTCCCGCTTCGACGCGGACGGCGACGGCCGGATCTCCCCGTCCGAGCTGGCCGCGGTGGCGGGCGCCATCTCGCCGCCGCCGAGCGAGTCCGCGGGGGGCCGGGAGGTGGGCGCGATGATGGACGAGCTCGACGCCGACCGCAACGGCTACGTGGACCTGGGCGAGTTCACGGCCTTCCACGCCCCGGGCGGCCGCGACCTGGACGCCGAGCTGCGCGATGCCTTCGACGTCTATGACATCAACGGCGACGGCCGCATCTCCGTCGCCGAGCTCAGCAAGGTCCTGGGCCGGATCGGCGAGGGGTGCAGCACCGAGGAGTGCGAGCGGATGATCGCCTCCGTCGGCGTCGACGGCGAGGGCTACGTCGGATTCCAGGAGTTCAAGAAGATGATGTCCCCTGACGCCGCCGGCGCACAGGCCCAACCGCAGCCTACTGCCGGCGTCACCGACGACAAGCCAAAGACGGAGTGATCCATTCCTCGCCTCGCCTGTGCCGATGATCACGGTCGCAAATGGAGGTGTGTGCCAGTGTGTATCTTGCGTAATATGTCGATGGCAGTAAGGATGAATGTACAATGTGTGTATGCACTGAGCCAGCTCCGGCTCTGTTCTTCGGAAACGTGTGCAAACCTAGCAAGCACCGTGACGATTCCCCGTGCGGTTTGGTTGTAATTTGTAATCTAGTTTCAAAATGGGAATAAGGATGAATGTACAATCTGTAACGTATGCACTGATCGAGCTCGAGAATCGGTTGTAGCTTTTTATCTAAAAAAAAGAATCGGTTGTGCTCTGTTTCCCAGCTACCAGATCGACTTGCGGGAGCGCCAGTAATCCTCCAAGTCATAAGAGCATCTCCAACAGGCGCCCTAAAAGTCATTTACGCCGCACTAAAAGTCGTTTACGCCGCACTGTAAACTGATAGCGAGCGCTGCGCTAAAAGTTGCCCCGCCGAATACATTTTGCGGCGCGTGCTCGGGCAGTAAAAGTGCTCCTCCGTCGGATGCAGCATTATGCAGCGCGCGGCGCGGGCGAACGCTTAGTTTTATGAAGTGTATACAAAAAAATTATAACAATGTGTTAAAAAGATTTAGATACAATTTTAGAGACCTTTCCGGCTAAAAGAAAAATGTTAGAGACCTGATCATTTCCTCGATTAGTTTGTAGCCTAACGAGTCCTATTTTTGATGTTTTCTGGAGACCTCACCTATCATTCATTATCTTCTATATTGATGCACTTTTCGTGTTTGCATTTGTATATAAATATTTATATAGAAAAGTTAATTCAAATTTGAACTACGTACTCACTCAGGTCATAAAAGGACAAGGGAGATTTGTTGAAATTCGGATGTATCACTATTTAATTCTGTATCACTCAAGTGTACTTAGTCCATAAAAGATGTCAGCAGTATAGTTGAAATGCAAATATGAACAATTATCTATGGCACTACCAAGAACGGTTTAATTGATGCGCTTTCGTGTCACTAAACTTTTCCGTTGCAACGCACGAGCATATATTTCCTAGTAATCTCTAATGAATACTATGTTACACGAGAAGACAATGGAAAAGGCAATTGATGACTCTTCCCTGCCAAAACCCACCGGCGGTTACAGATGTTGATGCCGTTGTTGTAGATTATCCCACCGGGCGTGCCAGAATGTGTTGCCTGCCAAAACCCACCAAAACAGCGGTTAAGCAACACGAAGAGCCGGGAGGCTCCCAAGACTGCTGGTGGGCCTTGGTCCCTCGCTCAACGGCCCGCATCTGCACACGTCGACGGATGCAGGCGTGCCACGACCTATACAGTCGGGGAGGTGTTGGATCGCTTCGATTAGTTTCTTGCATGGTAGACACGTAAACATTAAACGAGCCTCGATCGGCTCTCAGGTTACCCTGTAGATCGGCTCAAGGAGCCGATCAACCCATGGTTGCAACATGGGTTTCTTGCTTTATCACTACTAAGCTAATCAGATCTACGACAGTTTAGGGTTTTCACCGCATAACCGGAACATCCTACACGTGATTGAGCCTGGCAGACACGTAAGATAACAGGAAACTAACCCTAGATGAGGCCTAAAAACCAACATGATGTCGATTCCCGGAACGTCCCTTCTAGGATCAACAAACCGTACCCTACGCACTACTGGATCGTTCAACCCGTTTGCAAGGCCTAACTATGCGGATATTAAACTAATCTTTGAAGAACAAGGAGCAACCGTAACAGATCAAATCTACCAAATAGAGACAAAGCAAGGCGCTGCCCTTACACCTAAGATAGGTGTAAGGGCAGCTAGATATCGAGGGGCAGCGTAGCTAAACAAGCAGATCGTAAGAGCATCAATGCAAGCCCCAAAACTCCTAAGATAAACAGTACTACTCGCCATCAACAACGCTTCAGCACGAGCAATACAAGATAACGAATAATATATCTGCCTAGATCGCAGATGCGATCTAAAGCATGATCTTGGAAGAAACCCTCGAAACAAGGGGTGGGGATGCGTCTGGTTTGTGTTTGTTGTGAACGTGGTCGTCCTTTTTTCTCAATAACCCTAGGTACATATTTATAGTCCGTGGACTCTCTATCTTTGGAAGTATACCTAACCGTGTACGAGTTAAACTCTATCTTTTAATTCTAAAGTAAGATGCAATCTACTATAATGTACAGATACACGGGCAATTCAGCCCAAATTAACGTGCAAGGCCGATTCAAAAACACCTTAATGTGCATATCCTTCAAGCCCATCTCCATTGCGGCCCATCTCCTGATTTGGTTAAAATCTGGTGATAACAGAAACTAATAATTTTTTCCCTGTCATTTTATCGTGCAAACCAGGCCGTGAATGACATGATATACTGTCCTCCGTGTGTTGTAACCTTGCTGCCGTTTCAGATGAAGTATAACTTGGCATTATCCTTTGTAGCCCGTGCGGTGCACGGATTGATGACTAGTAGATGTGATTGCTAAGTCAGTGATGTTAATATATGCTCTTTCTCGAAAGAAAAGGATTGTAAAAGAAACGGTGGCTTGTAATATCAGGTGAACCGCTGACACGTTGTGGCATTTCTTGTTGCAGTACAGGTAGAAACGAAACGTTAAACATATACTACTGACAAATTTACAAGCGCATTATGCATGGATCATCACTCTTTCTTTGTCTTGCCATTAGGGACGCCGGCTTCAAGCTGGGCGCCGGCGGCGTCGGTTGACATCATCTTCTTGAACTCCTCGAAGCCGACGCATCCGTCGCCGTCCACGTCGACGGAGGCGACCATCCGCTCGCACTCCTCGGTGCTGCACCCCTCGCCGATCCGCCCCAGCACCTTGCTGAGCTCGGCCACGGAGATGCGGCCGTCGCCGTTGATGTCGTAGACGTCGAAGGCGTCGCGCAGCTCCGCGTCCAGGTCGCGCCCGGCGCGGGCGTGGAAGGCCGCGAACTCGCCCAGGTCGACGTAGCCGTCGCGGTCGGCGTCCAGCTCCTCCATCATCGCGCCCACCTCCCGCCCCCCCGCGGACTTGCTCGGCGGCGGCGTGATGGCGTGCGACACCGCGGCGAGCTCGGACGGGGAGATCCTGCCGTCGCCGTCCGCGTCGAAGCGGGAGAACACCTTCTTGATCTCCGCGTCGTGTCCCGCGGACAGGGACGCCGGTGGTGCCTGCGGCTTCCGCATCTGCTTCTGGCCGTTGCTCGACATGGTCACCGGCGGCGAGGTAGCAGATCTTCAAGCTTTCAAGTGGCTGTAATAAGTGGACTCGTGGTGGATGGCGATCGATCGAACAGAGAACTTTGATTGTGCAAGAAGTAACTCCGCCGTGCAGAGTCATGGCCGGGGAGCGCGTTCTTCCGGTGGCGTGGGGCGGCCCTGCCCGGCGAGGTGCACGTGTACCTTTCAAAGACTTTTGGTCGGCGCTGGACGGTGTGCAAATTTTCTTCCCCAGCGCGCGGCGGCAGTTTCTTCGTGGGTCGAGAGAAGTCAGCAGCGTGAATCGCGTTTCTTCGCCCAAGCAGGAGTAGCGCCTCTATTAAGCACGTCTCCACTACCTCGGCGATGGATGCCAGCTGTCAGCTGTGTCTCTGTGTGTAATTAATCATCATTCGGCCATCAGCGAAAAAGGAAATGATGGATCAGCGACTCGGCTTGCTCTTGCACTTCTTTTTTTTCCCTCTTCGAGCTGGGCTTACTAATCTTTTCTTCGTGCCATCCGGCTGAAAAACCAGCGCGCGATTTAATTTCGACCGCGCCAAGAGCAATCTTTCTGGATATATTAACTCACGCGCACATATCCTCTTTCCTGCTTTTCAAGCTCCTACGATTCGGCTGAAAAAACTGCGCACGCGCCAACAGCCAGCGACGTGATTTGCATTTGCAACGTCGCAAACCTAGCTTAGCTGCGATGGATGGATTTCCTCTTCGTCAAGCGCGCGCGCGCGCCCGACCGATTTTCTTCCAACTCAACACCTCAACTATATATTCATTCCTCATTTCTATTATAAAAGCGATAAGCAAATAACGAAGAACGAAACAACGTGGAAAACCCCTTCCAACACAGAAGGGGAAAAAAACCACAGGCGCCAGCCAGCAAAACTTCCACTTCTTCTTGTCCGCGACGGGCAACCAACACCACCATCTGCTCCATTTGTCCTCATCAAGCAGCTCGTCCATTTTTGGATTCCGGCGAATCTTCCATCGAAAACTTGGCACACGGGCTCTACAAACACGCCCGAGAAATCAGTACCTACCTACAGCGACTTGGGCGCGTTCGATTCGCGAGCCCCGGGACTATTAGTTATGCCGCACAGATTCCCAACGGCATCCATACCTTTTCACACACCGGCGACGCAACGGAGAGCCTACGACACTGGCACGCTTGATCTCCACCCAGCATCCATGGCAGCGGCAACCGCAGGCGGGATCCGGTCGATTGAGCGGCGAACGGCCTCCCGCGAGTTGGGGGAATGGTGCGGCGGGGCGGGAAACGGGTTTCTGGCAGCTACACGTCTTGCTCCTTGCCGGCGGCTTTGTGTTGCAGAAGGACTTGGTTGTAATTTTCTTCTTTGTTGGGTGTCTTTCTGTATTTTCCTGGCTTTAATATTATCAGTTTACCTCGCAAAAAAAAAAAAAAAAAAAAAAGGGGGTAGGGAGCAAGGACTCGGCCAGGATCTGTGTCGGGGTGTGGCGGCAAAGGCCGGTGCGCAGAACCGACCCGCGCGCGGACGCGCCGACCATCGCCATGTTGGCGGCGGAAGCCCGTTTGTTCAGCTCCCGGCGCGCAGACAAAAGCCCGTCTGTTCAGCTCCCGGGGCGCAGCTCGTTTGCTGGGTAACGAATAGTACTCACACACGTACATCAAAAGCAAACAATTACACCTTAATCATCGGAATCGGTGCCAGGGCCTCTACTATTTTCAGGAGTACACAACGAACCCAGCCCCTCAATCAATCAATTTGATCATGCAACTACGTACACAAGTAATTAAGCTAGCTCCATCACAAACAACACCACTCCCTCTCACCTAGTACATCACCGCTAGGCGCTAGCTACTACACTGCCTGCCTATTACAACAAAATCACCTCATCATCTGCACATTACAAGATGACCATTACTCACGTACACCAACCAAAAAGAAGAATACAGGTTTAGGCTACTACTCACTATTACCATCAGCAACACAACCGGCCCTACCACATGCACTGATGCACACAGCCAAACATACGCGCCCCGCCGGAGCCAGCCGCCGATGGAGCTGTACCATGTCGCTATTTGCCGCGAATGCTGGCCCACACTTCACGCTTGCCTGGCTGCAGCTGCACCCCACACAACCAAACCGCAGCCAACTCAATCAATCAAAGACAGAGAAGCAGCTCAAAGGAGACCCAAACGAAATCAGAGAGGATCCAGAAACTTCCCTATACACCCACAGTCCAAGAAGAAGCTCAATGTTTAGTCCTCCTCGTCGATTATCCAGTTCAACTAGAACAAAAGCATGGTCAGGTCAACAAAAAAGCAAACATTGGTACTTACACATAAGCCTCCACACAACAACAAAATTCAACTCGAATACAAGTACTATCTACAACAGCACAGTGAGAGCTCCTCGACAGATTTCTAGCAAAAGAGCTCCATGAGAAATGTACAGACGTTACATGGCCATAAAAAATGATGTAGACGCAAAACTGGAGACTACAGGCCAGCAATGAGCATGTACAGACACTACATAATCAACTATGTACATACGACTAACAAATCGGAGCTATGAGGAACCAGAATCTTAGGTAAACACGTCGAGTCCAAGCGCACCGCTGCTGTTGTACAGGACCTCGTTATCCTCAAACAAGAACAAAGCATGGTCAGGTCAACCGCAAAGCAAACACTGAGATTTATACAAGACTCCAAATAAGACCGCTAATAAAACACACATGTACCCTTCATTCGCTCATTCATTCGTTACCCAGCAAGCAAAAATACTTGAACATAAGAAGCATGACAATATGTATCTACTACTTGAAACCAAAACAGAGGTCGCTGTCCTCCTTGTTATCCTAAAGAAGAACAAAAAATAATGCCTATCTCTAAAGCAAATTTCTGGCAAACGTAAATTTCAAAGGACGTCTGATTCATGGCATTCATGACCAGATTCTAAATAGAAAGAAGCCAATTATGATTTCAGCTTTCTAAACTATGTTTGTTAAGTACCAGGGTTTCCAAAATTACTACTATATGAATCATTCAACAGCTAGATAAAAAACAGCTTTGGTTCAAATTACTACACATTCTAGAATGTGAATCAGCGGGATGAATATAATAATGGATAAATAGTAAACAACTCTTTTCTTTTATGTCTGGTGGCTGTCTACATATAGGATCCAGCTCACAAGTTCAACTAGTAAAGAGACAATACTACAAAGTCAATAATATTTTAGAACCTGAACATGCAAACCAAACTGTGACATAGTAGGAGGATACCAATAGACTGACCAAATCAGCCAGAGAAAAGCAGCAACACAGGCAAGTGAATTAACAGTGAAACAAATTCGATCCAATTCATGCAGTAAATATAGTACAAACCGATGCAGTGATTAATCAGTACTAGCAGTATCAAAAGCTAGGCTGCAGTACATGGCAAACAGGGGGAGATATAATCATATAAATGACCTTCTGCAGGGCATTGACATGGTCAGGGTTGAGGACAACTCCTCGAGCTGGGACGAGCTTCTACTCGAGCATATGCTGGTCGCTCCTCTTTATCGTCGAACAAGAACAAACGAAATGGTCAGCAAAGGAAACAATGATATTCAGAAAAGACTCCAAAGAAGACGACTGATTGATGACATCCATTTGATCCAAGTACCAAGCACTTAATTAGGAGATACGATAGAGGCAGAAATGACAGAAAAAGCACAAGCTTGGATAACTGACAAACAGGAAGCTAGCAAATCATTTTACTAAGCACAAAACATACACAAATACAGATTTGGCTACCACTAATGCACAACACCTACACATCAGCTTTGAAACTTTGAACAAAAAACAGGACATACATGCAGCAGTAGTTCTGAAAGCATGGGTGGCTGCAAGTTCTGAAATTATACGCACTCATCATCATTGTATTTCCGCATCATTAGCATAAAATTCAGATATATAACGCTGTCTAAAAAATCAAAAGAATTCTCCAGATGTTGAGTATTATACTTTAAATATGAAGAGATAAACATGACCAGATTTAAAATAGGAAAGGAGATAATTATGATTTCAGTTATATACTCTGTTAGTTAATTACCAGGGTATCAAAATTACTACTATATGAATGATTCAACAGCTAGCATAAAAAGTAGCTAGAGAAGGGAGAACCAGAAACTCACCCAAAACACATGGAGTCTAAGAAGTGAAGGCCACCATCGTCATTTAGTACTCCTTATCTTCGAACAAGAACAAAACGAAATGGTCAGAAAAGGAAACAATGATATTCAAGAAAGACTCCAACAAAGACGCCTGATTGATGGCATTCATTTGATCCAAATAATAGCAAGCACTCAGTTAAGAGATATGATAGAGGCAGAAATGAAAGAAAACGCACAAGCTTGGATAACTCACAAACAGGAAGCTACCAAATCAATTTACAAGCATAAAACATACACAAACATGCGCTGATCATGCAAATACAAGATCAGATGACCACTTGATCATTTAGAGCATGTATTTGTGGCAATAAATACAGATTTAGCTACCACTAATGCACAGCACCCTAGACAACAGCTTTGAAACTTGAAACAAAAAGCGAGACATACATGCAGCAGTAGCTCTGAAAGCACGGCTGGCTGAAAGTTGTGAAATTACACGCAGTCGTCATCATTGCATTTCCACATATTTTGCATAAAGTTCAGATATCTAACACTGTATAAAAGATCAAAAGTGCTTTAATCAGGGCTAGGCTGCAGTACATGGCAGAACAGGAAGGTATAACTGACCTTCTGCAGGGCGTTGAGGATATCTCCTCGAGCTGGGACGAGCTCCTACTTCAGCATACCCTGGTCGATCCCTTTCTGTGAGGTCGGGCACTTAATCAACAAAAGCCGATTTGCACAACACTTAATCACCAATAGCGATAATCAACACCCAAACCCTAGGCAACCAGAGAAATTTTTTGACCTTTAATGCCAATGTCCAGGTCGTCCGCCGCCTTCCCTTCTGCATCCGCAGCAACCGCCTCAACGAGCAGCCCGCCGTGGCTGCTGCAATCGGAGGCGAAGGAGGCTGGCCTCGATGAGGAACGAAGGGGATGAGGAACGAAGGGGAGGAGGGGTGGCCTCGATGAAAAAGTCTCTTGATTCAAATATCATTTCATCAAACGTTCAAGTGATGGCCTTTCTTTCATGCCCTAGCCACATGCGGACACAGTACCTATGCCTCAGAATGGCGATGTGCACAAATCACATAGTAGTGCATGCATGGGAAAAAGTCTCTTCATTCTAATGTCATTTCATCAAACGTTCAAGTGATGGCCTTTCTTTCATGCCCTAGCCACATGCGGACACAGTACCTATGCCTCAGAATGGCGACGGTGGTTGTGCACAAATCACATAGATGTTGCATGTTTTTTAGATGGCCTATTTCTTCCTTTGAATGTTTCAAAAAAGATTCTGGAAAAAAGACTGGCCCAATTTTTTATTTCAGTACCCCGATGTTCGATCTACAACGTGCGATATACCCAGTTTTAGTCCACCCAAATCCAGAACCCCTGGTCACTTGGAGAGCTTTGACGGGCTGAAATTTAGCTGCTTCCAACCACGCATATGAGGCTTCTCCCATGCCACCACCTGCCCACTCTGTGTCATGGGAGAGTTTTCCCGCCCGTCCTCCCTATGCAGGAGCTATTTTAGTTCCACCGGCTACATCCACCACGCCGTCGCCATGGTTCCATCCGCGAGGTCTAGCTAAGGCACCGATGTGGTAGGCAAGGCTTGAATCATGCACGGGGATCGTGACCACGTCTGCAACCTCCATCGTCATCCCCGACTCTTTCGGGCTGTATCGAGTCGGTTGTCCTTTGCCCGCTCATTCCCCAACCGCTGCATCCACACCCTCTACGTCGAAGAATTCCTCCATGACGATGATGACGAGAACCTCGTCTTGCTGGCCACCATGAAGGAGCACGAGAATGGCAAGAAACGGAAGCGTCGAGGCTCGACGGTTGCCGGTCTTTGCATTCCTTGCACCCGAGCTCTCGGTGATGCAATAATGCTCATTGAAGATTACTTGAGGGAGGCTCGCACCTACCTGACTCATATTTTTCGTAGGCACCATCCAATGCATAGAGAGCTATCTCTCAAAATATTTCAAGCTTCCGAGGCTAACTTTTGTTATTTCACTCGTTGAAAATGCTGTCGACGGTCTCCTAGCTAGGTTTTAGCCCGTATCAAGGAATATTGGCCACAATGAGGATCATTGCGTACGACATTCCGAGTGATTACAGCGATGAAAATTATGTGTCGTGAACATGTAATGTATTGTATTCGTATTTTTCAGGTTACAAATACCGTGAATGACTCTTTGCTTTATATGATGCTTGCTCTTGATAAAAAAAGATATTTGCTTTGCAGTACGCCCATGCTTGGTCAAATTGTTGGGTCCGCCTCTGGCCCTAGTAGTGCATGCCCTAGTAGTGCATGCATAGATATGATTGTACTCCCTCCATCTCAGTTTAACAGGAGCGCACGTAGTTTAATAAATTGGTTTGATCATTATTTTGGTCAATAAAATATAAAATATATGTCACAAAAATTATATCGTTGAAAAAGTTTTTTTGCGTACATATCTAATGATATAAATTTTGTAGACAAAAAATTATTATTTTTTGACTAAATTAATGATTAAAGTTTATCTTAAACTGTGTGTGTGGCTGTTAAACCGAGATGGAGAGTGTATTGCACACTTGACAAGTCATGCAACAAAAAACATGCATGAGAATTAAGGCCTTCATTATCAGAAGTCAAATCGGAAGATCTATACCCGGCCGTATGTGTTTTCCTACTGCTCCGTGTCCCAATTTCGACAAATTTGAGCAACTTTTCTTTAGAAGAGGAAGGGTGTATATAATCTAATCAATTACACGTACAAGTAGTATAGTAGCAACCGAAAGTAAAAAGGGAAAGCAATTAAAGAATCATTAATCGGCGTACGACCACTAGTGGAGAAGAGGCCTTTGGTCCCAAGCAAATGACCCACTGCTGAACCAAACCGGGTCCAATGCCCCCATTGGACCCGGTTCGTTCCCAGGACGACCCCTCGCGGCGCCTGTCTGTAGCGGCCTTTGGACCCGGTTTGTCATACAAACCGGGTCCAAATCCACCCGCAGGCGCGCCAGGCTGTGTCAGCCTAGGGAACCCTTTAGTCCCGGTTTGTATGACAAACCGGGTCCAAAGCCCCCTCTGGCTATATAACCTTGTCCCTGTCCAAGTGTGAGCCACACTTAGCCATTTTTCACTATCTTCACAAGAGGGTGTATTGCTCTCCTCTCTTCTTCACATGCACAAGAGGTGTTTGATGAAATGCTTAAGAGGATTTGCCACTTGAGTTTACACAAATCAAGCCACACTTAACTTGCTTTTTTCTTCTTCATCGAGGTTAACAACTTTATCCTTTTCATCTGCAATTGATAAAATGCATGTGTATATATACATCGTGATGTTCCGTAATGGTTTTGATCAGCTTAATTATATCATGCAGATGAATCGGCAATGGATGTACATTGACCGACGGTTTGACGAGTTCACTGCGGGCCTGGATAATTTTATGGCCGTGGCGGAGGCAAACAAACATGGTGGCTTCATGTATTGTCCATGTGTGGACTGCAAGAATACCGTAAATTACGCTCGCTCGAGTCTCATTCACAGCCACCTTCTGCGATCCGGTTTCATGCCCAGTTACTATTGTTGGACCAAGCACGGAGAAAGAGGGGTTATGATGGAAGACAATGACGAAGAGGAAGAGGATGATGACGGTTATCCCAATTTCCCTGAATACGATGATACTGCAGAAGGCAATGAAGACAATGAAGTAGAAGATCAAGAGGCACCAGATGAGCTGATGATGATCTTGGCCGGGCCATTGCTGATGCAAGGAGAGAATGTGAAACTGAAAAGGAAAGGTTGGCCTTCGACAAGATGATAGAAGATCACAACAAATTGTTATACCCAACTTGCGAAGATGGCCATAAAAAGCTAGGCAGCACTGGAATTGTTGCAATGGAAGGCGGAGAACGGTGTCTGATTTGGAAAGTTGCGACAATAATTAAGAGGAAGCTTCCAAGGGGTAACGAATTGCCCGCCAGTACGTACGAAGCGAAGAAGATTGTCTGCCCTCTAGGATTAGATGTGCAAAAGATACATGCATGCATTAATGACTGCCTCTACCGCGATGAGTACGAGAATTTGGATGCATGTCCGGTGTGCACTGCATTGCGGTATAATATCAGACGAGATGACCCTGGTGATGTTGAGGGCGAGCGCCCAGGAAGAGGGTTCTGCCAAGGTTATGTGGTATGCTCCTATAATACCACGGCTGAAACGCTTGTTCAGAAATAAAGAGCATGCTAGGTTGTTACGATGGCACAAAGAAGACCGTAAGAAAGACGTGATGTTGAGGCACCCTGCTGATGGCTCCCAATGGAGAAAAATCGATAGAGAGTTCCCAAACTTTGCACAGGATGCAAGGAACTTACGGTTTGGTCTCAGTACAGATGGCATGAATCCTTTTGGAGAGGAGCTGCAGCCATAGCACCTGGCTTGTGACTCTTTGTATATATAACCTTCCTCCTTGGTTGTGCATGAAGCGGAAGTTCATTATGATGCCGGTGCTCATACAAGGCCCGAAGCAACCCGGGAACGACATTGATGTGTACCTGAAGCCATTAGTCGAAGAACTTCTACAGCTGTGGTCCCTAGCAGGTGTACGTGTGTGGGACGAGCACAAGCAGGAGGAATTTGACCTAAGAGCGATGCTTTTCGTAACCATCAATGACTGCCTGCTCTTGGTAACATTTCAGGACAGTCAAACAAGGGATACAATGCATGCACACACTGTTTACATGAGCTCGAAGGTGATTATTTGGAAAAAGGTCAGAAGGTCGTGTACCTGGGCATCGTCGATTTCTTAGGCTTACCCATCCCGTAAGAAAGAAAGGCAAGCATTACAACGGTGAGGCTGATCACCGGAGGAAGCCTCCCCATCGTGATGGTGTTGATATATTTGGTATGGTCAAGGATCTAGATGTAATATTTGGAAAGGGTCCTGGCGGACGGTCTGTTCCGAATGACGATGCCGGACACGCGCCCATGTGGAAGAAGAAATCTATATTTTGGGATCTACCCTATTGGGAAGTCTTAGAGGTCCGCTCTTCAATCGATGTGATGCACGTGACGAAGAATCTTTGCGTGAACCTGCTAGGCTTTCTGGGTGTGTACGGGAAGACAAAAGATACACCGAAGCACGGGAGGACCAGCAACGTTGGAAAGACCCCAAAAAGCTGCATGAGAGAGTTAAAGGACGTCATTTATCCAGCTACGCTCTTACAAAAGCGAGAAGGAAATATTTTTTGAATGTCTTAGCAGTATCAAGGTCCCGTCTGGCTTCTCCTCCAATATAAAGGGAATAATAAATATGGAGAAGAAAACATTCCAGAACCTGAAGTCTCATGACTGTCACGTGATAATGACACAGTTGCTTCCGATTGCATTGAGGGGGCTTCTACCGGAAAATGTTCGACTGCCCATTGTGAAGCTATGTGCATTCCTCAATGCAATTTCTCAGAAGGTAATAAACCCAGAAATTCTACCGAGGTTGCAGAATGATGTGGTCCAATGTCTCTTTAGTTTTGAGCTGGTGTTCCCACCATCCTTCTTCAATATTATGACACATCTCCTCGTTCACCTGGTCGATGAGATTTCCATTCTCGGTCTGTGTTTCTACACAATATGTTCCCCTTCGAGAGGTTCATGGGAGTCTTGAAGAAATATGTTCATAACCGTGCTAGGCCGGAAGGAAGCATCTCCAAGGGCTATGGAGCAGAGGAGGTCATTGAATTCTGTGTTGACTTTATTCCTGACCTTAAGCCGATTGGTGTTCCTGAATCGCGGCATGAAGGGAGACTAAGTGGAAAAGGCACGCTAGGAAGGAAATCAATGATATGTAGGGACGGGATTTCTTTGACTCAAGCACACTACACAGTCCTACAAAGTTCCACCTTGGTGGCTCCGTATATCGGTGACCACAAGAACTTTCTACGCTCCCAGAACCCGGGGCAGTCGAACGATTGGATTAGACGTGAACACATGTCGACTTTCGGCGGTTGGTTGCAAAAACATCTCTGAATAACAAAGATATTGAAGATCAGCTGTACTTGCTGGCCCAGACACCATCTTCGACTGTAGTGACTTTCCAAGGGTACGAGATAAATGGGAATACATTTTACACGATCGCCCAAGATAAAAAGAGCACCAACCAAAACAGTGGTGTCCGCTTTGATGCAATAATGAATGAAGACCCAAATGACACATATTATGGTTACATAGAGGATATCTGGGAACTTGAGTATGGACCTTCTTTTAAGGTCCCTTTGTTTAGGTGCAAATGGGTCAACAAAACAGGAGGCGGGGTTCAGGTAGACAAGTTGTATGGAATGACAACAGTGGATCTCAACAATCTTGGGTATAGAGACGAACCATTCGTCCTAGCCAAGGATGTGGCCCAGGTTTTCTATGTGAAGGATATGTCTAGCAAACCAAGAAAAAGGAAACATAAGGAAACAAATACATCAAACGATGAGCCAAAGCGCCACATAGTTCTTTCTGGAAAAAGAAACATCGTGGGAGTGGAGGACAAGACAGACATGTCAGAAGATTATAATAAGTTTGATGAAATTCCACCCTTCAGAGTGAACATTGATCCAAGCATCAAGTTAAATGATGAAGATGCTCCATGGTTAAGGCCGAAGAAGATTAAATGATGAAGATGCTCCATCATCAAGTTAATTGAAGAATGTTCATGGCACAAATGAGTATCTCAACATGGCAATCAATTTCCCATTTATTTTTGTGTAATCATGTAACTGTATGTAAGATATTAAAAGTGGAGATGCGCCACGGGAGATTTCCCAACCCTTTCCCCAACATTGTTAGATGAGATGTAGTCGTTCAGGGGCTTGCAGGAAAAAATTCCAAGGCGCAGTTTCGAAGATGCCGTAGGGCGTGTGCGACATCTTCGAAACTGCGCCACGGAGATTTCCCAACCCTTTCCCCAACATGTTAGATGAGATGTAGTCGTTTAGGGGCTTGCGGGGAAAATTCCGAGGAGCAGCTTCCGAAGATGTCGTAGGGCGTGTGCACGACATCTTCGAGAAGCTGCGCCACGGGAGATTTCCCAACCCTTCCTTCATCCATGGGAATGAAACTCTGCTTGGCTTGTTGATCCGCTTGGCAAGGCGTATCGATGCTCCTTTTATAGGCACGGCACCTCTTCTACTTTGTCTTGTTCCTTCGACGGGCGTCGTGCGCTACATGCTTTATCTCATCGAGCGGTGCGTCCACCCATGCGTTCTTATCCTGCCGACATCTTTAGTCCCGGTTGTACCCACCAGCCGGGACTAAAGGTTACCCACACGTCCTTATCCCACCGACAGTTTTGTTAGATGACACAAAAAAGGATCTTTAGTCCCGGTTGTACCCACCAGCCGAGACTAAAGGTTACCCACACGTCCTTATCCCACCGGTTTTGGCGCCACTGCGTTCCCGCCTATTTTTCTTCCCGCGCTTCCACTGCTTCCCGCTCCGTCCTCCCGCCATTTTTTCACTATATATATGTTGGCTTGGCCTCCATTTACATATCACATCTAGACTCATATCTGCAAACCTCATCACCAGGTCACATGGCTTCCATCGTATCTCTAACCCTCCGGAGGCGGAGGCGCTTTGCGCGTCGAACTACCCCTGCCCGCCGGGCTACCGCGTCCCTACCGGCTGGTTGCTGAGCGTCGGAGGGGTACCGGTCCCTCCTGTCCCTCTAGGTGTGGCGCGCGAGATGGCCATCACGAACCACTACTACTTCGAGCTCACGCCAGAGCAGCGGAGGAATCCCCGTGGCATCCCGACTACAGCCCGACTTGGGAGAGCTTCTTCATCAATCGGCGTGAGAGGCGCTCGCCAGGCACGAGGAGGGCGGCCCGCCTCCTTCGAACTTCAACGAGGCCGGCCGTCGGCTGTGGTGGCGCGACCGAACTCTCCAGGGCGTCATGGCCCACCGTGGCCCCCGCCTGCGCTACCCAGTCCCAGCCCGCGTGCTCTCCCGCCGAGGTTTGACTACCGCGACCCCGATGCCAGCGACGATGATGACGGCGACTACGACGACTACAGTGGCGAGTACTATAGGGCTAGGCACGAGTATGACTGAATGACTCGAACAGTCGAATCTGGCCATGTATCTTAATTAATTTTCAGTTGAGCTAGGCACGAGTACTATAGGGCTAGGCACGAGTACTATCTGGCCATGTATCTTAATTAATTTTCAGTTGAGTTCTGTACTTTAATTCCACATGTAATCTGGCGGAAAACTTTTCTCATCATCAGCTGCCAAGACTTTATTGAAAATATAATAAAATAGATAAACAACTAGTCTAGTCGATCTACTCGTCGTCGGAGGTTGTCTCGGTCCAAATGTCGTCCCACCGAGGGTCGTTGTCGGCCCAAGTTGTATTCGGGTTATCGAGCTCGAACACGGCGGCCCGATGGTGGCGCTGTTGGACCTGCGTTGTGCCCGGAGGTCAGCGTCGTAAGCGCGCGCCGCCAGCTCCGGGGTGTTGTACGTGCCGAGGGTGAGCGGAAGCCACCGGCGCGCATCTCGGCGTAGAACCTACCGTTCGGCCACGCTCGGACGCCACGGAAGCCGGACGAGCCGCGACGGCGCGGCGGCATCCGGCGGCGAATGAACGGAGGCGGCGGCGACGGCGACGTGTGGTTCGCGCGCACGCGGCGCTTTAGCAGCGCGGCAAGTTTGGCGACAGTGGCGCGGGGAAGCGGCGGGCGTGGCACGTGGAAGCGGCGGCGACAGTGGCGCGGGGAAGCGGCGGGGCGTGGCACGTGGAAGCGGGATCTACACGTCGCACGGTGGTGGCGGCGGGCGAGACACGTGGAAGCGGCGACACGTGGCACGGGAAGGGACACGTGTGGCGGTGGCGGTGGTGGCGTACATGGCGGTGGCGGTGGTGGGCAGTACACGGCGGTGGCCCGTACATGGCGGTGACGGTGGTGGCCAGGCGGTGGCGGTGGCGACGGTGGCCTGTACATGCATGGCGGTGGCGGCGGTGGACACGTGTGGCAGTGCGGTGGCTTTTTTTTCATTTGAAATAAGGCGGGAATGAAATTTTTTTAAAAAAGTGGCCTTTGGACCGGTTTGTATTACAAACCGGGACTAAAACCTTTTCTAGCGCAGCAAAAATGGCCTTTAGTCCCGGTTTGTATGGGGTCCAAAGCTTGGTCCCGGTTTGTAATACAAACCGGGACCAAAGGGGGGGGCACTATAACTGCAACTCCTTCGTCTCCGCGGAGATCAATCCCGCGGAGACGAACGAGCGCACGCCGCCAGGCCGCCCAATCGCCGCGCGCGCCGTAGCCGTCGCCGCCGCCGTCCACCGCGCCGCCGCGCCGCCGCCCGCCGCCCGCGTCACCGCCACCGCCCGCGCGCACGTCACACGCCGCCCGCCCCCGCGCCTCTTCTCTCCCGCGTGCGGCCGCGGGCCCTCGACCGCCGCCGGCCGCCACTCCGCTCTCCGCCGCCACTCCTCCACCGCCGGCGCCGCTTCCTCCACGCCCGCCGCCGCCTCCTCTCTCCTCCACCGCCGCGCGCCTCCTCTCCGCCGAAGGTGAGAGCCCCGGCCGCCGGCCACCCGGCCTTTTTTTTTCTTTCTTTTTTAGTCTTTTTTTTTAGATTAGTTTTGTTAATTAGTTAGAAAAATTAGATTAGTTTGTTAAGGTAGAAAAATTAGTTTAGTTTGTTAATTAGTTAGAAAAATTAGATTAGTTTGTTAAGTTAGAAAAATTAGTTTAGTTTGTTAAGTTAGAAAAATTAGTTTAGTTTGTTAATTAGTTAGAAAAATTAGATTAGTTTGTTAAGTTAGAAAAATTAGTGTGAAACAATATAGTTAGAAAATTAATTAGTAAAATTAGTTAGTAAAATATTTAGTTAGTGTGTTAGTGAAAAATAGTTAGAACTTTAGTTAAAACAATAGTTAGTGTGTTAGTGTAAAATAGTTAGCGCGCAAAAACGCCGGCGCCCCCCAAATAGAGATGTACGCCGGCACCCCCCAAATAGAGATGTACGCCGCGCGGTGCCCCCTTACGCGGTAGTGCCGGCGCCCCCCAAATGGTAGTGCCGGCGCCGACTAACATATAGTGAAGTTATTTTTTAATTTATGTTAACGTTGGTACATATATATATGATTTGTTTTCGTAGCTACGATGCCGCGACAGCCGCCGCGCCGTGGTCTGACTCTTCTAGAGGAGATGGAGCAGATGGGGAGGTCCGGGACTGGGCTCCGCCGGGTGGCACTGGGAGGTCTTAGCTTCCGGGTCGCGCACCTTGGTGCGGAATCCGGGTCCCGTTGTCGACCCGGATATTCTTTGGTGGAGGTCTTATGGGCCACGGTCGTTTCAGAGGGAGCCGGCCCCGCCGGAGGAGGTAGCTCAGCGCATTGAAGCGGAGGACCAGCACGTTCGCCGTTACATGTACGCGTTAGACAACATGTATAGGACCGGATGGAGCGTTATGCGGGGATCTCATGTTAGCTATGCTCCCGTTGTTGTTCCGTGGCTTTGGGGGCACACCCAGCGCGGCTCAGGACCCGGTCGGCGCCCTCTAGGACCCGGTCTACGCGGTTGAGTGGTTGTAGTAGTGATTGATATGTATTAGGGTTAAATAAACCTGAACCCGATCTATGTATGCATGTAACTGCAGTATCTGCTTTCAGCACTATATTATCGATCCTTAGTTAAGAACTACACATATGTAACTCCATTTTCAGTTTTCTGCATTATCCTTAATTTGATCATATGATGGTTCCTATGTATAGCTTGCAGGTCGTTGTAGAAAGCATGGAGAGAGATGAAATTCAAGAAAATTTCATGGAGGAACTCATAGCAAACGGTACTCTGGATGATCGCGACGACGACGTTATTCCAGATGATGGCGGTGACGATGTCACCGCAACTTATTTGAATGACTCCGGTGAGGGAGCGGAGAATATTGAGGAAGAAGATCCTAGTGGCGCCGGTGAGGAACAAGATCATCATAATGGCTCCCGAACTGTAGTTATCACCGAGGTATATAAACTAATTAAGCCGCTGTTGATCGACTAGATGCATTAACTAATTAAATTGTACTGACTATGAATTATTTCTTTTTTAGCCCTCCGGATCGAGCACTTCTTCTGTAAAGTCGAGGAAGCGAGGCCCGGCCAAAAAGTTGGATGACGGTGTTAGGCACGACATCACCCACATCGAAAAGGATGGTAAACCGATTGCTCCAGAGAAAGGTGCAAAGGCATTTATAGCTCAATGCGGAGTGCTTGTTAGGGACCACGTCCCGATCACCGTTCGAGAATGGCACAAGCCGAAGGGACTAGTGCTGTCTGCAGAGGAAGAAGGTCAAGGTCTTTATATCGATGATGTAGCCAAAAACAGCATTATGGACAAGCTCATGTCACATTTCAACATAGTACCCGAAGAGGGGGTGACGCTGAAAAGGCCAAGATGGAGCAGGCCCTCCGCGAGTTTGGCAAGAAGAAGATGGCCGAACTATTCAAGAGCCACAAGAAAAGATTGCGCCGCCTTATCAAGATAAAGAAGACTCCGGACAATGAGAAGGTAAAAACTCACTGGGAAGAATTCGTGAAGTACAACACGGAGTCAGAAGAATTTAAGAGAAGGTCGGAAATAAATAAGGCAAATGCTGCGTTGAAGCTATATCACCAAATTCTGGTCCAGGTGGATACAGGGCTAACCGTCCTAAGTGGCAGGCAGCTGAGGCGGAACTGACCAGTAAAGGGATCAGATTAGGGACACACGGTTGGATCGAACGGTGCAAGGAGTGGTTCTACGGGATTGGGGGAACGTTGGATCCAGAAACAGGGAAGTGCATCTATAAGAAAGCTCATCTGAAGGTTCCCATTGATGCCCTGGAAAAGGCACATAGGGACGTGGAGGCGGGGTTGTTCCAGCCCGAAAGAGAGAACGATGAGCTGACACGCGCCCTTGGGAACAAAGAACACGGCGGACGAACACGAGGCACGAAGGCTCCGTTCCGTGGAAGTATGGCTTTCCTGCGGAAAGGAAGAGATTTCCTGATAAAAGCCATGAGAGGAGGAAGGCAAGGGAAACAGACCGCCTGGCTAACTTAGAGGAGGATTTTAGCACCATGAAAGCCCAATTAACCATGGTAACCCAAGTACTTACATCTCAGATGGCTCAGGGGCAGGCTGTAGATCCTGCATTGCTCAATGCCATCGCCCCGCTGCAATCTCAACCACACCGGAAAAGCAGCGTGGCTTCCTCTCAGCAGGTGGATGATGATGATGATGACCAGGTGGTCGAGCCTCCTCGCTACCCCCCGTGGATGATCTCACTGAGAGCCGTCCTTGTGAGCTGCATGTTAAAGTTTTCAACCTATCCTTCAAGGCGGCGGTCGGCATCCTCTTACCTACAAGGTCTTACCATTGCCGTTCGGTCCAAGACGACTTTGCTGTTGTGATGGTGGATGAAGTGATGAGAGATTATGAGGGGTTGGTGCTTGAGCACCCTGCGGGTGAAGATGGGGAAATCAAAGAACTGGGAGAAGCCCGTAGAACCACCGTGCAATGGCGGAAGGAGAACATTGTGTTTCCAGGTGAGAAGCCAACAAGCATGCCACCTCCGCCTCCTCCGCCACGAGTCTCCTCCGCGTGATGATTCTCCTGTGCGCGATGATGATTCCCCTATCCATGACCAGTCTGCTCCGCGTGAAAATACTCCGCCGCCTCCTCCTCCTCCTCGTCGGAGACTCCGCCGCCTCCACTTAAGCAAAAGAGGAAGCGGTCCGAGGCACCTCCTACAGCTCCGAAGAGATCATCAACTCCGATGAGGGCACAGACTCCAGAGTTGTTACCACATGAGCAGACTGAAGAGCAAAAGGCGTTTCTTGCGCCGAAGAAGATGTTTATTCCACCGCAGACAGTGAAGCACTTTGCCGAGACGAGAATGAAGAGACCTGAGCTGAGAGCTGATTATGACCGCTCTGTTGGACAGTCCTCTAGAGCGAGCAAAGAAGCAAAAAAAGTCGCCCAGCTTGGACAGCAGGACATTCAGGCCGCACCCCACTTCATCGTGGAGCCATATCATGATCCAGAGACGGCATCGATGATCGAATGGGCGGCTAGAGCTCAGGGAGCATCAGTTGAGTACGAAGATTACTATCCAACGGCTCAAGTGGTAAACACGTATAGATACGGAAAAGATCTCGTCAAACCTGGCGAGCTCGCGCGTCTAGGGACTCGATGCGAAGGTTGCATGATTGGTACCTGAAAGCCTGTCGAAGAAGTGAAAGCTACCTCACGGTGTATCTTAGAGATGAGCATTACTTCCGGGGGGAAGACGAGATAAACCTTGAGTTAGAAGAACTGTTTCAGTTATTCAATCAAGACGCCCTCGACAAAGCTGTTATCAGTTGCTACTGCCTGTAAGTGATTTATTTGTGTAATTAAGTTTGTAGCTCATTCATTTGCACTAACAATTATCCTTATTATATTCTTTGTGTACGCTATACATTTAATTATGCAGAATGAAGAAGCTGGAATACAAAAGAGGCAAGCTCCTACCGCTGGGGTTCATAGACCCAAACACAGTTCATGAAGTTACGGTTCGAAGTACCCCAAGGACACAGAGGACAACATCGTAATGTTTTTAGAGAAGCAAGCAGACAAAGAGGATATATTCTTTCCCTACAACTTCAAGTGAGTGTTATATATAACATACATTATGCTTGTGCACCTTCCACTTTATTCTCGTAATCATTGAGCTATGCTTGTGCAGTTTCCACTTTATTCTCCTAATCATTGATCTTCACCTTGGAGTCGTAAACGTCATGGACTCGAAACGTAAAGAATATGCGGAATGGGCGGACATGGCTGCCATCCTCCAGAGGTAGTTTCAATCAATTTCGTATTGGCATCTTCATCTGCTCTAATTCGAAGATATCATCAACTAATCAATTACTCATTTACTCATTATTTTTTGCCGGGCAGGGCTTGGAAACGGTTCATCAATACTGTTCCGGGTAAATGGAAACCGGAGCTTACATTTAGAGATTACCCTGTAAGTAGTACTATATATATAGCTATGTCCGTGAAACTTTATATATGATATTTACTTTCAATACGATGCTTGATTATTAGTTTGATCGAACTATTTTTTCGTAAAGTGTATGAGGCAGGAACAAGGGAATAACTTATGTGGATACTACGTCTGCACCTTCATGCGTGACATGATCTGTCCCAAGGGTGGGGATGCCCAAATACACCACACTCGTGTACGATAACAAATTTTCACAATTAATCTTAATTAGTACCATCTATTGTATTGAGTTCCATTCATATATTGATCTCCTTTTTAAATATAGATGACACGCCTGCGGGACACTCTCATAACAGCGGATCAAATAAAAGCAATTCAAGAGGAAATCGCGGGATTCTTTATTACCGAGGTCCTTACCCCAGGTGGAGAGCACTATCGGCGGATCGTGACGGAGAACGAAATCCGTCGAGGACATGTTGTATTGTAAATATGCATGCATTACGTGTACTGTTGACGATGTCGTGTACTGTTGACGATGTCTATATATATTCATGACGATTTTTTGTGGTTTCTTGAATGATATATATGCATTGCTGAAACTCTGCCGTGGCAGAGAAACCCCTTTCTCTGCGGCGAGAAACGCTGGTACAGTAAACCTGTGCCGATAGCAATTCTCTGCCGCGGCAGAGGACAGGCCCGGTTCGTACCACGAACCGGGACCAAAGGCCTTCCACCGCGAGCTCCCTGGCCGCACCACGTGTCGTGGCATTTAGGCCCGGTTTATCTTTGAACCGGGACTAAAGGTACCCCCTTTAGTCCCGCCTAGTTGGTCCCGGTTCGGGAACCGGGTCTAAAGGCCCAAATGGACCGGGCCTATTGCCCCGTTTTCCACTAGTGGACCGATCTGGGAAGGCAGACTATTTAGTGCCCCTAAAATCTAGTGCCAATGCATTCCCTGTTTAACATGAAATTAGGAACTGATTGGGCTAAAAGAAAGAACGCAATTGCAGTCCATCCACCTAGATCAAATTTCGTCGCCGCCGCCCTCGACCCAATCCAATCCCACGCGTCCGCCATGCCCTAGAGGCCGGCGTCGAGGGCCTCTGCCCGATGATGATCGTGCTCGCTTTCCAGACCAAGGAGATGGGTGAATTTACATCAAGTATTTTATTTCATCGATAGGCTAGGAGGAATGCCCAAAAAATGACTCCGTCTCCTTCTCTCGCACGCTGATTGAGGAGGGCACGTATGCGCGGGAACCAATCGCACAAATTGAGGAGGGCACGTACGTGTTTTGCACCCTACTTTAATACTCCCTACTTCCAAATTCACGTAGCGAGCCTACTTTAATTACTCGATTAATTGTTGGCACCTCGATTTTCCTTAGTTTCTTTCTAAGACTGCTCATAGTGGGAGTAAGACTACCCACAATAGGAGTATCATAGCTAGTACTATCATGCATCACATGCATGCAAAAAGCTGATGTGTTACATCAATAAATGAAGAAAGAGATGATAGTAGTATCATAGGTAGATACTGTATCATAGCATGTACAACTAGAAAAATTAATGTCAAACCAATCTTGTACACACTTTTGCATTGAGATTCTACAAATCATTAAATATGATTAACATATGATACTACTACATGATACTATGCATTGTGAAGATAGTATCACACACTAGTACCATATGCATGATACTACTATATGATACTCCCTATTGTGACTAGCCTAACATAGCTAGTAACATCACACATCTCAAGGCATTTTGGTGACATGGCATATTAATAAATGAAGAAAGAGAGTGAGGTGGTAACTAGCTATGTTACCATAACATCACACACTTCAAGACAAGATGAGTCTATAACATAATAAATGATACAATGCATGACACCACATATTAGTTACTACCCACTATGAAGGTAGTAACCTAGACTAGTAACATGACATATGTTACTAGTCTAAGTTACTCCCCACTATGACCAGCCTAAAGAGCCAAGGAAGCAGTCTACCTGGCAGTCACGTTGGCAACGGAATAACGGGTAACCTGGCAGCGACTTTGAAGATGCGTGGTTGCCGGTGAAAACCATGCTCAGACCTCGATCATCGGCGGGTGATCGCGACGTCAACCTTCTTGAAGGTATCACCGCTGCAATCTTCATCCTCTTACTCGTATGCTCCGGGGGAAACCCAAGATCGGACAATGGCGACACTATCTGCGTCGTTCTACCTCTTAGCGCATAGTTTTTGGAGCAGTTGATGGACGGTGGTGGGTTGCGGTAGTGTGGTATTTTATCTACCTAGTCGAGGTCGGCAAGTCTCCGCGGCGCTGCGGTGTTTCGGTGGTGTCGTGTTTTATCTACCTTATCGAGGTCGGCAAGTCTCGGCGGCACTGCGGTGTTTCGGTGATGTGTTGTTTTATCTACCGGATCGAGGCCGGCAAGTCTCGGTGGCGCTGCGGTGTTTTCGGTGGTGTGGTGTTTTATCTACCGAATCGAGGTTGGCAAGTCTCGGTGGCGTGGTGCTGCGGTGTTTCGGTGATGGATGCAAGATGATGGACGCACGCAGGATGGCGGTTCTATCTATCCGACGTCATGGTGGCTTTGATGGTGGGTTAGGGAAGGTCAATGCGTTGATCACCCTTGGAGATGGGTTCAAAGAAGACGGTTGGTAGCGATTCTTGTGGCGTGTGCGTAGCGTGCGCCGAGGGTCTGCTTGACTGGTTGTCCTTCTCACCTGCCAATCACCGGCTTGGGAACGAATTCGATTTTTAGATGATGTGCGTGGGTGTAATGTCAGGTACTGGCCTTGTTCATAGGCACTCTCTTCATCAGTTTTAGTTGTTGTTAAGATGCTAGCTTCGAGTTAATCTTTGTATTCTCTTTGTAAGGTTCTCGTTAATAGTTTAGTAAAAATCATATGTGTATCTTTTGGATTACAGGTTGGGGCTATGTTCCCCATATTGAAAAAATCAGGTTCTGATAAAAAAAACACGTGGCTTCAGTTCTGCAAGTAGCAGGACGCCCACAAATATGAATGCTCTCAATCAGCAAAATATAAAAGAACGACCTTCATTCATCCTTCACCAATGTGGAGAGTGGATGCATTTATTATTTCAACAACAAGATGGCCATATGACATGATGGCGACAAATGGGCTCGCGGCAAAGTCTTTCTCGCTGCCTGCCAGCTTTCGCTAGCTCTGATCCAGAACAACCAATCAAGTAACAAGCATCTACACAGCCATGCAACAACGAGCTGAGATGCATGGATTTTTTGGCCTCCCGCACTCAAAGCAATTGAATCTGTCGAGTCTTCACACACCAAGAGAAGCTAATTGCAATGAATGGATTCTTCGGCCAATGTGGCCTAATCAGGTACGTCCTGTATTCCCATGCAAGATCCCATAATTTGTAGGCTCCGAGAAAACGTACCATGTTAACTCCCAACACTTAGATGGCCAAATTATTAAGAAAAACGACTCTTGTACATGATATATTGCGAACATCGAAGTGGACCAAGGAATAATATTTAATTTATGTAGATGAAATTTTGAACATTTTAAAATTAGAGCAGGGCAGTTTGAAGATTTCACGAGGACATTGACATATAAACTTGAACTCTGGCAATCAAAGGAAAGTAAAAAAAAAACATTAAATGCAAAATCACTTAAAATTATAATAAAGCTTACGAGTTTACCAAGAGTTCTTACTCCGAGATAAGACTTCCATAATTTGACTTTTGTTTAAATTTCTCTGATTGTACTAATTTTTAAATGCATGTAGCAGTGCCATCTTTTGAAAGTTGAGCATAGACTCTGCTGATGTGGGCCATTTTTGCCGAGCTATTCGGTACACTCATCGTGCCAGTCTATGTGCGCGCATCCACAAGCCAGCTGAGCTAAGGATGGCAGTTTTACCCATGAGTACGGGTGCCCTTGGATACTGTACCCGCATGGGCATGATATGGGCACACTTTTTATACCCATGAGCAGTACTCATAGCCTATTCGTTAAGTCATGGGTAGGTTACGGGTATAGAATTGTACCTGTGGGTATATCCAAACGATATATGCTTATAGTCAATTTGTCATGTGACACATTCTACTCTTGATGGCTAATGGGTTAGAGTATGAGATTGCGATTTCTAAATGTTCATAATCATCATTTATTAAACCACCTGTTATTGAGTTGAGATAATTGCTTTCTTAATCAAATGTGTTATCAAATGTAAAATTATGAATAACATGTGTACTACTTGACCTACCCATCAGCTACCCAATAGGTACGGGCACCCATCAGGTATGGGTATATGTATGTGTATATGTGTAAAGTGTCATACCCGTGGGTACGCGTATTGGTAGAATTATGTATCCGCTAGCTATATGGGTATGTGTATGGTATTTATCTACCCTACCAATTACCATCCTTAAGCTGAGCTCATCTCAACTTGCTAGCTACTGAGATGGCCCATCTGTCTACTCTCATGATATGCGCATGACACCAACAAAACCATATCCTAGAACAAGGTTTCATGTTCCCATTTTTTTATTATAAAATAAAGAAATAGGAAAGTCACATGGAATCACCACAATCAACAGAAAGGTAGAGGGTAGATGTCGCAGGTTCCACACAATATGGGTTCGCATGAAATTGCACGAGGAAGGGTCGAAACTATACACCCTCTTCCTTGGTTCCTGATATGGATATTTGAGGGTAATGTAAACACGAAAAACTATTACACAACTTTAAAGTGGTACATAATTTACAAATAGTGCTATGAGGCACATAGATTCTAGATTAATGGTGTAGAACCTCACTAAGAGACACCAACACAACTATTGTAGGAACTTGGCATCTCCTTAGGGTTTGTCATGTTCTCAAATAAAGAATAAATTCACATGTAATCACGAGCTAGAGGTTGAGATCGTGGGCCCCACAAGTATGGGTTTCGACTAAAGTTGAGCGAGGAAGGGTCAAAACTCTTCCTATCGTGCATGATTTCATGATATGGGTACTAAAGGGTAGTGTAAATAGGAAAATCCAATACACAACTATGATTTGGCACTTCCTCAAAAAATATGACTATCCCGCACAACGATTCTGGAATTATAGTGCATGACCCTACTTAGGTGACCGACATAACTCTTGTAAGTACTTGGCCTATTTTGGGTTTTTTCATGTTGATGTGAGCCATTAAAACAAAATAAAACAGGAAAGTTACATGGGATCACCACTTTCAACCGAAAACCAGGGATAGACATCATGGGTCCCACGGAAGAGGGTTTCACCTAAAATTGCGCAAGGAAGATTCAGAAGTCTTTCTATCATGCATGAGGTTGTGATATCAGTATTTCATGGTGGTGTAAAATAGTAGAAACCAATATTAGGTGGCAATTTCTTCACAAATAGGACTGCCAGGCACAAATATTTTGGACTTACAATGAAAAAGGCCCACTTCGAATCTACCGACGCAAATTTTTTAAGAACTTGATCATGTTTGGGCTATTAATGTTCCTTAGACCCATTATAACACACAAAAATATGAAATTCACAAGCCCGGAATCAGCAATCTCGATGGAAAGCTAGGGGTAGAATTCATGGGGCCCTGCAAAATAGAGGAGCACATAAAATAACACGGGAAAACATCAAAAACTCTTCCCTATGTTATGGGGTCCTAATATGAGTATATATTGGTATTTTAAAGAGGAGAAGGAACCAACATCGAAGTAGCACATGATTCACAAATAAGACTATTTTTCAGATAACTGCTTCACTAATGGTGCATAACCCCACCTCGAGCCCACCGACCATACTATTTTAAGAACTTAAAATAACTTTTTTTTGGTTTGTCGTGTTCCCATGAGCTATTCTAATAATGCAAGAGGAAATCCACATGGAATTACCAATTTAGATGGGAAAACAATGGGTAGATGTCTTGTAATAGGGTTTCTCCTGAAATCGCGACTCGCGAGAGCAAGGGTTGGAAACCCACCCCTATTGCATGGTGTCCTAAGATGGGCATATATGGGGTCCTAACACACATGCCAACTAATAATTAATCTATGGTTCCCTCCCGCCTCTGCCCGACGCCGATGATAGTATCAACAAAGAAAATATGGAGAGGAAACCCACGCACCAATCGTTGGTTATCACCTCAAGCAACCAGCCAGAAGAGCGACACCTCCCCCCAACCCCCTACCCCCAACCTGATACTCCAAGCTTGCACTTTAATTGCCTCGACTTAAGCAAGCATATGTAGTAGGTCAGCCCAAAGACTTGGAATCTTCATGTAGACAAGCATCTCTAAGTTATCATATATCAACATGGGAACTTAAAATTGATCCTTGGAGCAGTATGTATAAAACATATTTCAAAAAATTAGAAAAGTAAGGAAATAAATTTCGTGTGTAGATGGACATGTTCTATGTGCGCACGTAAAATTCACATAAAACCAACACTTTTCGTGCCCTATGTAAAAAACAAAAAAAACTATTGTCTCGAGAAATGGATTATGTTAGCACCCAAAAAATGTCTTTTTTGCACATGGCAAGAAACATGTCGGTTTTTGCCCAAACAACTTTGTGAGCATGTAACATGTCAAGATATACGTGAGATATTTTTTTGTATTTTTTATATTTTAATATGTTCAAAATGAATTTCAAATAAACCTGCGTGCACAAACACCCTGTCCAAATAAACCTTACTATATAGACAAACGAAAAGACGCGACGGAAAAGCTCTCCTAGCGCTATACCTTCAAAAAAAAAGTTAGAAAAACATATGGTTATTACTTGTTGCACGGAATTTTGTTTGTAATATAATGCCATGGACGGAATAGTTGACCACCCATGTTTGTCCAAAATGAATTAGGCATTTACCCCGGCCACCGACATGCCAGGAAATTAGAAGCTCAATCAAATGTTTTCCACGAATGAAAATAACACTTATAAGCCTCAGTGAAATTCTATGTACATATTTGTCGACCGTGTCCGATGCTATTCGATGGGTTCCCTCACTTCCTTCAGCCGATCGATGCCACACTGAAACTCCATAGGGAGGTGGCAATAGCGAGAGCAGCAAAAGTTCCATGCATGTTTGCACCATGGATTTCACTTAGCTTGGTGCCTTAACATTCGTGTGCCAAGTTTCAATAAATGAGAATTATATGCCCAAAAACAAGTTGACATACCAGCTGCAAGAACCCCCGCTCCCTCCCGTGTCGCCCCCACGTGGCGACCGGGGGGAAACCCTAATCCCCCCGCCGCCGGGCCTCTCCTCCCCCTCCCTCGCCGCCGCCTGAGGGCGTGGCCATGCAAAGCCCGGTCGGCACCAGCGGCGACGAGGCTCTCTCGTTCCCTTGCTCGCGAGGGTGTGCACGGGGAGCACCCTCTGGGTCTGGGCGTGGCGCGCCGTCGGGTGCCACGGCGGCCGACGCGCGGGCTTGTCCCTGAGCCTCGACACGACGAGCGGCGGTGTGGTGGTGGCACGTCCTGGATGGCGACAGTGTCGGTGTCTCTGGGCGGCACGGGCCGTGGGCGGCGGAGGCCATGGTCGGCTGCCTTTGCAGTAGCAGGTGGAGGCGGCGCCGTGGTGGTAGGTGGTCGGTCGACCTCTGCGGAGGAAGGAGGGGCGGCTTGCTGGCGGGCTGGTTTGCTGGGAGGCCGACGGCGAGATGCGTTGTTGTGTTGTGCTTGCTGCAGGCTGGATTTGGGCCAGGCGGGCCTAGATCTCCCGGCGGCGGCGTGACAGTGTCCTTGTGGTGGTGCTGGCCACGGAGAGGCGGTGATGGTGGCTCAAGTTTGGGGCGACCCGAGCTGGTGGGCGGCAGGATGGTGGTGACGAGATCCCTGTGTCGGGGTGGGATGGTGCGGGGTCGCCGGACAAGGGGAAGGCGAAGGCAGAGGCGACGGCTACGGCGAGCTTGCGGGCTGGATCTGGGCCAGGCGGGCCTAGAACGATCTTCTGCTTTATGGGCCTTGTTGGGCCCAAGCTTTGCGGGCTGTTCTGCGTCTGTCGTGTCCTACGTCCCGCGGCTGGCGTACCCTACCACCTTTGCGTATGGACCTCGTGGGGCTCCTAGGCCACAGATCTCCGGGGGTCGATGGTAGTGGGGTTCGGGAGAAATCCTTGCCGGCTCGCCCGACACCGATGCGGCGACGCCTGCGGGTGTCGCCATTCCTTCTTGGAGGGCATGCATTGTGGATCCCCTGTACCACCTAACCCCAAGTGCCAGGGGAAACCCTAGGTCCAGTTCGCTGGTTCGGGCAGCAGCGTCGTGTTGACGTTGCATACCTTCTTGAAGGTGATGCCTTGGTACTTGGTGATCCGTGGTGCTTGTAGGGTGGCGGGACAACTTCGGAGGGTGTCGATAGTTGCGGACTGCCATCGTTTAGTCGATCTGCCATTAGTTTCCTTTGTATCTTCCTTTTCAATTGGGCATGTTTCTGTTGTTGCCCCAACACTTTTCTTTGTTTCAACTTTTGTATGGTGTGGTTGCTTTATTTATAAAGCAGGACAAAAGTCTATTTCAAGAGACAAAACAAGTTGACATTTCTCTTGCAATAACTAGTAGAACATGGATCTCTGCATGTCCTCTTTTTTCAAGCTAAGGCTAGGTCTCTTGGGCTGGTGTATACACAGCTTTATATATCTGGTAGTATAAGCTAGGTAGGGCAACACATAGGCCACGAGCCGCATGCATGCATAGGCTCGCTACTCAGCGCGCGAGGTTAGGAGCTGATCGATCATTTAGATGAGGAACTGCTAATTCATTTGCACTGACCGTGCGCTATTCCATCACTGCGATCGACAGAATGCCGTCCCACGCCGGGCGCGGGCAGCTTGGCGGACGCGCGCGCTCGTGATGTTGGACTCAATCCATGTGAACATTTAAGGCAATCGAAACGAAATCCATGTTGTTTAAAGTAAGCTAATTAAATCAAATCAATTAAGATCCATGTATGTCGCACGTCGCAGCTCCTGAAAACCAGCGGCAGCCCGCGCATAAAACCCATCCGATGGTTGTGGCTTCATCTCTCTCTCTTCCCACGGATCGTGCCTCCATCCATCGTTTCTCCGCATTTCACTCTCCTCATCCCTGCTCACATCCGCGTGCCATCGTTCTATATAAATCCCCTGCATCGCTCATCTCTTGATCCTCAAACCTTCCTCCACAACCCCCCGCCTCCACCATAAATCCCATCATCTTCAACCCATGAATCCCAGGTAGCATCGGTCACGCACGTTTCTGGCGACACGGCCCAGCAAAGGCCAGAGCATAGCCGTGCCGGCGAGCAAGACGCAGGCATGCTGCAAGAACTCTGTATTTTACTTGAATGTGATTGCGGTGGTGTCACATAGATTCGTTTCGTTCCAGGTTTTGGTTACTGTCTTCTGGACTTGTGGTGCAGCGGTTCGAGAAATGGCGCTAGCTGCCGGAGGTAGGAAGGAGAAGCATGCATATATGTGCATGCCCTCGCCGCCGCCGGCCAATTGCCAAGGAGCGTACGTAGGCCTGCCTTCTTGTTCTCTGATCTTTTTTTTCTTTTTGTACATCTCTTTTTCCTACTTGGATTGATTGGATCTGAGAGCTTCACGTATGTAGGAGATGGGCATCCATGTACTGAAGACATCTAACTGAACTTTGTCAATCTTCATCAATTTAAGAACTCAATCTCCATCAACCTTAAAAAAGTCTGATTGGATCTTCAGGTTCAGCTAAGTACCAGTACCATGTGTGTGTGTCTTCAAGTCGTCCCGAGCAATTTAAAAACTTGTACTGTACATAAAGTCATGTGATTCTTTCAACTTGGACGTCCTTAACTGAACTCTGCAAGTCTGAACTTTGTCTCAGCGTTGCTGAGTTGTAGAAACAGCGATGCAACATTCTGAACTTTTGTCTCAGCGTTGCTGAGTTGCGAAAAGCAGCGACCTGGAATCTATTTACACACCCAGGCAATAGATCAGCATTTCTCTTCTGTACAATTTGCATATGGTACCGTATTTTTTTTTAGGCAAATATGGTACTGTATAAGTTATGAGTTATGACTTGGCCACAGGTTGTCTCAGTGCTGCCATCGTAACTGAGATGGGAAATGTGTTTGCTGGGCCAAAAGCCCAACAGCCCACTCAACCCTAACCCGTTGTAGCTCACATTTCTAGCTGACAACCCCAACACCCAGGCCGCCGTCCCCTCCGCTAGCTGCACGTCCTCACATCCTCGCCGTCGACTTGCAGCCATGGTGTTGCGGCCTGCTTGTTCACCGGCGCGCGTGCAGTGATGTGCGGCTCCACCGACCTAGCCTGGATGTGTCGCGCGCATGTACGATGCGGTCTGATGCAGGCCGGCAACGGAGGGCCGATGAATCGCAGGAGTGGTGATCCCTCGCCTCTGACCGGTTTGCTCTGCGTTTTCCCATTTCAGCTTGCACATACTGATTTTCTGATACTCAATCAGACATTGAGGTGGTTCCGGAATATGTAGGAATTTTGGCAGAAGCTAACAGCATATTTACTATCCTAGTGTTATTGCCTACAACAGAAGTGTTCCCCCGCAAAAAATATTTGTTAAAAATGATCCAGCTCTATGTAGGGTTTCAGAGGTCTTAATTTGGTATGCTGTCTTTCGTTAGTGAATCCCATGTTTGATTATTTAAACTAATTAATAGATGTATACAGATCAAATGTAGTACATAGGACCTTACATGATACACTGAGTCTACTATTGCATATCTTGTAACTGATATAATCCTCCTTATATGATAGGCTTTCGGTGCATTTTTAATGCCTTGGATTTATCTTCTTCTACGTGGTGTATTTGCCTCATAAGGTGTCCACATCATACAGGAGGCACGCCCCAAGAGTCACCACGGCGGCCTATACGCCACAATTCAGCAATTTTTCGACAACGGTATTCTAAGGTACTGACTTTAGGAGTGCTCGAATGGATTGCTGCCCGGTGGATATGTTGTTTAGTATTTCTTTGTCCGTCGGCATTAGGCCTGTTTATTCAGTCCAACTCATTTTACTTTGTGTAACAGATGTTTTATTATTTATTTCCTCAGCCGCTAAGCAAAGAATTGCAGGCGCTGGATTTTCTCAGTGCAAGCGACCTGTGAATAAACCTAAGAGCTGCAAGGTAACGTCCTTGTAAAATCATATCCTTTGTTGAAATTACCACCATCTTGTCGTTATTTTCTAATTTGTTGTCTCATATTTTGCAAGTTGAAATACCAGGAGTAAAGGCATTCTCCTCTTTCAGAGGAACACTCACCAACTGTGCCTGAAGTGGTGTTAGTGGTCTCAATGGTTCATTGTCATGGTATACTGTATATCTGCTTTGCTACTTAGCTCTATAAGCAAATCACCATCACATCTCCGGTCTTATATCTGACTTGTATATGCATGGCCAAAGTTGTTCAGTCTGGCTATGTTCACGTCGGCCACTAGGACACAAGCAGAACCACGGAGGACCCATCTTCTGTGACACACTGCGAGGAGTGTCTCGTAAGAGAGACATCGTTGCTTGGTGGTCGCCACCAGGGCCAGCGAGTCCGGCTGGCATGGCTCACTAGCCTACTCTGCCGCGAGTGGGAGACCATGGATGTGCAGGGTCTGATGGCTAGTTGGGAGTGTCCAGGATGTGCAGGAGGTAGAGCTGGTCGCCCACATGCTGTTGTTCAGAAGCTCGTCGACATCGGCATCACAAGGTACCGACTCTAGGTGCTCTCAAATGGATTACTTCCTGATGCTGATGGAGACGTTGTTTCGTTTTTATTTGTTTCTCAGCATTAGGTGTATTCAGTCCAACTCTGTTTGATTTGGCTGCACATCTTTGTTTAGCAGCTGCGTCTAAATTAAGCAGACAAAAATATTTTATTGTTGATTTTTATCTTTGGGCCCAAATATACTAAGGAATGGAAAAGTTTTGTTTGTTTCTTTATGTCTTTGTGTGTGTTAATTTGGAGGAAATGATGAAACGTGGATGCTTCATGTACTCTTGTTCCTTATATTTTTACCCTGTTAGCCTACTCTCCGTTCTTATCTAATATTTTCTCTCTGGTTTGTGTGCCATTTTAGTCTTGATGTCATGGTTTTAGATAAGGTAGTCACTGAAATCTGATTTGCTGGGTACACAATAGCAAATTATGTGTAAAAATCTTTGGTACATTGACAAAAAAATATTGCTCTGTTCTAACTGTAAAGAGTCATTTATTACATACTTGTGCATCTTCAGATGTTGCTGCCATTTATCACTACATTATGACCAGTTTCCAACTACTGGATTGTGAGTAGTTGTCCTATTACCGTGAGATATAAATCAGACCAGGCTGTGTCTTTTGCCTAGTTTTTGTAGCTGCTAATTAATTAATCGGATTGCTGCTTTTAATTACAGTTAGAATACTGCAATCTGTTACTGTGTAAATATATATATACTCATTTTTTGATTCATGTTGCGTAGTACAAAATGATGGATAACTTTATGAGAATTTGTTCAAAACATTTGGTACTTTGACAGGTGTAATCTTCTTATGTAAGCATACGTAATGCTCGCTAGGCACCTTAGCTATTACAAAGATTAGTAGGATTTTCTTCAATAAACAAAACTTGTTATTAAGCTGCTTAATCAACAATGGTGTTGGAAATTAGGTTGCAAGAAAGAGCACACACGCTGCATCTAAATTTTTTGTTACCATATATACTTAGTGCATCACTGAAGAGAGAGTATTAATACACAAGTATGTACATGAACCAGCTATTATATGGTCATAATGAAATCATCCAGCTGTTATAATGGTCATAATCATCATAATTTTACATGTTCTGTCCAAGTTTATTTCTCCCAAGTATAGTGATGTCCTGTTTATATAAGTTTATATAAAAATACATGAGGTTTGATTTCATTGAACTATCCTGCAGATTTTTTGAGACATTTGGGATGACCGGGTTGGTGGCAAGTAGTTGGGATGGTCAATTGCAATAATGCATACACCCATGCTGCCAAGCTTGGCCATCGGTGCCTAATAGTGTGTGTCCTTTCATGGGGATAGGTGAGGTTTATGTCTTGTACCGTCACTATACTTCTTATGCCATTCATCTAGCGTGGGGTCAAGGTGATACTTTCCGTTTAATTTATCCCTGTGTATATCAGTTTTAGAACTGACCATCAAGTCTTCTTCTAACTGTTGTTCAAGTATAACCACGAGGACTAGATGGCAGCAAGGTTTATTGTAAACGTCCTAGGAAATTTTGATGCCGTGCACATCAGCTTTGCCTTGATGGCTTTTATTTCTAGTATCGCGGAGTTTCTCTTTGTTGTAGCTGGATTATATGTTTTGTTGTTAGTTGAGCTGTGATTTCAGTGTTATTTGAAGTATATAATTATTTGCGTGTTATCTGGATGCCTGGAAAATAGGGGATGTGACGATTTGTTTGATAGTTCTTGCCGTGAGCACTTAACTAGGAGTTGAGTACTTCATTTTCTAAGAATATTTCTAATTATTTGGTTCCTCAAGGCTGGGAATGGCAGTAATGATCAGAATGTGACAAAAATATTATCCCATGGAGTAACCATGAACAGGAAGTAAACGACAATATTTTTAAGATAATTTTCTATCTTAAAAAGCACATGGTAAGAATATAATTTTCATATGCAATGTCATTTACACATCTCACCTTGTGTAGAAATGACAGTATTTTTAAGATAACTTTCCGTCTTAGAAAAGACATATTAAAAATATAAGTTTCATATGGATGTCATTTACACATCTCAACTTGTGTAGAAAGGACAATATTTTTAAGATAACTTTCTATCTTAAAAAACACATGTTAAATATATAAGTTTCATATGCAATGTCATTTACACATCTTAACTTGTGTATTCTGGAGTTCTTTCTGTAGTTCATAGCAGTTAACTTAACTTGTGACAGTAGCAGATAACAGTAAGCGTTTTAACACCGTAATTATTGTGATCTATGAATTGAGTACAAATATCCAAGTCAGCCAAATGGACAACTGAACCACATTGGTTTCTGACTGAATTTTGTTATTCATTTTGTAGGGAAAGTTGAGATAGAGTCCAGTCTGGTAACAGGTGTAGTCTCAGGGATAAAGTTATATGCCTTATTAGTTTGCAGGAGCACAAAGATATATATTAACAACTACTTGAAGTGCAGGGTTAACTAAGCACTACTCGAGAAAATGGATTAACAAGGTTGACTTTGAAATTTAGTGGAACCCCTTTCTTCGTATTTTAGATCACACCAACTCAAACATACAATTTAGCGCAACATGCAGATAACGGATGAAAAGAAACACATCACTAGTTACATGTTCATTATCAATACCTCGCTTACATTACAGTGTGTATATATTGGATGTGTGATTTTTATCATGGAAGAACTAAGGGTATGTTTGTTAAATTTTCGTTGAAGTGACTGCAGATGTTGAAGTTGTTATTGTCAAGTCGCTTCTTTTGTGGCATCAACTTCAGAAGCTTTTGTGCAGGGTGTTTCTACGCAAGTGGCTCAATCTCAGCGCTGGGTCCGACAACTTCAAGTTCGGTGCCACCACGGACGACCACCAGCGAGGTCCGCTTCACTTTCCCATGTTTCTATTCCCACCATTCTCTCCCGTTTCTGCACATGGCCTGCTCTGGTTCAGATTTGGTTTTTGTGTGGGGATTTGAGAACATGTCACTGCAGGTATATGACCATTACTTAGTCCTTAGATCAACAGTATACTTAATTCATGGAGCCTTCGATGCATAGTTTGATCCTGACGGAGCAAAGTACAACCATTATTCCCGAGTTATTTTCTTTGAAGGAAATGTTAATGTTCTGCAGCATGTGTATCATATGTGTGCTTGGTTTCCTGATGCCGATCAATCATGGGATGCAATAGACCGATATATAGAGGCAAAACAGCGTTGTGTTTGATCTAAATAGCGGGCTCACTTTTATCAAAACATTTTTCCCTTTTTAACTACAATACAAGTTTAGGATAGAATCTTCACCTGGGTATGCTACATGTATACAATTCAATGAATCTTTTCTTTAATCCTTTCGTATTCTATACTTGGTATTGTTTTTGTCCCACATATATTGCAGGAAGTGGCTTATTCACACCATAATAGAGCGGTAAAAACAAAGATCAGTCTCTTGTGCTATGATAGAGGATAAGCCCCTTACAGTCATACAACAATATTTAGGTGGTGTACTGATCATCCATGTTAAACACATCATAATAAAACAAATACTTAGAATTTGGAATGAAAAGATAGGACCGATGAATGAATGAGTATTTTATCTTCCAACTCGTGCTTGACTCCAACTTTTTCTTATGTTATCGTTACACGAGGGCATGCATTTCTGAAATGGCAAATAATTGGCAGTTTATTTATTCAAATTTGGGCCCTTTTTAATTCTAAAGATTCTGAAAACACATGTATAGAAAAATAAACTATGCTTTCTTGAGGTCCGCAAGGTGGGTAGTTGATTGCGGGGAGCATACTTATTTGTTCCTTTTTCATTTCAAGAAGTTGCAGATTTGCTTGTATGAACATGACATAGTGTACTCACTTAATGCTTAGTTATCTGGTAAGATGTTGCAATCAGATATACATGAATGGTTTTCTTTGTTGCACTCACATGAGAAGTCACGACTGTACTTGTATATTGTAAGAGCAACTCATTCTACTCTTTGATATTGTTATATTCAAAACATAAAATATACGTTTTCTACGATGAAACTATGGATTTTCAGCAGAAGTTGGCCATGATGCTGCCCCATCCGCCACAACTGGAGTTGTTTCCTCCACTCCGGTGTTCTGAACCCGGAGAAATTTGCTCTCATTGATAGCACACAAAGGACTTGTCTACTCAACTATTTCTTTAGTACTCCAAAACGTACATAGTCCCACAGATGCTAGCATGGCTTTAGTTATAGGCTTCACTTATATATATATTGGACTTTTAAATTTTATTCCCTATAATGAAAATACTATAAGTACCAGGTTCATTTTAACATTTGGGTGGCAATTTTCTGCTCCATGTAGACCTCTGGTGGCCCTGACTTTAACATGGCTTGGGGCATTTTCTCAACTTAATTCTTAATGTTGTTGCCATTGCTTGTTTTGCACCAATTGATAAAGTAGGACCCCTGTCTGGTTTAGGAATTAACTCCTCTTATTTGATGTTTGCATCTAGTGTTCTCATCATCAGCCACTCTCTACGTTTGGCCCAAGTAAGTGCCCTGCAATAAACCCTTATGGAAAAACAAAGGTACTACCAGCCAGCTAGCAGTTGGACCTTGATTAGAAGATCAGAGCTAGGCTATGGCTATCATGCGGATGATTCCTTCTCTTCCCTAGTGCAAACTCGTCACAACGGCGGCACATTGACATGTTGTCCCCTCATCCACCTTAATTAGGCAAGGACAATTTATTTCTGTAACCAATGGATGCTCGAGTCATGATTCATATACTTGTTTCGTTCGCGTGAATTGAGAATGTGAGAAACATGCATGAAGAAGTCTAGAAAGGTCTCCTTTCATAAGCTTGTTTGTTGCCTTTCTATGTGTATCTACTGGCATCCTGATGCTGTTGGTCTCATTTTTTCTGTCCATTGTGCTGGAACATACCATGTAGTTAATTATGATGATAGTGGGATAGTACATTAGAGTAGTTAACTACGATGATGGCAGTGGGATAGTCTGTTAGTTTAGTTATATCTGCTAATAGTCTTTGTATTTTGTAAAGTGTTGGAGACAACACATTGCAGTTCTAAGCTTTATTACTACAATGCAGAAACCGCAGAACATGACAGTTGTAGACAATAGACATGTGTCTTCTGATACTTACATTATTTGGAAGTTTGACGGGCCCTTCCACATGTTCGCAGGTAATTTCTGAGCTTCATTCCTACTGGTATGAAGCAAGCCTAAATGGCGTGGTCTGCTGTCACCACCAACCTGACCTGATACAAATTGTATAATGCTATAGCTGGGACTGACATGGTATCTATCTGATGAAGTACATGTGGACCATGGTGGGCTATGTGCAGTGGCGGAGCTAGTTCAGGATCAGAGCCTGGGCAAGATGCGAGGAAAAAAAAAGCAGCCAAGCATAGCAGATTTTGCCCAGCCAAAATACTATTTTAACCAGCTTTTTCTACTTGACCTTCAAAGACATGCACGATGGGAGCCCGGGCAGCTGCCCAGGCTAGCCGGGCCCTGGCTCCGCCCATGGCTATGTGAATACGTGGAGTGGAGACCAGGCCTCCCGTGAGGCTTCCTGATGTCTTCTCAAACTGCACATGCACGCAGAGAAGCGACCCTTGCTTGCTTGTTAGTGATTAAGGATGAAAGGTGTTAATCTATTTGTACTAGTTCAAGGAGTATCTTGGTTTATTTCATGCTATATACTTCAGCATTCATGATCTATACCTGGTGGTGATCCTCGCAGATGCCAACGTCCGGAGCAGCTGCAGTTCTTCCATGGTGATGGGAGGGCGCCTAGGCAGAAGTAGCAACGGCCAAAAACAAGTGCAGTAGCAGGTCACCCAGCTCCAAAGGCAGATCACTATCGCCTAGACCGACATCCTCCGGCGCATCCACCACAAAGTCTCCGGGCACTGTGCAATAGCTTCATCACCATCAAGAGCTGCTGCAGGAGGCGAGAAAGGGACCCTATGGAGATGATCCCATTATAGGTGATGGTAGATAGATATTCGGTAACTGCCATTTGTTTCTAATTTGATTCATGAAACATTATCTCAGTTTATGCAATTTTCTAAGAATTGGGAAGTTGAGAATGAAGGTGATTACTTGGGCCCCATTTTTTTCTTTCACATTGCACGAGAAATGCCACCAGCCTCTTATTTGGTTCAAACCAATTGTCCAATCGCATAATGTCATTCAATTCCTAGTCTTCGAGAAATAGCATGAACATATATATAATCAGTTCAGTTTGTTGTCATTAAAGAAAATTTCATTCAATTCCTTGCTTTAAAAAGTTGCATCTGTTAACCGACATTTGTCTTGCGATCTTGTAGAGGTAACCACGAGAGCTATTCATCTCATGGTTGAATGGGGAGGTCCAGGTGTAGCCGTTGATCTCGTATCTGTTGAAGGTAATGTCTTGTTGAATCTCATTGTTAACCGCAAATGCAATCATGTTCAGGATGCTAACTCAATGTGAGATTTCAGTGTGGTTGATCACCTGGCTTTCCCACCCAGCAACATGTGCGTCCTGGGTGACATTTTGAGTAGGGGGCCGATAAATTTCGCTAAGATATCATTCTAGGAGAGCAATGGAATGAGGCAGTGTGTAGCACGAGAAACGATCAGAGTGGGAAGCCTACAACTGCCACACCCTGGTTGTCTGAACAATAGCGTCTGATGATGGAGAAGGCACTTAGACGAATCTGGAGCTGTTTTGAGATGTGTACATGATGATGTTTTTACTTGTTAAACGTTAAGGTTTCTGTAGGCTCTAATTAAAGCTTGGAACCTGGTGATCCCAGAAATGTCTGTTGGTTGCTGAATCTTATGTGTATGTACTTGTTAGTTGATCTGTATAATAGCCAAGCTAAAGCTAGTAGGCTGGAAGAAGAGATTTTGCGGTGGAATCGGATTTTTTTTCGTTCATGTGCATCATAGGATACCTTGTTGCTTGCTGATTATATGTGTGCCGGCCGGATGAATGACTGTCGTTTGGTAGCTTTGCATAACCTGGCCATTGGTCGTCCGGCGTTCTAGCTACGACCACATGCTAATATCCACTTTTCTATTGTACTGGGACAGGACACGCGTGTGTCAAACTTGTGGGCAAAATCAAAACGCGAGGCATCGATGGTATCGGAAACACGAATAAGAAGATGTACCATGCATATTATACGTTATGCATGCAGGGCCCTAAATTGAGTAGTATTTCCAATTAGTTTAATTGCCTAGAGAGAGGACCTGGAATATCAATACTGCGAATCCAAACCTCAGGCGCTAATTTGTTTCCTATCTAGAGGAAAAGGAGAGGAAAAAACCTCAGGCGCTAATTTGTTTCCTGTCTAGAGGGAAAGGAAAGGAAAAAACTCAGGCGCTAATTTGTTTCCTGTATAGAGGAAAAGGAAAGGAAAGCGCTGCCGGATACTAATTAAGGGCCAGGTCAATCCATAACTATACCAATGCATAATTACCGGGGGCGCCAGAAATAGATGCCCGCTCAGATTGCTTCCAAGAACCAGCGTCCACCTCATCGATCCGTGGGAGTAGCCATCTCAGCCTTCTATCGCGTAGCAACAACGAATAGATATTTCCCGCTCTTCTTTTGTCCCGAAATTTTCAACCTATCTTCCCTCCAACCTAGCTTGGCTCTATATATACAAGGAGGGGCATAGCCAACGCGTGCGTCGCGTGTGACTTAGACTTTGACTCTTGCTCGGAGAGGAGAGGAGAGGAGATGAGATGAGGAAGGCTGTCGATTTCACTAGCCCGCGTTCCGTGGCATCGCTCGACGGAGGAAGACTCCTGCGCGTAGGCGGGAGATCGATGGACCGGCGAGGCGCCGCGCGATGAATGAAAAGAATCATCAGGTTGGTAATTAATCATCGTTTTTTTGTATCTAGGCATTTCTGGGCTGCTGCATGCATGAATCGATCTATTGGTTATGATTTACTACTATGAATCATGGACGAATGGGTGGATGGAGAAATAAAGTTCCTCGATCTTGCTAATTCCGGGATGGATCCGCATCTTGGCACCGTCTTTGCCAGCACGTTGATTACTTCTTTGGTCCGATCTGGTCCGCACCTTGGTCGAGTATGTGCTTTTTGTTGTTTTTAGAACAAAGTCTCGTACCGTGCCTGCCCTTGATTGGATGAGCGCGCGCGTCTAGTTCTTCATGCCTTGGCCCGCGGGTGTGTTCGGTTTCTTTTTTTGAACATAGTGCTCCGTTTCTTTGGGCCAGCGAGAATCACCTGACCAGGCGGATCCATTATGATTAAGATATAGTCAGGCTATATGAGGTTCCTTGTTTATTTGCTCCTGATATTTGGAACAAATTTAGAACTAGATAAAGCGGATAATAATTTTTCATTTAAATTTGCACACAAAAATAAAGTAATCCGGTAGTGCTCATCTAGTCATTCTGATTGATATATAGTCATGCTAGATCTGTCATATAGAAATCAATACATTTGTCATTTGTATCTAACCTTCTTGGTTCTAGATTTTTAATGATTAAAAGTAAACAAAAACGATACCAAACTCTGGAAAAATATATTAAAAGCTTGAGCTATTGTATTTATGGCGGACATTTTTTTATCACATAAATTGTAACTATTAGTTAAAACAACATTTTTTCAAATTTCCAAGATCAATAATAATCAGTCAGTAACGATCTGTCGAGCGTCCGCCGCGCGACGCAAATGGACATTTCGGACGTCCGAAATGTGTCGCGCCGCTGGAGATGCCCTCAACTAGTACAGGTAGAAACGAAACGTTAAAACATACATACTACTGACAAATTTACAAGCGCATTATGCATGGATCATCACTCCTTCTTTGCCTTGCCATTAGGGACGCCGACGGTTTGGGGCTGGGCGTCGGCGGCGTCGGTTGACATCATCTTCTTGAACTCCTCGAACCCGACGCATCCGTCGCCATCCACGTCAACGGAGGCTACCTCCGCTTGCACTCCTCGGTGCTGCACCCCTCGCCGATCCGTCCCAGCACCTTGCTCAGCTCGGCCACGGAGATGCGGCCGTCGCCGTTGATGTCGTAGATGTCGAAGGCGTCGCGTAGCTCCGCGTCCAGGTCGCACTCCTCGCGCCATCCGGTCGACGTACCCGTCGGGGCGGCACCGAATATATACCTCAGCGTTAATTGACCCTGAAATTCACATATTCCATATAAGGTAGTACTTCCGCTCTTCGTTTATTGTGAATGGAGAAAGTAACATACGTAGTACTACATAATCCTGAGTTGGGAGTGATGGCATGATGTCCGCGTGGAACGGGGCGGCATCGAATATATACCTCATTGTTAATTGATAAACAGATAGAAAATAATCTTCAAATGGAGAGCTCAACCAAGGAAACTTATGGTGTGTTTGGTAGGTTGGCTCACCTCAGATATTCTCATCTCATCCCACTATTTCTTGTTTGTTATGTCGGGTCGGCTAACCTCAGCTATGCCCACCTTATACTAAAACAGACCCTAAGCCATGCCCACTTGAGAAGCTGAAATCGGGCTTCACAACTCAGCCAAGATGAGTCCATCCTGAAAACGTTCCCTGTGCACGCTCTTTCGCCCGCTAGGGGTCACCGCCCTGCCCTCCTCCATCTCTCTCATTCCCCCCTGCCCCCATCCCTTCATCTCTCTCTCCCCGTGAAGTACACAACAACCACCCCCTCTGACTTATGGTCTGGTTGGCGTAGGTGCGGGCGTTGTCCAGATCCTGCTGAGTGTGGTACAGCATGAAGTCCAGATGCTCCACATGGTGCTGCAGCTCGGGGTGGGGCTGCATGTCCATGGGCTCTCCAGCGGAGTTACGCCTGGCGAGGTGAGAAAAGCGAGGGTCCTTGAGGGCCTCCCCACTCATCCCGCACGAGCGTGCAAGTCCTTCCTGCAGAGCGCGGGCGAGTCAGTCCAGCCAGTTGCTCTCCCTGAAGGAGAAGAGGATCCTCTCAGAAGTAGGAGGCTCCATCTTGCCCCTCAAGTCAGCGGTGATGATCCACTGCAGCTCTCCTCCTGGCTGGTCATTGACCTCGACTCCGTGGAACTCCGGGTGAGGGCGGTCAAGGTGATCCGACAGGGCGTTGAGGTTCCTTCTTAGCCACATATTCAGTATATTTTTTTCGAGAAGTCATGTTCAGTATATTGCATTTTCCCTTTTTATTGTTATCTTGCACATTATATATCATTCTTATTACATGAATTCAGTTTTTCTGGTCTCCCTTTTTCGTAGCTTTGTATCCTAGAAAATATCCATCTACTTTCTAGATTTTGCCACAGATGGGCAGTTGGAAGCTAGGACGATGCTCCACCAAGGTCATCTAGAAGCAAAGAACAGTGGGCAATGTAAGTACTGAAAGTAGTTACTCCCGCTGGGGCTTGTAATAGCTAAACTATTCCACAGTCTGCTTATCTTGTTTCTGCTCTTCCATGTGTAGTCTAGACTACCAAGGTATAATTGGTAGAAACACAATTAAACTCAACTGCAAATAATCTTTAGATTTTAGTTTATCTACTTAATTCATTTTAACACGTGTAAATGGCCGATGATAAGATACCAGGGCAATAGATCATACTCCTTCCTGACATGTTTATTAGGCTCACAACTAGTTTAAGGAAAAAAGTTTGACTATAAATCTAGTCAATAAAATATAAATTATATGTTATAAATATCATATCATTCAATAGTCATTTCTTAAATTTTGGTATGCATAGCATAAGGTAAATAAGTTTACAACCAAAATCGGATGAATGTCTTTGTTGGTTATCCCAAAGAATTAATTGGGAATTCTTCCACCATGGAAACAAAGACAAAAGTGTTTGTCGATGTTTCTTACTTATTTCCAAGAAATTGTTTCTAGCGAAGTATTTGAGTGGGAGGACAATAGAACTCGATAAGGTTTATGAACCTGAGCATAATAATCAGAGTAGCGCAGCATTGGAATTGGTTCCGGAAGCGGCCACGACGATCATGGCTCCCATGACTACAAAGTGTTTTAGCCATGGAGATCGAAGTACATATTGAACCTTGTAGGTATGGTTTACTTTGTGATCAAATAAATGATTTGTGGACAAAGGATTGATTTTGAACAATGATAAACCAACTACAAACAAAGAAGTTATGATGGGCCCTGACTCCGTTAAAATGGCTATGCGCCATGAAATCCAAGATAGGTGAATACTTTTTGAAAGTAAATGGATCTATAAAAATGATGGACTTGGAAGATATATCCTTGAAGAAGCTCGACTTATCGAAAAGTTGTTTACGACAAAGTTCAAAGAGTTGACTACGATAAGATTAGATCTTCCGTATCAATGCTTATAGTCTATGTGGATTATTCTAGTAATCGCTACATATTTCTTTTATGAGATATGCTAGTAGGATAGCAAAATACATTACTTAACAGAAGTGTGTATTAAAGGTGTATACAAGATACAACCAAGAGTTTTGCTAGTCCGTGGAATACTAGATAGGTATATGATCTTCAATTGGATGAAGTGAGTATCACGGAGTTGGAATCTTCACCGGATGAAATAATCAAATAATTTTTGATTTCATCAGAAACGATGAAGATGCTTGCATTTGCAAGAAATTAAGTGGGAGCGCTGAGACATATTTATAATACTTTATGTAGATACATATAGTTGGTTATAAATGATGTAATTATATACTTGATTATAAAAGGTTTCATTGAGAATTAACTTCAATGAAAGGATATGGACTGAAAAATATTTAGTGTCAAGATCTATGAAGATAGATTGAGACACATAATAAGTTTAAGTCAAAGTACATAAAATGGATATTGAAGTAGTTCAATATAGAAATATTAAGAAAATGTTCTACTCATGTGAAGGTTTAAAAAGACTTGAATATATCTGACACTCAATGAGTAAAAACACATGAGTGATTATAGATCACGAATAATATGTACACAATCAGATGTCCTGTGTTCTAAAAAGTTAGGAGCATATACCAGAATGATACATGTGATGATCAATGGACAAACAGTAAGAATATCCCTGTGTGCTTTAGAAGAACCAAGGATATATACATAGTTTTATATGGGGTAATGACAAACAAATCGCTGTAAGGTGTTGCACCGATATTTGTTTTGTCACATATGAAAAATAAAATTTCAATCTCAAATTAGGCTAAGTGTTATTAAAAAGGTAGCACAATGCTAAATTTAGAAGAGTTCTAAATATTGTGACGGATTCTACAAAAGAAGGCATAGTATGTCATTGTTTTGACAATGATTGAAGATGTTAAGTCAAGAAGTTCTTTGAGAACTTGGTGTAGTTCCGACAGAGTCAGAATTTTGAAGCTATATTGTGTGTGACAATATTAGTGACATATTTCGACCGCGGAATTAAGGTTCCACCAGAAGACCAAACATATTTAATGCCGACTCATTTGGAAATGAGTGATGCGTTGAGACGCAAATAAATTACAAAATACATACGTTTCTGAGTGTGTCAGATCCGTTGACTAAAACCTCTCTCGTGAGCAAAACATGATAAAGCACCGGAAGACCAAGGTGTTATATCTTTACAAATGTAAACTAGATTATTGACTCTAGTGCAAGTGGGAGACTGTTGGAGATATGCCCAAGAGGCAATAATAAAATGGTTATTATAATATATCTTTGTGTTTATGATAAATGTTTATATACCATGCTATAATTGTATTAACCGAAACATTGATACATGTGTGTTATGTAAACAAACAATGAGTCCCTAGTAAGCCTCTTAACTAGCTTGTTGATTAATAGATGATTAGTTTCATAATCATGAACATTGGATGTTATTAATAACAAGGTTATTATATGAATGATGTAATGGACACACCCAATTAAGTGTAGCATAAGATCACGTCATTAAGTTATTTGCTATAAGCTTTCGATACATAGTTGCCTAGTCCTTATGACCATGAGATCATGTAAATCACTTATACTGGAAAGGTACTTTGATTACATCAAACGCCACTGCGTAAATGGGTGGTTATAAAGGTGGGATTAAGTATCCGGAAAGTATGAGTTGAGGCATATGGATCAACGGTGGGATTTGTCCATTCCGGTGACGGATAGATATACTCTGGGCCCTCTCGGTGGAATGTCGTCTAATGTCTTGCAAGCATATGAATAAGTTCATAAGAGACCACATACCACGGTACGAGTAAAGAGTACTTGTCAGGAGACGAGGTTGAACAAGGTATAAAGAGATACCGATGATCAAACCTCGGACAAGTAAAATATCGCGTGACAAAGGGAATTGGTATCATATGTGAATGGTTCATTCGATCGCTAAGTCATCGTTGAATATGTGGGAGCCATTATGGATCTCCAGATCCCGCTATTGGTTATTGGTCGGAGAGAAGTCTCAACCATGTCTACATAGTTCGCGAACCGTAGGGTGACACAATTAAGGTTTGATGTCGTTTTAAGTAGATATGGAATAAGGAATGGAGTTCGAAGTTTTGTTCGGAGTCTCGGATGGGATCCAGGACATCACGAGGAGGTCCGGAATGGTCCGGAGAATAAGATTCATATATAGGAAGTCATTTTCTAGGTTTGAAAATGATCCGGTATTTTCTCTGGAAGGTTCTAGAAGGTTCTAGAAGAGTCCGGAAGAAATAAGCATGGAAGGTGGAGGGACTCCACCCACCTTGGCCGGCCAGCCTAAGGGAGGAGGAGTCCCAAGTGGACTCCTCCCCATGGTGGCCGGCCACCCCACCAAAGGAAAAGGGGGAGTCCCACTCCCCCTAGGTTTGGTCATATGGAAGGTTTATGTTGGGATCTTATTCGGAGACTTTGACCTAATCTTTGGGGTCTTCCACCTATATAAAGAGAGGAGGGGAGGGGCTGGCCGGCCACTCTTGCCACCACCTTGGCCGCACCCCTTTGAGGGCCGGCGCCCAAGCCCCCTCTCGCAAACCCTAGCTACCTCTCCTCCACATACAACTCCCGCATACGCTTAGGCGAATCCCTGCCGGAGTTCTCCACCATCACCGCCACCACGACGTCGTGCTGCCGGGATTCCAAGGAGGATCTACTACTTCCGCTGCCCGCTGGAACGGGGAGAAGGACGTCGTCATCAACATCGAACGTGTGACCGAGTACGGAGGTGCTGCCCGATTGTGGCACCGTCAAGATCTTCTACGCGCTTTTGAAAGCGGCAAGTGATCGTCTAACACAGCAACGAGAGCCTCCTCTTGTAGGCTTTGGAAATCTTCAAGGGTTAGTCTCGTTCATCCCCTCGTTCCTCCCATCTTCTAGATTGCATCTTGGCTTGGATTGCGTTCTCGCGGTAGGAAAATTTTTGTTTTCTATGCAACGAATCCCTACACCATGTCTCTTCCTTATGGCTCTGGAAGTCCAAATGTATCCCCAAGCTCAAATTCTTTTGGTGGCTAGTTCTAGTGAACATACTGAATACCAGAAACATGCTGCGCAGAAGGAACTACAAACTTAACTCCTCATATAATTGCCTGATGTGCCCCTCACCACCAGAAGAGACTATTGAGCACATGGTTTTTCACTGTGATTTCAGCAGATCTTGTTGGAACAGATTACAGATGGTTTGGTTACAACATGTGAACAGACTTGATATCATAGAACAAGGCCGTGCTACTTGGAAAAATCCTCTATACATGGAAATCACAGTTATTGCTTCTTGGAGTATATGAAAAGAAAGAAACAACAAGCTCTTCAATGACATAGACCCAGACATTGACTCCTGGACCAGGAGGTTCAAAAAACACTATTTATTAGTACATAGAACAAAAAAGGATTTACATCCTTTTATTAATAAGCTTGTAGACAATCTTTAGACCCTCTCTGTACTTCCTTTACTTCTGAAGCTCACTCCATTGTAAAGATGTAAACTTTGGGTTTCTTGACCCTCTTAATATAGTAAAATAGTAGTAGCCTGTCCTACAGTTAAAAGTTCAAAAAAAACACTCCTATTTGAAAGAATAGATTGCTATAGTGTTCCTAATGCTGCTAGAGCAATGCAGAGAATAGATGTAATTGCTAGATCGGTGATGTTAATATATGCTCTTTCTCGGAAGAAAATGATTGTAAAATAAGCGGTGGCTTGTAATAGCAGGTGAACCGGTGACACTGCGTGGCATTTCTTGTTTCAATACAGGTAGAAACAAAACGTTAAACATATACTACTGACAAATTTACAAGCGCATTACGTATGGATCACTCCTTCTTGGTCTTGCCATTAGGGACGCCGGCTTGGGGCTGGGCGCCGGCGGCGTCGGTTGACATCATCTTCTTGAACTCCTCGAACCCGACGCATCCGTCGCCGTCCACGTCGACAGAGGCGACCATCCGCTCGCACTCCTCGGTGCTGCACCCCTCGCCGATCCGCCCCAGCACCTTGCTGAGCTCGGCCACAGAGATGCGAAGCCCCGAAGCCACCCCAAAATCCTCCACAATAAGGCCACAAGCCTGCAGGTCCACCTCCGTTGGGCGGACGAAAGTGACCACATCGTCAACGTACATGGATGTACGGTGCCGAAATCCAATAACGACCAACTCCGTAAGCAACGCATCCTAGACCGCTCGCTCAAACATCTAGTGAAGGACATCCATGACCGCATCAAAGAGCAGGAGAACATCCGTGACTTCTGGAGTATTTTACAACTTTTCTTTGACAACGATATGATGCATGGAATAAAACAGAATTGACATCTTACGAAGACATGGTTCATGGCTTCAGGCATATTGCAGAGATTTAGAACAAAACATAATTGATACATTTCTTAAATTTCAGTCAATACATTTCTTAAATTTCAGTCAGGTTGCACACCATGATTCTTAGTTTTTAGGTAGGGTTTCGAAATAGGTATCTTCAATAAAAATCATCCCGTAGAAACGCACGGGCATTTGACTAGTACAGGTAGAAACGAAACGTTAAAACATACATACTACTGACAAATTTACAAGCGCATTATACATGGATCATCACTCTTTCTTGGTCTTGCCATTAGGGACGCCGGCTTGGGGCTGGGCGCCGGCGGCGTCGGTTGACATCATCTTCTTGAACTCCTCGAACCCGACGCATCCGTCGCCATCCACATCGACGGAGGCGACCATCCGCTCGCACTCCTCGGTGCTGCACCCCTCGCCGATCCGCCCGAGCACCTTGCTGAGCTCGGCCACGGAGATGCGGCCGTCGCCGTTGATGTCGTAGACGTCGAAGGCGTCGCGCAGCTCCGCGTCCAGGTCGCGCCCGCCGCGGGCGTGGAAGGCCGCGAACTCGCCCAGGTCGACGTACCCGTCGCGGTCGGCGTCCAGCTCCTCCATCATCGCGCCCACCTCCCGGCCGCCCGCGGACTCGCTCGGCGGCGGCGTGATGGCGTGCGACACCGCGGCGAGCTCCGACGGGGAGATCCTGCCGTCGCCGTCCGCGTCGAAGCGGGAGAACACCTTCTTGATCTCCGCGTCGTGTCCCGCGGATAGAGACGCCGGCGGTGCCTGTGGCTTCTGTATCTGCCTCTGGCCGTTGCTCGACATTGTCGCCGGCGAGGTAGCAGATCTTCAAGCTTTCAAGTTGCTGTAATCAGTGGACTCGTGGTGGATGGCGATCGATCGATCGAACAGAGAACTTGATTGTGCAAGAGACTGAGTTTGGAGTGGGCACGCTCTGGGGTATAAATACCGGCGGGCTACGCGCTACCGACACGCGCCGGCCATATCGCCATCGTTCTGGATAAAGAAGTAACTCCGCCGTGCAAAGTCATGCGCGGGGAGTGCGTTCTTCCGGTGGCGTGGGGCGGCGCGTCGGCCAGGCGTCCCTGCGTGGCAAGGTGTGTGCAGCCCGCGGTACGACGCCTTTGGTTCGCTCGCTCGTACCTCGGCGCTGAATTCGCGTCATTTAAAGAGGGAGGAGAGACCATTTTAAGCACGTCTCCACTCCCTCCCTCGGCGATGGATGCCAGCTGTGTCTCTCTAATTAATCATCATTCGGCGATCAGCGACTCGGCTTGCTCTTGCACTTTTTTTTTCCTCTTCGAGCTGGGCTTACTAATCTTTTTTTTTTCCTTCTTCGGTATCTATTTTTCCCCATTGCCTTGCTTGCTCACGTCGTACCAAGCTTTGCCACAAATACGAATAAAAACAATCTACTACCATTCTCCTTCTTTCTTTTCCACAAATCTACTACTCACTCCATCCTACTCCCTCCGATCCATATTATTTGATGCTAAAATGAATGTATCTATAACTAAAATGTATCTAGATACATCTATATTACCATCAAGTAGTATGAATCGGAGGAAGTACAAAATTTGTCTTAGATCTGTACAAATTTAGATATATCTAGACACTAAATAGTGTCTAAATAAATTTAAATTTTTACAAATCTCAAACAACCTTCATGGGACAGAGTAAGTTCTAAATTTACATGGCATTACCATCGCACAGCCAGCGGATACTGAACAATTAAAACGCACGCGGCATCTCAAAACTTCTTCAACGAGTTACACAATACTCACACACGTACACGACATTGCTCAAACAGGATTCGGCTGCTACTCACTATTACCATCTGCAACACAACCGGTCCTACCACATGCACTGATGCACACAGCCAAACATACACGAAACTCCGGAGCAAGCCGACGATGGAGCTCTACCATGTCTCTCTTTGCCGCGAATGCCGGCCCACACTTCACGCTTGCCTGCCTGCACCTGCACCCGCACAACCAAACCGCAGCAAAGTCAATCAATCAAAGACAGAGAAGCTGCGGCGAGTAAATCTCAAAGGAGCAAGGACCTCTACTATTTACAGGTGCACATAGCTTGCACAGCTACTACTACTCGATCTATTCAAAATACATGCGCAACCAACAGCCCAAGAAGAAGGTCAATATTTAGTCCTTGTCACTTATCCAGTTCAACTAGAACAAAAGCATGGTCAGGTCAACAAAAAGCAAACATTGATACTTACATATAAGCCTCCACATAACAAAAGTCAAACATACAATGGATGGCCACACAAAATTCAACTCAAATACAAATACTATCTACAACAGCACAGTGAAAGCTCCTCGACAAATTTCTACCAAAGAGCTCCATGAGAAATGTACAGACGTTACATGACCATAAATAATGATGTAGACGAAAAACTGGAGACTACAGGCCAGCAATGAGCATGTACAGACACTACATAATCAACTATGTACATACGACTAACAAATTGGAGCTATGAGGAACCAGAATCTTAGGTAAACACGTCGAGTCCAAGCGCACCGCTGCTGTTGTACAGGACCTCGTTATCCTCAAACAAGAACAAAGCATGGTCAGGTCAACCGCAAGGCAAACACTGAGATTTATACAAGACTCCAAATAAGAGCCCCTAATAAAACACACATGTGCCCCTCATTCGCTCATTCATTCGTTTACCCAGCAAGCAAAAATACATGAACATAAGAAGCATGACAATATGTATCTACTACTTGAAACCAAAACAGAGGTCGCTGTCCTCCTTGTTATCCTAAAGAAGAACAAAAAATAATGCCTATCTCTAAAGCAAATTTCTGGCAAACGTAAATTTCAAAGGATGTCTGATTCATGGCATTCATGACCAGATTCTAAATAGAAAGAAGCCAATTATGATTTCAGCTTTCTAAACTATGTTTGTTAAGTACCAGGGTTTCCAAAATTACTACTATATGAATCATTCAACAGCTAGATAAAAAACAGCTTTGGTTCAAATTACTACACATTCTAGAATGTGAATCAGCGGGATGAATATAATAATGGATAAATAGTAAACAACTCTTTTCTTTTATGTCTGGTGGCTGTCTACATATAGGATCCAGCTCACAAGTTCAACTAGTAAAGAGACAATACTACAAAGTCAATAATATTTTAGAACCTGAACATGCAAACCAAACTGTGACATAGTAGGAGGATACCAATAGACTGACCAAATCAGCCAGAGAAAAGCAGCAACACAGGCAAGTGAATTAACAACGAAACAAATTCGATCCAATTCATGCAGTAAATATAGTACAAACCGAAGCAGTGATTAATCAGTACTAGCAGTATCAAAAGCTAGGCTGCAGTACATGGCAAACTGGGGGATATAATCATATAAATGACCTTCTGCAGGGCATTGACATGGTCAGGGTTGAGGACAACTCCTCGAGCTGGGACAAGCTTCTACTCGAGCATATGATGGTCGCTCCTCTTTATCGTCGAACAAGAACAAATGAAATGGTCAGCAAAGGAAACAATGATATTCAGAAAAGACTCCAAAGAAGACGACTGATTGATGACATCCATTTGATCCAAGTACCAAGCACTTAATTAGGAGATACGATAGAGGCAGAAATGACAGAAAAAGCACAAGCTTGGATAACTGACAAACAGGAAGCTAGCAAATCATTTTACTAAGCACAAAACATACACAAATACAGATTTGGCTACCACCAATGCACAACACCTACACATCAGCTTTGAAACTTTGAACAAAAAACAGGACATACATGCAGCAGTAGTTCTGAAAGCATGGGTGGCTGCAAAGTTCTGAAATTATACGCACTCATCATCATTGTATTCCCACATCATTAGCATAAAATTCAGATATATAACGCTGTCTAAAAAATCAAAAGAATTCTCCAGATGTTGAGTATTATACTTTAAATATGAAGAGATAAACAAGACCAGATTTAAAATAGGAAAGGAGATAATTATGATTTCAGTTATATACTCTGTTAGTTAATTACCAGGGTATCCAAATTACTACTATATGAATGATTCAACAGCTAGCATAAAAAGTAGCTAGAGAAGGGAGAACCAGAAACTCACCCAAAACACATGGAGTCTAAGAAGTGAAGGCCACCATCGTCATTTAGTACTCCTTATCTTCGAACAAGAACAAAACGAAATGGTCAGCAAAGGAAACAATGATATTCAAGAAAGACTCCAACAAAGACGCCTGATTGATGGCATTCATTTGATCCAAATAATAGCAAGCACTCAGTTAAGAGATATGATAGAGGCAGAAATGAAAGAAAACGCACAAGCTTGGATAACTCACAAACAGGAAGCTACCAAATCAATTTACAAGCATAAAACATACACAAACATGCGCTGATCATGCAAATACAAGATCAGATGACCACTTGATCATTTAGAGCATGTATTTATGGCAATAAATACAGATTTAGCTACCGCTAATGCACAACACCTAGACAAAAGATTTGAAACTTCAAACAAAAAGCGAGACATACATGCAGCAGTAGCTCTGAAAGCACGGCTGGCTGAAAGTTCTGAAATTACACGCAGTCGTCATCATTACATTTCCACATATTTTGCATAAAGTTCAGATATCCAACACTGTATAAAAGATCAAAAGTGCTTTAATCAGGGCTAGGCTGCAGCACATGGCAGCAGAACAGGGGAATATAAATGACCTTGTGCAGGGCGTTGAGGACATCTCCTCGAGCTGGGACGAGCTCCTACTTGAGCATATGCTGCTCGATCCCGTTCTGCGAGGTGGCGGACTTAATCAACGATAGCCGATTTGCACAACACTTAATCATCAATAGCGATAATCAACACCCAAACCCTAGGCAACCAGAGAAAAAAAATTGACCTTTAATGCCAATGTCCAGGTCGTCCGCCGCCTTCCCTTCTGCATCCGCAGCAACCGCCTCAACGAGCAGCCCGCCGTGGCTGCTGCAATCGGAGGCGAAGGAGGCTGGCCTCGATGAGGAACGAAGGGGAGGAGGGGTGGCGGGCGCCCGTCCGCGGTTTCCGGCGTGCTGCAGGCCCTGAGGTCATCGGTGAAGGCCGGGACTCGCTGGCCGGCCGCATCTGCCGCGCGCGGAGCAGCCGGTCGCCGGGCCGGGTCAGTACCTCCAGATGCCGGGGCGCCTCCGTCGCCATGGATCCCCTGCTCCTCCGCCGGTGACGCCGCGTCTTCCCTCCTCCTCAACACCATCCGCAGCCGCGCCGCCGCCCGCCATGGAGGACAAAAGCCGAACCTTTCTCCTCTGTACCGAAGGGATCCTAGTCTAGGGTTTCTGCTGGGGTCGAATTTGGAGGTTCCAAGTGGAGGAGGAGGGGATGTCGGGGAGGTGGTCGGGGTCGGAGTTGGCCGAGATCTAACCGGCGGCAGAGGTTCGGTGGCGGTGGTATATTAATAAATGAAGAAAGAGAGTGAGGTGGTAACTAGCTATGTTACCATAACATCACACACTTCAAGACAAGATGAGTCTACAACATAATAAATGATACAATGCATGACACCACATATTAGTTACTACCCACTATGAAGGTAGTAACCTAGACTAATAACATGACATATGTTACTAGTCTAAGTTACTCCCCACTATGACCATCCTAAAGAGCCAAGGAAGCAGTCTACCTGGCAGTCACGTTGGCAACGGAATAACGGGTAACCTGGCAGCGACTTTGAAGATGCGTGGTTGCCGGTGAAAACCATGCTCAGACCTCGATCATCGGCGGGTGATGGTGACGTCAACCTTCTTGAAGGTATCACCGCTGCAACCTTCATCCTCTTACTCGTATGCTCCGGGGGAAACCCAAGATCAGACAATGGCGACACTATCTGCGTCGTTCTACCTCTTAGCGCATCGTTTTTGGAGCAGTTGCTGGACGGTGGTGGGTTGCGGTAGTGTGGTGTTTTATCTACCTAGTCGAGGTCGGCAAGTCTCCGCGGCGCTGCGGTGTTTCGGTGGTGTCGTGTTTTATCTACCTTATCGAGGTCGGCAAGTCTCGGTGGCACTGCGGTGTTTCGGTGATGTGTTGTTTTATCTACCGGATCGAGGCCGGCAAGTCTCGGTGGCGCTGCGGTGTTTTCGGTGGTGTGGTGTTTTATCTACCGGATCGAGGTTGGCAAGTCTCGGTGGCGTGGTGCTGCGGTGTTTCGGTGATGGATGCAAGATGATGGACGCACGCAGGATGGCGGTTCTATCTATCCGACGTCATGGTGGCTTTGATGGTGGGTTAGGGAAGGTCAATGCGTTGATCACCCTTGGAGATGGGTTCAAAGAAGACGGTTGGTAGCGATTCTTGTGGCGTGTGCGTAGCGTGCGCCGAGGGTCTGCTTGACTGGTTGTCCTTCTCACCTGCCAATCACCGGCTTGGGAACGAATTCGATTTTTAGATGATGTGCGTGGGTGTAATGTCAGGTACTGGCCTTGTTCATAGGCACTCTCTTCATCAGTTTTAGTTGTTGTTAAGATGCTAGCTTCGAGTTAATCTTTGTATTCTCTTTGTAAGGTTCTCGTTAATAGTTTAGTAAAAATCATGTGTATCTTTTGGATTACAGGTTGGGGCTATGTTCCCCATATTGAAAAAATCAGGTTCTGATAAAAAAAACACGTGGCTTCAGTTCTGCAAGTAGCAGGACGCCCACAAATATGAATGCTCTCAATCAGCAAAATATAAAAGAACGACCTTCATTCATCCTTCACCAATGTGGAGAGTGGATGCATTTATTATTTCAACAACAAGATGGCCATATGACATGATGGCGACAAATGGGCTCGCGGCAAAGTCTTTCTCGCTGCCTGCCAGCTTTCGCTAGCTCTGATCCAGAACAACCAATCAAGTAACAAGCATCTACACAGCCATGCAACAACGAGCTGAGATGCATGGATTTTTTGGCCTCCCGTATACACTCAAAGCAATTGAATCTGTCGAGTCTTCACACACCAAGAGAAGCTAATTGCAATGAATGGATTCTTCGGCCAATGTGGCCTAATCAGGTACGTCCTGTATTCCCATGCAAGATCCCATAATTTGTAGGCTCCGAGAAAACGTACCATGTTATCTCCCAACACTTAGATGGCCAAATTATTAAGAACAACGACTCTTGTACATGATATATTGCGAACATCGAAGGGGACCAAGGAATAATATTTAATTTATGTAGATGAAATTTTGAACATTTTAAAATTAGAGCAACGCAGTTTGAAGATTTCACGAGGACATTGACATATAAACTTGAACTCTGGCAATCAAAGGAAAGTAAAAAAAACATTAAATGCAAAATCACTTAAAATTATAATAAAGCTTACGAGTTTACCAAGAGTTCTTACTCCGAGATAAGACTTCCATAATTTGACTTTTGTTTAAATTTCTCTGATTGTACTAATTTTTAAATGCATGTAGCAGTGCCATCTTTTGAAAGTTGAGCATAGACTCTGCTGATGTGGGCCATTTTTGCCGAGCTATTCGGTACACTCATCGTGCCAGTCTATGTGCGCGCATCCACAAGCCAGCTGAGCTAAGGATGGCAGTTTTACCCATGAGTACGGGTGCCCTTGGATACTGTCCCCGCATGGGCATGATATGGGCACACTTTTTATACCTATGAGCAGTACTCATAGCCTATTCGTTAAGTCATGGGTAGGTTACGGGTATAGAATTGTACCTGTGGGTATATCCAAACGATATATGCTTATAGTCAATTTGTCATGTGACACATTCTACTCTTGATGGCTTATGGGTTAGAGTATGAGATTGCGATTTCTAAATGTTCATAATCATCATTTATTAAACCACCTGTTATTGAGTTGAGATAATTGCTTTCTTAATCAAATGTGTTATCGAATGTAAAATTATGAATAACATGTGTACTGCTTGACCTACCCATCAGCTACCCAATAGGTACGGGCACCCATCAGGTATGGGTATATGTATGTGTATATGTGTAAAGTGTCATACCCGTGGGTACGCGTATTGGTAGAATTATGTATCCGCTAGCTATATGGGTATGTGTATGGTATTTATCTACCCTACCAATTACCATCCTTAAGCTGAGCTCATCTCAACTTGCTAGCTACTGAGATGGCCCATCTGTCTACTCTCATGATATGCGCATGACACTAACAAAACCAGATCCTAGAACAAGGTTTCATGTTCCCATTTTTTTATTATAAAATAAAGAAATAGGAAAGTCATATGGAATCACCACAATCAACAGAAAGGTAGAGGGTAGATGTCGCAGGTTCCACACAATATGGGTTCGCATGAAATTGCATGAGGAAGGGTCGAAACTATACACCCTCTTCCTTGGTTCCTGATATGGATATTTGAGGGTAATGTAAACACGAAAAACTATTACACAACTTTAAAGTGGTACATAATTTACAAATAGTGCTATGAGGCACATAGATTCTAGATTAATTGTGTAGAACCTCACTAAGAGACACCAACACAACTATTGTAGGAACTTGGCATCTCCTTAGGGTTTGTCATGTTCTCAAATAAAGAATAAATTCACATGTAATCACGAGCTAGAGGTTGAGATCGTGGGCCCCACAGGTATGGGTTTCGACTAAAGTTGAGCGAGGAAGGGTCAAAACTCTTCCTATCGTGCATGATTTCATGATATGGGTACTAAAGGGTAGTGTAAATAGGAAAATCCAATACACAACTATGATTTGGCACTTCCTCAAAAAATATGACTATCCCGCACAACGATTCTGGAATTATAGTGCATGACCCTACTTAGGTGACCGACATAACTCTTGTAAGTACTTGGCCTATTTTGGGTTTTTTCATGTTGATGTGAGCCATTAAAACAAAATAAAACAGGAAAGTTACATGGGATCACCACTTTCAACCGAAAACCAGGGATAGACATCATGGGTCCCACGGAAGAGGGTTTCACCTAAAATTGCGCAAGGAAGATTCAGAAGTCTTTCTATCATGCATGAGGTTGTGATATCAGTATTTCATGGTGGTGTAAAATAGGAGAAACCAATATTAGGTGGCAATTTCTTCACAAATAGGACTACCAGGCACAAATATTTTGGACTTACAATGAAAAAGGCCCACTTCGAATCTACCGACGCAAATTTTTTAAGAACTTGATCATGTTTGGGCTATTAATGTTCCTTAGACCCATTATAACACACAAAAATATGAAATTCACAAGCCCGGAATCAGCAATCTCGATGGAAAGCAAGGGGTAGAATTCATGGGGCCCTGCAAAATAGAGGAGCACATAAAAATAACACGGGAAAACATCAAAAACTCTTCCCTATGTTATGGGGTCCTAATATGAGTATATATTGGTATTTTAAAGAGGAGAAGGAACCAACATCGAAGTAGCACATGATTCACAAATAAGACTATTTTTCAGATAACTGCTTCACTAATGGTGCATAACCCCACCTCGAGCCCACCGACCATACTATTTTAAGAACTTAAAATAACTTTTTTTTGGTTTGTCGTGTTCCCATGAGCTATTCTAATAATGCAAGAGGAAATCCACATGGAATTACCAATTTAGATGGGAAAACAATGGGTAGATGTCTTGTAATAGAGTTTCTCCTGAAATCGCGACTCGCGAGAGCAAGGGTTGGAAACCCACCCCTATTGCATGGTGTCCTAAGATGGGCATATATGGGGTCCTAACACACATGCCAACTAATAATTAATCTATGGTTCCCTCCCGCCTCTGCCCGACGCCGATGATAGTACCAACAAAGAAAATATGGAGAGGAAACCCACGCACCAATCGTTGGTTATCACCTCAAGCAACCAGCCAGAAGAGCGACACCTCCCCCCAACCCCCTACCCCCAACCTGATACTCCAAGCTTGCACTTTAATTGCCTCGACTTAAGCAAGCATATGTAGTAGGTCAGCCCAAAGACTTGGAATCTTCATGTAGACAAGCATCTCTAAGTTATCATATATCAACACGGGAACTTAAAATTGATCCTGGGAGCAGTATGTATAAAACATATTTCAAAAAATTAGAAAAGTAAGGAAATAAATTTCGTGTGTAGATGGACATGTTCTATGTGCGCACGTAAAGTTCACATAAAACCAACACTTTTCGTGCCCTATGTAACAAACAAAAAAAAACTACTGTCTCGAGAAATGGATTATGTTAGCACCCAAAAAATGTCTTTTTTGCACATGGCAAGAAACATGTCGGTTTTTGCCCAAACAACTTTGTGAGCATGTAACATGTCAAGATATACGTGAGATATTTTTTTGTATTTTTTATATTTTAATATGTTCAAAATGAATTTCAAATAAACCTGGGTGCACAAACACCCTGTCCAAATAAACCTTACTATATAGACAAACGAAAAGACGCGACGGAAAAGCTCTCCTAGCGCTATACCTTCAAAAAAAAAGTTAGAAAAACATATGGTTATTACTTGTTGCACGGAATTTTGTTTGTAATATAATGCCATGGACGGAATAGTTGACCACCCATGTTTGTCCAAAATGAATTAGGCATTTACCCCGGCCACCGACATGCCAGGAAATTAGAAGCTCAATCAAATGTTTTCCACGAATGAAAATAACACTTATAAGCCTCAGTGAAATTCTATGTACATATTTGTCGACCGTGTCCGATGCTATTCGATGGGTTCCCTCACTTCCTTCAGCCGATCGATGCCACACTGAAACGCCATAGGGAGGTGGCAATAGCGAGAGCAGCAAAAGTTCCATGCATGTTTGCACCATGGATTTCACTTAGCTTGGTGCCTTAACATTCGTGTGCCAAGTTTCAATAAATGAGAATTATATGCCCAAAAACAAGTTGACATACCAGCTGCAAGAACCCCCGCTCCCTCCCGTGTCGCCCCCACGTGGCGACCGGGGGGAAACCCTAATCCCCCCGCCGCCGGGCCTCTCCTCCCCTCCCTCGCCGCCGCCTGAGGGCGTGGCCGTGCAAAGCCCGGTCGGCACCAGCGGCGACGAGGCTCTCTCGTTCCCTTGCTCGCGAGGGTGGGCACGAGGAGCACCCTCTGGGTCTGGGCGTGGCGCGCCGTCGGGTGCCACGGTGGCCGACGCGCGGGCTTGTCCCTGAGCCTCGACACGACGAGCGGCGGTGTGGTGGTGGCACGTCCTGGATGGCGACAGTGTCGGTGTCTCTGGGCGGCACGGGCCGTGGGCGGCGGAGGCCATGGTCGGCTGCCTTTGCAGTAGCAGGTGGAGGCGGCGCCGTGGTGGTAGGTGGTCGGTCGACCTCTGCGGAGGAAGGAGGGGCGGCTTGATGGCGGGCTGGTTTGCTGGGAGGCCGACGGCGAGATGCGTTGTTGTGTTGTGCTTGCTGCGGGCTGGATCTGGGCCAGGCGGGCCTAGATCTCCCGGCGGCGGCGTGACAGTGTCCTTGTGGTGGTGCTGGCCACGGAGAGGCGGTGATGGTGGCTCAAGTTTGGGGCGACCCGAGCTGGTGGGCGGCAGGATGGTGGTGACGAGATCCCTGTGTCGGGGTGGGATGGTGCGGGGTCGCCGGACAAGGGGAAGGCGAAGGCAGAGGCGGCGGCTACGGCGAGCTTGCGGGCTGGATCCGGGCCAGGCGGGCCTAGAACGATCTTCTGCTTTACGGGCCTTGTTGGGCCCAAGCTTTGCGGGCTGTTCTGCGTCTGTCGTGTCCTACGTCCCGCGGCTGGCGTACCCTACCACCTTTGCGTATGGACCTCGTGGGGCTCCTAGGCCACTGATCTCCGGGGGTCGATGGTAGTGGGGTTCGGGAGAAATCCTTGCCGGCTCGCCCGACACCGATGCGTCGACGCCTGCGGGTGTCGCCATTCCTTCTTGGAGGGCATTGTGGATCCCCTGTACCACCTAACCCCAAGTGCCAGGGGAAACCCTAGGTCCAGTTCGTTGGTTCGGGCAGCAGCGTCGTGTTGACGTTGCATACCTTCTTGAAGGTGATGCCTTGGTACTTGGTGATCCGTGGTGCTTGTAGGGTGGCGGGACAACTTTGGAGGGTGTCGATAGTTGCGGACTGCCATCGTTTAGTCGATCTGCCATTAGCTTCCTTTGTATCTTCCTTTTCAATTGGGCATGTTTCTGTTGTTGCCCCAACACTTTTCTTTGTTTCAACTTTTGTATGGTGTGGTTGCTTTATTTATAAAGCAGGACGAAAGCCTATTTCAAGAGACAAAACAAGTTGACATTTCTCTTGCAATAACTAGTAGAACATGGATCTCTGCATGTCCTCTTTTTTCAAGCTAAGGCTAGGTCTCTTGGGCAACACAGCTTTACGTATACACAGCTTTATATATCTGGTAGTATAAGCTAGGTAGGGCAACACATAGGCCACGAGCCGCATGCATGCATAGGCTCGCTACTCAGCGCGCGAGGTTAGGAGCTGATCGATCATTTAGATGAGGAACTGCTAATTCATTTGCACTGACCGTGCGCTATTCCATCACTGCGATCGACAGAATGCCGTCCCACGCCGGGCGCGGGCAGCTTGGCGGACGCGCGCGCTCGTGATGTTGGACTCAATCCATGTGAACATTTAAGGCAATCGAAACGAAATCCATGTTGTTTAAAGTAAGCTAATTAAATCAAATCAATTAAGATCCATGTATGTCGCACGTCGCAACTCCTGAAAACCAGCGGCAGCCTGCGCATAAAACCCATCCGATGGTTGTGGCTTCATCTCTCTCTCTTCCCACGGATCGTGCCTCCATCCATCGTTTCTCCGCATTTCACTCTCCTCATCCCTGCTCACATCCGCGTGCCATCGTTCTATATAAATCCCCTGCATCGCTCATCTCTTGATCCTTAAACCTTCCTCCACAACCCCCCGCCTCCACCATAAATCCCATCATCTTCAACCCATGAATCCCAGGTAGCATCGGTCACGCACGTTTCTGGCGACACGGCCCAGCAAAGGCCAGAGCATAGCCGTGCCGGCGAGCAAGACGCAGGCATGCTGCAAGAACTCTGTATTTTACTTGAATGTGATTGCGGTGGTGTCACATAGATTCGTTTCGTTCCAGGTTTTGGTTACTGTCTTCTGGACTTGTGGTGCAGCGGTTCGAGAAATGGCGCTAGCTGCCGGAGGTAGGAAGGAGAAGCATGCATATATGTGCATGCCCTCGCCGCCGCCGGCCAATTGCCAAGGAGCGTACGTAGGCCTGCCTTCTTGTTCTCTGATCTTTTTCTTTTCTTTTTGTACATCTCTTTTTCCTATTTGGATTGATTGGATCTGAGAGCTTCACGTATGTAGGAGATGGGCATCCATGTACTGAAGACATCTAACTGAACTTTGTCAATCTTCATCAATTTAAGAACTCAATCTCCATCAACCTTAAAAAAGTCTGATTGGATCTTCAGGTTCAGCTAAGTACCAGTACCGTGTGTGTGTGTCTTCAAGTCGTCCCGAGCAATTTAAAAACTTGTACTGTACATAAAGTCATGTGATTCTTTCAACTTGGACGTCCTTAACTGAACTCTGCAAGTCTGAACTTTGTCTCAGCGTTGCTGAGTTGTAGAAACAGCGATGCAATACTCTGAACTTTTGTCTCAGCGTTGCTGAGTTGCGAAAAGCAGCGACCTGGAATATATTTACACACACCCAGGCAATAGATCAGCATTTCTCTTCTGTACAATTTGCATATGGTACCGTATTTTTTTTGAGGCAAATATGGTACCGTATAAGTTATGAGTTATGACTTGGCCACAGGTTGTCTCAGTGCTGCCATCGTAAATGAGATGGGAAATGTGTTTGCTGGGCCAAAAGCCCACCAGCCCACTCAACCCTAACCCGCTGTAGCTCACATTTCTAGCTGACAACCCCAACACCCAGGCCGCCGTCCCCTCCGCTAGCTGCACGTCCTCACATCCTCGCCGTCGACTTGCAGCCATGGTGTTGCGGCCTGCTTGTTCACCGGCGCGCGTGCAGTGATGTGCGGCTCCACCGACCTAGCCTGGATGTGTCGCGCGCATGTACGATGCGGTCTGATGCAGGACGGCAACGGAGGGCCGATGAATCGCAGGAGTGGTGATCCCTCGCCTCTGACCGGTTTGCTCTGCGTTTTCCCATTTCAGCTTGCACATACTGATTTTCTGATACTCAATCAGACATTGAGGTGGTTCCGGAATATGTAGGAATTTGGCAGAAGCTAACAGCATATTTACTACCCTAGTGTTATTGCCTACAACAGAAGTGTTCCCCCGCAAAAAATTTGTTAAAAATGATCCAGCTCTATGTAGGGTTTCAGAGGTCTTAATTTGGTATGCTGTCTTTCGTTAGTGAATCCCATGTTTGATTATTTAAACTAATTAATAGATGTATACAGATCAAATGTAGTACATAGGACCTTACATGATACACTGAGTCTACTATTGCATATCTTGTAACTGATATAATCCTCCTTATATGATAGGCTTTCGGTGCATTTTTAATGCCTTGGATTTATCTTCTTCTACGTGGTGTATTTGCCTCATAAGGTGTCCACATCATACAGGAGGCATGCCCCAAGGGTCACCACGGCGGCCTATACGCCACAATTCAGCAATTTGTCGACAACGGTATTCTAAGGTACTGACTTTAGGAGTGCTCGAACGGATTGCTCCCCGGTGGATATGTTGTTTAGTATTTCTTTGTCCGTCAGCATTAGGCCTGTTTATTGAGTCCAACTCATTTTACTTTGTGTAACAGGTGCTTTATTATTTATTTCCTCAGCCGCTAAGCAAAGAATTGCAGGCACCGGATTTTCTCGGTGCAAGCGACCTGTGAATAAACCTAAGAGCTGCAAGGTAACGTCCTTGTAAAATCATATCCTTTGTTGAAATTACCACCATCTTGTCGTTATTTTCTAATTTGTTGTCTCATATTTTGCAAGTTGAAATACCAGGAGTAAAGGCATTCTCCTCTTTCAGAGGAACACTCACCAACTGTGCCTGAAGTGGTGTTAGTGGTCTCAATATGGTTCATTGTCATGGTATACTGTATATCTGCTTTGCTACTTAGCTCTATAAGCAAATCACCATCACATCTCCAGTCTTATATCTGACTTGTATATGCTTGTCCAAAGTTGTTCAGTCTGGCTATGTTCACGTCGGCCACTAGGACACGAGAAGAACCACGGAGGACCCATCTTCTGTGACACATTGCGAGGAGTGTCTCGTAGGAGAGACATCGTTGCTTGGTGGTCGCCACCAGGGCCAGCGAGTCCGGCTGGCATGGCTCACTAGCCTACTCTGCCGCGAGTGGGAGACCATGGATGTGCAGGGTCTGATGGCTAGTTGGGGGTGTCCAGGATGTGCAGGAGGTAGAGCTGGTCGCCCACATGCTGCTGTTCAGAAGCTCGTCGACATCGGCATCACAAGGTACCGACTCTAGGTGCTCTCAAATGGATTACTTCCTGATGCTGATGGAGACGTTGTTTCGTTTTTATTTGTTTCTCAGCATTAGGTGTATTCAGTCCAACTCTGTTTGGTTTGGCTGCACAGCTTTGTTTAGCAGCTGCGTCTAAATTAGGCAGACAATAATATTTTATTGTTCATTTTTATCTTTGGGCCCAAATATACTAAGCAATGGAGAAGTTTTGTTTGTTTCTTTATGTCTTTGTGTGTGTTAATTTGGAGGAAATGATGAAACGTGGATGCTTCATGTACTCTTGTTCCTTATATTTTTACCCTGTTAGCCTACTCTCTGTTCTTATCTAATATTTTCTCTCTGGTTTGTGTGCCATTTTAGTCTTGATGTCATGGTTTTAGATATGGTAGTTACTGAAATCTGATTTGCTGGGTACACAATAGCAAAATTATGTGTAAAAATCTTTGGTACATTGACAAAAAAATATTGCTCTGTTCTAACTGTAAAGAGTCATTTATTACATACTTGTGCATCTTCAGATGTTGCTGCCATTTATCACTACATTATGACCGGTTTCCAACTACTGGATTGTGAGTAGTTGTCCTATTACCGTGAGATATAAATCAGACCAGGCTGTGTCTTTTGCCTAGTTTTTTGTAGCTGCTAATTAATTAATCGGATTGCTGCTTTTAATTACAGTTAGAATACTGCAATCTGTTACTGTGTAAATATATATATACTCATTTTTTGATTCATGTTGCGTAGTACAAAATGATGGATAACTTTATGAGAATTTGTTCAAAACATTTGGTACTTTGACAGGTGTAATCTTCTTATGTAAGCATACGTAATGCTCGCTAGGCACCTTAGCTATTACAAAGATCAGTAGGATTTTCTTCAATAAACAAAACTTGTTATTAAGCTGCTTAATCAACAATGGTGTTGGAAATTAGTTTGCAAGAAAGAGCACACACGCTGCATCTAAATTTTTTGTTACCATATATACTTAGTGCATCACTGATGAGAGAGTATTAATACACAAGTATGTACATGAACCAACTATTATATGGTCATAATGAAATCATCCAGCTGTTATAATGGTCATAATCATCATAATTTTACATGTTCTGTCCAAGTTTATTTCTCCCAAGTATAGTGATGTCCTGTTTATATAAGTTTATATAAAAATACATGAGGTTTGATTTCATTGAACTATCCTGCAGATTTTTTGAGACATTTGGGATGACCGGGTTGGTGGCAAGTAGTTGGGGTGGTCAATTGCAATAATGCATACACCCATGCTGCCAAGCTTGGCCATCGGTGCCTAATAGTGTGTGTCCTTTCATAGGGATAGGTGAGGTTTATGTCTTGTATCGTCACTATACTTCTTATGCCATTCATCTAGCGTGGGGTCAAGGTGATACTTTCCATTTAATTTATCCCTGTGTATATCAGTGTTAGAACTGACCATCAAGTCTTCTTCTAATTGTTGTTCAAGTATAACCACGAGGACTAGATGGCAGCAAGGTTTATTGTAAACGTCCTAGGAAATTTTGATGCCGTGCACATCAGCTTTGCCTTGATGGCGTTTATTTCCTAGTATCGCGGAGTTTCTCTTTGTTGTAGCTGGATTATATGTTTTGTTGTTAGTTGAGCTGTGATTTCAGTGTTATTTGAAGTATATAATTATTTGCGTGTTATCTGGATGCCTGGAAAATAGGGGATGTGCCGATTTGTTTGATAGTTCTTGTCGTGAGCACTTAACTAGGAGTTGAGTACTTCATTTTCTAAGAATATTTCTAATTATTTGGTTCCTCAAGGCTGGGAATGGCAGTAATGATCAGAATGTGACAAAAATATTATCCCATGGAGTAACCATGAACAGGAAGTAAATGACAGTATTTTTAAGATAATTTTCTATCTTAAAAAGCACATGGTAAGAATATAATTTTCATATGCAATGTCATTTACACATCTCACCTTGTGTAGAAATGATAGTATTTTTAAGATAACTTTCCGTCTTAGAAAAGACATATTAAAAATATAAGTTTCATATGGATGTCATTTACACATCTCAACTTGTGTAGAAAGGACAATATTTTTAAGATAACTTTCTATCTTAAAAAGCACATGTTAAATATATAAGTTTCATATGCAATGTCATTTACACATCTTAACTTGTGTATTCTAGAGTTCTTTCTGTAGTTCATAGCAGTTAACTTAACTTGTGACAGTAGCAGATAACAGTAAGCGTTTTAACACCGTAATTATTGTGATCTATGAATTGAGTACAAATATCCAAGCCAGCCAAATGGACAACTGAACCACATTGGTTTCTGACTGAATTTTGTTATTCATTTTGTAGGGAAAGTTGAGATAGAGTCCAGTCTGGTAACAGGTGTAGTCTCATGGATAAAGTTATATGCCTTATTGGTTTGCAGGAGCACAAAGATATATATTACCAACTACTTGAAGTGCAGGATTAACTAAGCACTACTCGAGAAAATGGATTAACAAGGTTGACTTTGAAATTTAGTGGAACCCCTTTCTTCGTATTTTAGATCACACCAACTCAAACATACAATTTAGCGCAACATGCAGATAACGAATGGAAAGAAACACATCACTAGTTACACGTTCATTATCAATACCTCGCTTACATTACATTGTGTATATATTGGATGTGTGATTTTTATCATGGAAGAACTAAGGGTATGTTTGTTAAATTTTTGTTGTAGTGACTGCAGATGTTGAAGTTGTTATTGTCAAGTCGCTTCTTTTGTGGCATCAACTTCAGAAGCTTTTGTGCAGGGTGTTGCTACGCAAGTGGCTCAATCTCAGCGCTGGGTCCGACAACTTCAAGTTCGGTGCCACCAAGGACGACCACCAGCAAGGTGCGCTTCACTTTCCCATGTTGCTCTTCCCACCATTCTCTCCCGTTTCTGCACATGGCCTGCTCTGGTTCAGATTTGGTTTTTCTGTGGGGATTTGAGAACATGTCACTGCAAGTATATGACCATTACTTAGTCCTTAGATCAACACTATACTTAATTCATGGACCCTTCGATGCATAGTTTGATCCTGACGGAGCAAAGTACAACCATTATGCCCGAGTTATTTTCTTTGAAGGAAATGTTAATGTTCTGCAGCATGTGTATCATACGTGTGCTTGGTTTCCTGATGCCGATCAATCATGGGATGCAATAGACCGATATATAGAGGCAAAACAGCGTTGTGTTTGATCTAAATAGCAGGCTCACTTTTATCAAAACGTTTTTACCTTTTTAACTACAATACAAGTTTAGGATAGAATCTTCACCTGGGTATGCTACATGTATACAATTCAATGAATCTTTTCTTTAATCCTTTCGTATTCTATACTTGGTATTGTTTTTGTCCCACATATATTGCAGGAAGTGGCTTATTCACACCATAATAGAGCGGTAAAAACAAAGATCAGTCTCTTGTGCTATGATAGAGGATAAGCCCCTTACAGTCATATAACAATATTTAGGTGGTTTACTGATCATCCGTGTTAAACACATCATAATAAAACAAATACTTAGAATTTGGAATGAAAATATAGGACCGATGAATGAATGAGTATTTTATCTTCCAACTCGTGCTTGACTCCAACTTTTTCTTATGTTATCGTTACACGAGGGCATGCATTTCTGAAATGGCAAATAATTGGCAGTTTATTTATTCAAATTTGGGCCCTATTTAATTCTAAAGATTCTGAAAACACATGTATAGAAAAATAAACTATGCTTTCTTGAGGTCCGCAAGGTGGGTAGTTGATTGCGGGGAGCATACTTATTTGTTCCTTTTTCATTTCAAGAAGTTGCAGATTTGCTTGTATGAAATGACATAGTGTACTCACTTAATGCTTAGTTAACTGGTAAGATGTTGCAATCAGATATACATGAATGATTTTCTTTGTTGCACTCACATGAGAAGTCACGACTGTACTTGTATATTGTAAGAGCAACTCATTCTACTTTTTGATATTGTTATATCCAAAACATAAAATATACGTTTTCTACGATGAAACTATGGATTTTCAGCAGAAGTTGGCCATGATGTTGCCCCATCCGCCACAACTGGAGTTGTTTCCTCCACTCCGGTGTTCTGAACCCGGAGAAATTTGCTCTCATTGATAGCATACAAAGGACTTGTCTACTCAACTATTTCTTTAGTACTCCAAAACGTACATAGTCCCACAGATGCTAGCATGGCTTTAGTTATAGAATTCACTTATATATATATTGGACTTTAAATTTTATTCCCTATAATGAAAATACTATAAGTACCAGGTTCATTTTAACATTTGGGTGGCAATTTTCTGCTCCATGTAGACCTCTGGTGGCCCTGACTTTAACATGGCTTGGGGCATTTTCTCAACTTAATTCTTAATGTTGTTGCCATTGCTTGTTTTGCACCAATTGATAAAGTAGGACCCCTGTCTGGTTTAGGAATTAACTCCTCTTATTTGATGTTTGCATCTAGTCTTCTCATCATCAGCCACTCTCTATGTTTGGCCCAAGTAAGTGCCCTGCAATAAACCCTTATGGACAAACAAAGGTACTACCAGCCAGCTAGCAGTTGGACCTTGATTAGAAGATCAGAGCTAGGCTATGGCTATCATGCGGATGATTCCTTCTCTTCCCTAGTGCAAACTCGTCACAACGGCGGCACATTGACATGTTGTCCCCTCATCCACCTTAATTAGGAAAGGAAAATTTATTTCTGTAACCAATGGATGCTCGAGTCACGATTCATATACTTGTTTCCTTCTCGTGAATTGAGAATGTGAGAAACATGCATGAAGAAGTCTAGAGAGGTCTCCTTTCATAAGCTTGTTTCTTGCCTTTCTATGTGTATCTACTGGCATCCTGATGCTGTTGGTCTCATTTTTTTTGTCCATTGTGCTGGAACATACCATGTAGTTAATTATGATGATAGTGGGATAGTACATTAGAGTAGTTAACTACGATGTTGGTAGTGGGATAGTCTGTTAGTTTAGTTATATCTGCTAATAGTCTTTGTGTTTTGTAAAGTGTTGGAGACAACACATTGCAGTTCTAAGCTTTATTACTACAATGCAGAAACCGCAGAACATGACAGTTGTAGACAATAGACATGTGTCTTCTGATACTTACATTATTTGGAAGTTTGATGGGCCCTTCCACATGTTCGCAGGTAATTTCCGAGCTTCATTCCTACTGGTATGAAGCAAGCCTAAATGGCGTGGTCTGCTGTCACCACCGACTTGACCTGATACAAATTGTATAATGCTATAGCTGGGCTATCTATCTGATGAAGTACATGTGGACCATGGTGGGCTATGTGCAGTGGCGGAGCTAGCTCAGGATCAGAGCCTGGGCAAGATGCGAGGGAAAAAAAAGCAGCCAAGCATAGCAGATTTTGCCCAGCCAAAATACTATTTTAACCAGCTTTTTCTACTTGACCTTCAAAGACATGCACGATGGGAGTCCGGGCAGCTGCCCAGGCTAGCCGGGCCCTGGCTCTACCCATGGCTATGTGAATACGCGGAGTGGAGACCAGGCCTCCCGTGAGGCTTCCTGATGTCTTCTCAAACTGCACATGCACGCAGAGAAGCGACCCTTGCTTGCTTGTTAGTGATTAAGGATGAAACGTATTAATCTATTTGTACTAGTTCAAGGAGTATCTTGGTTTATTTCCTGCTATATACTTCAGCATTCATGATCTATACCTGGTGGTGATCCTCGCAGATGCCAACGTCCGGAGTAGCTGCAGTTCTTCCATGGTGATGGGAGGGCGCCTAGGCAGAAGTAGCAACGGCCAAAAACAAGTGCAGTAGCAGGTCACCCAGCTCCAAAGGCAGATCACTATCGCCTAGACCGACATCCTCCGGCGCATCCACCACAAAGTCTCCGGGCGCTGTGCAATAGCTTCATCACCATCAAGAGCTGCTGCAGGAGGCGAGAAAGGGAACCTATGGAGATGATCCCATTATAGGTGATGGTAGATAGATATTCGGTAACTGCCATTTGTTTCTAATTTGATTCATGAAACATTATCTCAGTTTATGCAATTTTCTAAGAATTGGGAAGTTGAGAATGAAGGTGATTACTTGGGCCCCATTTTTTTCTTTCACATTGCACGAGAAATGCCACCAGCCTCTTATTTGGTTCAAACCAATTGTCCAATCGCATAATGTCATTCAATTCCTAGTCTTCGAGAAATAGCATGAACATATATATAATCAGTTCAGTTTGTTGTCATTAAAGAAAATTTCATTCAATTCCTTGCTTTAAAAAGTTGCATCTGTTAACCGACATTTGTCTTGCGATCTTGTAGAGGTAACCACGAGAGCTATTCATCTCATGGTTGAATGGGGAGGTCCAGGTGTAGCCGTTGATCTCGTATCTGTTGAAGGTAATGTCTTGTTGAATCTCATTGTTAACCGCAAATGCAATCATGTTCAGGATGCTAACTCAATGTGAGATTTCAGTGTGGTTGATCACCTGGCTTTCCCACCCAGCAACATGTGCGTCCTGGGTGACATTTTGAGTAGGGGGCCGATAAATTTCGCTAAGATATCATTCTAGGAGAGCAATGGAATGAGGCAGTGTGTAGCACGAGAAACGATCAGAGTGGGAAGCCTACAACTGCCACACCCTGGTTGTCTGAACAATAGCGTCTGATGATGGAGAAGGCACTTAGACGAATCTGGAGCTGTTTTGAGATGTGTACATGATGATGTTTTTACTTGTTAAACGTTAAGGTTTCTGTAGGCTCTAATTAAAGCTTGGAACCTGGTGATCCCAGAAATGTCTGTTGGTTGCTGAATCTTATGTGTATGTACTTGTTAGTTGATCTGTATAATAGCCAAGCTAAAGCTAGTAGGCTGGAAGAAGAGATTTTGCGGTGGAATCGGATTTTTTTTCGTTCATGTGCATCATAGGATACCTTGTTGCTTGCTGATTATATGTGTGCCGGCCGGATGAATGACTGTCGTTTGGTAGCTTTGCATAACCTGGCCATTGGTCGTCCGGCGTTCTAGCTACGACCACATGCTAATATCCACTTTTCTATTGTACTGGGACAGGACACGCGTGTGTCAAACTTGTGGGCAAAATCAAAACGCGAGGCATCGATGGTATCGGAAACACGAATAAGAAGATGTACCATGCATATTATACGTTATGCATGCAGGGCCCTAAATTGAGTAGTATTTCCAATTAGTTTAATTGCCTAGAGAGAGGACCTGGAATATCAATACTGCGAATCCAAACCTCAGGCGCTAATTTGTTTCCTATCTAGAGGAAAAGGAGAGGAAAAAACCTCAGGCGCTAATTTGTTTCCTGTCTAGAGGGAAAGGAAAGGAAAAAACTCAGGCGCTAATTTGTTTCCTGTATAGAGGAAAAGGAAAGGAAAGCGCTGCCGGATACTAATTAAGGGCCAGGTCAATCCATAACTATACCAATGCATAATTACCGGGGGCGCCAGAAATAGATGCCCGCTCAGATTGCTTCCAAGAACCAGCGTCCACCTCATCGATCCGTGGGAGTAGCCATCTCAGCCTTCTATCGCGTAGCAACAACGAATAGATATTTCCCGCTCTTCTTTTGTCCCGAAATTTTCAACCTATCTTCCCTCCAACCTAGCTTGGCTCTATATATACAAGGAGGGGCATAGCCAACGCGTGCGTCGCGTGTGACTTAGACTTTGACTCTTGCTCGGAGAGGAGAGGAGAGGAGATGAGATGAGGAAGGCTGTCGATTTCACTAGCCCGCGTTCCGTGGCATCGCTCGACGGAGGAAGACTCCTGCGCGTAGGCGGGAGATCGATGGACCGGCGAGGCGCCGCGCGATGAATGAAAAGAATCATCAGGTTGGTAATTAATCATCGTTTTTTTGTATCTAGGCATTTCTGGGCTGCTGCATGCATGAATCGATCTATTGGTTATGATTTACTACTATGAATCATGGACGAATGGGTGGATGGAGAAATAAAGTTCCTCGATCTTGCTAATTCCGGGATGGATCCGCATCTTGGCACCGTCTTTGCCAGCACGTTGATTACTTCTTTGGTCCGATCTGGTCCGCACCTTGGTCGAGTATGTGCTTTTTGTTGTTTTTAGAACAAAGTCTCGTACCGTGCCTGCCCTTGATTGGATGAGCGCGCGCGTCTAGTTCTTCATGCCTTGGCCCGCGGGTGTGTTCGGTTTCTTTTTTTGAACATAGTGCTCCGTTTCTTTGGGCCAGCGAGAATCACCTGACCAGGCGGATCCATTATGATTAAGATATAGTCAGGCTATATGAGGTTCCTTGTTTATTTGCTCCTGATATTTGGAACAAATTTAGAACTAGATAAAGCGGATAATAATTTTTCATTTAAATTTGCACACAAAAATAAAGTAATCCGGTAGTGCTCATCTAGTCATTCTGATTGATATATAGTCATGCTAGATCTGTCATATAGAAATCAATACATTTGTCATTTGTATCTAACCTTCTTGGTTCTAGATTTTTAATGATTAAAAGTAAACAAAAACGATACCAAACTCTGGAAAAATATATTAAAAGCTTGAGCTATTGTATTTATGGCGGACATTTTTTTATCACATAAATTGTAACTATTAGTTAAAACAACATTTTTTCAAATTTCCAAGATCAATAATAATCAGTCAGTAACGATCTGTCGAGCGTCCGCCGCGCGACGCAAATGGACATTTCGGACGTCCGAAATGTGTCGCGCCGCTGGAGATGCCCTCAACTAGTACAGGTAGAAACGAAACGTTAAAACATACATACTACTGACAAATTTACAAGCGCATTATGCATGGATCATCACTCCTTCTTTGCCTTGCCATTAGGGACGCCGACGGTTTGGGGCTGGGCGTCGGCGGCGTCGGTTGACATCATCTTCTTGAACTCCTCGAACCCGACGCATCCGTCGCCATCCACGTCAACGGAGGCTACCTCCGCTTGCACTCCTCGGTGCTGCACCCCTCGCCGATCCGTCCCAGCACCTTGCTCAGCTCGGCCACGGAGATGCGGCCGTCGCCGTTGATGTCGTAGATGTCGAAGGCGTCGCGTAGCTCCGCGTCCAGGTCGCACTCCTCGCGCCATCCGGTCGACGTACCCGTCGGGGCGGCACCGAATATATACCTCAGCGTTAATTGACCCTGAAATTCACATATTCCATATAAGGTAGTACTTCCGCTCTTCGTTTATTGTGAATGGAGAAAGTAACATACGTAGTACTACATAATCCTGAGTTGGGAGTGATGGCATGATGTCCGCGTGGAACGGGGCGGCATCGAATATATACCTCATTGTTAATTGATAAACAGATAGAAAATAATCTTCAAATGGAGAGCTCAACCAAGGAAACTTATGGTGTGTTTGGTAGGTTGGCTCACCTCAGATATTCTCATCTCATCCCACTATTTCTTGTTTGTTATGTCGGGTCGGCTAACCTCAGCTATGCCCACCTTATACTAAAACAGACCCTAAGCCATGCCCACTTGAGAAGCTGAAATCGGGCTTCACAACTCAGCCAAGATGAGTCCATCCTGAAAACGTTCCCTGTGCACGCTCTTTCGCCCGCTAGGGGTCACCGCCCTGCCCTCCTCCATCTCTCTCATTCCCCCCTGCCCCCATCCCTTCATCTCTCTCTCCCCGTGAAGTACACAACAACCACCCCCTCTGACTTATGGTCTGGTTGGCGTAGGTGCGGGCGTTGTCCAGATCCTGCTGAGTGTGGTACAGCATGAAGTCCAGATGCTCCACATGGTGCTGCAGCTCGGGGTGGGGCTGCATGTCCATGGGCTCTCCAGCGGAGTTACGCCTGGCGAGGTGAGAAAAGCGAGGGTCCTTGAGGGCCTCCCCACTCATCCCGCACGAGCGTGCAAGTCCTTCCTGCAGAGCGCGGGCGAGTCAGTCCAGCCAGTTGCTCTCCCTGAAGGAGAAGAGGATCCTCTCAGAAGTAGGAGGCTCCATCTTGCCCCTCAAGTCAGCGGTGATGATCCACAGCTCTCCTCCTGGCTGGTCATTGACCTCGACTCCGTGGAACTCCGGGTGAGGGCGGTCAAGGTGATCCGACAGGGCGTTGAGGTTCCTTCTTAGCCACATATTCAGTATATTTTTTTCGAGAAGTCATGTTCAGTATATTGCATTTTCCCTTTTTATTGTTATCTTGCACATTATATATCATTCTTATTACATGAATTCAGTTTTTCTGGTCTCCCTTTTTCGTAGCTTTGTATCCTAGAAAATATCCATCTACTTTCTAGATTTTGCCACAGATGGGCAGTTGGAAGCTAGGACGATGCTCCACCAAGGTCATCTAGAAGCAAAGAACAGTGGGCAATGTAAGTACTGAAAGTAGTTACTCCCGCTGGGGCTTGTAATAGCTAAACTATTCCACAGTCTGCTTATCTTGTTTCTGCTCTTCCATGTGTAGTCTAGACTACCAAGGTATAATTGGTAGAAACACAATTAAACTCAACTGCAAATAATCTTTAGATTTTAGTTTATCTACTTAATTCATTTTAACACGTGTAAATGGCCGATGATAAGATACCAGGGCAATAGATCATACTCCTTCCTGACATGTTTATTAGGCTCACAACTAGTTTAAGGAAAAAAGTTTGACTATAAATCTAGTCAATAAAATATAAATTATATGTTATAAATATCATATCATTCAATAGTCATTTCTTAAATTTTGGTATGCATAGCATAAGGTAAATAAGTTTACAACCAAAATCGGATGAATGTCTTTGTTGGTTATCCCAAAGAATTAATTGGGAATTCTTCCACCATGGAAACAAAGACAAAAGTGTTTGTCGATGTTTCTTACTTATTTCCAAGAAATTGTTTCTAGTATTTGAGTGGGAGGACAATAGAACTCGATAAGGTTTATGAACCTGAGCATAATAATCAGTAGCGCAGCATTGGAATTGGTTCCGGAAGCGGCCACGATCATGGCTCCCATGACTACAAAGTGTTTTAGCCATGGAGATCAAGTACATATTGAACCTTGTAGGTATGGTTTACTTTGTGATCAAATAAATGATTTGTGGACAAAGGATTGATTTTGAACAATGATAAACCAACTACAAACAAAGAAGTTATGATGGGCCCTGACTCCGTTAAAATGGCTATGCGCCATGAAATCCAAGATAGGTGAATACTTTTTGAAAGTAAATGGATCTATAAAAATGATGGACTTGGAAGATATATCCTTGAAGAAGCTCGACTTATCGAAAAGTTGTTTATGACAAAGTTCAAAGAGTTGACTACGATAAGATTAGATCTTCCGTATCAATGCTTATAGTCTATGTGGATTATTCTAGTAATCGCTACATATTTCTTTTATGAGATATGCTAGTAGGATAGCAAAATACATTACTTAACAGAAGTGTGTATTAAAGGTGTATACAAGATACAACCAAGAGTTTTGCTAGTCCGTGGAATACTAGATAGGTATATGATCTTCAATTGGATGAAGTGAGTATCACGGAGTTGGAATCTTCACCGGATGAAATAATCAAATAATTTTTGATTTCATCAGAAACGATGAAGATGCTTGCATTTGCAAGAAATTAAGTGGGAGCGCTGAGACATATTTATAATACTTTATGTAGATACATATAGTTGGTTATAAATGATGTAATTATATACTTGATTATAAAAGGTTTCATTGAGAATTAACTTCAATGAAAGGATATGGACTGAAAAATATTTAGTGTCAAGATCTATGAAGATAGATTGAGACACATAATAAGTTTAAGTCAAAGTACATAAAATGGATATTGAAGTAGTTCAATATAGAAATATTAAGAAAATGTTCTACTCATGTGAAGGTTTAAAAAGACTTGAATATATCTGACACTCAATGAGTAAAAACACATGAGTGATTATAGATCACGAATAATATGTACACAATCAGATGTCCTGTGTTCTAAAAAGTTAGGAGCATATACCAGAATGATACATGTGATGATCAATGGACAAACAGTAAGAATATCCCTGTGTGCTTTAGAAGAACCAAGGATATATACATAGTTTTATATGGGGTAATGACAAACAAATCGCTGTAAGGTGTTGCACCGATATTTGTTTTGTCACATATGAAAAATAAAATTTCAATCTCAAATTAGGCTAAGTGTTATTAAAAAGGTAGCACAATGCTAAATTTAGAAGAGTTCTAAATATTGTGACGGATTCTACAAAAGAAGGCATAGTATGTCATTGTTTTGACAATGATTGAAGATGTTAAGTCAAGAAGTTCTTTGAGAACTTGGTGTAGTTCCGACAGAGTCAGAATTTTGAAGCTATATTGTGTGTGACAATATTAGTGACATATTTCGACCGCGGAATTAAGGTTCCACCAGAAGACCAAACATATTTAATGCCGACTCATTTGGAAATGAGTGATGCGTTGAGACGCAAAATAAATTACAAAATACATACGTTTGGTGTGTCAGATCCGTTGACTAAAACCTCTCTCGTGAGCAAAACATGATAAAGCACAAGACCAAGGTGTTATATCTTTACAAATGTAAACTAGATTATTGACTCTAGTGCAAGTGGGACTGTTGGAGATATGCCCAAGAGGCAATAATAAAATGGTTATTATAATATATCTTTGTGTTTATGATAAATGTTTATATACCATGCTATAATTGTATTAACCGAAACATTGATACATGTGTGTTATGTAAACAAACAATGAGTCCCTAGTAAGCCTCTTAACTAGCTTGTTGATTAATAGATGATTAGTTTCATAATCATGAACATTGGATGTTATTAATAACAAGGTTATTATATGAATGATGTAATGGACACACCCAATTAAGTGTAGCATAAGATCACGTCATTAAGTTATTTGCTATAAGCTTTCGATACATAGTTGCCTAGTCCTTATGACCATGAGATCATGTAAATCACTTATACTGGAAAGGTACTTTGATTACATCAAACGCCACTGCGTAAATGGGTGGTTATAAAGGTGGGATTAAGTATCCGGAAAGTATGAGTTGAGGCATATGGATCAACAGTGGGATTTGTCCATTCCGGTGACGGATAGATATACTCTGGGCCCTCTCGGTGGAATGTCGTCTAATGTCTTGCAAGCATATGAATAAGTTCATAAGAGACCACATACCACGGTACGAGTAAAGTACTTGTCAGGAGAGCTGAACAAGGTATAAAGAGATACCGATGATCAAACCTCGGACAAGTAAAATATCGCGTGACAAAGGGAATTGGTATCATATGTGAATGGTTCATTCGATCACTAAGTCATCGTTGAATATGTGGGAGCCATTATGGATCTCCGATCCCGCTATTGGTTGGTTGGAGAGAAGTCTCAACCATGTCTACATAGTTCGCGAACCGTAGGGTGACACAATTAAGGTTTGATGTCGTTTTAAGTAGATATGGAATAAGGAATGGAGTTCGAAGTTTTGTTCGGAGTCTCGGATGGGATCCAGGACATCACGAGGAGGTCCGGAATGGTCCGGAGAATAAGATTCATATATAGGAAGTCATTTTCTAGGTTTGAAAATGATCCGGTATTTTCTCTGGAAGGTTCTAGAAGGTTCTAGAAGAGTCCGGAAGAAATAAGCATGGAAGGTGGAGGGACTCCACCCACCTTGGCCGGCCAGCCTAAGGGAGGAGGAGTCCCAAGTGGACTCCTCCCCATGGTGGCCGGCCACCCCACCAAGGAAAGGGGAGTCCCACTCCCCCTAGGTTTGGTCATATGGAAGGTTTATGTTGGGATCTTATTCGGAGACTTTGACCTAATCTTTGGGGTCTTCCACCTATATAAAGAGAGGAGGGAGGGGCTGGCCGGCCACTCTTGCCACCACCTTGGCCGCACCCCTTTGAGGGCCGGCGCCCAAGCCCCTCTCGCAAACCCTAGCTACCTCTCCTCCACATACAACTCCACATACGCTTAGGCGAATCCCTGCCGGAGTTCTCCACCATCACCGCCACCACGCCGTGCTGCCGGGATTCCAAGGAGGATCTACTACTTCCGCTGCCCGCTGGAACGGGAGAAGGACGTCGTCATCAACATCGAACGTGTGACCGAGTACGGAGGTGCTGCCGGTGTGGCACCGTCAAGATCTTCTACGCGCTTTTGAAAGCGGCAAGTGATCGTCTACCACAGCAACGAGAGCCTCCTCTTGTAGGCTTTGGAAATCTTCAAGGGTTAGTCTCGTTCATCCCCTCGTTCCTCCCATCTTCTAGATTGCATCTTGGCTTGGATTGCGTTCTCGCGGTAGGAAAATTTTTGTTTTCTATGCAACGAATCCCTACACCATGTCTCTTCCTTATGGCTCTGGAAGTCCAAATGTATCCCCAAGCTCAAATTCTTTTGGTGGCTAGTTCTAGTGAACATACTGAATACCAGAAACATGCTGCGCAGAAGGAACTACAAACTTAACTCCTCATATAATTGCCTGATGTGCCCCTCACCACCAGAAGAGACTATTGAGCACATGGTTTTTCACTGTGATTTCAGCAGATCTTGTTGGAACAGATTACAGATGGTTTGGTTACAACATGTGAACAGACTTGATATCATAGAACAAGGCCGTGCTACTTGGAAAAATCCTCTATACATGGAAATCACAGTTATTGCTTCTTGGAGTATATGAAAAGAAAGAAACAACAAGCTCTTCAATGACATAGACCCAGACATTGACTCCTGGACCAGGAGGTTCAAAAAACACTATTTATTAGTACATAGAACAAAAAAGGATTTACATCCTTTTATTAATAAGCTTGTAGACAATCTTTAGACCCTCTCTGTACTTCCTTTACTTCTGAAGCTCACTCCATTGTAAAGATGTAAACTTTGGGTTTCTTGACCCTCTTAATATAGTAAAATAGTAGTAGCCTGTCCTACAGTTAAAAGTTCAAAAAAAACACTCCTATTTGAAAGAATAGATTGCTATAGTGTTCCTAATGCTGCTAGAGCAATGCAGAGAATAGATGTAATTGCTAGATCGGTGATGTTAATATATGCTCTTTCTCGGAAGAAAATGATTGTAAAATAAGCGGTGGCTTGTAATAGCAGGTGAACCGGTGACACTGCGTGGCATTTCTTGTTTCAATACAGGTAGAAACAAAACGTTAAACATATACTACTGACAAATTTACAAGCGCATTACGTATGGATCACTCCTTCTTGGTCTTGCCATTAGGGACGCCGGCTTGGGGCTGGGCGCCGGCGGCGTCGGTTGACATCATCTTCTTGAACTCCTCGAACCCGACGCATCCGTCGCCGTCCACGTCGACAGAGGCGACCATCCGCTCGCACTCCTCGGTGCTGCACCCCTCGCCGATCCGCCCCAGCACCTTGCTGAGCTCGGCCACAGAGATGCGAAGCCCCGAAGCCACCCCAAAATCCTCCACAATAAGGCCACAAGCCTGCAGGTCCACCTCCGTTGGGCGGACGAAAGTGACCACATCGTCAACGTACATGGATGTACGGTGCCGAAATCCAATAACGACCAACTCCGTAAGCAACGCATCCTAGACCGCTCGCTCAAACATCTAGTGAAGGACATCCATGACCGCATCAAAGAGCAGGAGAACATCCGTGACTTCTGGAGTATTTTACAACTTTTCTTTGACAACGATATGATGCATGGAATAAAACAGAATTGACATCTTACGAAGACATGGTTCATGGCTTCAGGCATATTGCAGAGATTTAGAACAAAACATAATTGATACATTTCTTAAATTTCAGTCAATACATTTCTTAAATTTCAGTCAGGTTGCACACCATGATTCTTAGTTTTTAGGTAGGGTTTCGAAATAGGTATCTTCAATAAAAATCATCCCGTAGAAACGCACGGGCATTTGACTAGTACAGGTAGAAACGAAACGTTAAAACATACATACTACTGACAAATTTACAAGCGCATTATACATGGATCATCACTCTTTCTTGGTCTTGCCATTAGGGACGCCGGCTTGGGGCTGGGCGCCGGCGGCGTCGGTTGACATCATCTTCTTGAACTCCTCGAACCCGACGCATCCGTCGCCATCCACATCGACGGAGGCGACCATCCGCTCGCACTCCTCGGTGCTGCACCCCTCGCCGATCCGCCCGAGCACCTTGCTGAGCTCGGCCACGGAGATGCGGCCGTCGCCGTTGATGTCGTAGACGTCGAAGGCGTCGCGCAGCTCCGCGTCCAGGTCGCGCCCGCCGCGGGCGTGGAAGGCCGCGAACTCGCCCAGGTCGACGTACCCGTCGCGGTCGGCGTCCAGCTCCTCCATCATCGCGCCCACCTCCCGGCCGCCCGCGGACTCGCTCGGCGGCGGCGTGATGGCGTGCGACACCGCGGCGAGCTCCGACGGGGAGATCCTGCCGTCGCCGTCCGCGTCGAAGCGGGAGAACACCTTCTTGATCTCCGCGTCGTGTCCCGCGGATAGAGACGCCGGCGGTGCCTGTGGCTTCTGTATCTGCCTCTGGCCGTTGCTCGACATTGTCGCCGGCGAGGTAGCAGATCTTCAAGCTTTCAAGTTGCTGTAATCAGTGGACTCGTGGTGGATGGCGATCGATCGATCGAACAGAGAACTTGATTGTGCAAGAGACTGAGTTTGGAGTGGGCACGCTCTGGGGTATAAATACCGGCGGGCTACGCGCTACCGACACGCGCCGGCCATATCGCCATCGTTCTGGATAAAGAAGTAACTCCGCCGTGCAAAGTCATGCGCGGGGAGTGCGTTCTTCCGGTGGCGTGGGGCGGCGCGTCGGCCAGGCGTCCCTGCGTGGCAAGGTGTGTGCAGCCCGCGGTACGACGCCTTTGGTTCGCTCGCTCGTACCTCGGCGCTGAATTCGCGTCATTTAAAGAGGGAGGAGAGACCATTTTAAGCACGTCTCCACTCCCTCCCTCGGCGATGGATGCCAGCTGTGTCTCTCTAATTAATCATCATTCGGCGATCAGCGACTCGGCTTGCTCTTGCACTTTTTTTTTCCTCTTCGAGCTGGGCTTACTAATCTTTTTTTTTTCCTTCTTCGGTATCTATTTTTCCCCATTGCCTTGCTTGCTCACGTCGTACCAAGCTTTGCCACAAATACGAATAAAAACAATCTACTACCATTCTCCTTCTTTCTTTTCCACAAATCTACTACTCACTCCATCCTACTCCCTCCGATCCATATTATTTGATGCTAAAATGAATGTATCTATAACTAAAATGTATCTAGATACATCTATATTACCATCAAGTAGTATGAATCGGAGGAAGTACAAAATTTGTCTTAGATCTGTACAAATTTAGATATATCTAGACACTAAATAGTGTCTAAATAAATTTAAATTTTTACAAATCTCAAACAACCTTCATGGGACAGAGTAAGTTCTAAATTTACATGGCATTACCATCGCACAGCCAGCGGATACTGAACAATTAAAACGCACGCGGCATCTCAAAACTTCTTCAACGAGTTACACAATACTCACACACGTACACGACATTGCTCAAACAGGATTCGGCTGCTACTCACTATTACCATCTGCAACACAACCGGTCCTACCACATGCACTGATGCACACAGCCAAACATACACGAAACTCCGGAGCAAGCCGACGATGGAGCTCTACCATGTCTCTCTTTGCCGCGAATGCCGGCCCACACTTCACGCTTGCCTGCCTGCACCTGCACCCGCACAACCAAACCGCAGCAAAGTCAATCAATCAAAGACAGAGAAGCTGCGGCGAGTAAATCTCAAAGGAGCAAGGACCTCTACTATTTACAGGTGCACATAGCTTGCACAGCTACTACTACTCGATCTATTCAAAATACATGCGCAACCAACAGCCCAAGAAGAAGGTCAATATTTAGTCCTTGTCACTTATCCAGTTCAACTAGAACAAAAGCATGGTCAGGTCAACAAAAAGCAAACATTGATACTTACATATAAGCCTCCACATAACAAAAGTCAAACATACAATGGATGGCCACACAAAATTCAACTCAAATACAAATACTATCTACAACAGCACAGTGAAAGCTCCTCGACAAATTTCTACCAAAGAGCTCCATGAGAAATGTACAGACGTTACATGACCATAAATAATGATGTAGACGAAAAACTGGAGACTACAGGCCAGCAATGAGCATGTACAGACACTACATAATCAACTATGTACATACGACTAACAAATTGGAGCTATGAGGAACCAGAATCTTAGGTAAACACGTCGAGTCCAAGCGCACCGCTGCTGTTGTACAGGACCTCGTTATCCTCAAACAAGAACAAAGCATGGTCAGGTCAACCGCAAGGCAAACACTGAGATTTATACAAGACTCCAAATAAGAGCCCCTAATAAAACACACATGTGCCCCTCATTCGCTCATTCATTCGTTTACCCAGCAAGCAAAAATACATGAACATAAGAAGCATGACAATATGTATCTACTACTTGAAACCAAAACAGAGGTCGCTGTCCTCCTTGTTATCCTAAAGAAGAACAAAAAATAATGCCTATCTCTAAAGCAAATTTCTGGCAAACGTAAATTTCAAAGGATGTCTGATTCATGGCATTCATGACCAGATTCTAAATAGAAAGAAGCCAATTATGATTTCAGCTTTCTAAACTATGTTTGTTAAGTACCAGGGTTTCCAAAATTACTACTATATGAATCATTCAACAGCTAGATAAAAAACAGCTTTGGTTCAAATTACTACACATTCTAGAATGTGAATCAGCGGGATGAATATAATAATGGATAAATAGTAAACAACTCTTTTCTTTTATGTCTGGTGGCTGTCTACATATAGGATCCAGCTCACAAGTTCAACTAGTAAAGAGACAATACTACAAAGTCAATAATATTTTAGAACCTGAACATGCAAACCAAACTGTGACATAGTAGGAGGATACCAATAGACTGACCAAATCAGCCAGAGAAAAGCAGCAACACAGGCAAGTGAATTAACAACGAAACAAATTCGATCCAATTCATGCAGTAAATATAGTACAAACCGAAGCAGTGATTAATCAGTACTAGCAGTATCAAAAGCTAGGCTGCAGTACATGGCAAACTGGGGGATATAATCATATAAATGACCTTCTGCAGGGCATTGACATGGTCAGGGTTGAGGACAACTCCTCGAGCTGGGACAAGCTTCTACTCGAGCATATGATGGTCGCTCCTCTTTATCGTCGAACAAGAACAAATGAAATGGTCAGCAAAGGAAACAATGATATTCAGAAAAGACTCCAAAGAAGACGACTGATTGATGACATCCATTTGATCCAAGTACCAAGCACTTAATTAGGAGATACGATAGAGGCAGAAATGACAGAAAAAGCACAAGCTTGGATAACTGACAAACAGGAAGCTAGCAAATCATTTTACTAAGCACAAAACATACACAAATACAGATTTGGCTACCACCAATGCACAACACCTACACATCAGCTTTGAAACTTTGAACAAAAAACAGGACATACATGCAGCAGTAGTTCTGAAAGCATGGGTGGCTGCAAAGTTCTGAAATTATACGCACTCATCATCATTGTATTCCCACATCATTAGCATAAAATTCAGATATATAACGCTGTCTAAAAAATCAAAAGAATTCTCCAGATGTTGAGTATTATACTTTAAATATGAAGAGATAAACAAGACCAGATTTAAAATAGGAAAGGAGATAATTATGATTTCAGTTATATACTCTGTTAGTTAATTACCAGGGTATCCAAATTACTACTATATGAATGATTCAACAGCTAGCATAAAAAGTAGCTAGAGAAGGGAGAACCAGAAACTCACCCAAAACACATGGAGTCTAAGAAGTGAAGGCCACCATCGTCATTTAGTACTCCTTATCTTCGAACAAGAACAAAACGAAATGGTCAGCAAAGGAAACAATGATATTCAAGAAAGACTCCAACAAAGACGCCTGATTGATGGCATTCATTTGATCCAAATAATAGCAAGCACTCAGTTAAGAGATATGATAGAGGCAGAAATGAAAGAAAACGCACAAGCTTGGATAACTCACAAACAGGAAGCTACCAAATCAATTTACAAGCATAAAACATACACAAACATGCGCTGATCATGCAAATACAAGATCAGATGACCACTTGATCATTTAGAGCATGTATTTATGGCAATAAATACAGATTTAGCTACCGCTAATGCACAACACCTAGACAAAAGATTTGAAACTTCAAACAAAAAGCGAGACATACATGCAGCAGTAGCTCTGAAAGCACGGCTGGCTGAAAGTTCTGAAATTACACGCAGTCGTCATCATTACATTTCCACATATTTTGCATAAAGTTCAGATATCCAACACTGTATAAAAGATCAAAAGTGCTTTAATCAGGGCTAGGCTGCAGCACATGGCAGCAGAACAGGGGAATATAAATGACCTTGTGCAGGGCGTTGAGGACATCTCCTCGAGCTGGGACGAGCTCCTACTTGAGCATATGCTGCTCGATCCCGTTCTGCGAGGTGGCGGACTTAATCAACGATAGCCGATTTGCACAACACTTAATCATCAATAGCGATAATCAACACCCAAACCCTAGGCAACCAGAGAAAAAAAATTGACCTTTAATGCCAATGTCCAGGTCGTCCGCCGCCTTCCCTTCTGCATCCGCAGCAACCGCCTCAACGAGCAGCCCGCCGTGGCTGCTGCAATCGGAGGCGAAGGAGGCTGGCCTCGATGAGGAACGAAGGGGAGGAGGGGTGGCGGGCGCCCGTCCGCGGTTTCCGGCGTGCTGCAGGCCCTGAGGTCATCGGTGAAGGCCGGGACTCGCTGGCCGGCCGCATCTGCCGCGCGCGGAGCAGCCGGTCGCCGGGCCGGGTCAGTACCTCCAGATGCCGGGGCGCCTCCGTCGCCATGGATCCCCTGCTCCTCCGCCGGTGACGCCGCGTCTTCCCTCCTCCTCAACACCATCCGCAGCCGCGCCGCCGCCCGCCATGGAGGACAAAAGCCGAACCTTTCTCCTCTGTACCGAAGGGATCCTAGTCTAGGGTTTCTGCTGGGGTCGAATTTGGAGGTTCCAAGTGGAGGAGGAGGGGATGTCGGGGAGGTGGTCGGGGTCGGAGTTGGCGAGATCTAACCGGCGGCAGAGGTTCGGTGGCGGTGGTATATTAATAAATGAAGAAAGAGAGTGAGGTGGTAACTAGCTATGTTACCATAACATCACACACTTCAAGACAAGATGAGTCTACAACATAATAAATGATACAATGCATGACACCACATATTAGTTACTACCCACTATGAAGGTAGTAACCTAGACTAATAACATGACATATGTTACTAGTCTAAGTTACTCCCCACTATGACCATCCTAAAGAGCCAAGGAAGCAGTCTACCTGGCAGTCACGTTGGCAACGGAATAACGGGTAACCTGGCAGCGACTTTGAAGATGCGTGGTTGCCGGTGAAAACCATGCTCAGACCTCGATCATCGGCGGGTGATGGTGACGTCAACCTTCTTGAAGGTATCACCGCTGCAACCTTCATCCTCTTACTCGTATGCTCCGGGGGAAACCCAAGATCAGACAATGGCGACACTATCTGCGTCGTTCTACCTCTTAGCGCATCGTTTTTGGAGCAGTTGCTGGACGGTGGTGGGTTGCGGTAGTGTGGTGTTTTATCTACCTAGTCGAGGTCGGCAAGTCTCCGCGGCGCTGCGGTGTTTCGGTGGTGTCGTGTTTTATCTACCTTATCGAGGTCGGCAAGTCTCGGTGGCACTGCGGTGTTTCGGTGATGTGTTGTTTTATCTACCGGATCGAGGCCGGCAAGTCTCGGTGGCGCTGCGGTGTTTTCGGTGGTGTGGTGTTTTATCTACCGGATCGAGGTTGGCAAGTCTCGGTGGCGTGGTGCTGCGGTGTTTCGGTGATGGATGCAAGATGATGGACGCACGCAGGATGGCGGTTCTATCTATCCGACGTCATGGTGGCTTTGATGGTGGGTTAGGGAAGGTCAATGCGTTGATCACCCTTGGAGATGGGTTCAAAGAAGACGGTTGGTAGCGATTCTTGTGGCGTGTGCGTAGCGTGCGCCGAGGGTCTGCTTGACTGGTTGTCCTTCTCACCTGCCAATCACCGGCTTGGGAACGAATTCGATTTTTAGATGATGTGCGTGGGTGTAATGTCAGGTACTGGCCTTGTTCATAGGCACTCTCTTCATCAGTTTTAGTTGTTGTTAAGATGCTAGCTTCGAGTTAATCTTTGTATTCTCTTTGTAAGGTTCTCGTTAATAGTTTAGTAAAAATCATATGTGTATCTTTTGGATTACAGGTTGGGGCTATGTTCCCCATATTGAAAAAATCAGGTTCTGATAAAAAAAACACGTGGCTTCAGTTCTGCAAGTAGCAGGACGCCCACAAATATGAATGCTCTCAATCAGCAAAATATAAAAGAACGACCTTCATTCATCCTTCACCAATGTGGAGAGTGGATGCATTTATTATTTCAACAACAAGATGGCCATATGACATGATGGCGACAAATGGGCTCGCGGCAAAGTCTTTCTCGCTGCCTGCCAGCTTTCGCTAGCTCTGATCCAGAACAACCAATCAAGTAACAAGCATCTACACAGCCATGCAACAACGAGCTGAGATGCATGGATTTTTTGGCCTCCCGTATACACTCAAAGCAATTGAATCTGTCGAGTCTTCACACACCAAGAGAAGCTAATTGCAATGAATGGATTCTTCGGCCAATGTGGCCTAATCAGGTACGTCCTGTATTCCCATGCAAGATCCCATAATTTGTAGGCTCCGAGAAAACGTACCATGTTATCTCCCAACACTTAGATGGCCAAATTATTAAGAACAACGACTCTTGTACATGATATATTGCGAACATCGAAGGGGACCAAGGAATAATATTTAATTTATGTAGATGAAATTTTGAACATTTTAAAATTAGAGCAACGCAGTTTGAAGATTTCACGAGGACATTGACATATAAACTTGAACTCTGGCAATCAAAGGAAAGTAAAAAAAACATTAAATGCAAAATCACTTAAAATTATAATAAAGCTTACGAGTTTACCAAGAGTTCTTACTCCGAGATAAGACTTCCATAATTTGACTTTTGTTTAAATTTCTCTGATTGTACTAATTTTTAAATGCATGTAGCAGTGCCATCTTTTGAAAGTTGAGCATAGACTCTGCTGATGTGGGCCATTTTTGCCGAGCTATTCGGTACACTCATCGTGCCAGTCTATGTGCGCGCATCCACAAGCCAGCTGAGCTAAGGATGGCAGTTTTACCCATGAGTACGGGTGCCCTTGGATACTGTCCCCGCATGGGCATGATATGGGCACACTTTTTATACCTATGAGCAGTACTCATAGCCTATTCGTTAAGTCATGGGTAGGTTACGGGTATAGAATTGTACCTGTGGGTATATCCAAACGATATATGCTTATAGTCAATTTGTCATGTGACACATTCTACTCTTGATGGCTTATGGGTTAGAGTATGAGATTGCGATTTCTAAATGTTCATAATCATCATTTATTAAACCACCTGTTATTGAGTTGAGATAATTGCTTTCTTAATCAAATGTGTTATCGAATGTAAAATTATGAATAACATGTGTACTGCTTGACCTACCCATCAGCTACCCAATAGGTACGGGCACCCATCAGGTATGGGTATATGTATGTGTATATGTGTAAAGTGTCATACCCGTGGGTACGCGTATTGGTAGAATTATGTATCCGCTAGCTATATGGGTATGTGTATGGTATTTATCTACCCTACCAATTACCATCCTTAAGCTGAGCTCATCTCAACTTGCTAGCTACTGAGATGGCCCATCTGTCTACTCTCATGATATGCGCATGACACTAACAAAACCAGATCCTAGAACAAGGTTTCATGTTCCCATTTTTTTATTATAAAATAAAGAAATAGGAAAGTCATATGGAATCACCACAATCAACAGAAAGGTAGAGGGTAGATGTCGCAGGTTCCACACAATATGGGTTCGCATGAAATTGCATGAGGAAGGGTCGAAACTATACACCCTCTTCCTTGGTTCCTGATATGGATATTTGAGGGTAATGTAAACACGAAAAACTATTACACAACTTTAAAGTGGTACATAATTTACAAATAGTGCTATGAGGCACATAGATTCTAGATTAATTGTGTAGAACCTCACTAAGAGACACCAACACAACTATTGTAGGAACTTGGCATCTCCTTAGGGTTTGTCATGTTCTCAAATAAAGAATAAATTCACATGTAATCACGAGCTAGAGGTTGAGATCGTGGGCCCCACAGGTATGGGTTTCGACTAAAGTTGAGCGAGGAAGGGTCAAAACTCTTCCTATCGTGCATGATTTCATGATATGGGTACTAAAGGGTAGTGTAAATAGGAAAATCCAATACACAACTATGATTTGGCACTTCCTCAAAAAATATGACTATCCCGCACAACGATTCTGGAATTATAGTGCATGACCCTACTTAGGTGACCGACATAACTCTTGTAAGTACTTGGCCTATTTTGGGTTTTTTCATGTTGATGTGAGCCATTAAAACAAAATAAAACAGGAAAGTTACATGGGATCACCACTTTCAACCGAAAACCAGGGATAGACATCATGGGTCCCACGGAAGAGGGTTTCACCTAAAATTGCGCAAGGAAGATTCAGAAGTCTTTCTATCATGCATGAGGTTGTGATATCAGTATTTCATGGTGGTGTAAAATAGGAGAAACCAATATTAGGTGGCAATTTCTTCACAAATAGGACTACCAGGCACAAATATTTTGGACTTACAATGAAAAAGGCCCACTTCGAATCTACCGACGCAAATTTTTTAAGAACTTGATCATGTTTGGGCTATTAATGTTCCTTAGACCCATTATAACACACAAAAATATGAAATTCACAAGCCCGGAATCAGCAATCTCGATGGAAAGCAAGGGGTAGAATTCATGGGGCCCTGCAAAATAGAGGAGCACATAAAAATAACACGGGAAAACATCAAAAACTCTTCCCTATGTTATGGGGTCCTAATATGAGTATATATTGGTATTTTAAAGAGGAGAAGGAACCAACATCGAAGTAGCACATGATTCACAAATAAGACTATTTTTCAGATAACTGCTTCACTAATGGTGCATAACCCCACCTCGAGCCCACCGACCATACTATTTTAAGAACTTAAAATAACTTTTTTTTGGTTTGTCGTGTTCCCATGAGCTATTCTAATAATGCAAGAGGAAATCCACATGGAATTACCAATTTAGATGGGAAAACAATGGGTAGATGTCTTGTAATAGAGTTTCTCCTGAAATCGCGACTCGCGAGAGCAAGGGTTGGAAACCCACCCCTATTGCATGGTGTCCTAAGATGGGCATATATGGGGTCCTAACACACATGCCAACTAATAATTAATCTATGGTTCCCTCCCGCCTCTGCCCGACGCCGATGATAGTACCAACAAAGAAAATATGGAGAGGAAACCCACGCACCAATCGTTGGTTATCACCTCAAGCAACCAGCCAGAAGAGCGACACCTCCCCCCAACCCCCTACCCCCAACCTGATACTCCAAGCTTGCACTTTAATTGCCTCGACTTAAGCAAGCATATGTAGTAGGTCAGCCCAAAGACTTGGAATCTTCATGTAGACAAGCATCTCTAAGTTATCATATATCAACACGGGAACTTAAAATTGATCCTGGGAGCAGTATGTATAAAACATATTTCAAAAAATTAGAAAAGTAAGGAAATAAATTTCGTGTGTAGATGGACATGTTCTATGTGCGCACGTAAAGTTCACATAAAACCAACACTTTTCGTGCCCTATGTAACAAACAAAAAAAAACTACTGTCTCGAGAAATGGATTATGTTAGCACCCAAAAAATGTCTTTTTTGCACATGGCAAGAAACATGTCGGTTTTTGCCCAAACAACTTTGTGAGCATGTAACATGTCAAGATATACGTGAGATATTTTTTTGTATTTTTTATATTTTAATATGTTCAAAATGAATTTCAAATAAACCTGGGTGCACAAACACCCTGTCCAAATAAACCTTACTATATAGACAAACGAAAAGACGCGACGGAAAAGCTCTCCTAGCGCTATACCTTCAAAAAAAAAGTTAGAAAAACATATGGTTATTACTTGTTGCACGGAATTTTGTTTGTAATATAATGCCATGGACGGAATAGTTGACCACCCATGTTTGTCCAAAATGAATTAGGCATTTACCCCGGCCACCGACATGCCAGGAAATTAGAAGCTCAATCAAATGTTTTCCACGAATGAAAATAACACTTATAAGCCTCAGTGAAATTCTATGTACATATTTGTCGACCGTGTCCGATGCTATTCGATGGGTTCCCTCACTTCCTTCAGCCGATCGATGCCACACTGAAACGCCATAGGGAGGTGGCAATAGCGAGAGCAGCAAAAGTTCCATGCATGTTTGCACCATGGATTTCACTTAGCTTGGTGCCTTAACATTCGTGTGCCAAGTTTCAATAAATGAGAATTATATGCCCAAAAACAAGTTGACATACCAGCTGCAAGAACCCCCGCTCCCTCCCGTGTCGCCCCCACGTGGCGACCGGGGGGAAACCCTAATCCCCCCGCCGCCGGGCCTCTCCTCCCCTCCCTCGCCGCCGCCTGAGGGCGTGGCCGTGCAAAGCCCGGTCGGCACCAGCGGCGACGAGGCTCTCTCGTTCCCTTGCTCGCGAGGGTGGGCACGAGGAGCACCCTCTGGGTCTGGGCGTGGCACGCCGTCGGGTGCCACGGTGGCCGACGCGCGGGCTTGTCCCTGAGCCTCGACACGACGAGCGGCGGTGTGGTGGTGGCACGTCCTGGATGGCGACAGTGTCGGTGTCTCTGGGCGGCACGGGCCGTGGGCGGCGGAGGCCATGGTCGGCTGCCTTTGCAGTAGCAGGTGGAGGCGGCGCCGTGGTGGTAGGTGGTCGGTCGACCTCTACGGAGGAAGGAGGGGCGGCTTGATGGCGGGCTGGTTTGCTGGGAGGCCGACGGCGAGATGCGTTGTTGTGTTGTGCTTGCTGCGGGCTGGATCTGGGCCAGGCGGGCCTAGATCTCCCGGCGGCGGCGTGACAGTGTCCTTGTGGTGGTGCTGGCCACGGAGAGGCGGTGATGGTGGCTCAAGTTTGGGGCGACCCGAGCTGGTGGGCGGCAGGATGGTGGTGACGAGATCCCTGTGTCGGGGTGGGATGGTGCGGGGTCGCCGGACAAGGGGAAGGCGAAGGCAGAGGCGGCGGCTACGGCGAGCTTGCGGGCTGGATCCGGGCCAGGCGGGCCTAGAACGATCTTCTGCTTTACGGGCCTTGTTGGGCCCAAGCTTTGCGGGCTGTTCTGCGTCTGTCGTGTCCTACGTCCCGCGGCTGGCGTACCCTACCACCTTTGCGTATGGACCTCGTGGGGCTCCTAGGCCACTGATCTCCGGGGGTCGATGGTAGTGGGGTTCGGGAGAAATCCTTGCCGGCTCGCCCGACACCGATGCGTCGACGCCTGCGGGTGTCGCCATTCCTTCTTGGAGGGCATTGTGGATCCCCTGTACCACCTAACCCCAAGTGCCAGGGGAAACCCTAGGTCCAGTTCGTTGGTTCGGGCAGCAGCGTCGTGTTGACGTTGCATACCTTCTTGAAGGTGATGCCTTGGTACTTGGTGATCCGTGGTGCTTGTAGGGTGGCGGGACAACTTTGGAGGGTGTCGATAGTTGCGGACTGCCATCGTTTAGTCGATCTGCCATTAGCTTCCTTTGTATCTTCCTTTTCAATTGGGCATGTTTCTGTTGTTGCCCCAACACTTTTCTTTGTTTCAACTTTTGTATGGTGTGGTTGCTTTATTTATAAAGCAGGACGAAAGCCTATTTCAAGAGACAAAACAAGTTGACATTTCTCTTGCAATAACTAGTAGAACATGGATCTCTGCATGTCCTCTTTTTTCAAGCTAAGGCTAGGTCTCTTGGGCAACACAGCTTTACGTATACACAGCTTTATATATCTGGTAGTATAAGCTAGGTAGGGCAACACATAGGCCACGAGCCGCATGCATGCATAGGCTCGCTACTCAGCGCGCGAGGTTAGGAGCTGATCGATCATTTAGATGAGGAACTGCTAATTCATTTGCACTGACCGTGCGCTATTCCATCACTGCGATCGACAGAATGCCGTCCCACGCCGGGCGCGGGCAGCTTGGCGGACGCGCGCGCTCGTGATGTTGGACTCAATCCATGTGAACATTTAAGGCAATCGAAACGAAATCCATGTTGTTTAAAGTAAGCTAATTAAATCAAATCAATTAAGATCCATGTATGTCGCACGTCGCAACTCCTGAAAACCAGCGGCAGCCTGCGCATAAAACCCATCCGATGGTTGTGGCTTCATCTCTCTCTCTTCCCACGGATCGTGCCTCCATCCATCGTTTCTCCGCATTTCACTCTCCTCATCCCTGCTCACATCCGCGTGCCATCGTTCTATATAAATCCCCTGCATCGCTCATCTCTTGATCCTTAAACCTTCCTCCACAACCCCCCGCCTCCACCATAAATCCCATCATCTTCAACCCATGAATCCCAGGTAGCATCGGTCACGCACGTTTCTGGCGACACGGCCCAGCAAAGGCCAGAGCATAGCCGTGCCGGCGAGCAAGACGCAGGCATGCTGCAAGAACTCTGTATTTTACTTGAATGTGATTGCGGTGGTGTCACATAGATTCGTTTCGTTCCAGGTTTTGGTTACTGTCTTCTGGACTTGTGGTGCAGCGGTTCGAGAAATGGCGCTAGCTGCCGGAGGTAGGAAGGAGAAGCATGCATATATGTGCATGCCCTCGCCGCCGCCGGCCAATTGCCAAGGAGCGTACGTAGGCCTGCCTTCTTGTTCTCTGATCTTTTTCTTTTCTTTTTGTACATCTCTTTTTCCTATTTGGATTGATTGGATCTGAGAGCTTCACGTATGTAGGAGATGGGCATCCATGTACTGAAGACATCTAACTGAACTTTGTCAATCTTCATCAATTTAAGAACTCAATCTCCATCAACCTTAAAAAAGTCTGATTGGATCTTCAGGTTCAGCTAAGTACCAGTACCGTGTGTGTGTGTCTTCAAGTCGTCCCGAGCAATTTAAAAACTTGTACTGTACATAAAGTCATGTGATTCTTTCAACTTGGACGTCCTTAACTGAACTCTGCAAGTCTGAACTTTGTCTCAGCGTTGCTGAGTTGTAGAAACAGCGATGCAATACTCTGAACTTTTGTCTCAGCGTTGCTGAGTTGCGAAAAGCAGCGACCTGGAATATATTTACACACACCCAGGCAATAGATCAGCATTTCTCTTCTGTACAATTTGCATATGGTACCGTATTTTTTTTGAGGCAAATATGGTACCGTATAAGTTATGAGTTATGACTTGGCCACAGGTTGTCTCAGTGCTGCCATCGTAAATGAGATGGGAAATGTGTTTGCTGGGCCAAAAGCCCACCAGCCCACTCAACCCTAACCCGCTGTAGCTCACATTTCTAGCTGACAACCCCAACACCCAGGCCGCCGTCCCCTCCGCTAGCTGCACGTCCTCACATCCTCGCCGTCGACTTGCAGCCATGGTGTTGCGGCCTGCTTGTTCACCGGCGCGCGTGCAGTGATGTGCGGCTCCACCGACCTAGCCTGGATGTGTCGCGCGCATGTACGATGCGGTCTGATGCAGGACGGCAACGGAGGGCCGATGAATCGCAGGAGTGGTGATCCCTCGCCTCTGACCGGTTTGCTCTGCGTTTTCCCATTTCAGCTTGCACATACTGATTTTCTGATACTCAATCAGACATTGAGGTGGTTCCGGAATATGTAGGAATTTGGCAGAAGCTAACAGCATATTTACTACCCTAGTGTTATTGCCTACAACAGAAGTGTTCCCCCGCAAAAAATTTGTTAAAAATGATCCAGCTCTATGTAGGGTTTCAGAGGTCTTAATTTGGTATGCTGTCTTTCGTTAGTGAATCCCATGTTTGATTATTTAAACTAATTAATAGATGTATACAGATCAAATGTAGTACATAGGACCTTACATGATACACTGAGTCTACTATTGCATATCTTGTAACTGATATAATCCTCCTTATATGATAGGCTTTCGGTGCATTTTTAATGCCTTGGATTTATCTTCTTCTACGTGGTGTATTTGCCTCATAAGGTGTCCACATCATACAGGAGGCATGCCCCAAGGGTCACCACGGCGGCCTATACGCCACAATTCAGCAATTTGTCGACAACGGTATTCTAAGGTACTGACTTTAGGAGTGCTCGAACGGATTGCTCCCCGGTGGATATGTTGTTTAGTATTTCTTTGTCCGTCAGCATTAGGCCTGTTTATTGAGTCCAACTCATTTTACTTTGTGTAACAGGTGCTTTATTATTTATTTCCTCAGCCGCTAAGCAAAGAATTGCAGGCACCGGATTTTCTCGGTGCAAGCGACCTGTGAATAAACCTAAGAGCTGCAAGGTAACGTCCTTGTAAAATCATATCCTTTGTTGAAATTACCACCATCTTGTCGTTATTTTCTAATTTGTTGTCTCATATTTTGCAAGTTGAAATACCAGGAGTAAAGGCATTCTCCTCTTTCAGAGGAACACTCACCAACTGTGCCTGAAGTGGTGTTAGTGGTCTCAATATGGTTCATTGTCATGGTATACTGTATATCTGCTTTGCTACTTAGCTCTATAAGCAAATCACCATCACATCTCCAGTCTTATATCTGACTTGTATATGCTTGTCCAAAGTTGTTCAGTCTGGCTATGTTCACGTCGGCCACTAGGACACGAGAAGAACCACGGAGGACCCATCTTCTGTGACACATTGCGAGGAGTGTCTCGTAGGAGAGACATCGTTGCTTGGTGGTCGCCACCAGGGCCAGCGAGTCCGGCTGGCATGGCTCACTAGCCTACTCTGCCGCGAGTGGGAGACCATGGATGTGCAGGGTCTGATGGCTAGTTGGGGGTGTCCAGGATGTGCAGGAGGTAGAGCTGGTCGCCCACATGCTGCTGTTCAGAAGCTCGTCGACATCGGCATCACAAGGTACCGACTCTAGGTGCTCTCAAATGGATTACTTCCTGATGCTGATGGAGACGTTGTTTCGTTTTTATTTGTTTCTCAGCATTAGGTGTATTCAGTCCAACTCTGTTTGGTTTGGCTGCACAGCTTTGTTTAGCAGCTGCGTCTAAATTAGGCAGACAATAATATTTTATTGTTCATTTTTATCTTTGGGCCCAAATATACTAAGCAATGGAGAAGTTTTGTTTGTTTCTTTATGTCTTTGTGTGTGTTAATTTGGAGGAAATGATGAAACGTGGATGCTTCATGTACTCTTGTTCCTTATATTTTTACCCTGTTAGCCTACTCTCTGTTCTTATCTAATATTTTCTCTCTGGTTTGTGTGCCATTTTAGTCTTGATGTCATGGTTTTAGATATGGTAGTTACTGAAATCTGATTTGCTGGGTACACAATAGCAAAATTATGTGTAAAAATCTTTGGTACATTGACAAAAAAATATTGCTCTGTTCTAACTGTAAAGAGTCATTTATTACATACTTGTGCATCTTCAGATGTTGCTGCCATTTATCACTACATTATGACCGGTTTCCAACTACTGGATTGTGAGTAGTTGTCCTATTACCGTGAGATATAAATCAGACCAGGCTGTGTCTTTTGCCTAGTTTTTTGTAGCTGCTAATTAATTAATCGGATTGCTGCTTTTAATTACAGTTAGAATACTGCAATCTGTTACTGTGTAAATATATATATACTCATTTTTTGATTCATGTTGCGTAGTACAAAATGATGGATAACTTTATGAGAATTTGTTCAAAACATTTGGTACTTTGACAGGTGTAATCTTCTTATGTAAGCATACGTAATGCTCGCTAGGCACCTTAGCTATTACAAAGATCAGTAGGATTTTCTTCAATAAACAAAACTTGTTATTAAGCTGCTTAATCAACAATGGTGTTGGAAATTAGTTTGCAAGAAAGAGCACACACGCTGCATCTAAATTTTTTGTTACCATATATACTTAGTGCATCACTGATGAGAGAGTATTAATACACAAGTATGTACATGAACCAACTATTATATGGTCATAATGAAATCATCCAGCTGTTATAATGGTCATAATCATCATAATTTTACATGTTCTGTCCAAGTTTATTTCTCCCAAGTATAGTGATGTCCTGTTTATATAAGTTTATATAAAAATACATGAGGTTTGATTTCATTGAACTATCCTGCAGATTTTTTGAGACATTTGGGATGACCGGGTTGGTGGCAAGTAGTTGGGGTGGTCAATTGCAATAATGCATACACCCATGCTGCCAAGCTTGGCCATCGGTGCCTAATAGTGTGTGTCCTTTCATAGGGATAGGTGAGGTTTATGTCTTGTATCGTCACTATACTTCTTATGCCATTCATCTAGCGTGGGGTCAAGGTGATACTTTCCATTTAATTTATCCCTGTGTATATCAGTGTTAGAACTGACCATCAAGTCTTCTTCTAATTGTTGTTCAAGTATAACCACGAGGACTAGATGGCAGCAAGGTTTATTGTAAACGTCCTAGGAAATTTTGATGCCGTGCACATCAGCTTTGCCTTGATGGCGTTTATTTCCTAGTATCGCGGAGTTTCTCTTTGTTGTAGCTGGATTATATGTTTTGTTGTTAGTTGAGCTGTGATTTCAGTGTTATTTGAAGTATATAATTATTTGCGTGTTATCTGGATGCCTGGAAAATAGGGGATGTGCCGATTTGTTTGATAGTTCTTGTCGTGAGCACTTAACTAGGAGTTGAGTACTTCATTTTCTAAGAATATTTCTAATTATTTGGTTCCTCAAGGCTGGGAATGGCAGTAATGATCAGAATGTGACAAAAATATTATCCCATGGAGTAACCATGAACAGGAAGTAAATGACAGTATTTTTAAGATAATTTTCTATCTTAAAAAGCACATGGTAAGAATATAATTTTCATATGCAATGTCATTTACACATCTCACCTTGTGTAGAAATGATAGTATTTTTAAGATAACTTTCCGTCTTAGAAAAGACATATTAAAAATATAAGTTTCATATGGATGTCATTTACACATCTCAACTTGTGTAGAAAGGACAATATTTTTAAGATAACTTTCTATCTTAAAAAGCACATGTTAAATATATAAGTTTCATATGCAATGTCATTTACACATCTTAACTTGTGTATTCTAGAGTTCTTTCTGTAGTTCATAGCAGTTAACTTAACTTGTGACAGTAGCAGATAACAGTAAGCGTTTTAACACCGTAATTATTGTGATCTATGAATTGAGTACAAATATCCAAGCCAGCCAAATGGACAACTGAACCACATTGGTTTCTGACTGAATTTTGTTATTCATTTTGTAGGGAAAGTTGAGATAGAGTCCAGTCTGGTAACAGGTGTAGTCTCATGGATAAAGTTATATGCCTTATTGGTTTGCAGGAGCACAAAGATATATATTACCAACTACTTGAAGTGCAGGATTAACTAAGCACTACTCGAGAAAATGGATTAACAAGGTTGACTTTGAAATTTAGTGGAACCCCTTTCTTCGTATTTTAGATCACACCAACTCAAACATACAATTTAGCGCAACATGCAGATAACGAATGGAAAGAAACACATCACTAGTTACACGTTCATTATCAATACCTCGCTTACATTACATTGTGTATATATTGGATGTGTGATTTTTATCATGGAAGAACTAAGGGTATGTTTGTTAAATTTTTGTTGTAGTGACTGCAGATGTTGAAGTTGTTATTGTCAAGTCGCTTCTTTTGTGGCATCAACTTCAGAAGCTTTTGTGCAGGGTGTTGCTACGCAAGTGGCTCAATCTCAGCGCTGGGTCCGACAACTTCAAGTTCGGTGCCACCAAGGACGACCACCAGCAAGGTGCGCTTCACTTTCCCATGTTGCTCTTCCCACCATTCTCTCCCGTTTCTGCACATGGCCTGCTCTGGTTCAGATTTGGTTTTTCTGTGGGGATTTGAGAACATGTCACTGCAAGTATATGACCATTACTTAGTCCTTAGATCAACACTATACTTAATTCATGGACCCTTCGATGCATAGTTTGATCCTGACGGAGCAAAGTACAACCATTATGCCCGAGTTATTTTCTTTGAAGGAAATGTTAATGTTCTGCAGCATGTGTATCATACGTGTGCTTGGTTTCCTGATGCCGATCAATCATGGGATGCAATAGACCGATATATAGAGGCAAAACAGCGTTGTGTTTGATCTAAATAGCAGGCTCACTTTTATCAAAACGTTTTTACCTTTTTAACTACAATACAAGTTTAGGATAGAATCTTCACCTGGGTATGCTACATGTATACAATTCAATGAATCTTTTCTTTAATCCTTTCGTATTCTATACTTGGTATTGTTTTTGTCCCACATATATTGCAGGAAGTGGCTTATTCACACCATAATAGAGCGGTAAAAACAAAGATCAGTCTCTTGTGCTATGATAGAGGATAAGCCCCTTACAGTCATATAACAATATTTAGGTGGTTTACTGATCATCCGTGTTAAACACATCATAATAAAACAAATACTTAGAATTTGGAATGAAAATATAGGACCGATGAATGAATGAGTATTTTATCTTCCAACTCGTGCTTGACTCCAACTTTTTCTTATGTTATCGTTACACGAGGGCATGCATTTCTGAAATGGCAAATAATTGGCAGTTTATTTATTCAAATTTGGGCCCTATTTAATTCTAAAGATTCTGAAAACACATGTATAGAAAAATAAACTATGCTTTCTTGAGGTCCGCAAGGTGGGTAGTTGATTGCGGGGAGCATACTTATTTGTTCCTTTTTCATTTCAAGAAGTTGCAGATTTGCTTGTATGAAATGACATAGTGTACTCACTTAATGCTTAGTTAACTGGTAAGATGTTGCAATCAGATATACATGAATGATTTTCTTTGTTGCACTCACATGAGAAGTCACGACTGTACTTGTATATTGTAAGAGCAACTCATTCTACTTTTTGATATTGTTATATCCAAAACATAAAATATACGTTTTCTACGATGAAACTATGGATTTTCAGCAGAAGTTGGCCATGATGTTGCCCCATCCGCCACAACTGGAGTTGTTTCCTCCACTCCGGTGTTCTGAACCCGGAGAAATTTGCTCTCATTGATAGCATACAAAGGACTTGTCTACTCAACTATTTCTTTAGTACTCCAAAACGTACATAGTCCCACAGATGCTAGCATGGCTTTAGTTATAGAATTCACTTATATATATATTGGACTTTTAAATTTTATTCCCTATAATGAAAATACTATAAGTACCAGGTTCATTTTAACATTTGGGTGGCAATTTTCTGCTCCATGTAGACCTCTGGTGGCCCTGACTTTAACATGGCTTGGGGCATTTTCTCAACTTAATTCTTAATGTTGTTGCCATTGCTTGTTTTGCACCAATTGATAAAGTAGGACCCCTGTCTGGTTTAGGAATTAACTCCTCTTATTTGATGTTTGCATCTAGTCTTCTCATCATCAGCCACTCTCTATGTTTGGCCCAAGTAAGTGCCCTGCAATAAACCCTTATGGACAAACAAAGGTACTACCAGCCAGCTAGCAGTTGGACCTTGATTAGAAGATCAGAGCTAGGCTATGGCTATCATGCGGATGATTCCTTCTCTTCCCTAGTGCAAACTCGTCACAACGGCGGCACATTGACATGTTGTCCCCTCATCCACCTTAATTAGGAAAGGAAAATTTATTTCTGTAACCAATGGATGCTCGAGTCACGATTCATATACTTGTTTCCTTCTCCTGAATTGAGAATGTGAGAAACATGCATGAAGAAGTCTAGAGAGGTCTCCTTTCATAAGCTTGTTTCTTGCCTTTCTATGTGTATCTACTGGCATCCTGATGCTGTTGGTCTCATTTTTTTTGTCCATTGTGCTGGAACATACCATGTAGTTAATTATGATGATAGTGGGATAGTACATTAGAGTAGTTAACTACGATGTTGGTAGTGGGATAGTCTGTTAGTTTAGTTATATCTGCTAATAGTCTTTGTGTTTTGTAAAGTGTTGGAGACAACACATTGCAGTTCTAAGCTTTATTACTACAATGCAGAAACCGCAGAACATGACAGTTGTAGACAATAGACATGTGTCTTCTGATACTTACATTATTTGGAAGTTTGATGGGCCCTTCCACATGTTCGCAGGTAATTTCCGAGCTTCATTCCTACTGGTATGAAGCAAGCCTAAATGGCGTGGTCTGCTGTCACCACCGACTTGACCTGATACAAATTGTATAATGCTATAGCTGGGCTATCTATCTGATGAAGTACATGTGGACCATGGTGGGCTATGTGCAGTGGCGGAGCTAGCTCAGGATCAGAGCCTGGGCAAGATGCGAGGGAAAAAAAAGCAGCCAAGCATAGCAGATTTTGCCCAGCCAAAATACTATTTTAACCAGCTTTTTCTACTTGACCTTCAAAGACATGCACGATGGGAGTCCGGGCAGCTGCCCAGGCTAGCCGGGCCCTGGCTCTACCCATGGCTATGTGAATACGCGGAGTGGAGACCAGGCCTCCCGTGAGGCTTCCTGATGTCTTCTCAAACTGCACATGCACGCAGAGAAGCGACCCTTGCTTGCTTGTTAGTGATTAAGGATGAAACGTATTAATCTATTTGTACTAGTTCAAGGAGTATCTTGGTTTATTTCCTGCTATATACTTCAGCATTCATGATCTATACCTGGTGGTGATCCTCGCAGATGCCAACGTCCGGAGTAGCTGCAGTTCTTCCATGGTGATGGGAGGGCGCCTAGGCAGAAGTAGCAACGGCCAAAAACAAGTGCAGTAGCAGGTCACCCAGCTCCAAAGGCAGATCACTATCGCCTAGACCGACATCCTCCGGCGCATCCACCACAAAGTCTCCGGGCGCTGTGCAATAGCTTCATCACCATCAAGAGCTGCTGCAGGAGGCGAGAAAGGGAACCTATGGAGATGATCCCATTATAGGTGACGGTAGATAGATATGCGGTAACTGCCATTTGTTTCTAATTTGATTCATGAAACATTATCTCAGTTTATGCAATTTTCTAAGAATTGGGAAGTTGAGAATGAAGGTGATTACTTGGGCCCCATTTTTTTCTTTCACATTGCACGAGAAATGCCACCAGCCTCTTATTTGGTTCAAACCAATTGTTCAATCGCATAATGTCATTCAATTCCCAGTCTTCGAGAAATAGCATGAACATATATATAATCAGTTCAGTTTGTTGTCATTAAAGAAAATTCCATTCAATTCTTTGCTTTAAAAAGTTGCATCTGTTAACCGACATTTGTCTTGCGATCTTGTAGAGGTAACCACGAGAGCTATTCATCTCATGGTTGAATGGGGAGGTCCAGGTGTAGCCGTTGATCTCGAATCTGTTGAAGGTAATGTCTTGTTGAATCTCGTTGTTAACCGCAAATGCAATCATGTTCAGGATGCTAACTCAATGTGAGATTTCAGTGTGGTTGATCACCTGGCTTTCCCACCCAGCAACATGTGCGTCCTGGGTGACATTTTGAGTAGGGGGCCGATAAATTTCGCTAAGATATCATTCTAGGAGAGCAATGGAATGAGGCTGAGCTACCAGTGTGTAGCACGAGAAACGATCCGAGTGGGAAACCTACAACTGCTACACCCTGGTTGTCTGAACAATGGCGTCTGATGATGGAGAAGGCACTTAGACGAATCTGGAGATGTTTTGAGATGTGTACATGATGATGTTTTTACTTGTTAAACGTTAAGGTTTCTGTAGGCTCTAATTAAAGCTCTTGGAACCTGGTGATCCCAGAAATGTCTGTTGGTTGTTGAATCTTATGTGTATGTACTTGTTAGTTGATCTGTATAATAGCCAAGCTAAAGCTAGTAGGCTGGAAGAAGAGATTTTGCGGTGGAATCAGATTTTTTCGTTCATGTGCATCATAGGATACCTTGTTGCTCGCTGATTATATGTGTGCCGGCCGGATGAATGACTGTCGTTTGGTAGCTTTGCATAACCTGTTCATTGGTCGTCCGGCGTTCTAGCTACGACCACATGCTAATATCCACTTTTCTATTGAACTGGGACAGGACACGCGTGTGTCAAACTTGTGGGCAAAATCAAAACGCGAGGCATCGATGGTATCGGAAACACGAATAAGAAGATGTACCATGCATATTATACGTTATGCATGGAGGGCCCTAAATTGAGTAGTATTTCCAATTAGTTTAATTGCTTAGAGAGAGGACCTGGAATATCAATACTGCGGATCCAAATCTCAGGCGCTAATTTGTTTCCTGTCTAGAGGAAAAGGAAAGGAAAGCGCTGCCGGATACTAATTAAGGGCCAGGTCAACCCATAACTATACCAGCGCATAATTACCGGGGGCGCCAGAAATAGATGCCCGAGCAGATTGTTTCCAAGAAACCAGCGTCCACCTCATCGATCCGTGCGAGTAGCCATCTCAGCCTTCCATCGCGTAGCAACAACGAATAGATATTTCCCGCTCTTCTTTTTCCCGAAATTTTCAACCTATCTTCCCTCCAACCTAGCTTGGCTCTATATATACAAGGAGGGGCATAGCCAACGCGTGCGTCGCGTGTGACTTAGACTTTGACTCTTGCTCGGAGAGGAGAGGAGAGGAGATGAGATGAGGAAGGCTGTCGATTTCACTAGCCCGCGTTCCGTGGCATCGCTCGACGGAGGAAGACTCCTGCGCGTAGGCGGGAGATCGATGGACCGGCGAGGCGCCGCGCGATGAATGAAAAGAATCATCAGGTTGGTAATTAATCATCGTTTTTTTGTATCTAGGCATTTCTGGGCTGCTGCATGCATGAATCGATCTATTGGTTATGATTTACTACTATGAATCATGGACGAATGGGTGGATGGAGAAATAAAGTTCCTCGATCTTGCTAATTCCGGGATGGATCCGCATCTTGGCACCGTCTTTGCCAGCACGTTGATTACTTCCTTGGTCCGATCTGGTCCGCACCTTGGTCGAGTATGTGCTTTTTATTGTTTTTAGAACAAAGTCTCGTACCGTGCCTGCCCTTGATTGGATGAGCGCGCGCGTCTAGTTCTTCATGCCTTGGCCCGCGGGTGTGTTCGGTTTCTTTTTTTGAACATAGTGCTCCGTTTCTTTGGGCCAGCGAGAATCACCGGACCAGGCGGATCCATTATTTCTCGTGGAGTAATTAGTTAGTCTCCGGGCGACAGCCCGACGTCGGCTCTTCGACGTAATCACTCCGGAGCACTCTCTAGGGGGTCGCTTCTGGGTGCTGTCGCCGTCTGATGACGAGGATGAGGAAGAGGTCACCATGGACGTTGTGTCGCCGATCCCTGATGCGGGTTCATGGAAGTATCTCTGTCGTACGCCAGAAGAGATGGGCGACAGAGATCTCTGTGAGTCAACTCAGGGCATAGCAAGGAGAGCGACCAAGCGTCTTCATCGACGACTCCTACAGCGGCAGGCGGCCATAGATTTCATGGCGATCGGAGGTAGGCCAGTTTCTGAGGTTGCGCTGTCGTTGGGCAGGTCTGTGTCAAAAAAATCGGTGAATTTCCCAGTGATGCCGCCGTCTGTTTTCACGGATGATGGGAAGGGGGGTTGGACTGTCGTTCGCCGGCGACGTTGGTCGCCGGAGCCCGACAAGACAATGTCTGATCCGGTGTCTGTGCCGCGATGTGCGGGACGTTCAAAATTGATCGGCATGGGCTCAAAGAAATTGAGGCCTTCTTCTGTCTCTGCTTCACGGGGCCCAGATCGGCCGTTGGTCCGACGGCCCGTAGGTATTGATCGATCTGTTGAGATCGATCGTCCAGTACGCGTTAAAGTTGGAGGCGTGATCGCTGGACACGCTTTTCGTCGGCTGCTAGGGTTTACCTGGCGCAAGATTGAGAAAGGGGCGCAAGTTGACCATCGGCAGACTACCGACGCGCGGATGAACGGTGACGGTGGTCAAGGTGGGTTCAACCCGGGCAGAGGTGGATTCAATCATGGCCGCGGTGGTCATCATCCTCGTGGAGGACGGGCTGCCAATGCCATGCGCGGCCGAGTGGGGCAAGGTGCTGGCCGTGGAGGACAAGGTCTCAATGGTGGACGTGGATATCAAGGTACATCTACTTTTGGTCGCAATTTTGTTCAGGGTGAGTCCAGTGGGGCAGCCGGAGGAGGAAATTATTCAAACTTTAGAGATGACAATTGGGGAGGAAATAGGAACTACAATAACAACTACTACAGTAATCAGAGGCCTGGTTTTGGGAATAATCAACAGCGCTGGGCTGTTCAGAACAATGGAGGGAGAGGGGGCGCTGCTCAGCCAAGATTTAGAGGGAATGTTGATGGGGCGTCGGCTAGAGGCCCTATTGATGCGGATTTGTTACACCAAACTGTCCAGGCAGTTGTGGCTGCAGTGACGGCGGCTCAAAAGGGTCCAGAGGTGAATATTGTTTCAGCCTCAAATGGGGCGGCTGAAGTGGTGAATCCTACCGCAAGCACCAAGGTAGTGGAGACTCAAGTGGTGCAAGGGAATGCAAAGGAGCTGGAAGGTGCAGGGCCGGCAAAGAAAAAAAAGGAGGACAAAGAAGCTTGTTTTCGTTGCAAAAAACCGGGTCACTATATTGATGATTGTACTACACCTTTTTGTGACATTTGTGAGTCGGTGCACCATGTTTCTTCTGCATGCCATCTTTTGCAAGCTCCAAAACCCACTGCCATTCTTCATGGATATGCTAATGAGGCCCTGATGTTCTTTGAAATGCCATGTGGTGCCTTCAAATCCAAGGTGGAAAACCCAAAACTATGCAAGGTTTCTGTTGAGGGGGAAGTCTTGACTATACCAGAGATCATTGATCATATGAAGAGAATTGTGCCTTATGACAAATTTCATTGGGAGGTTTTTCATTATAAGGATAATATATATAGAGTGAAGTTACCAAGTAAGCATGAAGTGCAGAGGCTCAAGAATTTTGGCTCTTATGTTTGCCCTCAGAAGGATACTGTTTTGTTTTTTGATTTTTGGTCTTCAGTAGAGGAACCATTATATATGTTGCCTGAGGTGTGGGTTCGTGTTAATGGAGTACCAGCAGATATGAGATCTGATTATTTGTCTCTTTGGGGAATTGGTTCTCTTTTTGGTAAAACTTTGGATGTAGATATGCCCTTCACTCGTAAGAATAAATTGCTTAGGATCAAGATTGGATGCTTGGACCGCAATCTTATTCCCGCGGATAGTGATGTTTTCATTCGAAGGGGTTTTTACAAACTTCGTTTTGAGGTGGAGCCAGGACATGTTGCTCAGGAGGTGAATATGGGTGAAGCAACTAATGACAAGGATGGGGGAGGTGACCCAAATCATGATTTGGGCGAGTTTGATGGACACAATGATATGGACATGGATGCTAGAGGTGGAGAGGATGAGGCAACATCTAATAAAGATGGTCTTGGTGGAAATGCTACAAAAAATGGTGTTGAGGGGATGCAAGAGCATAATGAACAAGTGGATGAAATTGATATTGGGTCACTTAAAGTGCCGTTATCTCCGATAGGTAATGTTGGTTGTGTTTCAAATTCGGTACAAATAAATTTATATACTTCTTCTATATTGCATGACACAAATCAGTCACTAAAAAACAAAAATTACACTGATTGCAATGCAGATTCTGGTTCTGTCCTATTCTCCTCGGGATTGCCGAGGGGCAGGGCGTCAGGGGCCCACGCTGGCGGGCTGTCTGCCATCTGTACTCGCAGTGCTGGAACCCCGCCGGGTGGCCGACCAGGGGTGCTGCCTGCTGTGCAGTATTCCAGTGGCGTGTCGCCACCTGTCCAGCAGCAGGACAGTGCTGCTGCCAAGCCTGGCGCGAGGACAAGCTCGGCCAATCGTCTGCCGGGGATCGCTGGGGTCCACGCGGAAGGGCAGGCAGACGCCAGCTCTGGAAGCTCTGGTTCACGGCCAAGTGGTCGACCAGGGCCACTCCGGGAGTTGCAGACCAATGGCGAGTCGCCATTTGCACTACAGCAGGTGAGTGCTGGGGTTGGGGCAGGCGCGGGGCCACTGCTGGAGGTCGCGCCAGGCGCAGGGGACAGAGGACCCAGTGGCGCTGCGGCCCAGGCTGGATCGAATGTGGCCATGGTCGCTGAACCCAACAAGCTGGCCTCGTCTGTGTTGCCGCAGAAAATCCCACCGGTGATCAACACTGTAGCACCAACAGTCTATGGGGTCCAGGTCAGTCATGAGGCAATGATGAATTCGGTAGGAGTGAATCTGGGAGGATCTGATATAATGGGCAATGGTATGGCCTTTGGTGTGTCATCTGTTTGTTCAGATTTTATTTCCTCTTCTTTTGATTTGGGGACTTCTATGTCAACTGAGTTACTTTTGCAACCAGGTGATAAAGGATGCTCCATGGTTCAGAATAAGGGAGAGAAATTCGGAGTGGGTCTTCAGTGTACAATGAGGGATGCCTCATCTATGAAGGCTAATGGTGAGTTACCTACACATTTCGAGTATTCACCTAAAAATCATTTTCCTTCTTGCGATTTATCTTTAGTGGAGAATGACTCGTTTTCTCATTGTCCTTCCATAGAGGAGGTAATTGCCTTTGGGGGTATTCCGAAGCCTACTTCTGTTGTGAGATCGAGTACACGGCTGGGTGGCCAGCCTAATGCAGACATGCCTCAGATGGAAAAGGCAATTAAGATGGCGAGTTTGCGTGATGAATCTTCCCTTTCAGGTAAGTTCGCAATCCCCAGTCACTCTATCATTCATATTCCAGATTCTGAGATTGCTAGGAGAGCAGATCGCCTAGGTATATCTCTAGGTAAATCAGCAGGAGAGATAGGTAAATCGGTTAAAGGGCTTAAATTGATAGAAGAAGAACGTATTCTAACTATTCTAGAGAAAAAGAATAATGACAATGAAAATATGAATGAAGGGTTGGAGACTCTTGTATTGTCAAAAGTATCCAACCTTAGTGAAGATTTGGTGGATGAAGATGACACCACTCTCGGTTTAGATGATCACCTTGAGCATCTCAAACCAGTGGTCAAAGTTAAGAAAAGTAGGCAACGCAAAATTTATGATACTAACAATATCCGCAAGAGCACTAGGAAAAGAATCAAGAAACAATGGTAACAATGCAGAACCTAAAAGGTATTAACTGGAATTCAGGAGGTTTTGGAGATACTGCTAAACATTTGTTTGTCAAAGAGGCGATTAGGGAACATAAGTTGGACTTCATAGCTTTGTTGGAAACTGGAAGATCCAATTTCTCGATTCCTTTTTTGAACCAATTGGCAGCGGGATATAATTTCTCTTGGTTTTGTTTACCACCACACGGTCGCTCAGGAGGTATTCTAGTGGGAATAAACTCCGATACGCTACAAGTGGTAAAAGTAACTACAGGAGATTTTTGCGTTAAATTACATATTAAATGTAAGAATGATGGCTTTGAATGGATCCTGGTGCCCGTCTATGGGGCTGCCCAAGATGAGCACAAAGCTGAATTTTTGGCTGAATTAGTGAGAACTTGTGAATCTGAAACACTACCTATGTTGGTAGGTGGTGATTTCAATATTATTCGTAAACGTGAGGAGAAAAATAATGATAATTTCAAAGCGCGTTGGCCCTTTGTTTTTAATGCAATTATTGAACACTTGAATTTACGCGAGATTGCTCTTACTGGAAGACAATTTACATGGGCGAGTAGAAGAATTGAGCCTACATATGAGAAGCTAGATAGAGTTCTTGCATCAATCTCATGGGAACAAAAATTTCCATTGGTAACGGTTAGAGCCTTAACTAGAGCTGAGTCTGATCATACTCCTATACTAATTGATTCAGGCATCAAAGCACACCTGGGTAATCAAGCAAAGTTCTCTTTTGAGTTACATTGGTTGCGTCAAGAGGGTTTCTTTGATATGATAGTTAAGGAGTGGAATTCAGCTATAGGTGGAGCTACTCCAATGGATATCTGGTTGAATAAGTTAAGACATTTACGACGTTTTCTTAGAGGATGGGCGAAGAATCAGAGCGGAAAGTATAGAAAAGAAAGAGAACGATTATTAAACATTATTGATAAGTTAGATTTGAAAGCCGAAACAACACGTTTGAATAATAATGAAACAGAAGAACTAAAAAAGGCAAATGAGAGTTTGAGCAAACTAAGAAGAGATGAGGAATCCAAATGGGCTCAGCGAGCAAAGGTTAAACATATTCAGGAAGGGGGTAATAATACGAGATATTTTCACCTTATAGCAAATGGTAAACACCGAAAGAAGAAAATCTTCCAACTTGAACAACAAGAGGGGACGATTGTTGGGGAAGATAATCTAAAGGTCTATATTACAGAATTCTATAAGAAATTGTTTGGAGCACCTAATCCAACAAATATTTCTTTAAATGAAGAGGAGACTCATGACATTACACAGATCTCGGCAATTGAGAATGAAATCTTAACAGCCCCTTTTACTGAAGAGGAGGTACGTCAAGCTATTTCTCAGATGGAACTAAACAAAGCCCCCGGGCCAGATGGGTTTCCGGCTGAGTTCTATCAACATTTTTGGGAAGTAATAAAGTATGATCTGATGGCCCTTTTTTCTCAGTTTTCTAATGGGGATTTGCCTCTATATAAACTGAATTTTGGGGTTATCACATTACTACCCAAGAAAGAAAATGCGGTTCAGATTCAACAATATAGACCTATTTGTTTACTTAATGTTTGTTTCAAAATATTCACTAAGGTTGGTACTAATCGCATATCGGGGATTGCCCCAAGAGTAATTAAACCGACCCAATCTGCTTTCATGCCAGGTAGGAATATTTTGGAAGGGGTAGTCATACTCCACGAAACAATTCACGAATTACATACGAAGAAGATGGATGGTGTCTTATTTAAGATAGATTTCGAAAAAGCATATGACAAAGTGAAATGGCCTTTTTTACAACAAACTTTACGAATGAAAGGTTTTGCTCAAGAATGGGGTAGATTAGTACAACATTTTGTTCAAGGTGGTAGTGTTGGTGTGAAGGTGAATGATGATATTGGTCATTATTTCCAAACAAAAAAAGGATTAAGACAAGGGGATCCGCTGTCTCCAATGCTTTTTAATATTGTAGTAGATATGCTTGCCATCTTAATTGAGCGAGCCAAAGAAGATGGTCAGGTTGGAGGACTCATTCCACATTTGGTTGAGGGAGGTCTCTCTATACTACAGTATGCAGACGATACTATCCTTTTTTTGGAGCACGACCTAAACAAAGCAGTCAATATGAAATTAATTTTGTGTCTTTTTGAAGAATTATCGGGACTCAAGATAAATTTTCATAAGAGTGAGATTTTTTGTTTTGGCAAGGCAAAGGAGGAGGAGGAACAGTACAAACAGATCTTTGGCTGTGATGCTGGACAACTCCCCTTTAGATACTTAGGTATCCCAATCCATTACAAGAAACTCAAGAACTCTGAATGGTATCCGGTTGAAACAAGATTTGAGAGTAAATTAGGATGCTGGAAAGGGAAGTTGCTATCCTATGGCGATAGGTTAGTGCTTATCAATTCAGTATTAACTAGCTTACCGATGTTTATGTTGTCTTTCCTTCAAATACCTGTTGGGGTAAGGAAACGTTTGGACTACTATAGATCTAGATTCTTTTGGCAGTCCGACGACAACAAAAGAAAATACCGTCTTACAAAATGGAATATTGTTTGTCGACCGAAAGATCAGGGAGGCTTAGGTATAGAAGTCCTAGAGATCAAAAATAGATGTTTATTGAGTAAATGGTTGTTTAAACTTCTTAATGAGGATGGGGTGTGGCAGGAATTGCTACATAATAAATATCTGAGACATAAAACATTATCGGAGGTTCATGCCAGACCTATTGACTCGCCTTTCTGGAAAGGATTAATGGAGGTCAAACAGGAGTTTTTTTCCAGGGGTTTTTTCAAGGTGGGTAATGGTAGCAGTACTCGTTTTTGGGAAGATACCTGGTTAGGCAAGACTCCGTTAGCCCAACAATACCCATCATTGTATAATATTGCCCACCATAAGAATGTCACGGTTGCACAAGTTCTTGGTCAATCGCCTTTGAATATTACATTTCGAAGATTGCTAAATGGTAATAAGTGGTCTTCCTGGTTACAACTATGTCGGAAATTAATGATGGTGCATCTGAATGAAGATGAGGATCGTTTTATTTGGAATTTGACATCTAATGGTTTGTTTACAGTAAAGTCGATGTATGAGGATCTTATGAGTGATCATACCCCCTTCTTGCGAAAATATTTATGGAAAGTTAAAGTTCCATTAAAAATTAAGATTTTCATGTGGTTTTTGAGTAATAAGGTGTTGCTAACAAAAGATAATCTAGCTAAACGTCATTGGAATGGGTGTACAAAGTGTGTTTTCTGTGGGGAACAGGAGACCATTCAACACCTTTTTATTGAATGCCCTTTAGCTAAACTCTTATGGCGTACTGTGAACTTTACTTATGCTCTCCCACCTCCCACCAATATTACTAATATGTTTGGTAACTGGTTGAATGGAGTAGATAGACAATCTAAAGCATTTATCCGGATTGGGGTTTCTGCTTTATGTTGGTCTATTTGGAGGAGCAGGAATGATATAATTTTTAATAAGAAACGTTCATTTCATTTTTTGCAGGTTATTCATATGGTCTCCCATTGGGTCCAAATCTGGGCCCTACTCTCTCCGGAGGGACAGCGGGATGCCATGGCTTCTGGATGCACACGGCTCCTGATGGTCGCTCAGGATATCTTGTGCCAGGCTGGTTGGCGTCATACTAGAAGGCTATGTTGATTTGTAGTCTTGCAATGTTTTTCCTTTCGATGGTTGATTCTTGTATCAATCCTCGTCGATGAGTGATTTGTAAACAATACTATTTTGAATATTTTTAATAAAAAGGCCGTGTGCATCACCATGATGCAGAAGCCGGGGAAGACCCCCATTTCGAAAAAAAAGTTAGTCTCCGGGCGCAGCGTACGTTTCTCGATGGAGAATCACCCACCCGAGAGAAAGGTGTCCGTCCAGCTGCGCGCTGATGAGTCGGGGTTCAACTTTGCGCGCGCGCCGTGACGAGTTTGCCGACGTGGAGCGACGCGCAGGATGGACGCACGCTTCGCGTTCCGCAACAACCCGGCCTTCTTCGGCAATTAAGCACTTGGACTCGGCGACTACATCCCACGCGCACATGTTCCGGGAGAGAGCTGACTTCTCTTGACGGCCGACGAAACAGCCGACGACGAAACAACCCGGCCTTCTCTTGGACTCGGCGACTGTACTTAGACTTGTCTTTAATAGACTAGCAACAAGCTCCTTGTCTTTTTTATCCACCTTTCCATCTCTGGTCTGTATAAATTGCATTGCAAAGTAAGCTCCAAATCTTGCTTGGTCTGATAGGTCTTTTCCGGATGGCTGCCCAACACCTCCTGCATCATTGACTACATGGCCATTATCTTCTTCGAGTACTTCCACTTCAACCATGATGGAACTGCATGACAAGAAGAACAGATAAGTACTCCCTCCGTTCCGGAATATGCTTGTGCAAATCTGATGATGATGCTTGTGCAAATATGCTTGTGCTTATGCAAAAATGATGATACATGGCCATTATCTGAAGTTTCGGCCTTCAATAATCCTGCCCCAACCAGCCTGCATACTTTGCTCGCTGATATGCTGTTTCTAAAGTTTTCACATGTTCTTTTTTTAAGGGGGTTTTCACATGTTCTTAGGAATGCAGTTTATTAGGAATGCAGTTTCAAGTGAACCAATATGTGTATTATATGTGTACCTTTGTTTCTGCAACTATCATTGCTTGACCTACTAGCCTGAGGATGTTTGTCAAAATTTCAGTATCTGCCACACAGATGCCGCTCTTCTAGTGCTTGTTCTGATTGCCACCATTATTTCCCTGGCAGACATGTGTGAAGTGGTGCTCGCAGCCAGAGAGGGATGCTATTTTCGTTGCCCTGCAGCCGCTCGCTCTTTCTCGCCAGAAATATGTTGTTTTCCTCGTAAAGAAGCTCGTAAAACTTGGTAAATCTTTTTACGTTTCACTCCAGAACTCACTTAATATGGAGTTGTTATACTATGGAATGTTGCTCCATTGTTTGATAATCCTTATAGTTTTACTAACATAAGAGATAACACAAGAAAGAGCTCCGTAACCGTGTGTTTGTCGAGTGGTTTTGGCCATGCGAAATTGCCACGATTCCACATCTTTGCTGTACACAACTACATCAAGCTCTTCACAGCTGTGTAACCACAAGTTGTGCTACTTTGAGCTACTATGCTTATAATAATTCATCTTCCAGGGCTTAGGCCTGCGCCCAGGAGTTATTGATGGTGCAATCAGTATTTCAGCAGTTCAGGTTAACCTCTTAAGTTCTTGTTTTGTTTCTGCAACTAACTTGCCTTGTTTATTTCATCATTTCTAATTGTTCCACTACTGCACTTTGTCAACTGTGTTCAGTGGTTGTGCAATGCTGACAAGTCATCTCATGAACCAAGATTGCGGTTAATGTACGTGAAGTTATATTGTAGTCTATCTCTTGTGTTATCTGCAACCAGTTCTTAACCAAAAAACAGTTTGCCTGGTTCATAAACCATGTGGGTGTGAAGGGTATGTGTTGCTATGTGTTACTGTCATAAACTTGTTAGGAAACTCGCCATGTACACTAGCGGCTGGAGCTAATGGTTCTGTACCATTGTATGGGCGTGTTTCCGTTTTGTATACAAGCACTTCTTTGTATACAAGCAATGAAGTGCGATACTAGCTTTATATGTTCACAAGTTAATTCACACTGTAATTTTTCTGGTTAGCTATATCTTCCAGGCATGTTCTGGGATCATTTTATTGCTCACTTGTGCATACGATGCAATGCTCATGATTATGCTCTCATCTTTGCAGAAATTTGTGGCTCTTAAGATCCAGAAGAGCGCGCCAGAGTTTGCTCAAGATTTGAATTGGTAACCATGTGGCACTTGCAATGATCAGAATATAACTTTGACGAGCTGCCACCGCCTGATGAAGAAGAGCTGGCGCTGCCGGATGAAGAAGAGCTGGCGCTGCCGGATGAAGACGAGCTGGCGCTGCCGGATGAAGACGAGCTGCCGCTGCCGGATGAAGGAGCGTGGCGAGCAGCGTGGCGAACTGGAGGCTGGCGAGCTTGAATATGGGGAGGCGGGCGGCGGAGCCAATCTGAGGCAAGCGGTTCTTCAGGAGGGTGTCGACAAGGAGGAGGCAGAGGCGGGTGGCGGAGCTGTCGCTTCGGCAGCTGTCGAGCAGGAGGGGCCCGAGGAGAAGCAGGCGGAGGCGGGTGGCGGTGCTGCCGCTCCAGCAGCTGTCTAGCAGGAGATGGCCGAGGAGAACTAGGCGGAGGCGCGTGGTGGAGCTGCCGCTCCAGCAGCTGTCGAGCAGGAAGTGGGCGAGGAGAACCAGGTGGAGGTGGTGGTGGAGCTGCAGGCACAGGCGCGTGGTGGAACTGCCGCTCCAGCAGGGTGGAGAGCATGGCGCTGCTCCGGAGGCTGACGATCGATCGATCGATTCCAGATCCGTATTCCAGGCGGAGGTGCCTGGTGGAGCTTCCGCTCTAGCAGCTGACGTCTGGATCGATTCCGTCTAGATCGATTCCAGCAACGGCGGCGTGGTGGATCGATTGTCCTGGTGGAGCTCCGTCTGGATCGATTGCCCTGGTGGAGCTCCGTCTGGATCGTTTCCGTCTGGATCGATTCCAGCTCCGGGCGCGTGGTGGAGCTGACGGCGAATGGATACGGGACTGACCGATCAGATCTGAGAGTATTTTTTTGTTATGTTTTGAAATATGCAGGACTGGATTGTAAAATGACATTTGTGAAACCGTTTTCCTCCCCCAAGTTAATTAAAAAGGGACGGAGGGAGTATTCATTAAGAAACCATTACCATACATGAAGGTCAACCATGGTGTTAAAACAATATTGTAAGAAGCCAGTTATCCAATTGTCCTCGAAGATCTTGAAACTATTCCTATCTCCAAATCCCCATCTGATCGCTTTCACATCAGTTTCAGACAAAACAAGATATATCGTTACGTGTAGGAAGATAATCTTGGTTTAACTACATGCAAGAAATCAACATTTGGGGAATAGTGTCCCTTAAAGACCCTTGTAACTAGGCGCCAAGCCTGTCTTTCTAATATTGCTTGATTGAACAGGACAAACTCGCAAACTACCGAGGGAGTTAGGCAGCGACATCCACTCCCATGAACGGCAGTGCACCGATCGCCGTTGTTACCATTGCCACATCACAACGAGGAATAGGGTACGCAATGGGAGTGATGCCATGATGTCGGTGGAATAGGGTGCTACCAAATATACACCTCATCGTTAATTGACTCTGAAATTCACATATTCCATATAAGGTAGTACTTCCGTGTTAATTGTGAATGGAGAAAGTAACATACTACATAATCCTGAGTTCAATTGTCCTGGGCTCTGGATCGATTCGTCGTCAAGGATTGTGCAATAGGGTTTCCCGTTTTTAAAGGTTTCCCGTTTTTAAAGACGGAAACGGCCTCTCAGGTTGTTTGTGCAGGCTCGAAGATCTTTTCCTAGGGCTCCTCTGTGTAGAGAGAGATGCAATGCTCGATATATTGATCGGATGCATATGACGGTACATATATAGGCCATGTCCTCGACTATATAAGGAAGGTGGCGGCCCAACAATAAATACAAAGATATGTATCGCTATACATAACTACAGAGGATACACATATACAAAGATATGTATCTCAACACTCTGCTAGTTCCCTATCTCGGCCGTCGCCGCCGTTGGTGCATCCCCCGGTGGTAAAAGAAGAGGTGGCTTGTAATAGCAGGTGAACCGGTGACATTAATTGCGTGACATTTCTTGTTCCAATACAGGTAGAAACGAAACGTTAAACATATACTACTGACAAATTTACAAGCGCATTACGCATGGATCACTCCTTTGTCTTGCCATTAGGGACGCCGGCTTGGGGCTGGGCGCCGGCGGCGTCGATTGACATCATCTTCTTGAACTCCTCGAAGCTGACGCATCCATCGCCGTCCACATCCACGGAGGCGACCATCCGCTCGCACTCGTCGGTGCTGCACCCCTCGCCGATCCGCCCCAGCACCTTGCTGAGCTCGGCCACGGAGATGCGGCCGTCGCCGTTGATGTCGTAGACGTCGAAGGCGTCGCGCAGCTCCGCGTCCAGGTCGCGCTCGCCGCGGGCGTGGAAGGCCGCGAACTCGCCCAGGTCGACGTATCCGTCGCGGTCGGCGTCCAGCCCGGCGAGGGGCACGTGCATATGCAATTTTTCTCCCCAGCGCCGGCAGTTTCCTCGAGAGAAGTCAGCAGCGTGAATCACCGGCCAAGTGGACGTCGGTGGCGAGAATTGGTTGAGTGTGCTGGTCCCGCGGAGAGGGACGCCAAGCCCAAGCAGGAGAAGCAGAAGGAACCGCTCCTCTCGATGTACCGCGCCTCCCAGCAGTCAGAACCACCGTGCACGCCTTTCTGTGTCACGCCTCTCAAATCGCGTCCACTACCTCGGCGATGGCGCCAACAGCCAGCGACGTGATTTGCATTTGCAACGTACTCCCTCCGTTCTGAAATAGTCTACATTCTAGCCCTAAAATTTGTTCTGAAATACTCTACATTCTAGCTTTTAGTCAACAACAACACTGAAAACGAGGTGGTTTTACTCTTTTTATTAGATGTTGTTATTTTCAATGTAGCTTGGATTGGTTATTCAAATATCTAAGTAGTATAATAAATGCACTACTAATTTGTCTCATTTTTTCTAGAATGTAGACTAAATCAGAACGGAGGGAGTACGTCGCAAACCTAGCTTACCTGCGATGGATGGATTTCCTCTTCGTCAAGCGCGCGCCCCGCGCGCGCCCGACCGATTTTCCACCAACTCAACTCCACCCTAACACCTCAACTATATATTCATTCCTCATTTCTGTTATAAAAACGACAAGCAAATAACGAAAAACAAACAGAAGGGGAAAAAACCACGGACGCCAGCCAGCAAAACTTCCACTTCTTCTTGTCCGCGACGGGCAACCAACACCACCATCTGCTCCATTTGTCCTCATCAAGCAGCCCGTCCATTTTTGGATTCCGGCGAATCTTCCATCGAAAACTTGGCACACGGGCTCTACAAACACGCCCGAGAAATCAGTACCTACCTACAGCGACTTGGGCGCGTTCGATTCGCGAGCCTCGAGACTATTAGCTGTGCCGCACAGATTCCCAACGGCATCCGTACCTTTTGACACACCGGCGACGAAACGGAGAGCCTACGACACTGGCACTCGTGATCTCCACCCGGCATCCATGGCGGCGGCAACCGCGGGCGGGATCCGGTCGATTGAGCGGCAGACGGCCTCCCGCGAGTTGGGGGAATGGTGCGGCGGGGCGGGAAACGGGTTTCTGGCGGCTACAAAAGGGGTAGGGAGCAAAGACTCGGCCAGGATCTGTGTCGGGGTGTGGCGGCAAAGGCCGGTGCGCAGAACCGACCCGCGCGCGGACGCGCCGACCATCGCCATGTTGGCGGCGGAAGCCCGTCTGTTCAGCTCCCGGCGCGCAGACAAAAGCCCGTCTGTTCAGCTCCCGGCGCGCAGACAAAAGCCCGTCTGTTCAGCTCCCGGCGCGCAGCTCGTTTGCTGGGTAACGAATAATACTCACACACGTACATCAAAAGCAAACAATTACTCCTTAATCATCGGAATCCGTGCCAGGACCTCTACTATTTTCAGGAGTACACGATCAACTACGTACACAATTAATTAAGCTAGCTCCATCACAAACAACACCACTCCCTCTCACGTAGTACATCACCGCTAGGCGCTATCTACTACACTGCCTGCCTATTACAACAAAATCACCTCATCATCTGCACATTACAAGATGACCATTACTCACGTACACCAACCAAAAAGAAGAATACAGGTTTAGGCTACTACTCACTATTACCATCAGCAACACAACCGGCCCTACCACATGCACTGATGCACACGGCCAAACATACGCGCCCCGCCGGAGCCAGCCGCCGATGGAGCTGTACCATGTCGCTATTTGCCGCGAATGCTGGCTGGCCCACACTTCACGCTTGCCTGGCCGCAGCTGCACCCCACACAACCAAACCGCAGCCAACTCAATCAATCAAAGACAGAGAAGCAGCTCAAAGGAGACCCAAACGAAATCAGAGAGGATCCAGAAACTTCCCTATACACCCACAGTTCAAGAAGGTCAACGTTTAGTCCTCCTCGTCGCTTATCCAGTTCAACTAGAACAAAAGCATGGTCAGGTCAACAAAAAGCAAACATTGATACTTACATATAAGCCTCCACATAACAACAGTCTAACATACTATGATGGTCACACAAAATTCAACTCGAATACAAGTACTATCTACAACAGCACAGTGAGAGCTCCTCGACAGATTTCTAGCAAAAGAGCTCCATGAGAAATGTACAGACGTTACATGGCCATAAAAAATGATGTAGACGCAAAACTGGAGACTACAGGCCAGCAATGAGCAAGTACAGACACTACATAATCAACTATGTACATACGACTAACAAATTGGAGCTATGAGGAACCAAAATCTTACGTAAACACGTCAAGTCCAAGCGCACCGCTGTTGTTGTACATGACCTCGTTATCCTCAAACAAGAACAAAGCATGGTCAGGTCAACCGCAAAGCAAACACTGAGATTTATACAAGACTCCAAATAAGAGCCCCTAATAAAACACACATGTGCCCCTCATTCGCTCATTCATTCGTTTACCCAGCAAGCAAAAATACATGAACATAAGAAGCATGCCAATATGTATCTACTACTTGAAACCAAAACAGATGTCAATGTCCTCCTTGTTATCCTAAAGAAGAACAAAAAATAATGCCTATCTCTCTAAAGCAAATTTCTGGCAAACGTAAATTTCAAAGGAGACCCATACGACCACAAAACGTGAGAGTTCGAGTGGCACTAGTAACCAGGTTCATCGCCAACACAGCACCAACATCGACCATCCATTTAAACAGTCAGCAACCAATTTCTAATAAGTGTAGATCGATAAGACAAGTTCATATATTAATTATAATAATGCATAGATCGATACTAGGAAAGAGCATACGTATGCATTGCCTTGCTCCATGCATGCTTAGACTAGTTCAGCTAATTAAATAATGCAAGATCAATCTGCAAAAAGATGTTCAAGAATACTGCTATCACCTTTCCCCTTTTTTCGATATTCAAAATCGCACATCAAACAACTCACAGTAATAGTGCACACATGACAACGTCAACCCAGCTCCATCACAAGCCAGACAGAGGAAAATAATCGAGCTAAGAACAAATACTACCGACGTTGCAGCAAAGGAAAACACCTACTAAAACAGCAATATTGCAAGGACAGGGTATCTGGAGGAGAGAATGGAGAACCAGAAACTCGCCCAAAACACATGGAGTCGAAGAAATGAAGGCCACCGTCGTCATTTAGTACTCCTCTTTATCTTCGAACAAGAACAAAGTGAAATGGTCAGCAAAGCAAACAGAATGATATACAGAGAAGACTCCAAAAAAAGACGTCTGATTCATGGCATTCATGACCAGATTCTAAATAGAAAGAAGCCAATTATCATTTTAAGCTTTCTAAACTATGTTTGTTAATTACCAGGGTTCCAAAATTACTGCTATATGAATCATTCAACAGCTAGATAAAAAGCAGCTTTGGTTCACACATTCTAGAATGTGAATCAGCGGGATGAAAATAATAATGGATAAATAGTAAACAACTCTTTTCTTTTATGTCTCGTGGCTGCCTACATATAGGATCCAGCTCACAAGTTCAACTAGTAAAGAGACAATAATACAAGTCAATAATATTTTAGAACCTGAACATGCAAACCAAACTGTGACATAGTAGGAGAATACCAATAGCGTGACCAAATCAGTCAGAGAAAAGCAGCAACACAGGCAAGTGAATTAACAACAAAACGATCTAATTCATGCAGTAAATATAGTACAAACCGAAGCAGTGATTAATCAGAACTAGCAGTATCAAAAGCTAGGCTGCAGTACATGGCAGAACAGGGGGATATAATCAATGACCTTCTGCAGGGCATCGACATGGTCAGGGTTGAGGACAACTCCTCGAGCTGGGACGAGCTTCTACTCGAGCATATGCTGGTCGCTCCTCTTTATCGTCGAACGAGAACAAACGAAATGGTCAGCAAAGGAAAAAATAATATTCAGAAAAGACTCCAAAGAAGACGACTGATTCATGACATCCATTTGATCCAAATAACATGCACTCAATTAGGAGATACGATAGAGGCAGAAATGACAGAAAAAGCACAAGCTTGGATAACAGGACATACATGCAGCAGTAGTTCTGAAAGCATGGATGGCTGCAAGTTCTGAAATTATACGCACTCATCATCATTGTATTTCCGCATCATTAGCATAAATTCAGATATCTAACGCTGTCTAAAAACTCAAAAAAAATCTCCAGATGTTCAGTACTATACTTTAAATATGAAGAGATAAACATGACCAGATTTAAAATAGGAAGGAGATAATTATGATATCAGTTATAAACTCTGTTAGATAATTACCAGGGTATCAAAATTACTATTGTATGAATGATTCAACAGCTAGCATAAAAAGCAGCTAGAGAAGGGAGAATCAGAAACTCACCCAAAACACATGGAGACAAAGAAGTTAAGGCCACCGTCGTCGTTTAGTACTCCTTATCTTCGAACAAGAACAAAACGAAATGGTCAGCAAAGGAAACAATGATATTCAAGAAAGAGTCCAACAAAGACACCTGATTCATGGCATTCATTTGATCCAAATAATAGCAAGCACTCAGTTAAGAGATATGATAGAGGCAGAAATGAAAGAAAACGCACAGGCTTGGATAACTCACAAACAGGAAGCTACCAAATCAATTTACTAATCATAAAACATACACAAACATGCGCTGATCATGCAAATACAAGATCAGATGACCACTTGATCATTTAGAGCATGTATTTATGGCAATAAATACAGATTTAGCTACCGCTAATGCACAACACCTAGACAAAAGATTTGAAACTTCAAACAAAAAGCGAGACATACATGCAGCAGTAGCTCTGAAAGCACGGCTGGCTGAAAGTTCTGAAATTACACGCAGTCGTCATCATTACATTTCCACATATTTTGCATAAAGTTCAGATATCCAACACTGTATAAAAGATCAAAAGTGCTTTAATCAGGGCTAGGCTGCAGCACATGGCAGCAGAACAGGGGAATATAAATGACCTTGTGCAGGGCGTTGAGGACATCTCCTCGAGCTGGGACGAGCTCCTACTTGAGCATATGCTGCTCGATCCCGTTCTGCGAGGTGGCGGACTTAATCAACGATAGCCGATTTGCACAACACTTAATCATCAATAGCGATAATCAACACCCAAACCCTAGGCAACCAGAGAAAAAAAATTGACCTTTAATGCCAATGTCCAGGTCGTCCGCCGCCTTCCCTTCTGCATCCGCAGCAACCGCCTCAACGAGCAGCCCGCCGTGGCTGCTGCAATCGGAGGCGAAGGAGGCTGGCCTCGATGAGGAACGAAGGGGAGGAGGGGTGGCGGGCGCCCGTCCGCGGTTTCCGGCGTGCTGCAGGCCCTGAGGTCATCGGTGAAGGCCGGGACTCGCTGGCCGGCCGCATCTGCCGCGCGCGGAGCAGCCGGTCGCCGGGCCGGGTCAGTACCTCCAGATGCCGGGGCGCCTCCGTCGCCATGGATCCCCTGCTCCTCCGCCGGTGACGCCGCGTCTTCCCTCCTCCTCAACACCATCCGCAGCCGCGCCGCCGCCCGCCATGGAGGACAAAAGCCGAACCTTTCTCCTCTGTACCGAAGGGATCCTAGTCTAGGGTTTCTGCTGGGGTCGAATTTGGAGGTTCCAAGTGGAGGAGGAGGGGATGTCGGGGAGGTGGTCGGGGTCGGAGTTGGCCGAGATCTAACCGGCGGCAGAGGTTCGGTGGCGGTGGTATATTAATAAATGAAGAAAGAGAGTGAGGTGGTAACTAGCTATGCACACTTCAAGACAAGATGAGTCTACAACATAATAAATGATACAATCATGACACCACATATTAGTTACTACCCACTATGAAGGTAGTAACCTAGACTAATAACATGACATATGTTACTAGTCTAAGTTACTCCCCACTATGACCATCCTAAAGAGCCAAGGAAGCAGTCTACCTGGCAGTCACGTTGGCAACGGAATAACGGGTAACCTGGCAGCGACTTTGAAGATGCGTGGTTGCCGGTGAAAACCATGCTCAGACCTCGATCATCGGCGGGTGATGGTGACGTCAACCTTCTTGAAGGTATCACCGCTGCAACCTTCATCCTCTTACTCGTATGCTCCGGGGGAAACCCAAGATCAGACAATGGCGACACTATCTGCGTCGTTCTACCTCTTAGCGCATCGTTTTTGGAGCAGTTGCTGGACGGTGGTGGGTTGCGGTAGTGTGGTGTTTTATCTACCTAGTCGAGGTCGGCAAGTCTCCGCGGCGCTGCGGTGTTTCGGTGGTGTCGTGTTTTATCTACCTTATCGAGGTCGGCAAGTCTCGGTGGCACTGCGGTGTTTCGGTGATGTGTTGTTTTATCTACCGGATCGAGGCCGGCAAGTCTCGGTGGCGCTGCGGTGTTTTCGGTGGTGTGGTGTTTTATCTACCGGATCGAGGTTGGCAAGTCTCGGTGGCGTGGTGCTGCGGTGTTTCGGTGATGGATGCAAGATGATGGACGCACGCAGGATGGCGGTTCTATCTATCCGACGTCATGGTGGCTTTGATGGTGGGTTAGGGAAGGTCAATGCGTTGATCACCCTTGGAGATGGGTTCAAAGAAGACGGTTGGTAGCGATTCTTGTGGCGTGTGCGTAGCGTGCGCCGAGGGTCTGCTTGACTGGTTGTCCTTCTCACCTGCCAATCACCGGCTTGGGAACGAATTCGATTTTTAGATGATGTGCGTGGGTGTAATGTCAGGTACTGGCCTTGTTCATAGGCACTCTCTTCATCAGTTTTAGTTGTTGTTAAGATGCTAGCTTCGAGTTAATCTTTGTATTCTCTTTGTAAGGTTCTCGTTAATAGTTTAGTAAAAATCATATGTGTATCTTTTGGATTACAGGTTGGGGCTATGTTCCCCATATTGAAAAAATCAGGTTCTGATAAAAAAAACACGTGGCTTCAGTTCTGCAAGTAGCAGGACGCCCACAAATATGAATGCTCTCAATCAGCAAAATATAAAAGAACGACCTTCATTCATCCTTCACCAATGTGGAGAGTGGATGCATTTATTATTTCAACAACAAGATGGCCATATGACATGATGGCGACAAATGGGCTCGCGGCAAAGTCTTTCTCGCTGCCTGCCAGCTTTCGCTAGCTCTGATCCAGAACAACCAATCAAGTAACAAGCATCTACACAGCCATGCAACAACGAGCTGAGATGCATGGATTTTTTGGCCTCCCGTATACACTCAAAGCAATTGAATCTGTCGAGTCTTCACACACCAAGAGAAGCTAATTGCAATGAATGGATTCTTCGGCCAATGTGGCCTAATCAGGTACGTCCTGTATTCCCATGCAAGATCCCATAATTTGTAGGCTCCGAGAAAACGTACCATGTTATCTCCCAACACTTAGATGGCCAAATTATTAAGAACAACGACTCTTGTACATGATATATTGCGAACATCGAAGGGGACCAAGGAATAATATTTAATTTATGTAGATGAAATTTTGAACATTTTAAAATTAGAGCAACGCAGTTTGAAGATTTCACGAGGACATTGACATATAAACTTGAACTCTGGCAATCAAAGGAAAGTAAAAAAAACATTAAATGCAAAATCACTTAAAATTATAATAAAGCTTACGAGTTTACCAAGAGTTCTTACTCCGAGATAAGACTTCCATAATTTGACTTTTGTTTAAATTTCTCTGATTGTACTAATTTTTAAATGCATGTAGCAGTGCCATCTTTTGAAAGTTGAGCATAGACTCTGCTGATGTGGGCCATTTTTGCCGAGCTATTCGGTACACTCATCGTGCCAGTCTATGTGCGCGCATCCACAAGCCAGCTGAGCTAAGGATGGCAGTTTTACCCATGAGTACGGGTGCCCTTGGATACTGTCCCCGCATGGGCATGATATGGGCACACTTTTTATACCTATGAGCAGTACTCATAGCCTATTCGTTAAGTCATGGGTAGGTTACGGGTATAGAATTGTACCTGTGGGTATATCCAAACGATATATGCTTATAGTCAATTTGTCATGTGACACATTCTACTCTTGATGGCTTATGGGTTAGAGTATGAGATTGCGATTTCTAAATGTTCATAATCATCATTTATTAAACCACCTGTTATTGAGTTGAGATAATTGCTTTCTTAATCAAATGTGTTATCGAATGTAAAATTATGAATAACATGTGTACTGCTTGACCTACCCATCAGCTACCCAATAGGTACGGGCACCCATCAGGTATGGGTATATGTATGTGTATATGTGTAAAGTGTCATACCCGTGGGTACGCGTATTGGTAGAATTATGTATCCGCTAGCTATATGGGTATGTGTATGGTATTTATCTACCCTACCAATTACCATCCTTAAGCTGAGCTCATCTCAACTTGCTAGCTACTGAGATGGCCCATCTGTCTACTCTCATGATATGCGCATGACACTAACAAAACCAGATCCTAGAACAAGGTTTCATGTTCCCATTTTTTTATTATAAAATAAAGAAATAGGAAAGTCATATGGAATCACCACAATCAACAGAAAGGTAGAGGGTAGATGTCGCAGGTTCCACACAATATGGGTTCGCATGAAATTGCATGAGGAAGGGTCGAAACTATACACCCTCTTCCTTGGTTCCTGATATGGATATTTGAGGGTAATGTAAACACGAAAAACTATTACACAACTTTAAAGTGGTACATAATTTACAAATAGTGCTATGAGGCACATAGATTCTAGATTAATTGTGTAGAACCTCACTAAGAGACACCAACACAACTATTGTAGGAACTTGGCATCTCCTTAGGGTTTGTCATGTTCTCAAATAAAGAATAAATTCACATGTAATCACGAGCTAGAGGTTGAGATCGTGGGCCCCACAGGTATGGGTTTCGACTAAAGTTGAGCGAGGAAGGGTCAAAACTCTTCCTATCGTGCATGATTTCATGATATGGGTACTAAAGGGTAGTGTAAATAGGAAAATCCAATACACAACTATGATTTGGCACTTCCTCAAAAAATATGACTATCCCGCACAACGATTCTGGAATTATAGTGCATGACCCTACTTAGGTGACCGACATAACTCTTGTAAGTACTTGGCCTATTTTGGGTTTTTTCATGTTGATGTGAGCCATTAAAACAAAATAAAACAGGAAAGTTACATGGGATCACCACTTTCAACCGAAAACCAGGGATAGACATCATGGGTCCCACGGAAGAGGGTTTCACCTAAAATTGCGCAAGGAAGATTCAGAAGTCTTTCTATCATGCATGAGGTTGTGATATCAGTATTTCATGGTGGTGTAAAATAGGAGAAACCAATATTAGGTGGCAATTTCTTCACAAATAGGACTACCAGGCACAAATATTTTGGACTTACAATGAAAAAGGCCCACTTCGAATCTACCGACGCAAATTTTTTAAGAACTTGATCATGTTTGGGCTATTAATGTTCCTTAGACCCATTATAACACACAAAAATATGAAATTCACAAGCCCGGAATCAGCAATCTCGATGGAAAGCAAGGGGTAGAATTCATGGGGCCCTGCAAAATAGAGGAGCACATAAAAATAACACGGGAAAACATCAAAAACTCTTCCCTATGTTATGGGGTCCTAATATGAGTATATATTGGTATTTTAAAGAGGAGAAGGAACCAACATCGAAGTAGCACATGATTCACAAATAAGACTATTTTTCAGATAACTGCTTCACTAATGGTGCATAACCCCACCTCGAGCCCACCGACCATACTATTTTAAGAACTTAAAATAACTTTTTTTTGGTTTGTCGTGTTCCCATGAGCTATTCTAATAATGCAAGAGGAAATCCACATGGAATTACCAATTTAGATGGGAAAACAATGGGTAGATGTCTTGTAATAGAGTTTCTCCTGAAATCGCGACTCGCGAGAGCAAGGGTTGGAAACCCACCCCTATTGCATGGTGTCCTAAGATGGGCATATATGGGGTCCTAACACACATGCCAACTAATAATTAATCTATGGTTCCCTCCCGCCTCTGCCCGACGCCGATGATAGTACCAACAAAGAAAATATGGAGAGGAAACCCACGCACCAATCGTTGGTTATCACCTCAAGCAACCAGCCAGAAGAGCGACACCTCCCCCCAACCCCCTACCCCCAACCTGATACTCCAAGCTTGCACTTTAATTGCCTCGACTTAAGCAAGCATATGTAGTAGGTCAGCCCAAAGACTTGGAATCTTCATGTAGACAAGCATCTCTAGCTTTTCCTTTTTCACTTTGTACTAGTGTGATCTCGTTCTTTAGTTTACTGCAACTGAAACTATCAGCGGCTGTGTGCATCCATGTTATGCAGAGGCCGGGTGTAATACTTGACTTGAGTAATAATAAAGCGCCCTTTATCGAAAAAAAGACAAGCATCTCTAAGTTATCATATATCAACACGGGAACTTAAAATTGATCCTGGGAGCAGTATGTATAAAACATATTTCAAAAAATTAGAAAAGTAAGGAAATAAATTTCGTGTGTAGATGGACATGTTCTATGTGCGCACGTAAAGTTCACATAAAACCAACACTTTTCGTGCCCTATGTAACAAACAAAAAAAAACTACTGTCTCGAGAAATGGATTATGTTAGCACCCAAAAAATGTCTTTTTTGCACATGGCAAGAAACATGTCGGTTTTTGCCCAAACAACTTTGTGAGCATGTAACATGTCAAGATATACGTGAGATATTTTTTTGTATTTTTTATATTTTAATATGTTCAAAATGAATTTCAAATAAACCTGGGTGCACAAACACCCTGTCCAAATAAACCTTACTATATAGACAAACGAAAAGACGCGACGGAAAAGCTCTCCTAGCGCTATACCTTCAAAAAAAAAGTTAGAAAAACATATGGTTATTACTTGTTGCACGGAATTTTGTTTGTAATATAATGCCATGGACGGAATAGTTGACCACCCATGTTTGTCCAAAATGAATTAGGCATTTACCCCGGCCACCGACATGCCAGGAAATTAGAAGCTCAATCAAATGTTTTCCACGAATGAAAATAACACTTATAAGCCTCAGTGAAATTCTATGTACATATTTGTCGACCGTGTCCGATGCTATTCGATGGGTTCCCTCACTTCCTTCAGCCGATCGATGCCACACTGAAACGCCATAGGGAGGTGGCAATAGCGAGAGCAGCAAAAGTTCCATGCATGTTTGCACCATGGATTTCACTTAGCTTGGTGCCTTAACATTCGTGTGCCAAGTTTCAATAAATGAGAATTATATGCCCAAAAACAAGTTGACATACCAGCTGCAAGAACCCCCGCTCCCTCCCGTGTCGCCCCCACGTGGCGACCGGGGGGAAACCCTAATCCCCCCGCCGCCGGGCCTCTCCTCCCCTCCCTCGCCGCCGCCTGAGGGCGTGGCCGTGCAAAGCCCGGTCGGCACCAGCGGCGACGAGGCTCTCTCGTTCCCTTGCTCGCGAGGGTGGGCACGAGGAGCACCCTCTGGGTCTGGGCGTGGCGCGCCGTCGGGTGCCACGGTGGCCGACGCGCGGGCTTGTCCCTGAGCCTCGACACGACGAGCGGCGGTGTGGTGGTGGCACGTCCTGGATGGCGACAGTGTCGGTGTCTCTGGGCGGCACGGGCCGTGGGCGGCGGAGGCCATGGTCGGCTGCCTTTGCAGTAGCAGGTGGAGGCGGCGCCGTGGTGGTAGGTGGTCGGTCGACCTCTGCGGAGGAAGGAGGGGCGGCTTGATGGCGGGCTGGTTTGCTGGGAGGCCGACGGCGAGATGCGTTGTTGTGTTGTGCTTGCTGCGGGCTGGATCTGGGCCAGGCGGGCCTAGATCTCCCGGCGGCGGCGTGACAGTGTCCTTGTGGTGGTGCTGGCCACGGAGAGGCGGTGATGGTGGCTCAAGTTTGGGGCGACCCGAGCTGGTGGGCGGCAGGATGGTGGTGACGAGATCCCTGTGTCGGGGTGGGATGGTGCGGGGTCGCCGGACAAGGGGAAGGCGAAGGCAGAGGCGGCGGCTACGGCGAGCTTGCGGGCTGGATCCGGGCCAGGCGGGCCTAGAACGATCTTCTGCTTTACGGGCCTTGTTGGGCCCAAGCTTTGCGGGCTGTTCTGCGTCTGTCGTGTCCTACGTCCCGCGGCTGGCGTACCCTACCACCTTTGCGTATGGACCTCGTGGGGCTCCTAGGCCACTGATCTCCGGGGGTCGATGGTAGTGGGGTTCGGGAGAAATCCTTGCCGGCTCGCCCGACACCGATGCGTCGACGCCTGCGGGTGTCGCCATTCCTTCTTGGAGGGCATTGTGGATCCCCTGTACCACCTAACCCCAAGTGCCAGGGGAAACCCTAGGTCCAGTTCGTTGGTTCGGGCAGCAGCGTCGTGTTGACGTTGCATACCTTCTTGAAGGTGATGCCTTGGTACTTGGTGATCCGTGGTGCTTGTAGGGTGGCGGGACAACTTTGGAGGGTGTCGATAGTTGCGGACTGCCATCGTTTAGTCGATCTGCCATTAGCTTCCTTTGTATCTTCCTTTTCAATTGGGCATGTTTCTGTTGTTGCCCCAACACTTTTCTTTGTTTCAACTTTTGTATGGTGTGGTTGCTTTATTTATAAAGCAGGACGAAAGCCTATTTCAAGAGACAAAACAAGTTGACATTTCTCTTGCAATAACTAGTAGAACATGGATCTCTGCATGTCCTCTTTTTTCAAGCTAAGGCTAGGTCTCTTGGGCAACACAGCTTTACGTATACACAGCTTTATATATCTGGTAGTATAAGCTAGGTAGGGCAACACATAGGCCACGAGCCGCATGCATGCATAGGCTCGCTACTCAGCGCGCGAGGTTAGGAGCTGATCGATCATTTAGATGAGGAACTGCTAATTCATTTGCACTGACCGTGCGCTATTCCATCACTGCGATCGACAGAATGCCGTCCCACGCCGGGCGCGGGCAGCTTGGCGGACGCGCGCGCTCGTGATGTTGGACTCAATCCATGTGAACATTTAAGGCAATCGAAACGAAATCCATGTTGTTTAAAGTAAGCTAATTAAATCAAATCAATTAAGATCCATGTATGTCGCACGTCGCAACTCCTGAAAACCAGCGGCAGCCTGCGCATAAAACCCATCCGATGGTTGTGGCTTCATCTCTCTCTCTTCCCACGGATCGTGCCTCCATCCATCGTTTCTCCGCATTTCACTCTCCTCATCCCTGCTCACATCCGCGTGCCATCGTTCTATATAAATCCCCTGCATCGCTCATCTCTTGATCCTTAAACCTTCCTCCACAACCCCCCGCCTCCACCATAAATCCCATCATCTTCAACCCATGAATCCCAGGTAGCATCGGTCACGCACGTTTCTGGCGACACGGCCCAGCAAAGGCCAGAGCATAGCCGTGCCGGCGAGCAAGACGCAGGCATGCTGCAAGAACTCTGTATTTTACTTGAATGTGATTGCGGTGGTGTCACATAGATTCGTTTCGTTCCAGGTTTTGGTTACTGTCTTCTGGACTTGTGGTGCAGCGGTTCGAGAAATGGCGCTAGCTGCCGGAGGTAGGAAGGAGAAGCATGCATATATGTGCATGCCCTCGCCGCCGCCGGCCAATTGCCAAGGAGCGTACGTAGGCCTGCCTTCTTGTTCTCTGATCTTTTTTTTCTTTTTGTACATCTCTTTTTCTTATTTGGATTGATTGGATCTGAGAGCTTCACGTATGTAGGAGATGGGCATCCATGTACTGAAGACATCTAACTGAACTTTGTCAATCTTCATCAATTTAAGAACTCAATCTCCATCAACCTTAAAAAAGTCTGATTGGATCTTCAGGTTCAGCTAAGTACCAGTACCGTGTGTGTGTGTCTTCGAGTCGTCCCGAGCAATTTAAAAACTTGTACTGTACATAAAGTCATGTGATTCTTTCAACTTGGACGTCCTTAACTGAACTCTGCAAGTCTGAACTTTGTCTCAGCGTTGCTGAGTTGTAGAAACAGCGATGCAACACTCTGAACTTTTGTCTCAGCGTTGCTGAGTTGCGAAAAGCAGCAACCTGGAATCTATTTACACACACCCAGGCAATAGATCAGCATTTCTCTTCTGTACAATTTGCATATGGTACCGTATTTTTTTTGAGGCAAATATGGTACTGTATAAGTTATGAGTTATGACTTGGCCACAGGTTGTCTCAGTGCTGCCATCGTAAATGAGATGGGAAATGTGTTTGCTGGGCCAAAAGCCCAACAGCCCACTCAACCCTAACCTGTTGTAGCTCACATTTCTAGCTGACAACCCCAACACCCAGGCCGTCGTCCCCTCCGCTAGCTGCACGTCCTCACATCCTCGCCGTCGACTTGCAGCCATGGTGTTGCGGCCTGCTTGTTCACCGGCGCGCGTGCAGTGATGTGCGGCTCCACCGACCTAGCCTGGATGTGTCGCGCGCATGTACGATGCGGTCTGATGCAGGCCGGCAACGGAGGGCCGATGAATCGCAGGAGTGGTGATCCCTCGCCTCTGACCGGTTTGCTCTGCGTTTTCCCATTTCAGCTTGCACATACTGATTTTCTGATACTCAATCAGACATTGAGGTGGTTCCGGAATATGTAGGAATTTGGCAGAAGCTAACAGCATATTTACTACCCTAGTGTTATTGCCTACAACAGAAGTGTTCCCCCGCAAAAAATTTGTTAAAAATGATCCAGCTCTATGTAGGGTTTCAGAGGTCTTAATTTGGTATGCTGTCTTTCGTTAGTGAATCCCATGTTTGATTATTTAAACTAATTAATAGATGTATACAGATCAAATGTAGTACATAGGACCTTACATGATACACTGAGTCTACTATTGCATATCTTGTAACTGATATAATCCTCCTTATATGATAGGCTTTCGGTGCATTTTTAATGCCTTGGATTTATCTTCTTCTACGTGGTGTATTTGCCTCATAAGGTGTCCACATCATACAGGAGGCATGCCCCAAGGGTCACCACGGCGGCCTATACGCCACAATTCAGCAATTTGTCGACAACGGTATTCTAAGGTACTGACTTTAGGAGTGCTCGAACGGATTGCTCCCCGGTGGATATGTTGTTTAGTATTTCTTTGTCCGTCAGCATTAGGCCTGTTTATTCAGTCCAACTCATTTTACTTTGTGTAACAGGTGCTTTATTATTTATTTCCTCAGCCGCTAAGCAAAGAATTGCAGGCACCGGATTTTCTCGGTGCAAGCGACCTGTGAATAAACCTAAGAGCTGCAAGGTAACGTCCTTGTAAAATCATATCCTTTGTTGAAATTACCACCATCTTGTCGTTATTTTCTAATTTGTTGTCTCATATTTTGCAAGTTGAAATACCAGGAGTAAAGGTATTCTCCTCTTTCAGAGGAACACTCACCAACTGTGCCTGAAGTGGTGTTAGTGGTCTCAATGGTTCATTGTCATGGTATACTGTATATCTGCTTTGCTACTTAGCTCTATAAGCAAATCACCATCACATCTCCAGTCTTATATCTGACTTGTATATGCGTGGCCAAAGTTGTTCAGTCTGGCTATGTTCACGTCGGCCACTAGGACACGAGAAGAACCACGGAGCACCCATCTTCTGTGACACATTGCGAGGAGTGTCTCGTAAGAGAGACATCGTTGCTTGGTGGTCGCCACCAGGGCCAGCGAGTCCGGCTGGCATGGCTCACTAGCCTACTCTGCCGCGAGTGGGAGACCATGGATGTGCAGGGTCTGATGGCTAGTTGGGGGTGTCCAGGATGTGCAGGAGGTAGAGCTGGTCGCCCACATGCTGCTGTTCAGAAGCTCGTCGACATCGGCATCACAAGGTACCGACTCTAGGTGCTCTCAAATGGATTACTTCCTGATGCTGATGGAGACGTTGTTTCGTTTTTATTTGTTTCTCAGCATTAGGTGTATTCAGTCCAACTCTGTTTGGTTTGGCTGCACAGCTTTGTTTAGCAGCTGCGTCTAAATTAGGCAGACAATAATATTTTATTGTTCATTTTTATCTTTGGGCCCAAATATACTAAGCAATGCAGAAGTTTTGTTTGTTTCTTTATGTCTTTGTGTGTGTTAATTTGGAGGAAATGATGAAACGTGGATGCTTCATGTACTCTTGTTCCTTATATTTTTACCCTGTTAGCCTACTCTCTGTTCTTATCTAATATTTTCTCTCTGGTTTGTGTGCCATTTTAGTCTTGATGTCATGGTTTTAGATATGGTAGTTACTGAAATCTGATTTGCTGGGTACACAATAGCAAAATTATGTGTAAAAATCTTTGGTACATTGACAAAAAAATATTGCTCTGTTCTAACTGTAAAGAGTCATTTATTACATACTTGTGCATCTTCAGATGTTGCTGCCATTTATCACTACATTATGACCGGTTTCCAACTACTGGATTGTGAGTAGTTGTCCTATTACCGTGAGATATAAATCAGACCAGGCTGTGTCTTTTGCCTAGTTTTTTGTAGCTGCTAATTAATTAATCGGATTGCTGCTTTTAATTACAGTTAGAATACTGCAATCTGTTACTGTGTAAATATATATATACTCATTTTTTGATTCATGTTGCGTAGTACAAAATGATGGATAACTTTATGAGAATTTGTTCAAAACATTTGGTACTTTGACAGGTGTAATCTTCTTATGTAAGCATACGTAATGCTCGCTAGGCACCTTAGCTATTACAAAGATCAGTAGGATTTTCTTCAATAAACAAAACTTGTTATTAAGCTGCTTAATCAACAATGGTGTTGGAAATTAGTTTGCAAGAAAGAGCACACACGCTGCATCTAAATTTTTTGTTACCATATATACTTAGTGCATCACTGATGAGAGAGTATTAATACACAAGTATGTACATGAACCAACTATTATATGGTCATAATGAAATCATCCAGCTGTTATAATGGTCATAATCATCATAATTTTACATGCTCTGTCCAAGTTTATTTCTCCCAAGTATAGTGATGTCCTGTTTATATAAGTTTATATAAAAATACATGAGGTTTGATTTCATTGAACTATCCTGCAGATTTTTTGGGACATTTGGGATGACCGGGTTGGTGGCAAGTAGTTGGGGTGGTCAATTGCAATAATGCATACACCCATGCTGCCAAGCTTGGCCATCGGTGCCTAATAGTGTGTGTCCTTTCATAGGGATAGGTGAGGTTTATGTCTTGTATCGTCACTATACTTCTTATGCCATTCATCTAGCATGGGGTCAAGGTGATACTTTCCATTTAATTTATCCCTGTGTATATCAGTTTTAGAACTGACCATCAAGTCTTCTTCTAATTGTTGTTCAAGTATAACCACGAGGACTAGATGGCAGCAAGGTTTATTTGTAAACGTCCTAGGAAATTTTGATGCCGTGCACATCAGCTTTGCCTTGATGGCGTTTATTTCCTAGTATCGCGGAGTTTCTCTTTGTTGTAGCTGGATTATATGTTTTGTTGTTAGTTGAGCTGTGATTTCAGTGTTATTTGAAGTATATAATTATTTGCGTGTTATCTGGATGCCTGGAAAATAGGGGATGTGCCGATTTGTTTGATAGTTCTTGTCGTGAGCACTTAACTAGGAGTTGAGTACTTCATTTTCTAAGAATATTTCTAATTATTTGGTTCCTCAAGGCTGGGAATGGCAGTAATGATCAGAATGTGACAAAAATATTATCCCATGGAGTAACCATGAACAGGAAGTAAATGACAGTATTTTTAAGATAATTTTCTATCTTAAAAAGCACATGGTAAGAATATAATTTTCATATGCAATGTCATTTACACATCTCACCTTGTGTAGAAATGATAGTATTTTTAAGATAACTTTCCGTCTTAGAAAAGACATATTAAAAATATAAGTTTCATATGGATGTCATTTACACATCTCAACTTGTGTAGAAAGGACAATATTTTTAAGATAACTTTCTATCTTAAAAAGCACATGTTAAATATATAAGTTTCATATGCAATGTCATTTACACATCTTAACTTGTGTATTCTAGAGTTCTTTCTGTAGTTCATAGCAGTTAACTTAACTTGTGACAGTAGCAGATAACAGTAAGCGTTTTAACACCGTAATTATTGTGATCTATGAATTGAGTACAAATATCCAAGTCAGCCAAATGGACAACTGAACCACATTGGTTTCTGACTGAATTTTGTTATTCATTTTGTAGGGAAAGTTGAGATAGAGTCCAGTCTGTTAACAAGTGTAGTCTCATGGATAAAGTTATATGCCTTATTGGTTTGCAGGAGCACAAAGATATATATTACCAACTACTTGAAGTGCAGGATTAACTAAGCACTACTCGAGAAAATGGATTAACAAGGTTGACTTTGAAATTTAGTGGAACCCCTTTCTTCGTATTTTAGATCACACCAACTCAAACATACAATTTAGCGCAACATGCAGATAATGGATGAAAAGAAACACATCACTAGTTACACGTTCATTATCAATACCTCGCTTACATTACATTGTGTATATATTGGATGTGTGATTTTTATCATGGAAGAACTAAGGGTATGTTTGTTAAATTTTTGTTGAAGTGACTGCAGATGTTGAAGTTGTTATTGTCAAGTTGCTTCTTTTGTGGCATCAACTTCAGAAGCTTTTGTGCAGGGTGTTGCTACGCAAGTGGCTCAATCTCAGCGCTGGGTCCGACAACTTCAAGTTCGGTGCCACCAAGGACGACCACCAGCAAGGTGCGCTTCACTTTCCCATGTTGCTCTTCCCACCATTCTCTCCCGTTTCTGCACATGGCCTGCTCTGGTTCAGATTTGGTTTTTGTGTGGGGATTTGAGAACATGTCACTGCAAGTATATGACCATTACTTAGTCCTTAGATCAACACTATACTTAATTCATGGACCCTTCGATGCATAGTTTGATCCTGACGGAGCAAAGTACAACCATTATGCCCGAGTTATTTTCTTTGAAGGAAATGTTAATGTTCTGCAGCATGTGTATCATACGTGTGCTTGGTTTCCTGATGCCGATCAATCATGGGATGCAATAGACCGATATATAGAGGCAAAACAGCGTTGTGTTTGATCTAAATAGCAGGCTCACTTTTATCAAAACGTTTTTACCTTTTTAACTACAATACAAGTTTAGGATAGAATCTTCACCTGGGTATGCTACATGTATACAATTCAATGAATCTTTTCTTTAATCCTTTCGTATTCTATACTTGGTATTGTTTTTGTCCCACATATATTGCAGGAAGTGGCTTATTCACACCATAATAGAGCAGTAAAAACAAAGATCAGTCTCTTGTGCTATGATAGAGGATAAGCCCCTTACAGTCATATAACAATATTTAGGTGGTTTACTGATCATCCGTGTTAAACACATCATAATAAAACAAATACTTAGAATTTGGAATGAAAATATAGGACCGATGAATGAATGAGTATTTTATCTTCCAACTCGTGCTTGACTCCAACTTTTTCTTATGTTATCGTTACACGAGGGCATGCATTTCTGAAATGGCAAATAATTGGCAGTTTATTTATTCAAATTTGGGCCCTATTTAATTCTAAAGATTCTGAAAACACATGTATAGAAAAATAAACTATGCTTTCTTGAGGTCCGCAAGGTGGGTAGTTGATTGCGGGGAGCATACTTATTTGTTCCTTTTTCATTTCAAGAAGTTGCAGATTTGCTTGTATGAAATGACATAGTGTACTCACTTAATGCTTAGTTAACTGGTAAGATGTTGCAATCAGATATACATGAATGATTTTCTTTGTTGCACTCACATGAGAAGTCACGACTGTACTTGTATATTGTAAGAGCAACTCATTCTACTTTTTGATATTGTTATATCCAAAACATAAAATATACGTTTTCTACGATGAAACTATGGATTTTCAGCAGAAGTTGGCCATGATGTTGCCCCATCCGCCACAACTGGAGTTGTTTCCTCCACTCCGGTGTTCTGAACCCGGAGAAATTTGCTCTCATTGATAGCATACAAAGGACTTGTCTACTCAACTATTTCTTTAGTACTCCAAAACGTACATAGTCCCACAGATGCTAGCATGGCTTTAGTTATAGAATTCACTTATATATATATTGGACTTTAAATTTTATTCCCTATAATGAAAATACTATAAGTACCAGGTTCATTTTAACATTTGGGTGGCAATTTTCTGCTCCATGTAGACCTCTGGTGGCCCTGACTTTAACATGGCTTGGGGCATTTTCTCAACTTAATTCTTAATGTTGTTGCCATTGCTTGTTTTGCACCAATTGATAAAGTAGGACCCATGTCTGGTTTAGGAATTAACTCCTCTTATTTGATGTTTGCATCTAGTCTTCTCATCATCAGCCACTCTCTATGTTTGGCCCAAGTAAGTGCCCTGCAATAAACCCTTATGGACAAACAAAGGTACTACCAGCCAGCTAGCAGTTGGACCTTGATTAGAAGATCAGAGCTAGGCTATGGCTATCATGCGGATGATTCCTTCTCTTCCCTAGTGCAAACTCGTCACAACGGCGGCACATTGACATGTTGTCCCCTCATCCACCTTAATTAGGAAAGGAAAATTTATTTCTGTAACCAATGGATGCTCGAGTCACGATTCATACACTTGTTTCCTTCTCGTGAATTGAGAATGTGAGAAACATGCATGAAGAAGTCTAGAGAGGTCTCCTTTCATAAGCTTGTTTCTTGCCTTTCTATGTGTATCTACTGGCATCCTGATGCTGTTGGTCTCATTTTTTTTGTCCATTGTGCTGGAACATACCATGTAGTTAATTATGATGATAGTGGGATAGTACACTAGAGTAGTTAACTACAATGATGGTAGTGGGATAGTCTGTTAGTTTAGTTATATCTGCTAATAGTCTTTGTGTTTTGTAAAGTGTTGGAGACAACACATTGCAGTTCTAAGCTTTATTACTACAATGCAGAAACCGCAGAACATGACAGTTGTAGACAATAGACATGTGTCTTCTGATACTTACATTATTTGGAAGTTTGACGGGCCCTTCCACATGTTCGCAGGTAATTTCTGACCTTCATTCCTACTGGTATGAAGCAAGCCTAAATGGCGTGGTCTGCTGTCACCACCGACTTGACCTGATACAAATTGTATAATGCTATAGTTGGGCTATCTATCTGATGAAGTACATGTGGACCATGGTGGGCTATGTGCAGTGGCGGAGCTAGCTCAGGATCAGAGCCTGGGCAAGATGCGAGGGAAAAAAAAGCAGCCAAGCATAGCAGATTTTGCCCAGCCAAAATACTATTTTAACCAGCTTTTTCTACTTGACCTTCAAAGACATGCACAATGGGAGCCCGGGCAGCTGCCCAGGCTATCCGGGCCCTGGCTCTACCCATGGCTATGTGAATACGCGGAGTGGAGACCAGGCCTCCCGTGAGGCTTCCTGATGTCTTCTCAAACTGCACATGCACGCAGAGAAGCGACCCTTGCTTGCTTGTTAGTGATTAAGGATGAAATGTATTAATCTATTTGTACTAGTTCAAGGAGTATCTTGGTTTATTTCCTGCTATATACTTCAGCATTCATGATCTATACCTGGTGGTGATCCTCGCAGATGCCAACGTCCGGAGTAGCTGCAGTTCTTCCATGGTGATGGGAGGGCGCCTAGGCAGAAGTAGCAACGGCCAAAAACAAGTGCAGTAGCAGGTCACCCAGCTCCAAAGGCAGATCACTATCGCCTAGACCGACATCCTCCGGCGCATCCACCACAAAGTCTCCGGGCGCTGTGCAATAGCTTCATCACCATCAAGAGCTGCTGCAGGAGGCGAGAAAGGGAACCTATGGAGATGATCCCATTATAGGTGACGGTAGATAGATATGCGGTAACTGCCATTTGTTTCTAATTTGATTCATGAAACATTATCTCAGTTTATGCAATTTTCTAAGAATTGGGAAGTTGAGAATGAAGGTGATTACTTGGGCCCCATTTTTTTCTTTCACATTGCACGAGAAATGCCACCAGCCTCTTATTTGGTTCAAACCAATTGTTCAATCGCATAATGTCATTCAATTCCTAGTCTTCGAGAAATAGCATGAACATATATATAATCAGTTCAGTTTGTTGTCATTAAAGAAAATTTCATTCAATTCTTTGCTTTAAAAAGTTGCATCTGTTAACCGACATTTGTCTTGCGATCTTGTAGAGGTAACCACGAGAGCTATTCATCTCATGGTTGAATGGGGAGGTCCAGGTGTAGCCGTTGATCTCGAATCTGTTGAAGGTAATGTCTTGTTGAATCTCGTTGTTAACCGCAAATGCAATCATGTTCAGGATGCTAACTCAATGTGAGATTTCAGTGTGGTTGATCACCTGGCTTTCCCACCCAGCAACATGTGCGTCCTGGGTGACATTTTGAGTAGGGGGCCGATAAATTTCGCTAAGATATCATTCTAGGAGAGCAATGGAATGAGGCTGAGCTACCAGTGTGTAGCACGAGAAACGATCCGAGTGGGAAACCTACAACTGCTACGCCCTGGTTGTCTGAACAATGGCGTCTGATGATGGAGAAGGCACTTAGACGAATCTGGAGATGTTTTGAGATGTGTACATGATGATGTTTTTACTTGTTAAACGTTAAGGTTTCTGTAGGCTCTAATTAAAGCTTGGAACCTGGTGATCCCAGAAATGTCTGTTGGTTGCTGAATCTTATGTGTATGTACTTGTTAGTTGATCTGTATAATAGCCAAGCTAAAGCTAGTAGGCTGGAAGAAGAGATTTTGCGGTGGAATCGGATTTTTTTTCGTTCATGTGCATCATAGGATACCTTGTTGCTCGCTGATTATATGTGTGCCGGCCGGATGAATGACTGTCGTTTGGTAGCTTTGCATAACCTGGTCATTGGTCGTCCGGCGTTCTAGCTACGACCACATGCTAATATCCACTTTTCTATTGAACTGGGACAGGACGCGCGTGTGTCAAACTTGTGGGCAAAATCAAAACGCGAGGCATCGATGGTATCGGAAACACGAATAAGAAGATGTACCATGCATATTATACGTTATGCATGGAGGGCCCTAAATTGAGTAGTATTTCCAATTAGTTTAATTGCTTAGAGAGAGGACCTGGAATATCAATACTGCGGATCCAAATCTCAGGCGCTAATTTGTTTCCTGTCTAGAGGAAAAGGAAAGGAAAGCGCTGCCGGATACTAATTAAGGGCCAGGTCAACCCATAACTATACCAGCGCATAATTACCGGGGGTGCCAGAAATAGATGCCCGAGCAGATTGTTTCCAAGAAACCAGCGTCCACCTCATCGATCCGTGGGAGTAGCCATCTCAGCCTTCCATCGCGTAGCAACAACGAATAGATATTTCCCGCTCTTCTTTTCTCCCGAAATTTTCAATCTATCTTCCCTCCAACCTAGCTTGGCTCTATATATACAAGGAGGGGCATAGCCAACGCGTGCGTCGCGTGTGACTTAGACTTTGACTCTTGCTCGGAGAGGAGATGAGAGGAGGGAGGCTGTCGATTTCACTAGCCCGCGTTCCGTGGCATCGCTCGACGGAGGAAGACTCCTGCGCGCAGGCGGGAGATCGATGGACCGGCGAGGCGCCGCGCGATGAATGAAAAGAATCATCAGGTTGGTAATTAATCATCGTTTTTTTTGTATCTAGGCATTTCTGGGCTGCTCGTGGCGGGTCTACAGCAGCCTCAACCGAAGGTGGCGCTGTAACCCGACCAGGGGTCTGGGCCAGGCCCTCCCACGTCGCTGCAGCCACCTCCGGCACAAAGCTGAATGGGGCCAGGGGTCGGGGTGGGAGCCACTGCCACAGTGGCAGCCGCTGTTGCCGCTGCTTCCTCCACCCGCACGGAGGCTGCAGCCTCCCCAGCAAGCACCACAGACGGCGCAGCAGCGACACGCGTCTCCACCTACGCCTTGGCCGGAGGTGTTGGCGTGGTCGCTGAGGCTCCGCAACCTCTCGTGAAGAACTCGGCATGGTCGGTGACGGAGACGACGAAGACGAGGAAGAAGGGCGCGTTCGCCCTTGCATGAAACTGCGCACCCGCGAAGGAGAGGCGGGACGAGAGCCCACCGTCGAAGGCATCAGAGCAATCAGCGAGGGAGACGTAGCTCGGACTCTCACCAATATCTCCTTCCCTCTCGGGGTGGATGGGGAGTGGTTGTAAGGAGTCACCACCCGCTGCACCACCGGAGCCGTATTGCCACCCATGCCACTAGTAGCCTGCGGCGCGGCATCGACATCCATAGCCCCATCCTGCGGGACACCCGAAGAATTCTCATGTGCCAGGTCGTCGCCATACCCATCAGTACCATCGCCATCACCATCCCTAGCCTCCCTCTAGAAGAAAGGTCGAAACCCCGGATCTGGAACATACTGAGATGGTTGCCTACGGAATCGCAACCTGTAACCATTGAGCTTGAGAGATGCCACAACCTCCAGACAAGGATTATTAGTCTCATCCATATCTTTCTGAAGCGTCGCGAAATCACGCATAGCAATCAAAATACGCACAACACCTTGGCTTCTGAGGGAGACAAGGTAGACATCGAGAGTAGAACCAATGAGAGAACCAACAGCCCACAACCCATGGAAATGTCGAACAGTATGAGGAACACCATCAACATGAATCCAAGCTGGCTCCATGACAAAGAGCGGTCTAATATCCTCTCGTTTCCAAGAAGTAACTACAACTTGAGCTTTAACATTTGGCACCCCCATATGCATACCGTCAATCCTCGCCAAGTCGTCTGCAGAAGGAATAGCGATAAGATAGGCATTCGCCCCATGCGGAACCGCTTCCCACTTCCATTTAGCATGGCCAGGACACATTCGAGCCACCAGACTCTGAACTGCTGAAGGTGGCACCATCTCCCCTGAAACTTGCACTAGCGCCGTCGGCGCTCCCGAAGGCAACAAGTGAGGCTTGTGAACCGAGTCAAGCAGATGAAGGTTCAGTGTCGCATCATTGCCACACCCCACAAGGTAACCAACGGGCTTGGGAAGCTTCAAGATAGGACACCGCACAGTGGGGTGAGCGGCGTTGTCACAAACAAGAAAGTAGTGTATCACCTTACAGTCCTTAGTGGCATGAGAATGGACGGCACACTTCCAACAACGGCCGGCTTTTTTCACCTTAGCGACTTGTGCTCCAGCTGAAGGAGTAGCTATGACCGGCTTAGGAGGATCCGCCACAGCCGCCAAAGGCATGGTCAGCTGAGGCATGGTGGTCTGCATTGTCAAAGGCTGCGCCGCTGCAACCCCGTCCTGTACCGGCTGAGCCGGCGTAGTCAGTGCCTTCTTTTTCTTCCTTTTCTTCGCAGCCGCTTGAGCACCTTGTTGCTAGTTCTGCGGTGAGGCGCTGAAGTCACGGGCTGCACAAGGTATTGGTAGTACTGCCCATGCCCTTGAAGTAATTGCGAAGGTCCCCCCGGCTGTCCATAGTGGTTCTGGAAGGGCAGCTGATAATTGCGAAGGTCCCCCCGGCTGTCCATAGTGGTTCTGGAAGGGCAGCTGATGTGGCATCGGTGGCCGGTATTGCACCGGCAGGTGAAAGCCTTGCGGCTGCATGGGCGGCATAGGGGCCCCCTGCGGCCACCCTTGAAAGCCCGGCGGACCCGAGTACTGCTGCTGCGTCGAGGAAGCTGGGGGCGGCCGGGGCGCGGGAGCCGCATCGGCCATCGGGCGGCCGTGGCAGGAGTTGGCCGGGGCGGGACACCCGCCATGGGCGACGGCGGCGTACGCGGCGACCCACGCACAACAGCGGCGAAGGGGGGCCGCAACGCTGCAGACGCCGGCGACGATTGAGGCAGTGACGCGGTTGCTGGAGCAGGTGTAGCGCAGGTTGAGGCGGAGACGTGGTGAGGCGCAGGCGTGGCGGCGGGAGAGGTGCAGGCAACGGGCGATGTGAGCGAGGAAGTAGCGTCGATCACGGATGGTATAACGTAACTGGATGGAGCGTGGTGCAAGTTTTGGAAGGTCATAATGGCCTTCCCTAGTTTGGCCCATCTCCGATCCAGCCCGCGAAACTCACGTCCTTGATTGACGCTGCTGCCGATCGTCAACGCATGCGACGATGCACACGGAGCCGCCCGCGCCATTTCCGCCTGTGTGGCCAACGGCCGGGACTCCGCCGCGATCGACGCCGCCGCCAGGAACTCACCAAAGATGGGAGCTGGCATGACGCGACGGCGAGGGAGAGGGCCCCTCCACGGTTTGATCCACGGCATCCGAGACAGCCGCAATCCAACCGGCGACGATGACGCCGCCCTTGGTGGTGACGCCGACCTTGCGCGCTCCGCAGCCCTGCACAAAGAAGACACACACCTTCGGTGACGCCGATCTTGTCCATGCCCGTGACTCCACCGTCGGGAACCCAATCTTCATCCAGAAATCCTCCTCCACTTCCGCTCTCGACATCTCCGGCGAACACGCGGTCGGAGGCACGTCGGGAGCCAGCCCCAACCCTAGCCAAGCGACCTCCTCGGCCACCTCCCGCGTAGCCTCGACCGACTCCTCCTCTTCCTCCAGAAACACAAAACGTGATCCAAAGGGTCGCCGCTCCGTTGAGGTAGACGCCGGCGTTGGCAGCGTGGAGACGGCCGGAGGTGGCGGCGCGCTGGGCGCGAGGCCTGCCTGGACGCCCTCCGTCATCTGAGCATGACGTTCTCTATCACTCGATCCGCTTAGGGATTTAGATTCCTGTCAATGGAGTAGGATAAGGTGGCTTGGCTTGATGCTGTAGTTACTCCCGCTGGGGCTTGTAATAGCTAAACTATTCCACAGTCTGCTTATCTTGTTTCTGCTCTTCCAGGTGTAGTCTAGACTACCAAGGTATAATTGGTAGAAACACAATTAAACTCAACTGCAAATAATCTTTAGATTTTAGTTTATCTACTTAATTCATTTTAACACGTGTAAATGGCCGATGATAAGATACCAGGGCAATAGATCATACTCCTTCCTGACATGTTTATTAGGCTCACAACTAGTTTAAGGAAAAAAGTTTGACTATAAATCTAGTCAATAAAATATAAATTATATGTTATAAATATCATATCATTCACAATGTTCTTTGAATGTGAATCCAATGATATAATTTTGTGACATATAATTCATATTTTTTGACCAAATTTATGGTTTTTTTCTTAAACTATGTTTCGGCCTAATAAATCGATATGATTATTATCCCAAACTAATTTATACCATTAAACAAAATTATTTTCTCTTCCGGCCAACACAAGCTAGCACATGCCCACTGATCCTATTTCGTTTAAACAGTAATGAAGCCCAAGATAACCTAGTAAGGAGAAAAAAATTCTAAGACGGTGTGAGTTGTGGCGCTGGGGTTCCATGAGGCCCCCGCCCAAACCCTTCACTCTCTTCTCCTCTCTCCCACAGCTCTTCTTGAGAGTCTCCCGTGAGAAGCCGTGTCGATCTCGAGCCCTTCTCGCCGGATTAGCCTGCTGGAGGTGGCAAAGGAGAGGTGCTGGAGACCCTGTATATATTAGGTCTAGAGCTAGTTCATGGTTTTACCCTTGCGGCGTTTTGCATTATGCCGCTTCCACGGAGCTCCCCTTGGCTGCTCGTGAGTTGTGGTCTTGGGTCGCCGAAGATCCTCTCTGGGTGCCCTCCATGGTGGAGGTCGACGGAGAAGACCGGATCTGGTGTGAGCTTCTCTAATAAGCTCGGCGAGGCACCTTTTCTTGGTGACTTGGAGTTCTTCTATACCTTCTCTTGCTGCCATGGTGGTGCGAAGAGGAACGTGATGGGAGTTCTCGTGCTGCCTTGATTTCGTGCTTTGTGGGATCCCAAAGAAATTGCTTATTTGTTGTACATCTGGAGCTCAATCGTAGCGATCCCTCAATGGCAGTCGTCGTCCAATCGCTGCCTCTTCTAGCCGGAAGCACAGCTGCCCCAAGTTCTGGCAATTGCTGTTCTTCATCATTATTGTGCTCGATGCCAGCTCTTTGTCAACCTCTAGGACGATTTACCATCAAGGATGCCTCTTGGTTTAAGCACGGCGCCAATCTCCTGCTCTGACCCAAGTGGTGTTGTCCCCGGTGGCGATGTGAGTGGCCGTGTGGCTGCAAGTCTCAATGCTTGATCGGTGGTGATGGGCCAGATTGTAATCTAAATCATATGTTTAGGGTCCTTTTAGCAAAAAGTGAGGGCTATGTTGTAATCTCTATTTTCTTGATGTCCTACATGTATTTTGTACACCCACTTCTAAATATTAATGCAGTTTCTAGGTCCTTCGGGACTTGTCCTTTGTTTTTTTAAAACCCTCCACCGCACCGATCGCCGTTGTTGCCATTGCCACAACACAACAAGGAATAGGGTACGCAATGGGAGTGATGGCATGATGCCCGCGTGGAACGGGGCACCACCGAATATATACCTTGTGGAAACCTCATCGTTAATTGGCTGTGAAGTTCACATATTCCATATAAGGTAGTACTTCCGCTCTTTGTTAATTGTGAATGGAGAAAGTAACATATTACATAATCCCGAGTTCAATTTTCCTGGGCTCTGGGCCGGTTCGTCGTCAATTATTTAGCAATAGGGTTTCCCGTTTTTAAAGACGGAAACTGCCTCCCTGGTTGTTTGTGTGGGCGACTCCGGAGGCTCCAAGATCTCTTCCTCGGGCTCCCTCTGATCCTTCCCTCTCTCGGCTGTCGCCGCCGTTGGTGCATCGGTGGTGGTGGCACCGCCTGTAAAAGACGGGTGGGAGGGGAGGCGCATCCCGGCGGCCGTCCCTCCGCGACGGTGGTTTGGGGGCGAAGTGGGTGGCGCTGATCTGAGCATGCATTAGTGTTGAGGCAGCAGGGCGAGGTGGTGGGGCCGACCATGACAGCGCGGTGGTGCGGCCAGGCGCGGCATCCAGGGAGACGCCGACGAGGCCCTCATGGGCTCAGCCTGGACCCCATCCGGGGGTGGCTCGCGACGTGGCTCCTCGGCATGCTCTGCGTATGGTGGTCGCTAGTCTCATGTTCGGCATCCCGACGGTTCGCCTCCTCCTCGGCCTGTCAGCTGGTAGCGTGGGGGATACTAGTGCGGCTTTGAATAAAGGTGGTTGTCATAGGGTTCCAACTCATGCCAAGATGATGATCTGCCGAATGCGAGTCCCCAAATCTGGTCACCACAACACTCCACCTGCTCGGGTCGTCCCCCTCCTGGGCGACCTAGGGCGGAAACCCTAGCCGCCGCCGCCGCCGTCCTCCCCTCCTCCTCCCGCCCTCCATGTCGTCCCCGGAGGAGGCCTCGCCGGGGGGGATGGCCCCGGACCGTGGAGGGTGGTGGCGGCGCGGCCCCTCGCCGGGAGGCCGGTGATGGTGGCGGCGGCATGGCCTTGATCTGGGGGCGCAGCTCTCCTCTTCCTCGTCGCGACCTTCGGGCGGGCGGTGATGGGGGCGGCGTAGCAAACCCGGGACCTGGCGGCGCGATCCTCTCCTTCCGTCCTAGCCTCGGCATCGCCGGGCCAGCGGTGATGGAGACGGATCTCGCACTGCTCCTCCTCATGGTTTGGGACCACGGCACCAAGGGCGGCGGCCCTGGATGGCGGTGGCGCGGGGTGGCAGGTGGCGGGCGTGGTCCTAGGGTCTCTCTTGCGTGAAGAGGAAGACCTACCGAGGCCTGGACTCGTGATCTAGCCGGAGTGTTGAGTTCCGAAGGCTCGCCGAATGTAATGCTTTGTGCCTGGAGTTTGCTGGATCGGTGGTATTCGGTCGTGCGCACGCATGCTTTTATTCCGACCGTTTGTCTGGAGGAGCGGCGCGAAGCTCTTTTCTGTGTTGACATCAAGTGACTATGGATCCATGATGAAAGTCGGAAGAAGAGAAGTACATGAAGGCCGAGGGAGGACTAGCTAAGGGAGGTTCAAGTCTTCGCTGTTGAGGGACTTGCTTGGTGTTCCGGCCTCACAACAGGTATGATAGTGGGCGACAACATATGTGAAGTTCAGAGTCCTACCAGGGGAAATCCAAGGTCTGCCTTAACTGGTTGTGCCTGGCAATGACCTTGTTGGAGGCATTGTTTTGAGAGTGGGGACTATCTTCAGGTGAAAACCTAAGATCGTTGATCGGGCGACGACGGTGTTAGAGCACTGTTCCCTTCTTGAAGGCGCTTTTGGAGAGTCCGTACTTCAGGTGTTGTCTTGGCGGATGTATTGTTGTTGTTGGGAGATTTAGCGGGACTTTATTTCTTAGTTTTCTTTTCCTTTTTTTGGCTGTGTGCATCCGTAGTGCCATTAGGGTGGTGCGTTGTTGCAGAGGCTGGGTGTAATTGATATCTTTTTGATATTAATATATTCCCTTTATCGAAAAAAAATCTGGTTTTAGTGTCGTGTTTCGGAAGGCTCCGTCGGCGAACTCTATTGGGCGATTTATGCCCGTAGATTGCTAGATCGCGTGAAATTCGGTCGTGCACACCCGTGTTTTTCCTGGCTATTTGGTTTCAGAGGGAGTGATGTGAAGTTATGCTGGTTGTTACCTTCATGGAGCATGCTTTGTCATTCCATGGTGAAATCAGCCGACAGGAAATGTCATTGAGGTTAGGACTAACGATGGTGGTTCTAGTTTTTGTAGCGACAAGAAATTGGCTTGGTGTTTTATGACTTTCAACATCGGCATAAGTAGGAATATCAGCATAGAAGAAGTTCAAAGTCTTACCAAAATCCAAAGTCTGTTTGTTGAAGGCGTTGTTTTGTGATTGAGAACTTTTTTCATGGTAAAAGTCTAAGATCTCTGATTGGATTACGACGCTAGTGCACTATTTTCGTTCTGTCTTTGTGGTGTTAACACTGCTATTTGAAAGAATAGATTGCTATAGCGAAATTATTTTTAGTATATCTTTTTACTATGTTTCTAATGCTGCTAGGGCAAGACAGAGAATAGATGTAATTGCTAGGTCGGTGATGTTAATATATGCTCTTTCTCCGAAGAAAAGGATTGTAAAAGAAGCGGTGGCTTGTAATAGCAGGTGAACCGGTGACATTAATTGCGTGTCATTTCTTGTTCCAATACAGGTAGAAATGAAACGTTAAAACATATACTACTGACAAATTTACAAGCGCATTATGCATGGATCATCACTCCTTCTTGGTCTTGCCATTAGGGACACCGGCTTGGGGCTGGGCGCTAGCGGCGTCGGTTGACATCATCTTCTTGAACTCCTCGAACCCGACGCATCCGTCGCCATCCACGTCGACAGAGGCGACCATCCGCTCGCACTCCTCGGTGCTGCACCCCTCGCCGATCCGCCCCAGCACCTTGCTGAGCTCCGCCACGGAGATGCGGCCGTCGCCGTTGATGTCATAGACGTCGAAGGCGTCGCGCAGCTCCGCGTCCAGGTCGCGCTGCCCGCCGCGGGCGTGGAAGGCCGCGAACTCGCCCAGGTCGACGTAGCCGTCGCGGTCGGCGTCCAGCTCCTCCATCATCGCGCCCACCTCCCGGCCGCCCGCGGACTCGCTCGGCGGCGGCGTGATGGCGTGCGACACCGCGGCGAGCTCCGACGGGGAGATCCGCCCGTCGCCGTCCGCGTCGAAGCGGGAGAACACCTTCTTGATCTCCGCGTCGTGTCCCGTGGACAGGGACGCCGGTGGTGCCTGCGGCTTCTGCATCTGCTTCTGGCCGTTGCTCGACATGGCTATGGTCGCAAAGCTTCAAGCTTTCAAGTGGCTGTATTCAGTGGACTTGGCGATCGATGGAAGAGGACTTTGTGCGAGAGACTGAGATTGGAGTGGGCACGCTCCGGGGTATATAAATACCGGCGGGCGACACGCGCGGACGCGCCGACCATCGCCATCATTCCGGATAAAGAAGTAACTCCGCCGTGCAGAGTCATGGCCGGGGAGCGCGTTCTTCCGGTGGCGTGGGGCGGCGCGCCGGCCAGGCGTCCCTGCCCGGCGAGGGGCACGTGCACCTTTCAAAGACTTTTGGTCGGCGCTGGACGCGGATCTCGGCGGTGTGCATATGCAATTTTTCTTCCCCAGCGCCGGCAGTTTCTTCGGGGATCGAGAGAAGTCAGCAGCGTGAATCACCGGCCACGTCGACGTCGGTGGCGAGAATTGGTTGATTATTCTAGTGTGCTGGTCCGTGGAAGTTGTCGCGAGTGGCTACAGGTGGCGCCCAGGGGCAGCTCGACGAGACACATGACGACGGAGTACGGTATCTTTCGACATGGCGTGTATTTTTCAACGGAAAATTTCGTATTGCTATCACGACGCGCGCCTCCATTTCGCTAGATTTTATTCGCTACAGAAATGCAAAATAAGCTTTGCTAGCACTAGACACACGAGGTGACTACCGGCCGGACGAGTGTTCGCTCCTTGCTTTTCTTTAGTACATAACAGGCATTTAAGTGCTCGACTTTTTTGAACTAATATAAAGTCCGGACAGGTGCTGATCGAAATAGCATACAACACAACGCACACCACAAATAGAAAGTAAGAAAAAGGAAGCACGTATTGACAGTGACGATGCCCTCCTCCTTCAGACTCCAGGAGACGGCGAAGACGGAGCAGAAGATGGACACACGAACAATTCATCTCTAGGGTTGAAGAGAGCACTTTGTTTCTCTCGTTCTGGATCGGAGGACACCTCAACGTTAGTCGTTAGAGTTGCTCCCACTGGGAACTGCACAAAAGATCGGCAAGGAGCAAACACTGCACTCGGTCGTCTCGCCACAAGAAGCACACCACGCCCACCACACCGCAACAACCAAGAAGAACTGAAGAAAAAAACTGTAGCTTGGACTCGACTGTTGATGAAGAAGGTGTGTGGAGAGCGAGAACATGTAGCTACTAGTTCAAGACCAGCAACTCTGGAGAAGCGTATCGGTGCTTGTTACCAAGCTACAATCAACGAGAATGGGAACACTTCTCTTGTGCCTAGGTCCGCAAGAGTCGGCCCCGCCGGAGATCAACAACCAAAACGACCATGAGCACCCCCATAAAATACGCCAAGCCTGCCAGACCAGAGCACCGCCACCACCTTTCTAGTCACAACACCGATAGCTACCGACCCTCCATGACATGCTCACTCGTACAACCAACTTCCTAGACAGCGGTCCCAAAAGGGACACGACACCTTCAGATCTGGAGGCAAGGGCCGTTGATACCGCCCTCTTTTGCATTTTGTATCATCATAATAACAACATATATGATCATTTTGGAATGATATTTCCATTAATATACCATTGTTTATGTATTTTTAGATGATTTACGGGACTTTAATACAAAATCCCATTCATTCATATTTAATTTCTGGGAGGCAGAAAAACCACCTTTTTCGTACTTTGCTGTTTCAGGGATCTTCTGGAGTAGTCCAAATAATTCAAAAAAAATACCACGGAAGTTTTTCATCGGGAGAAGGGCTGTGGGCGAATGAAGCAAGCGAGATGAGCCACGGGGCCGAAAGAGAACAGGTGGCCTCGAGCGTCGTCTCGGCTCTTCCTTTTTATCGACGCCTCCGTTTTGCCAGAAAACCTACACCATATTTTTCAAAGATTTACAAATATGGCAACGGATGAAAGTCCTCTGCTACTCTCGGAGAGGGCAGATCCTGTTGTTCAGGAACCATTGGAGTAGCGGTAATTGAAGCCATCGTCGTCACCACTCCTCCTTGGCGTAGGGGGAGGCATCTCCATCAACATCATCCTAAACATCAGCACCATCTCCATCTCCATCACGAAGATCCACCTCGATCCCCCCATAGTTTGTGATTGCTTGAACCCTGGGTATTGTTTAAGTGTTATTTGCATGATTGAGATTGGCAACTTGTCTTTATTTGGTAGAGAGATTATATTTTCAGATTGTGTTGTAATTCATATGCCATTGATCTATATCATGTTTCATCGTTATTAGTAGCATAGGATGAATTGACAATCATTTCTATATAATATGCATAAGTATTTGTTCAAAATTTATCTTATATATGGTTCTATGATGGTTGTGTGCGAACATCGACTGCATACTACTTCACCTATATCGTATTCCAATACTTTGAGTTGCATTGGAGGGGTTTAATATCGGGGACCCATGAACTAACTGATGTGGTGGGACACCTATGTTTTAATGATTCTTACGTTTGCTCATGAAAATGGACATAGGACCCATCATAAGGAGTGTACTTGCTCATTCACTTGGATGTACCTAATTTAGGCTCCGTCCTATATGAATAAAAATTGACAACATACTTACCATATTGTTATTAATCTTTTTTCTAAGTTATCCATACCACCCTTGGGAACGCTTGTGACATATAAGTACACACACTTGAGCTTATCCTCGTGCTGCATAGAGGTTTGGGCTTTCTCTTAAAAAGCATTTACTTTATTGCAATTTACTTTTCTTGCAAATTATGTACCCAAAATACAGAACCACTTCATCTTTTACTGCTTTACTTATCAAACTTGCTACCCAATACATTCAACTCCTCATGGGTTCGACAACATTTTCTTATTGAAAGGTACTACAATTGATCTCCTGCACTTGGGGGTCATCAGCTCCCACCCAGACCGCCACCTCACGCGCCTTGCCACCCAACTAGTCGACGCCACCAAATACAACTGAAACCCGGAGTCCAAAGTCCTTTGTGCAATCCGGAGCGACGGGATTTTCGTCCCTGCCTAAACTGCCGACCACACGCCGGAGGGCAGTGGCCACCACGGGTGACATCTAGCCGAGGGGTTGGCGGAGCCAAAGCCCTACTTTCCCTGGAGTCTCCCTTGGGAGCATGACGTATACATCCAACAACAACAACAACAGCAACAACTGAAGCAACAACAGCAGCAACAACAGCAGCAACAACAGCAACAACAACAACAACAACACAACAACAACAACAACAACAACAACAACAACAACAACACCAACAACCACCAACAACAACAACAACAACAACAACAACAACAACAACAACAACAACAACAACAACAACAACAACAACACCAACAAAAACAACAACAACAACAACAACAACAACAACAACGACAACAACAGCAACAACAGCAACAACAGCAACAACAACACCAACAACAGCAGCAACAACAACCCACAAGGTTCTAGCAACATGGCATGCAAGCTTCCACGCGGCTCTTTCCATGGCTAGTTCTTTGGTGATACTCCAGTCCTTCTGATCTCACTATACAGACTCCTCCCATGTCAATTTTGGTGTACCCCGTCCTCTCTTGACATTATCAACACACTTTAGCCGTCCACTATGCAACGGAGCTTCTGGAGGCCTGCGCTAAATATGCCCAAACCATCTTAGACGATGTTGGACAAGCTTCTCTGCAATCGGTGCTACCCCAACTCTATCTCGTATATCATCATTCTGGACTCGGTTCTTCCTTGTTTGGCCACACATCCATCTCAACATGCGCATCTCCGCCACACCTAACTGTTGAACATGCCGCCTTTTAGTCGGCCAACACTCAGCGCCATACAACATTGCGAGTCGAACCGCCATCCTATAGAACTTGCCTTTTACCTTTTGTGGCACTCTCTTATCACAAAGAATGCCGGAAGCTTGGCGCCACTTCATCCATCCGGCTTTGATCCGGTGGTTCACATCTTCATCAATATCCCCATCCTTGTGTAGGATTGACCCCAAGTATCGAAAGGTGTCCTTCTGAGGCACCACCTATCCATCCAAGCTAACCTCCTCCTCCTCCTCCTCGTGCCTAGTAGTACTAAAACCGCACATCATGTACTCAGTTTTAGTTCTACTAAGTCTAAAACCTTTCGATTCCAAGGTTTGTCTCCATAGTTCTAACTTCCTATTGACCCCCGTTCGACTATCATCGATTAGGACCACATCATCCGCAAAGAGCATGCACCATGGGATACCTCCTTATATATCCCTTGTGACCTCATCCATCACCAAATCAAATAGATAAGGGCTCAAAGATGACCCTTGGTGTCGTCCTATTTTAATCGGGAAGTCATCAGTATCGCCATCTCTTGGTCGAACACTTGTCACAACATTATCTTTCATGTTGATACATTGCAAACGTATCTATAATTTTTGATGCTCCATGCTTGTTTTACACCAATTTCTATATGTTTTGTTTACGCTTCGTGGACCTTTTATGCATTTTCCGGAACTAACCTATTGACAAGATGTCACAGTGCCAGTTCCCTGTTTTCTACTGTTTTTGTATTCCAGAAAAGTTGTATAGGAAATATTCTCAGAATTGGACGAAACGAAAGCCAAAGTTCCTATTTTACTGTAACAAAGATGGAGTTCAGAGGGCAGACGAAGAAGTGCCAGGAGGCGGCCACGCCATGCCTAGGTGCGGCCCAGCCCCTGGCCGCGCCTAGGCATAGTGTGGGTGCCTCGGGCGCCCACCGACCTCGCCATTCCTCCTATTTATTCATCTGATCGGGAAAAACCTAAATACCCGAGCCTCCATCCACTAAAAGTTCCGTCGCGGCCGCCATCGCCGACCCTAGCTCAGGAGGGTTCTGAAGCTCTTCCCGGCACCTTCCGGAGAGGGAGATCATCACCGGAGGCCTCTACATCGCCATGCATGCCTCCGAAGTGATGCTTGAGTAGTTCATATCTGGACTACGGGTCCATAGCAGTAGATAGATAGTTGTCTTCTCCAATTTATGCTTCATGTTTCGATCTTGTGAGCTACCTATCATGATCAAGATCATCTTTATGTAATGCTACATGTTGTGTTTGTTGGGATCCGATGAATATTGAATACTATGGTTGAGATTGATTATATACTTGTCATATGTTATTTTTTTATCTTGCATGCTCTCCGTTGCTAGTAGATGCTCTAGCCAAGTATGTGCTTGTGACTCCAAGAGGAGTATTTATGCTCGATAGTGGGTTCATGCCTCTAGTAGTCTGGGAGAGTGACAATAACTTCTAAGGTTGTAGATGTGCTGTTGCTACTAGGGAGAAAACAACAATGTTTTGTCTAAGGATAATTCTATTGTTTACTTTACACACTTTGCTTAGTGCAATAATCTGTTGCTTGCAACTTAATACTGAAAGGGGTGCGGACGCTAACCGAAAGGTGGATTATTAGTCATAGACGCGGTTGGATTACGGTCTATGTATCATGTTGTAATGCCCAAATGAATCTCATAGCAATCATCTTGTCATGTATGGTCTTTATTCTGTCAATTGCCCAGCTATAATTTGTTCACCCATCATGTTATTTATCTTTATGGAGAGACACCTCTAGTGAACTGTGGACCCCGGTCCTTTATTTTACACTGATAAAACCATCTACTGCAAACATCTGTTCTGTTTATTTATTGCGAACACTGTTCTCTTTATTTCACTGCAAACAAACATCTCTTTCCACACTATACGGTTAATCCTTTGTTTTTAGCAAAACCGGTGAGATTGACAACCTCACTGTAAGTTGGGGCAAAGTATTTTGGTTGTGTTGTGTGCAGGTTCCACGTTGTGTCTGATGCCGGTAGTGCACCCTGCCAAAAGTCAGCTAGCAACACCTTATGATTTCTTTCTCCCTGGTTGATTAAACATTGGTTTCTTACTGAGGGAAAACTTGCTACTGTTCTCATCATACCTTCCTCTTGGGGTTCCCCAACAGTATGCTCTGCACTCATCAAGCTAATTTTCTGGCGCCGTTGTCGGGGAGTAATCAAGCACTCGATCAAGCCTGTCAACCGCCATCAAAGTAATTTTCTGGCGCCGAAGAGGATTTCTGCAAGGGGAGTCTCTCATCTCCAATCTCTTTACTTTGTTATTGTTTTGCTTAGTTTATTTTACTTTGTCTTGTTTGCTTCATTATATAAAAAACACACAAAAAAATAGTTACTTTTATAGTTGTTATTTTGTTGCTAGCTCATTATGTTGATCCCTAAGTACGTTCTGAAAGACTTATCAATAGGTAGTGGTTCTATAATTGGGAGATATAACATTGAAGAATTGTTTAATCATGTTAGTAAGCACAAAGATATTGAGGATAGATCCTTAGTAGAACTTGCTCCTAATTATGAAAATGCTGCAGCTTATTTAGTTAAAATGTTCGAGGCTAGGTTTGTTAACCTTAACCCCATAATGCAGCAAATGTTTCTTAAGCTTCATGAAGTTGAGGATGATGAAAAGAGAGATTTTATTCTGGAAACTTTGTTTAAACAATTTAGAGATGTTGTTATAAAAGCTAGGAAAGTCTTTGATCGGTTTAAGATGCTAGGCTCATGTGTAGATGTTATTGGTACACTTGAAAAGATAGAAAAAACCAAACCTGAAAATAGGGAGAAAATCAAAATACCAATACCTTTCAAACTCGTAGGAATGCATGAAGCTTTGGAAAAGAATTTTGATTGGATTGTTCCTGAAAACCCATTTGATGAAAGTAGTGAACCTAAGAGTGTTGAGAGAGGGTCTTCTAAAACTTATATGGATAAAATACAATTCCTTGTTGAAATGGCTTCTGGCATTGATCTTGATGCTTCTTCACTTTAAAATACTTGATTCAAATTTTTTGCGCCAAGCTGAAAGGCATTAAAGAAAAGCACTCTTGGGAGATAACCCATGTTTTATTTCTGTAATTTTTATTTTGTTGAGTCTTGGAAGTTGTTACCTCTGTAATAACCTCTCCTTATCGTTTTTATTTCCTTTTTGTGCTAAGAATAGCCTCTAATAGGAAGAGGGTAAGATTTGGGGAAGTTGCTGTCCTAAAACAGATTCTATGCTGTCACCAAAAAATTCGTATTCCGAGCCAGAACATCATTTTGAGCTGAATTTTTTTGAGCATATGCCCCAGGTTATTATCTAACTTTTGTTAGTTATGCACTTTTCGATTTGAGCAACATAGGATTTTCAAAAAAATCGATCTTTACCTGTTGTTCTGTTTTGACAGATTTCTGCCACTATTTGCATTTGTCTCTTAATGTTTTTATTTTTGAGTTCTTTTGAGAGAAAGAGCTTTTTGAAGAAGTTGCTACAGTATCCAATATTTTAATGGATGTTTTACTTATGTTAGAATTGAACCAAAGTGGATTTGTTATTTTGATTGCACTAATGCTGCTAATGAAAATTGTGTGAAGTTTTGTATGAAGAAAGTTTTCAAGTGTAGGGAGAGAAGAATGATGTAATGAGATGAAGAATGGACAAAAGCTCAAGCTTGGGATGCCCATGTCACCCCAAGAAATATCTAAGAGGTACAAACGTCAAAGCTTGGGGATGCCTTGCCTTCTTCATCAACAAATTATCAGGTCATCTTTCAAGACGCTATATTTTTATTGCTTCATATGCTATGTGTTGTTCTTGGAGCGTATTTATTTTTATTTTTTAGTTTTATTTAGTTTTGTTTGCTGTAGCATATGGTTGGATCCCAGCATATTTGTTTTGGAGAATGACACACTCCGTTTGAATTGCATAGAACACTCTAGTTTTCACTCCTATTGTTCTCGAGTGTTCTCTTTTGCTAGTACTGCGTTTAGCTCTTGTTTTCCACTAGTATTTTGTTCAGAGCTTGTTAGTTTTCTTTAGCAAGGTATGATTAGCTCTCTAGTCTTTATTGATTATTATCTATGAGAGTAGTTTCAAATAAATTGATTGGTGTTGTAGACGAGTAAAATGTTTCATGCTCATAGTGATGCAAAAGGGAGCTTGTTTAGACTGTGGCATAGACCTTGGCATGTCATGTTGGATGTTATTTTAATCATATGCTTAGTATTTATTATTGTAGCATGACTTGTCTCAAATAACTGAGAGTGCTTAATGTGTCATTGAAAGAATCATGTGTTGTTTCCATCATACAAAGCATAATATTGTGGTATTCTCCTTTGATGCTTTATTGGGTTGACTTGGCACATGCTTATACCATGTTATGACTACAAACCAGTCACCTAAAGCCTCTATGATCATTTAGTTTTTGACTTGTAATATCACTTTATGCTTTGATTAATAATGTTTTGTCGCTATGCATGATTATGGCCATTATTGCTCTCTTAGTTGGTCGCTCCCAGTCTTTTGCTAGCCTTCGCCTGTACTGAGTATGAGCTCTACTCGTGCATCCAACTCCCAAAAACCAAAGTTTGCCAATTGTGTCCACCATACCTACCTATATGTGGTATATCACTGCCACTCCAAAGTGAATTGCTTGTGTGCTACCTTTAAACCTTCAAAAATTATTACTTGTTTTGTGTTCCTGTTTTAAGTCATGAGGAAGTGTTGAATGCTTTATTATCTCTTTCATGTTTATTTTGGCTTCACACCTTGACTAGCATGCATAATGTGCTAGTCCCTAATATTGCAAAGAGAGCAGGCGCGGGTGCCCAACCCACTAAATATAAATTGAACCAATAACCAAAATCTCCTAACACTATGTATTTGAGAAATCATGAACTTAGCTTGTTTAAACAAAGGAGAGGAGGAACTTTATTGTTCTCTCTATGGGAGCCGCTCTTGAAGCCATTAAAAATGAAAGGATGATAGATCATTTGATGCGATTCGTTGACATAGACATACATATCTCTCAAAATATATTTTCAACACCTCTATTGTATTCAAAATAAAAAGCTCTATCACATGAGTAATCTTGCTTCCCTCTGCGCAGGGCCTTTCTTTTACTTTTATGTTGAGTCTTCATCTTCTTACTTTATTGACCCATTAAGAGAGCATAGTTTTCATTCTGAGTATAATGTGCATAGTCCCAAAATTTATTATTGATTGATTCATGATTATGTTATTGCTTATTCTCAAATTACTTGTATCTAGTCACCCTTTGAAATTTAAAGGTGTCCTGGCATTTATGTTTTGCTACTTCATAAAGGACAAGCTGAATACCACTTTGCTATGTTTCCTCTATGCTCAAAAACAAACAGTTGCTTTGAGTGCACAATTATTCATGATCTTTTGTTTGAGTTACTTCTCATGTTGTAACATAGTTGCTAAGTTCTATTGTTAGAATTATGTCTATCATGCCTATGTTTAGAGTACTTTGATCCCAGCTCACAATGCTTTTACAATAAACTTGATCAAGAATGTGTTGGCTTCATGTCACCTCAAAAATTATTTTTGTTATCACTTACCTACCCGAAGACGAGCAGAAGTTAAGCTTGGGGATGTTGATACGTTGCAAACGTATCTATAATTTTTGATGCTCCATGCTTGTTTTACACCAATTTCTATATGTTTTGTTTACACTTCGTGGCACTTTTATGCATTTTTTGGAACTAACCTATTGACAAGATGCCAGCGCCTCTGTTTTGTTTTTGTATTTCAGAAAAGTTGTACAGGAAATATTCTCGGAATTGGACGAAACGAAAGCCGAAGTTCTTATTTTACTGTAACGAAGACGGAGTCCAGAGGGCAGACGAAGAAGTTCCAGGAGGAGGCCACGCCATGCCTAGGCGCGGCGCAGCCCCTGGCCACGCCTAGGCATGGTGTGGGCCCCTCGGGCGCCCACCGACCTCGCCCTTCCGCCTATTTATTCATCTGATCGGGAAAAACCTAAATACCCAAGCCTCCATCAACGAAAAGTTCCTTCGAGGCCTCCATCACTGACCCTAGCTCGGGAGGGTTCTGAAGCTCTTCCAGGCACCCTTCCGGAGAGGGAGATCATCACCGGAGGCCTCTACATCGCCATGCCTGCCTCCGAAGTGATGCGTGAGTAGTTCATCTGGACTACGGGTCCATAGCAGTAGCTAGATGGTTGTCTTCTCCAATTTATGCTTCATGTTTAGATCTTGTGAGCTGCCGATCATGATCAAGATCATCTTTATGTAATGCTACATGTTGTGTTTGCTGGGATCCGATGAATATTGAATACTATGGTTGAGATTGATTATATACTTGTCATATGTTATTTGTGATCTTGCATGCTCTCCGTTGCTAATAGATGCTGTGACCAAGTATGTGCTTGTGACTCCAAGAGGGAGTATTTATGCTCGATAGTGGGTTCATGCCTCTAGTAGTCTGGGAGAGTGACAATAACGTCTAAGGTTGTAGATGTGTTGTTGCTACTAGGGAGAAAACAACAATGCTTTGTCTAAGGATAATTCTATTGTTTACTTTACAAACTTTGCTTAATGCAATAATCTGTTGCTTGCAACTTAATACTGAACGGGGTGCGGACGCTAACCGGAAGGTGGATTATTAGTCATAGACGCAGTTGGATTATGGTCTATGTATCATGTGGTAATGCCCAAATGAATCTCATAGTAATCATCTTGTCATGTATGGTCTTTATTCTGTCAATTGCCCAGCTGAAATATTTTCACCCAGCATGTTATTTATCTTTATGGAGAGACACCTCTAGTGAACTGTGGACCCCGGTGATGGTGCTCCGGTGATGGCGGCAGACAATCTTGGTGGCGGATGTTGTGGAAGCGGTTAGGAAACCCCAAGAGGAAGGTGTGATGAGCACCGCAGCAAGTTTTCCCTCAGTACAAAACCAAGGTTTAATCGTCTAGTAGGAGAAAGGCGTGACTTCTAAAGGTGTTGCTAGCTGACTAGCAGCAGGGCGCACTACCGACATCAGCAACAACGTGGAACCTGCATACAACACAACCAAAGTACTTTGCCCCAACTTACTGTGAGGTTGTTAATCTCACCGGTTTGCTGAACACAAAGGATTAGACGTATCGAGTGGAAAGAGATGTTTGCAGTAATTAAAGAGAGCAGAGCTTTACAGTAAGTAAAAGAACAGGATTGCAGTGGTTGAATTTATCAGTGTAAAGGAAAGGACCGGGGTCCACAGTTCACTAGAGGTGTCTCTCCATAAAGATAAATAGCATGTTGGGTGAACAAATTACAGCTGGGCAATTGACAGAATATCGACCATACATGACAAGATGATTACTATGAGATTCGTTTGGGCATGACAACATAATACATAGACCGTAATCCAACTGCGTCTATGGCTAATAATCCACCTTCCGGTTATCGTCCGAACCCCTTCGAGTATTAAGTTGCAAGCAACAGATTGTCGCATAAAGCAATGTGTGTAAAGTAAACAATAGAATTACCCATTGTTGTTTTCTCCCTAGTAGGAACAGCACATCTACAATCTTAGAAGTTATTGTAACTCTTCCAGAAATCTAGAGGCATGAACCAACTATCGAGCATAAATACCCTCTCTTGGAGTCACAAGCATCTACTTGGCTAGAGTATCTACTAGCAACGGAGAGCATGGAAGATCACAAATAACATATGACATGAATATATAATCGACCTCAACATAGTATACAATATTCATCGGATCCCAGCAAACACAACATGTAGGATTACATAAGGATGATCTTGATCATGTAGGGCAGCTCACAAGATCTAAACATGAGGCACAAATTAGAGAAGGCAACCATCTAGCTACTGCTATGGACCCATAGTCCAGGGATGAACTACTCACGGAGGCGGCGGCATGTAGATGCCTCCGCGATGATTCCCCCTCCGGGTGCAGAAGAGCTTAAAAACCCCGAGATGGGTTCTGCAATGGCGGCGACGGAACTTTTGTGGATGGAGGCTCGGGTATCCAGGGTTTTCCGAGATCGTGAATAAATAGGCGGAGGGCGATGTCGTGGAGGCCAGGGTGGCCCACATCACCCCTAGGCGCGGGCCAGGAGGCCGTACCTAGGTGTGCCGCTGCTGCCCCCTTCGACTCCCTCCGACTCTGTCTTCGTTACGGTAAAATATTGACTTCGGCTTTGTTTCGTCCAATTCCGAGAATATTTCCTGTACAACTTTTGAAATACAAAAACAGCACAAAACAGGGAACTGGCACTGTGGCATCTTGTTAATAGGTTAGTGCCGGAAATCTTATAAAAGTGCATCAAAGTGTAAGCAAAACATATATGAATTGGTGTAAAACAAGCATGGAGCATCAAAAATTATAGATACGTTTGAGACATATCAAGCATCCCCAAGCTTAACTCCTGCTCGCCCTCGAGTAGGTAAGTGATAAAAATAATTTTTGAGGTGATATGAAGCCAACACAATCTTGATCAAGCATTGTAAATCATTGTGAGCTAGGATCTAAGTACTCTAAATATAGTCATGATAGATACAATTCAATAGAACTTAGAAACTTTGTTATAACATGAAAAGTAACTCAAACAATGGATCATGAATAATAGTACATTGAAAGCAACTGTTTGTTTATGAGCATAGAGTAAACATAACAAAGTGGTACTCAACATGTCCTTTATGGAGTAGCAAAACATAAATGCTAGGACACCTTTAAGGTTAAGAGGGTGACTAGATACAAGTAATTTAAGAACAAGCAATAGCACAATCATGAATCAATCAATAATAATTTTAGGACTAAGGACATTGCACTAAGAATGACAACTATGCTCTCTTAATTGGTGCATCAAGTAGAAGATGATGAATCAACATAAAAGTAAAAGAGAGACTCTTTGCAGAGTAAGCAAGATTAACAAGTTTTATAAACCTTCCAAAAAGTATGATACTTATTAGCTTTGAGGTCTCATTGCCCCTGTCATAAGCATCTTGAATGGTTAAAGTTAATGTGAATAAAAAATGAGCTATATGCTTGCAAATCACAAGTTGAAAATCTCATGCCCCTTGAATACAAGTACCTAAACCTCATGCTACTCAACTTAGGTCCCAAATAAGTTCTTGTCATTGTAAGTATACATGTATCATCGAGTACTCTTGTAGGAGTAATCCCATGCCAAAATGACAAGACAAACAGACAATGAGCATCTCAGCAATTTTTTATTTACTATTGGTATAGCTTTTTATTGAAAATGCTTCATAGAATGCTCACTATGGTTCGCTGTAAATTTCCACCATGAATGATGCATGGCTTAGATTAGCGGCCCAGGCGTTTCCCTAACTCATATACAAACTCCATGGACTTACAAGTTTCTGTTTTATTTCGCACCGCTAGGCATCCATAAACTAAAGAACATGACATCAACTAAATATAAGTGCAATGTTGAAAGTGTTCCCCATGAATGCATAGTTATACTAACTCCCAACTTGCAATTTGCAAACATATAAACTTCATAAGATAGGCACAATGATCAAGTTTATTAAGTGCAAGAAAGTAAATGTGCCATCAAGTTCGTGAGAGCTTTACTGACTAATTTTCTCATGCCAAAATTTAATTTGGAAGATAAAAAAAACATGATGAATTACTTGGAATAGCAATAATGCTAGTAAGTAGATATGGTGGACACAATTGGGAAACTTTGGTTATTGGTGGTTGGATGCACGATTAGAGTACATACTCAGTACATGCGGAGGCTAGCAAAAGACCGGGAGCGACCAACTAAGAGAGCAATAGTGGCCATAATCATGCATAGCGACAAAACATTATCAATCAAAGCATGAAGTGATATTACAAGTCAAAAACTAAATGACCATAGATGCTTTAGTTGACTGGTTATTGTCATAACATGGTATAAGCATGCGCCAAGTCAACCCAATAAAGCATCAAAGGAGAATACCACAATATTATTCTTTTATGATGGAAACAACACATGATTCTTTCAATGACATATTATGCACTCTCAGACATTTGAAACAAGTCATGCTACAACAATTAATACTAAGAATGTGACAAGAATAACATCCAACATGACATGCGAAAGTCTATGCCACAGTCTAGACAAGCTTCCTTTTGCATCACTATAGTCATGAAATATTTTACTCGTATCCAAGACCAATCAACTTATTTGAAATAGCTCTCAGAGATGAAATAAATTATGGACCAGAGAGCTAATCATACACAAATAAAGAATAATAATGAGCTCTGAACAAAATTCAAGTGAAATAACAAGAGGTAAATTTAGTACCAGAAAACTAGAACACTCGCAGAACAATAACAGCGAAAACTAGAGCGTTCTATGCAATTAAAATGGAGCGGGTCTTTCTCCAAAACAAATGTGCGGGATCCAACATATGATACAGTAAACAAAAAAAAAAAAAAAAAAATAAAGACGCTCCAAGAACAACACATAGCGTATGAAGCAATAAAAATATAGCGCATAGAAAGATGACCTATTGCTTTGTTGATGAAGAGGGGATGCCTTGGGCATCCCCAAGCTTTGACGCTTGTACCTATTTGATATTTCTTGGGGTGCATGGGCATCCCCAAGCTTGAGCTTTTTTCCGTTCTTCATCCCATCACATCATTCTTCTCTCCCTACACTTGAAAACTTCCTTCATACAAAACTTCACACAATTCTCTATTAGCAGCATTAGTTCAATCAAAATAAACAAATCCACTTGGGTTCAGTTATAATATATATCAAACATCTATTAAAGCATTAGATATTGTAGCATCCTTTCAAAAAGCTCTTTGATCAAAAGAACTCAAAAAGAAAGAGATTTAAGAGGTAATGCAAATAGTGCAGAAATCTGTCAAAACAGAACAGCAGGTAAAGATCGATTTTTTCGAAAATCCTCTATTACTCATCTCGAAAAGTGGCAAACTAACGAAATTTAGATAATAACCTGCGGCATATGCATAAAAAATGGCAGCTCAAAATTCCGCTCTGGCTATTTTTACGAATTTTTATGGTAACAGCACAGAATCTGTTTTCAGGGCAGCAACTTCCCAAATCTTACTTTCTTCCTATTATGGGCTATTCTTGGCACAAAAACGAAATAAAAATGATAAGGAGATGTTATTACAGAGGTAATAACTTCCAAGACTTAACAAAAGAAAAATTACAGTAAATAAACATGGGTTATCTCCCAAGAGAGCTTTTATTTAACGCCTTTCAGCTAGGCGCAGAAAAAGAGCGATCATCAAGTATTACCAAGTGAAGAAGCATAAACATCATAATTTATTCTAATAATAGAGTCATAAGGTAACTTGTTTTTTTCCGAGGGAAGTGTTCCATACCTTTCTTGAGTGGGAATTGATATTTAATAATCCCATCTCTCATATCAATATCAGCACCAACAGTTCTAAGAAACGGTCTTCCCAATATAATTGGACAAGAAGCATTGCATTCAATATCCAAAACAACAAAATCAACAGGGAAAAGGTTATTATTAACCATAATAAGAACATTATCAACTCTCCCCAAAGGTTTCTTTGCAGCAATATCAACAAGATGAACATCCAAATAACATTGTTCCAACGGTGGCAATTCAAGCATATCATAGATTTTTCTAGGCATAACAGAAATACTTGCACCAAGATCACATAAAGCATTGCAATCAAAGCCATCTATTTTCATCTTAATGATGGTCTCCTAGCCATGTTCTAACTTTTTAGGAATAGAAGCTTCACGCTTTAATTTCTCTTCTCTAATTTGCATAAGAGCATTTGTAATGTGCTTTGTAAAAGCCATATTTATAGCACTAGCATTAGGACTTCTAGCAAGCTTTTGTAAGAAATTAATTAATTCAGAGATATTGCAATCATAAAAATTAAAGTCATTTTTATCAAAGGTAAAAGGACTCTTGTCTCCCATACTCCGAAAAATTTCAGCACACTTATCAGGAGCAGTTTTAGTGGTTCTAGGCAATTTTGTAGAAGGAGCGGGGACTTTTCCTACACCAATTATTTTACCATTAATAGTAGGAGAGTGGATAGCATTTGAAACTTTATTACTACTAGTGGTGGTGATGGTACAAATTTTAGTCAAATTATTATTTCTAGCAATTTCATCTTCTCTTTCCCACCTAGCATGCAATTCCGTCAACATCCTAACATTTTCATCAATTCTAACTTGAATGGAATTCAATGTTTTACTTTCTTTAACATCATGAGGAAACACTTTTAATTTAAAAAAAAATCAACATCATGAGCAAGGCTATCAACTTTAGAAGCAAGAATATCAATTTTTCCTAGCTTTTCCTCAGTAGTTTTATTGATAGCAGTTTGTTTACTAATAAAATCCTTAAGCATGACTTCAAGATCAGAGGGTGCATTTTTATTATTGCTGTAGGAATTACCATAAGAGTTGCCATAATCATTACCATTATTAGAAGGATATGGCCTATAATTGTTGCTACCAAAATTATTCCTATAAGCATTGTTGTTGAAATTGTTATTTTTAATGAAGTTCACATCAACATGCTCTTCTTAAGCAACCAAAGAAGCTAACGGAATATTATTTGGATCAACGTGAGTTTCACCATTAACAAGCATAGACATAATAGTATCAATTTTATCACTCAAGGAGGAGGATTCTTCGACAGAATTTACCTTCGTACCTTGTGGAGCTCTCTCGGTGTGCCATTCGGAATAATTTATCATCATATCATCAAGTAGTTTAGTTGCAACCCCCAAAGTAATAGACATAAAGGTACCTCCAGCAGCTGAATCCAGGAGATTTCTTGAAGAAAAATTTAGTCCTGCATAAAAAGTTTGGATGATCATCCAAGTAGTCAGTCAATGAGTGGGACAATTCTTTACCAAAGATTTCATTATTTCCCAAGCTTGATCAACATGTTCATTATCAAATAGTCTAAATTTCATTATGTCGATTCTCAAAGATATAATCTTAGCAGGAGGATAATATTTTCCAATAAAAGCATCTTTGCATTTAATCCAAGAATCAATACTATTTCTAGGCAAAGATAGCAACCAATCTTTAGCTCTACCTCTCAAAGAGAAAGGAAACAATTTCAGTTTTATAATGTCACCATCTACATCCTTATATTTTTGCATCTCACAAAGTTTAACAAAATTAGTAAGGTGAGAAGCGGCATCTTCAGTACTAACACCAGAAAATTGCTCTTTCATAACAAGATTTAATAAAGGGGGTTTAATTTCATAGAAGGCTGCTTCGGGAGCAGGTGGATTAATATGTGTACAAATAAAATCATTGTTGTTGGTGCTAGTAAAGTCACACAACTTAGTATTTTTAGCGAAACCCATTTTAGCAAAATTAAAACTAAACAACAAAAATAATAGCTATAAAAGAAACTATTTTTGTGTTTTTGATATAATAAAGAAAACAAGACAAAATAAAATAAACTAAGCAAAACTATAACAAAGTAAAGAGATTGGTGATGAGATACTCCCCTTGCAGAAATCCTCTTTCTCCCCGGCAACGGCGTCAGTAAATCTTGCTGAGCACAGATTGCCGTGGGAGTTAGTAATCTCTGTGGTGTAACTTTACTTCAGATCCCCGGCAACGGTGCCAGAAAATCTTGATGGTGCTCCGGTGATGGCGCTAGAGAATCTTGGTGGCGGATGTTGTGTAAGCGGTTGGGAAACCCCAAGAGGAAGGTGTGATGAGCTCAGCAGCAAGTTTTCCCTCAGTACGAAACCAAGGTTTAATCGACCAGTAGGAGAAAGACATGACTTCTGAAGGTGTTGCTAGCTGACTAGTGGCAGGGCGCACTACCGGCAACACACGTGGAACCTGCACACAACACAAGCTTTGCCCCAACTTACTGTGAGGTTGTCAATCTAATCGGTTTGCTAAACACAAATGATTAGACGTATCGAGTGGAAAGAGATGTTTGCAATAATTAAAGAGAACAGAGCTGTGCAGTAAGTAAAAGAACAGGATTGCAGTGCTTGAATTTATCGGTGTAAAGAAAGGACCGGGTCCACAGTTCACTAGAGGTCTCTCCATAAAGATAAATAGCATGTTGGGTGAACAAATTACAGCTGGGCAATTGACAGAATATCGACCATACATGACAAGATGATTACTATGAGATTTGTTTGGGCATTACAACATAATACATAGACCGTAGTCCACAAGCATGGAGCATCAAAAAATATAGTTACGTTTGAGAAGCAGTTGGATTACGGTCTATGTATTATGTTGTAATGCCCAAACAAATCTCATAGTAATCATCTTGTCTTGTATGGTCGATATTCTGTCAATTGCCCAGCTGTAATTTGTTCACCCAGCATGCTATTTATCTTTATGGAGAGACACCTCTAGTGAACTGTGAACCCCGGTCCTTTCTTTACACCGATAAATTCAACCACCGCAATCCTGCTCTGTTATTACCAAAGCTTTGTTCTCTTTAATTACTGCAAACATCTCCTTCCATGATACATTTAATCATTTGTGTTCAGCAAACCGGTGAGATTGATAACCTCACTGTAAGTTGGGGCAAAATATTTTGGTTGTTTTGTGTGCAGGTTCCACGTTGTTGTACGCGAGTGCGCCGCCACTAGTAGCTAGCAACACCTGCATAAGTCACGCCTTTCTCCTACTGGTTGATTAAACCTTGGTTTCTTACTAAGGTAAAACTTGCTACTGTGCTCATCATACCTTCCTCTTGGGGTTCCCCAACAGTGTGAAGTCAGCGTTATGATAAGCACCATCAAGCTCTTTTTCTGGCGCCGTTGCCGGGGAGAAAGAGGATTTCTGCAAAGGAAGTCTCTCATCTCCAATCTCTTTACTTTGTTATAGTTTTGTTTAGTTTATTTTATTATTTCTTGTTTGCTTTATTATATAAAAAACTCAAAAAAATTAGTTTCCTTTTATAGTTGTCTTTATATCAAAAACACAAAAAAATTAGTTTCTATTATAGCTATTATTTCTGTTGCTTCGTTTTAATTCTGCTAAAATGAGTATTCCTGAAGTTGAGGTTCGTTCTTTTAAGCAACAAGGGGGAGAAAGTTTGAAAGATGCTTGGTATAGAATAAGTAATGCTCATCATAGATGTACTAAAAAGTATTCTACCATGATCCTCCTTAGAAATTTTTATGTTGGTTTATCTAGCTTGAATAGATATGCGTTGGATACTCTCACGGGGGATAATTTTCTGGGTACTCCGGCTTTGGAAGCCTGCAATTTAATTGAAAGCTTGGTAGGAATCCCACCTACTAATGTTGTTAAAACTGAGAACACTTTGGAAGATGTTATAGAAAGACTAAGCTCTCTAGAGGAAAGTTTGCGAAATTGCCTTGATAATACTAGCCAAATTAATGAATCAATAGAAAGTATCAATAAAAGAATCACTGTTTTAGAGGCTAGCAATATCCATGATAGTATAAACCTTAGGATTGGTAAACTAGAGGAGGCTATGGAAACTTTAAGTTCAACCTTTTACTCTCTTGGGTTTAAGAAGGAGAAAGCTTTTGTGGGAAAAGAGCAAAAATTCATATATGTTCCCAAGGTAACTAAACCAAAACCCCATAATATGTTTAAAAATGATAAAACTTTTGGTACAACTAAGTGTGGTTTACATGTTGAATCATCTCCAGGGGTGTCTAAAGTGCCTATTTTGACAAGTTGTGTTTTAGAGGAAGTGATTGATGTTGATGCTTCTTCACTTGATAATAATTGATGCTCGCTCTTTTTCTGCGCCTAGCTGAAAGGCGTTAAAGAAAAGCACTCTTGGAAGAAAACCCATATTTATTTTCTGTAATTTTTCTTTTTGTTGTGTCTTGGAAGTTATTACCTCTGTAATAACCTCTCCTTATCATTTTTATTTCATTTTTGTGCCAAGAATAGCCTCTAATAGGAAGAAAGTAAGATTTGGGGAAGTTGCTGTCCTAAAAACAGATTTTGTGCTGTTAACATAAAAAATCGTACAAATATCCAGTGCGGAATTTTGAGCTGCCATTTTTTATGCATATGCCCCAGGTTATAATCTAACTTTCGTTAGTTGACCACTTTTCGAGATGAGCAACAGAGGAATTTTGAAAAAATCGATCTTTACCTGCTGTTCTGTTTTGACAGATTTCTGCATTATTTGCATTTGCCTCTTAAATCTCTTTCTTTTTGAGTTCTTTTGATCAAAGAGCTTTTTGAAGAGTTGCTACAGTATCTAATGCTTTAATAGATGTTTGATATATGTTAGAACTGAACCCAAGTGGATTTGTTTATTTTGATTGAACTAATGCTGCTAATAGAGAATTGTGTGAAGTTTTGTATGAAGGAAGTTTTCAAGTGTAGGGAGAGAAGAATGATGTGATGAGATGAAGAATGGAAATAATCTCAAGCTTGGGGATGCCCCTGCAGCCCAAGAAATATTCAAGAGGTACAAGCGTCAAATCTTGGGGATGCCCAAGGCATCCCCTCTTCATCAACAAAGCAACATGTCATCTTTCTATGCGCTATATTTTTATTGCTTCATACGCTATGTGTTGTTTTTGGAGCGTCTTTATTTTTGTTTTTTGTTTTATTTTGTTTTGTTTGCTGTATCATATGTTGGATCTCGGCACATCTGTTTTGGAGAAAGACCCGCTCCATTTTGATTGCATAGAACGCTCTAGTTTTCGCTATTATTGTTTTGCGAGTGTTCTAGTTTTCTAGTACTGCGTTTAGCTCTTGTTCTTTCACTTGAATTTTGTTCAGAGCTCATTAGAATTCCTTATTTATGTATGATTATCTCTCTGGTCCATATTGTATTTCATCTCTGAGAGCTATTTCAAATAAGTTGATTGGTGTTGGAGACGAGTAAAATATTTCATGACTATAGCGATGCAAAAGGAAGCTTGTCTAGACTGTGGCATACAATTTGGCATGTCATGTTGGATGTTATTCTTGTCATATGCATAGTATTTATTGTTGTAGCATGATTTGTCTCAAATGGCTGAGAGTGCATAATGTGTCATTGAAAAAATCATGTGTTGTTTCCATCATAGAAGCATAATATTGTGGTATTCTCCTTTGATGCTTTATTGGGTTGACTTGGCGCATGCTTATACCATGTTATGAGTATAATCAGTCAACTAAAGCCTCTATGATCATTTTGTTTTTGACTTGTAATATCACTTTATGCTTTGATTGATAATGTTTTGTCGCTATGCATGATTATGGCCATTACTGCTCTCTTAGTTGGTCGCTCCTTTTTGCTGTACTGAGTATGAACTCTACTCGTGCATCCAACCACCAATAACCAAAGTTTGCCAATTGTGTCCACCATATATACCTACTAGCATTATTACTACTCCAAGTATGCTCATCATGTTTTTATTTATCTTCCAAATTAAATTTTGGCATGAGAAAATTAGTTAGTAAAGCTCTCACGAACTTGATGGCACATTTACTTTCTTGCATTTAATAAACTTGATCATTGTGACAATCTTATGAAGTTTATATGTTTGCAAATTGCAAGTTGGGAGTTAGTATAACCATGCTTTTATGGAGAACACTTTCGACATTGCACTTATTCATATTTAGTTAATGTCATGTTCTTTTGCTTATGGATGCCTGGCGGTGCGAAATAAAATGGAAAATTCTAAGTCCATGGAGTTTCTATATGAGTTAGGGAAACACCTGGGCCGCTAATCTAAGCCATGCATTATTCATGGTGGAAATTTACAGCGAACCATAGTAAACATTCTATGAAGCATTTTGAATAAAAAGCTATACCAATAGTAAATAAAAATTGCTGAGATGCTCATTGTCTGTTTGTCTTGTCATTTTGGCATGGGATTGCTCCTACAAGAGTACCTCCATATCATCGGGCAAGAGGTACCCCGTTGACGGTTCTCAATGATACATGTATACTTACAATGCCAAGAACTTATTTGGGACCTAAGTTGAGTAGCATGAGGCTTAGGTACTTGTATTCAAGGGGCATGAGATTTTTAACTTGTGATTTGCAAGCATATAGCTCATATTTGATTCACATTAACTTTAACCATTAAAGATGCTTATGATAGGGGCAATGAGAGCTCAAAGCTAGTGAGTACCATACTTTTTGGAAGGTTTATAAAACTTGTTAATCTTGCTTACTCTACAAAGAGACTCTCTTTTACTATTATGTTGAGTCTTCATCTTCTACTTTATGCACCAATTAAGAGAGCATAGTTGTCATTCTTAGTGCAATGTGCATGGTCCCAAAGTTATTATTGATTGATTCATGATTTTGCTATTGCTTGTTCTTAAATTACTTGTATCTAGTCACCCTTTGAACTTTAAAGGTGTCCTAGCATTTATGTTTTGCTACTTCATAAAGGACATGTTGAGTACCACTTTGTAATGTTTACTCTATGCTCATAAACAAACAGTTGCTTTCAATGCACTATTATTCATGATCCTTTGTTTGAGTTACTCTTCATGCTATAACTTAGTTGCTAAGTTCTATTGTTAGAATTGTATCTATCATGCCTATGTTTAGAGTACTTTGATCCCAGCTCATAATGCTTTACAATGCTTGATCAAGATTGTGTTGACTGCATGTCACCTCAAAAATTATTTTGTTATCACTTACCTACTCGAGGACGAGCAGGAGCTAAGCTTGGGGATGCTTGATACGTCTCAAATGTATCTATAATTTTTGATGCTCCATGCTTGTTTTACACCAATTCGTATATGTTTTGCTCATGCTTCGTTGCACTTTTATACATTTTCCGGCACTAACATATTAACAAGATGCCACAGTGCCAGTTCCCTATTTTCTGCTGCTTTTGTTCAGAAAAATTGTACAGGAAATATTCTCAGAATTGGACGAAACAAAAGCCAAAGTCAATATTTTACTGTAACGAAGACAGAGTCCAGAGGGGAGTCGAAGGGGAGCAGCAGGGCGGCTACACCTGCCCTAGGCGCGGCCTGGCCCTGGCCCGCGCCTAGGGGTGGTGTGGTCCACCCTGGCCTCCACCGACATCGCCCCTCCGCCTATTTAATCACGATCTCGGGAAAACCCTGAATATCCGAGCCTCCATGCACGAAAAGTTCCGTCGCGGCCGCCATCGCAGAACCCATCTCGGGGGGTTCTGAAGCTCTTCCCGCACCCGGAGGGGGAAATCATCGCCGGAGGCATCTACATCGCCATGCCCGCCTCCGAAGTGATGCGTGAGTAGTGCATCCCTGGACTATGGGTCCATAGCAGTAGCTAGATGATTGTCTTCTCCAATTTGCGCTTCATGTATAGATATTGTGAGCTGCCCTACATGATCAAGATCATTTTTATGTAATCCTACATGATGTGTTTGTTGGGATCCGATGAATATTGTAAACTATGTTGAGGTCGATTATATATTCATGTCATATGTTATTTGTGATCTTGCATGCTCTCCGTTGCTATTAGATACTCTGGCCAAGTAGATGCTTGTGACTCCAAGAGGGGTATTTATGCTCGATAGTAGGTTCATGCCTCTAGTTTTCTGGAAGAGTGACAATAACTTCTAAGATTGTAGATGTGTTGTTGCTACTAGGGAGAAAACAGTAATGTTTTATCCAAGGGTAATTCTATTGTTTAGTTTACACACATTGCTTAATGCGATAATTTGTTGCTTGCAACTTAATACTGAAAGGGGTTCAGACGATAACCGGAAGGTGGATTATTAGTCATAGACGCAGTTAGATTACGGTCTATGTATTATGTTGTAATGCCCAAACAAATCTCATAGTAATCATCTTGTCATGTATGGTCGATATTCTGTCAATTGCCCAGCTGTAATTTTGTTCACCCAACATGCTATTTATCTTTATGGAGAGACACCTCTAGTGAACTATGAACCTCGGTCCTTTCCTTTACACTGATAAATCAACCACGGCAATCCTGCTCTGTTACTTACTGCAAAGCTCCATTCTCTTTAATTACTGCAAACATCTCCTTCCACTCGATACATTTAATCATTTGTGTTCAGCAAAACCAGTGAGATTGACAACCTCACTGTAAGTTGGGGCAAAGTATTTTGGTTGTGTTGTGTGCAGGTTCCACGTTGTTGCTGACGCCGGTAGTGCGTCCTGCCACTAGTCAGCTAGCAACACCTTCATAAGTCATGCCTTTCTCCTACTGGTCGATTAAACCTTGGTTTCTTACTGAGGGAAAACTTGCTACTGTGCTCATCATACCTTCCTCTTAGGGTTCCCCAACAGTGTGAAGTCGGCATTACGATAAGCACCATCAGTCAGCCAAAATAAGCTTATGCTGATGGACAACACTCTCTCCATGTATCACCTTACAATCTAGGCACACACTCATGTCTTCTCTCCTTGAGAGGATGAAGTCAATCTGGCTATTGTGGGGGCCACTACTAAAAGTCACTAGATGTGATTCTCTCTTTTTAAAGAGGGTGTTAGCTATGCTCATGCCGTAAGCTAAAGCAAATCTTAGGAAATCTTCCCCTTCTTGATTCCTGATGCTATAGCCAAAGCTCGCATGCACCCCTTCAAAACCTATGTTAGACGTACCTAGGCGGCCATTAAGGTTTCCTCCTATGAAGAGCTTTTCGCCACTGGATACACCCCTAACCAAGTCCTCTAGGCCTTCCCGGAACTTCCTCTTGGTCTCATTGTGGCCTATTTGCGGGGCATAAGCGCTAATAACATTGAGAACTAAGTCCCTAAGTACCAGCTTGACCAGGATAATCCGGTCCCCACATCTCTTGACGTCTACCACTCCAGATTTGAGGCTCTTGTTGATCAAGATGCCTAGTCCATTTCTGTTTGGAGCCATTCCCGTATACCATAGCTTGAAGCTGGTATCATCTACTTCCTTCGCCTTCTGTCCCCTCCACTTGGTCTCCTGGACGCAAAGGATATCAACACATCTCACCGATGTATCAACTAGCTCCCGAAGCTTGTATAGTCAAAAGAGGTACAAAATATAATATATAGTAAAAGGGAAATAGAATAAGTTTGCATACCAATTTAAATGGCCTATTGCTTAACATTTTTCCCATTATGAAATCCATATAATAGGCAACATAGAAGCCACATAACGTAGATCCTTCTAGCTGTTGGTGGCACTGAGATATAGAACATAGAAATTATATACTTCATATGTCGGGTGGCTTTCCGCCTCTTTTTCTAGAGCCCACCCGATTTGCGAAATTGGAGGAAAAGGCTTAAAAGGATTTCTCTCACCTGCCACTTATTCGAATCTTCAAGAATCGGATGGTTGGGACATAACAAACACCCATACTTGGGTGTACAAATGTATTTCCGAACTAATAAACCTAACATAAGTGCTACCTTTCAACTTCAGAAAAACCATAATTAATTCAGGGAATACGGTCATAAGCTTTAGTTAAGGAATAGATATTATGTGTACAATACGAAAAAAGCTACACGTTGCCCCATGTACTCCCTCCATTCTAATGAATAAGATTTCCTTATTTTTTGTGGTTTTCTTTGATCAAGAATTACTCTATATAAATAAAAATTGCTGGTATAAAATTAGCATCACTAGAAAGTATTTTTAATACGAATCCAATGATATTAATTAACTACAATATAATTAAGATTTCTTGGTCATTTTTTCGGTCAAAATTCATCTTAAAAGACGTGCTGATTTGTTTTTCATATCGAAATAGCAATTCCCAACTACTGATTTTCCTAGCATCTTTATGAAGCCACGTCACCATCTTTATTTTGCCCAAGCTGTGCGCACGGTCTCCATGGGATGCTCGCTCCCCGTTCTGCATTTTCCCCACTCTCCATGGAGCGCTTCCGGTCCTCATCAAAGAATAAGGCTACTCATAGTGGGGAGTAACATAAGGTGGTGTCATGCTTAAGTTACTAGTCCATGTTACTACATTCATAGTGGAAAGTAACATAGGGGTGCTTTCATGCAAAGTCTCATTTATTAGTTTGTAGACTCATTTTGTCTTGGGGTGTGTGATGTTATGGTAACATAGCTAGTTACTACCTCCCTCTCTTCCTTCATTTATTGTCATGCCATGTCATCAAAATATCTCAAAATGTGTGATGTTACTAGCTAAGTTACTCCCACTATGACTAGTCTAATAGCAGCAACAAGATTCTTCTCTTACTATACTCAATTGTTGCTTCATCATTTATTCCTCACTACTATTTTTCATAAGAAACCATAGAATGGATGGTGTAATGCGGAGTTGCCAAGCACCGCCTCTTCGTCTGCCCATAATATTCTATTTTTCTCCCGTCTCCATCCTCCTTATGTTATTCCTTACAAGAGTACCACTCATGAGTTAACTATTCCCTATTGTTATGATCTCCACGGTAATCATTGCCGCCTAATACTAGCAAAAAATGCATCTTTTATAATATATAATTTTCTATTTAGCCTTGCGATGTATATATTCTAAGAGTAAATCTCACAAGGTTCGTTAAATTAAGAATTTTAATAAAAAAACAAGCTACAAGTCTCCAGAAGAAGTACACGTGTTCTCCACATCGCACGTGTACACATGTGTTCTATACACCGCACGTGCATGATTTGGTATCTCTCTGTGCATTGAGAGATATCAAACATGCGCACGGGATGTGGGCCCATCTCTATTACCTTCACATGCATGCGCCATAAAGCTCAAACAAGTTGAATTATGTACCAATGCCAGGGTATATCATATAGTTCACGGAAACATAGGTAGTAGCACATAAAGGAGAGCCGCACCAATCGATGCTCGAGCGAACTTGCGATCGAACTCCCAACAAACCAACTACCTGAGTTGAGCTGCTCTCAATCGACCATCTCTCTCCCTATCGAGCCCGACGATTCCTGTCCCAAACACCGACCCTACCCACTAGGCGAACAGCTCAGGATCTCACTCCTGTCTCTACCCTCACCTTGGTATCTCATGCCGGCGGCCAACGCCATCTCCTCGCCATTCCTCCCCATCCTTTCCTGGCTTCAACCCGTTCTTCGTTTTCCTAGTCGCATCCTCGATTCACTAGTGCCAGAACGAGGTTGAATGCCATCTGTCATAGCGAGCATCAGTCTTTTGCTTGTCGGTTTCCATCTTTACTTGTGTATGAGTGCATGGAGGGCAAGCAGCAGCAAAATTTGCGTTTCCATACCTTGATGCACTGAAGACATCAGTCACCTTGGCTAAGAACCATGTTGAATTGAATCTTTCGGTGGACGGAACATTTGGTTAATTCTTTTCTAATGGATCTTTCGTTCATCAGTTTCAGGAAACCTGAAGAACCGACATGTCGGTTCAGTTTAACTGAATGCCCATACTAAGTCTAGTACATTTGTTTATTATGCGCTCCCGCTGCCCACCATCGGACGTTCGATTCTCTGCATGTGCAAAAACGGTTCTTATATTTTTAGTCCCACAACGCCTAATGAGTAGACATAGAAGACCTGTTCAAGAAAACAAATAGTAGTGTCCTCTTATACTGGATGTATAACTGGTCGCATGCGGCTGCACGGCACGCTGAAGCCCACATAAAACAATGGAGGCATGGAAACATTTAGGCCGCACATGCTGTGACCCACGGGAAACGAAGGAACCTCCTGTTACCACAAAATTGAATTTGATAACACATGTGAATTTTGAATAATAACCTAGAACTTGATCGGTACATGGAGTATTGGAGTGTAGTTATATGCAAAGATGCAAATAAAGACTATGGGAAAAGCTCTTAAAGAGCTGATGATCACGCTGAAGTTTCCATTTATTAATTTTTTCTCTCAAATAGATCTATCCATGGTGCAACATGTATGTTGACCCCATGTTACATGCAACAACTTCTTATCACAAGATAACACATTAAATCCAATTATTCATAATTTTTATGGTGTTCAATTAGAGCAGCAGCAAATGCCACCACGTTCTGTATGGCAGTGTCCATTTTTTTATTCAAAAAATGCGCAGTGATCCCTGCACGGCTGTTCAGATATATAGTCTCCCTCGCAACTTTTGAAATGCATACATAAGTTTGGGATGGGGGCTGGCTTTGGAGAACCTACACATAATACATACATTAGCATTAGAATATGCGCATTATATATTAAAGTTATTTTGTTTAGTCTTAGTTACATATGCAAAGGTGTGCGCATATGCTATACCAAAATGAACAGGAAATATATAGAGAAACTGGCATACCTCCATCAGCATGACACAGTAATAGAGTGTTAGACATCATCAAAAGAGCCACCCAACATAAGGTTGTTATATTTGTCTTGATAAAATCCATGGGGATTGGTTTGTACCTATTTATTTCTATGTGTCGTCGTTCTTGAGAGTAGACTAGCTCTTTGGATAACCTATGCAGTATGTTTTTTTATGCTGTTTATATACCCGATCATTAAGGGTTAGTTCTTGCCCTTCTATTTTTAGCAGGATTCAATTAGTACTTAGAAAACTCAGCCGATATACACATGTTTTAAATAAGTTATGAATAAGTATGTAATGGATAACTCGATATTAATTGACTCTCCAATTGAAATAAGTTAGTATATCCATCTTAAACTTCGAGGTTGCTTGTTTATTTGCTCGTGATATTTGGAACAAATTTAGAACAAGATATCCGGATAATAATTTTTATTTTAAATTTGCACACAAAAATATACTAACCCGAGATTGCTCATCAATTCATTATGATTAAGATATAGTCAGGCTAGATGAGGTTGCTTGTTTATTTTCTCTTGATATTTGGAACAAATTTATAATTAGATATGCGGATAATAATTTTTCCTATAAATTTGCACACAAAAATAAAGTAACCCGGTAGTGCTCATCAATTTATTCTGATTAAAATATAGTCATGCTAGATGTGTCATATAGAAAGCAATATATTTGACTTTTGTATCTCACCTTCTTGGATCTATATTTTTAATGGTTAAAAGTAATGAAAAATGATACTCCGTACCAAACTCTGGAAGAAATATATTAAAAGCTTGAGTTGTTGTATTTATGGCTTACGTTTTATTATCAAATAACTTGTAACTATTGGTTAAAACAACCTTTCTGCAAATTTTCGAGATCAACAATAACCAGTCAGTTACAACTTACAAAGCCAAACTATCTATTGCCTTACTTATATTTGAAGATTGGTCTCATTGCCTACAGAGACAAGGCACAAAAAACTATGAATTTGAATCAATGATGTTTAGTTGAACGTTCTAGAAATGTTGCTTAGAAAGAAGTAACCTTTAAAGTTCAGTGTTTGTCGCAAACACATTAAGAACACTAGCTTTGACACCCCACTTTGTACTAATCTTGTTCTATATAGGAAATAGAACATAATTTTATCTTTTACTTGTATACTTTTGAAATATAGAAGAAACGATTAATATAATAGACTTGGTTGTAAATACATGCAACGAGAACAATGATTAAAGAAAGGTAATACATATTATCGATTCCCACACAGCTGATATGTCTAGCCAAATAGTCAATGGGAAACTCTGTCTACACCAAGATTGCTAAAAATCTAGGACAAGTATGGGTGCAAGAGAGGGGCACAAGAGGGATATGGAATTGGGATAGGGGGATTTCGGTGATGTTAATGTCATATGCTTATTAGCAACATGACGATAAATTTTGACACCGGCCGACTTTGGAACGATGGATTTGTTAGGTCGTGGACACCCAAATTCTTGACCACGACCATGCATGAACAGACAAGACACGCTAGACAGGGGAAGTGGATGTATTTTTTTAAGAGAACTTTTGTATTTTATTGATCACTCAACATCATTATGAAGTACTTACCGGATGCAACCTATGTTAACATTTGAAGACAAATTACAAATATAAACCTAAGATTTATGAGCTAAAACATCAGCTGCCACGGGTTGATCTTGCGCCCATGGTGCTTGAAGATGTTGGCCTAGAAACTTGTCACCAGCTTCTTGATGTCAGACACACCGCGCCGACACAAGAATGATCCGTTATCAGGGACCAGATGCGATGTAGTGTATGGACAGACAGTCAGATGCCAGATAAAATCTCTGAACCCATTTTCTGTCATTAGTTGATTAACACTTTGAATAGCTATTACTTCAGCCAACTCTGGAGATGTGATGCCGTCGATACCCTCATATCAAGAAAGCTCAGAAACACCAAGACGATCCCATACCACAGTACCCCACCCCATCCGATTGCTTCCAGGGAATAAGGCCGCATCCACATTTACACAAACCAAACCAACATGTGGTGGAAAATCCGCTGAGTGACCACTAGTAGGAAAAAGCTCATCTGTGGCACACCTAAAACCATATTCTGTGGCATATGGGTTGGTGAGCCACAGAATACTCGCCACAAAAATAAGAATTCTGTGGCGCACCTGCCCATGCGCCATAGAAAGTCTTATTTCTGTGGCGCACCAGGCAAGGTGGGCCACAGAAAGAGAAAGTCTTATTTCTGTGGCACACCGGCGGTGGTGTGCCACATAATTTTTTTTTTATTTCGAAAAAATGGCGGCCAGATCTAGATCTAGATCTAGATCTGGTGTTGCCAAATTTTTTTTTTGAATTTTTTTTGAAATTTCACCGGAAGGTCGCCGGAGGAGGGATGGTTGGGTGGGTTGGGTGGGTGGGGTGGGTGGGTGGGTGGAGGAGGAGGCCGGCCGGAGGTGGTGGTGGTGGTGGTGGAGGAGGAGGAGGAGGAGGTGGTGGTGGTGGTGGTGGTGGAGGAGGAGGTGGTGGTGTTGGTCGCCGGATGAGGATGAGAAGGTTGTGGTGGAGGAGGTGGTGGTGGTGGTCGCTGGAGGAGGTCACCGGAGGAGGAGGTGGTCGCCGGAGGAGGAGGTGGTCGCCGGAGTAGGAGGAGGTTGTCGGGTGTGGGTGGAGGAGGAGGAGGGAGAAGAAGGGAGGAGAAAGAGGAGAAGGGAGAAAAAAGAGAGAAGTGAGGAGAAGTGGAGGAGAAGTGAGGAGAAGTGGAGAAGAAGAGGAGGAGAAGGGCGCCACCGAAATTCAAAATTCGGGCTAAGAATTCTGTGGCGCATGGGCATATGGTGCGCCACAGAATTTTTTTTTCGAATTTTTTATTTTTGCAGGAAAAAATCTTGACTTTGCCATATCTTTTTACTCTTTTCGAATTTGGCGATTCTAAAAATTGTCTAACCGGGCAAGCCCAGGTGAATTCGGATGTAGAATTTTCTCCCGGTCATTTTGATATATTGTGCGTTTTTTTTCGAGTTCGTATGCAACAACAAATCGAGTTTGATGATTTCGCAACGTAATTTTGCAAAAAAAGTCAAAATTCATGTTTGTTAATTTCCAGTGGTACTAGATGACATAATACATGGGCACCTCGAAGGATTTTATTTTTTGAAATTTTCTTTCTGTGGCGCATGGATCATGTGCGCCACAGAATGCGTATTTTCTGTGGCGCACCATCCCACGTGCGCCACAGAAAATCTTATTTCTGTGGTGCACAAGGTAGTCAGACTCCGGATTCAGAGTCGGATCGATTTTCGTCAGGCAGAATCGAGTCATAGTATCGAATCGTAGAATCTGGGATCCTACCATACTTACTCAGAGAAGATCTTTTTATCACACAGAAAGTTTGTGTAATAGTATAATAGAGATAAAAATTATAATACATAGATTTTCTAGCAATAATGTTCTAGCGATATATCATTTGAGATTTGGTAGGTAAATAAAGGGTAGTAAATCAAGTGAAAGGACTTGGGATGTTTAAGTAGTATCCTTGTATGGTTTTGCGAATGGAAAAAATAATAAGTTAATAGAATCAGAAAAATCCATAAAAGGGATCGAGATTCTACATTAGTCTAAAGGATTCTATGATTTGGATCGGGACTCAACATGGATTCTACGCGATTGGGATTCATAGTGGGATTTGGATCGATACGGTGATGTAAGATCATCAAATCGTAGGATTCCGGTAGTAGGAACGGGATTCTGACTACCTTGGTGGTGCACCACATTGTCTAGTGCGCCACAGAAATAAATTATGTGGCGCATGCAAAACTGGTGTGCCACAGAATAGCATCCCACCTATAGCTAGTTTCCTACTAGTGGACCGAGGGGGAAACACACTTGTTTGTTGTTTTGCATTTAAAGCAATATCAGAAGATATTCCTGGTGTATGCCATGACTTTCCGAGCAACATGATCATGATGCAGTTGACCCTTATCATTTCTAGCATCGTTGCATACCTCTGAGATATGCCAACACGTCACAAAAAACTGTTTGTTGACGCTCGTTGACCTTATTCAGAAACTCGAACAACCAATGATTCGCTGTCATCAATGGATTTTGTTTAAGCTTTACAAGGTAGATTACCGTTACTGAATCCCAAACAGCTCTAACAAAGGAGTAGAAGATAAAGAGGTGCTCGAAACTTTCAGACCTATAGCAGAAGATGCATTCATCCATCGCGGTATATGCCACCTCTGGAATTGGACTCTAGTAGGTAACCAATCATAGGCCATCATCCATAGGATAATTTTCATTTTCCCTAGGTCTTATATCAATCATAGCGATTTACATTCCTTAGTCTGATCTGATATAGTTGAATTGCCTCCTCTGCCCAGTGTACCTCTAGATGTGAAGAAGGTTTTAGTTCATGCCAGGTTATCTGCAGATCTGACAGTATATCTACCAAACTTTGCATGTGGCTGGGACAAAAAAATCCACACCACCATGTATGTTAATGTGTATTTGCTGGATAACTGTTGCCACTTCCTCGTGAACGATGGCTTCGACAGTGTCCTTATCCCATGCATTACAGGCATCATTCGTTAAGAAACTGACGATGGCATGTGCATGAAGGTCGACCATGGTGTTAAAAGATTCTGGTAGGAAGTCAGGTATCAAATTGTACTCGATGATCTTGATACTTTTCCTATCTAAAAATCCCCATACGATGGCTTTCATCATCAGTTCCAGACCAAACAAGATAGCTCGTCATGTGTAGGAAGATAATCTTGGTTTAACTGCGGGCAAGAAATCAATATTTGGGGAATAGCGTCCCTTCAAGACCCTTGCGCAAAGCGAATTTGGCTCAGTAACTAGGTGCCAAGCCTTTCTTCCCAACATTTCTTGATTGAACAAGACAAACTCTCATACTACTGAGGGATTTAGGCACCGACATTCACTCCCATGAAAGGCAGTGCATTTTCTTATGCCCATCTTCAAAACCCCACCAATAGTTGGCAATAATAGTTGTCATTTCGTGACATACACCAATAGGCACCTGAAAGGAGCTCATCACATAACTTAATATTAACGGAATTACCGACTTCTAAAAAATTATTTATTGGCCCTTGAGAGAGGTATGTTGGTCCAGCTATTCACACCCTTCCACACCAGATCGTTGTCGTCGTGGTGAACAGACAAATTCCATGGGTAGGCTTAAGTTGGGGTCGGATTAAGCGGGAGGATCCGGATGAGGGAAGGTGAGCTAGAAACCACATGAACATCTACCCAGGTTCAGGGCCCTCATGAGGAGGTAAACCCCATACTCCTCCTTTTGTGTATGTGTATATCTCTTACTATGGAATCCCCACTACAATGGTGCTCCTTGAGGTGTGTTGCTAAAGGTAGAAGATGAAGCTGAGAGCTTGTCTATGGGGGAGATTGAGAGAGAGAGAATCAATCGTCCTGTGCAAGGGAGTCCTGCACCCCCTTATATAGTGGGGGGCAGTCAGATGACCGTTGGCCATATATATGCCAGACCCCTAAGCCGGTTCCCGCCCAAGTATGGCAGTTCTTCAACTTTTGACCAACTCTTCACGAACTGATCCATCTTGACACAACCGGCTTCATCTATGTCGGTTTCTCTTATGAAGGCATGGCTATGCCGGTACCACTTTCCGGCTTTTCTTAAGCCGGTTGACCTTTAATCCGGTCAACATCACTTTCACCTGTAAACAAGATTGTCTGACTTATAGACTTAGTAAGGCCATACAACGAACGTCAGTATTTTGCTTGCCGGCTGCCATCTTTACTTGCGTATTACTGCATGGAGGGCAAGCAGCAGCGAACTTTGCATGTCCATATCTTGATGCACTGAAGACATCAGTCACATCGTCTTAGAACCATGTTGAATAAAATCTTTCGGTGGACGGAACATTCGGTTAATTCTTTTCGAAAGGGCCGCTCTTTCGTCATTTTCAGGAACCTGAAGAACCGACCTGTCGGTTCAGTTTAACTGAATGCCCACACTAAGTCTAGTAAAATTATTTATTATGTGCTCCCTCTGCTAGGCTGAGTCTCACCATCGAACGTTCGATTCTCTGCGCGCAGAAAACGGATCTTAAATTTTTAGTCCCACATCGCCTAATGAGTAGACATAGAAGACATGTTCAAGAAAACAAATAGTAGTGTCCTCTTATACTAGCTCTCTATAACTGGTCGCATGCGGCTGCACAGCACACTGAATCCCATAGAAAACGATCGAGGCATGGAAACATTTAGGCCACGCATGCCAAGGTACACGGTAAACGAAGGAATCTCCTGTTACGACAAAATTGAATTTGATAACACATGTGACTTTTGAGTAATAACCTAGAACTTGATCGGTTCATGGAGTATTGGAGTGTAGTTATATGCAAAGATGCAAATAAATACTATGAGAAAAGCTCATGAAGAACTAATCACGCTGAAGTTTCAATTTATTCATTTTTTCTCTCAAATAGATCTATCCATGGTGCAACATGTATGTTGACCCCATGTTACATGCAACAACTTCTCATCACAAGATAACACATTAAGTCCAATTATTCATAATTTTTATGGTGTTCAATTAGAGCAGCAGCAAATGCCACCGTGGTCATTATGGCAGTGTCCATTCTTGTATTCAAAAAATGCGCAGTGATCCCTGCACGGCTGTTCAGATATATAGTCTCCCTCGCAACTTTTGAAATGCATACATAAGTTTGGGATGGGGGCTGGCTTTGGAGAACCTAAACATAACAATGTTACATACATTAGCATTAGAATGTGCGGATTATATATTAAAGTTATTTTGTTTAGTCTTAGTTACATATGCAAAGGTGTGCGCATATGCTATACCAAAATGAACAGGAAATATATAGAGAAACCGACATACCTCCATCTGCATGACACAGTAAGAGAGTGTTAGACATCATCAAAAGAGCCACCCAACATAAGGTTGGTACGTTTGTCTTGGTAAAAGCCATGTGGATTGGTTTGTACTTGTTTCCTTCTAGGTCTCGTCGTCCTTGAGAGTAGACTAGCTCTTTCGATAACCTATTGAGTATGTTTTTGTGATGCCATTTATATAAGCTTGACCCGATCATTAAGTGTTAGTTCTTGCCCTTCTATTTTTAGCAGTATTCAATTAGTACTTAGAAAACTCAGCCGATATACACATGTTTTAAGTAAGTTATGAATAAGAATGCCATGGATAACTCCATATTAATTGACTCTCCAATTTAAATAAGTTAGTATATCCATCTTCAACTTCGAGGTTGCTTGTTTATTTGCTCGTGATATTTGGAACAAATTTAGAACAAGATATCCGGATAATAATTTTTCTTTTAAATTTGCACACAAAAATAAACTAACCCGGGATTTCTCATCAATTCATTATGATTAAGATATAGTCAGGCTAGATGAGGTTGCTTGTATATTTGCTCCTGATATTGGGAACAAATTTAGAACTAGATATGCGGATAATAATTTTTCCTATAAATTTGCAGATGAAAATAAAGTACGCAGATAGTGCTCATTAATTCATTCTTATTAATATATAGTCATGCTAGATGTGTCATATAGAAATCAATATATTTTTATTTTGTATCAGACCTTCTTTGTTCTATATTTTTAATGGTTAAAAGTAATAAAATGATAGCAAACTCTAGAAAAATATATTAAATGCTTTATCTGTTGTATTTATGGTGGCCATTTTTTATCACATAACTTGTAACTATTGGTTAAAACAACCTTTCTGCAAATTTACAAGATCAACAATAACCAATCAGTTACAAAGCCAAATTATCTATTGCCATACTTATATTTGAAGATTGGTCCCATTGCGTACAGAGACAAGGCACAACAAACTATGAATCTGAATTGATGATGTTTAGTTGAACGTTCTAGATATGTCGCAAACACATTAAGAACACTAGCTTTGACACCCCACTTTGTACTAATCTTATTCTATATAGAAAATACAACATAATTTTATCTTTTATTTTATATTTTTGAAACACAGAAGAAACGATTAATATAATAAACTTGGTTGTACATGCAATGAGAAAAATGATTATAGAAAGTTAATACATATTATCGATTCCCACGCACCTGATATGTCTAGCCAAATAGTCAATGTGAAACTCTGTCTACCCCAAGATTGCTAAATATCTAGGACAAGTATGGGTGCAAGAGAGGGGCACAAGAGGGATGTGGAATTGGGATGGGGGGATTTCAGTGATGTCAATGTCATATGCTAATTAGCAAGATGACGGTAAATTTTGGCACCGGCCGACTTTGGAACTATGGATTTGTAAGGTCGTGGACACCCACCTTCTCGCCCACGACGATGCATGAACAGGCAAGGCATGCTAGAGAGGGGAAGTGGATGTTTTTTTAAGAGAACTTCTGTATTTTATTGATGGCTCAATATCATTACAAAGTACTTCCCGGCTGCAACCTGGGTTAACATTTGAAGACAAATTACAAATATAAACCTAAGATTTATGAGCTAAAACACATGAGCTGCCACGTTGATCTTGCGCCCATAGTGCTTGAAGATGTTGGCCTGGAAACTTGTCGCCAGCTTCTTGATGTCAGACACGACCGTGCCGACAAAAGAATTATCCTTTGTCAAGGACCAGATGCGATGTAGTGTATGGACAGATAGTCATATGCCAGATAATCTCTCTGAACCCATGGTCTGTAGTTACTTGAAGAAATCTTTGAATGTCCATTGCTTCAGCCAACTTTGGAGATGTGATGCCGTTGATACCCTCTGAACAAGCAAGTTGAAAGACCAAGACGATCACATACCACAATAATCCACCCCATCTGGTTGCTTCCAGGGAATACGGCCGCATCCACATTTACACAAACCATACCAACATGTGGAAAATCCACCGTGAGACCGAGGGGGGAACACACTTGTTTGTTGATATGCATTTGAAACAATATAGGAAGATATTCCAGGTGTACGCCATGACTTTCTGAGCAACATGATCATGATATAGTTGACCCTTATCATTTCTAGCATCTATGCGTACCTCTGAGATGTACCAGCATGTCACAACAAAAACTATTTTTTGATGGTCGTCAACCTTATTCTGAAACTCGAACAACCAATGCTTCACGGTCATCAATGGCTTTTGTTCAAGCTTTACAAGGTAGTTTACCGCTACTGAATCCAGAAAAGCTCTAGCAAAGGGGTAGAAAGATAAAGAGACACTCAAAACTTTTAGACCTATAGCAGAAGATGCATTCAAACATCGCGGTATATGCCGCCTCTGGAATTGGACTCTAGTAAGTAACCAATCATGGGCCATCATCCATAGGATAATTTTCAGTTTACCTGGGACTTATATCAACCATAGCGATTTCAATTCCTTAGTCTAATCTGATATAATCAAATTGCCTCCTCTGCCCAGTGTACCTCTAGATGTGAAGAACGTTTCAGTTCATGCCAGGTTATCTGCAGCTGACAGTATATCTACCGAACTTTGCATGTGGCAGGGACACAAATTCCACACCACCATGTATGTTAATAGTTATTTGTTGGATAATTGTTTCCACTTTCTCGTGAACGATGGCTTCGACAGTGTCCATGTCCCATGCATTAATGGCATCATTCGTTACGAAACTGACGGAGGCTTGCGCATGAAGGTCGACCATGGTGTTAAAAGAGTCTGGTAGGAAGCCAGGTATCCAATTATCCTCGATGATCTTGATACTTTTCCTATCTCCAAATTCCCATCTGATCGCTTTCATCATCAGTTCCATACCAAACAACATAGCTCGTCACGTGTAGGAAGATAATCTTGGATTAACTGCATGCAAGAAATCAACATTTGGGGAATAGCGTCCCTTCAAGACCCTTGCGCAAAGCGAATTTGGCTCAGTAACTAGGCGCCAAGCATGTCCTCCCAACATTGGGAGAAACTCTCATACTACCGATGGATTTAGGCGCACCGACATCCACTCCCATGAATGCCAGTGCATTTTCTTACGCCCATCTTCAAAACCCCACCAATAATTGGAAATACTAGTTTTCATTTTGTGACATACACCAATAGGCACCTGACAGGAGCTCATCACATAATTTAATACTAACGGAATTACTGACTTCTAAAAAATTCTTTATCGGCCCTTGAGAGAGGTATGTTGGTCCAGCTATTCACACCCTTCCACACCACATCGTTTTCGTCATGGTGAACAGACAAATGCCATGGATAGGCTTAAGTTGGGGCGGGATGTAGGCCAGAGGATCCGGATGAGGTAAGGTGAGCTAGAAAGCACATGAACATCAACCGAGGTTCTGGTCCCTCATGAGGAGGTAAACCCCCTACTCCTCCTTTGTGTATGTGTATATCTCTCACTGTTGAATCCCCACTACAATGGTGCTCCTTGAGCTGTGTTGCTAAAGGTAGAAGATGAAGCTGAGAGCTTGTCTATGGGGGAGAATGAGAGAGAGAGAATCAATCGTCCCGTGCAAGGGAGTCCTGCACCCCCTTATATAGTGGGTGGCAGACAGATGACCGTTGGCCATATGCCACACCTCTAAGCCGGTTCCAGCCTAAGTATGCCGGTTCTTCAACTTTCGACCAGTTCTTCACGAACTGATCCATCTTGACACAACCGGCTTCATCTATGTCGGTTTTTCTTAAGCCGATTGACCTTTAATCCGGTCAACATCACTTTCACCTATAAACAAGATTGTCCGGCTTACCTTGATAAGCCAACATTATAGACTTAGTATGGTCATACAGCGAACGTCAGTATTTTGCTTGTCAGCGGCCATCTTTACTTGCGTATGACCATGGAGGGCAAGCAGCAGCGAACTTTGTGTGTCCATATCTTGATGCACTGAAGACATCAGTCACATCAGCTAAGAAGTATCTGGAATAAAATCTTTCGGTGGACGAAACATTCGGTTAATTATTCTTGAAAGGGCCAATCGTTCAATTTAACTGAATGCCCACACTAAGTCTAGTACAATTTTTCATTATGTGCTCGCTCTGCCCCAGGCTGAATCCCACCATCGGACGTTCGATGCTCTGCGCGCAGAAAACAGATCTTAAATTTTTAGTCCCACACATCGCCTAATGAGTAGACATAGAAGACCTGTTCAAGAAAACAAATAGTAGTGTCCTCTTATACTGGCTGTATAATTGGTCGCATGCGGCTGCACGGTGCGCTGAAGCCCGCATAAAACGATGGAGGCATGGAAACATTTAGGCCGCGCATGCCGAGGCCCATAGAAAACGAAGGAACCTCCTGTTACGACAAAATTGAATTTGATAACACATGTGACTTTTGAGTAATAGTCTAGAACTTGATCGGTACGTGGAGTATTGGAGTGTAGTTATATGCAAAGATGCAAATAAAGACTACGAGAAAAGCTTTGAAGAACTGATCATGCTGAAGTTTCCATTTATTCATTTTTTTCTCTCAAATAGATCTATCCATGGTGCAACATGTATGTTGACCCCATGTTAGATGCAACAACTTCTTATCACAAGATAACACATTAAGTCCAATTATTCATAATTTTTATGGTGTTCAATTAGAGCAGCAGCAAATGCCACCACGGTCTGTATGGCAGTGTCCATTCTTGTATTCAAAAAATGCGCAGTGATCCCTGCACGGCTGTTCGGATATATAGTCTCCCTCGCAACTTTTGAAATGCATACATAAGTTTGGGATGGGGGCTGGCTTTGGAGAACCTATACATAACAATGTTACATACATTAGCATTAGAATGTGCGGATTATATATTAAAGTTATTTTGTTTAGTCTTAGTTACATATGCAAAGGTGTGCGCATATGCTATACCAAAATGAACAGGAAATATATAGAGAAACCGGCATACCTCCATCTGCATGACACAGTAAGAGAGTGTTAGACATCATCAAAAGAGCCACCCAACATAAGGTTGTTACATTTGTCTTGATAAAAGCCATGTGGATTGGTTTGTACTTGTTTCCTTCTAGGTGTCGTCGTCCTTGAGAGTAGACTAGCTCTTTTGATAACCTATCGAGTATGTTTTTGTGATGCTGCTTATATAAGCTTGACTTGATCATTAAAGGTTAGTTCTTGCCCTTCTATTTTTAGCATGTTTCAATTAGTACTTAGAAAACTCAGCCGATATACACATGTTTTAAGTAAGTTATGAATAAGTATGTCATGGATAACATGATATTAATTGACTCTCCAATTTAAATAAGTTAGTATATCCATCTTCAACTTCGAGGTTTCTTGTTTATTAGCTCGTGATATTTGGAACAAATTTAGAACAAGATATGAGGAAAATAATTTTTCTTTTAAATTTGCACACAAAAATAAACTAACCCGGGATTGCTCATCAATTCATTATGATTAATATATTGTCAGGCTAGACGAGGTTGCTTGTTTATTTGCCCCTGATATTTGGAACAAATTTAGAACTAGATATGCGGATAATAATTTTTCCTATAAATTTGCACATAAAAATAAAGTAACCTGGTAGTGATCATCAATTCATTCTGATTACTATATAGTCATGCCCTTCTATCTTGATACTTTTCCTATCTCCAAATTCCCATCTGATCGCTTTCATCATCAGTTCCAGACCAAACAACATAGCTCGTCATGTGTAGGAAGATAATCTTGGATTAACTGCATGCAAGAAATCAACATTTGGGGAATAGCGTCCCTTCAAGACCCTTGCGCAAAGCGAATTTGGCTCAGTAACTAGGTGCCAAGCATGTCCTCCCAACATTGCTCGATTGATCAGGAGAAACTCTCATACTACCGATGGATTTAGGCGCACCGACATCCACTCCCATGAATGCCAGTGCATTTTCTTACGCCCATCTTAAAAACCCCACCAATAATTGGAAATACTAGTTTTCATTTTGTGACATACACCAATAGGCACCTGACAGGAGCTCATCACATAATTTAATACTAACGGAATTACTGACTTCTAAAAAATTCTTTATCGGCCCTTGAGAGAGGTATGTTGGTCCAGCTATTCACACCCTTCCACACCACATCGTTTTCGTCATGGTGAACAGACAAATGCCATGGATAGGCTTAAGTTGGGGCGGGATGTAGGCCAGAGGATCCGGATGAGGTAAGGTGAGCTAGAAAGCACATGAACATCAACCGAGGTTCTGGTCCCTCATGAGGAGGTAAACCCCCTACTCCTCCTTTGTGTATGTGTATATCTCTCACTGTTGAATCCCCACTACAATGGTGCTCCTTGAGCTATGTTGCTAAAGGTAGAAGATGAAGCTGAGAGCTTGTCTATGGGGGAGAATGAGAGAGAGAATCAATCGTCCCGTGCAAGGGAGTCCTGCACCCCCTTATATAGTGGGTGGCAGACAGATGACCGTTGGCCATATGCCACACCTCTAAGCCGGTTCCAGCCTAAGTATGCCGGTTCTTCAACTTTCGACCAGTTCTTTGATACGTCTCCAACGTATCCATAATTTCTGTCGTTCCATGCTTGTTTTATGACAATACTTACATGTTTTGCTTGCACTTTATAATGTTTTTATGCGTTTTCCGGAACTAACCTATTAACAAGATGCCACAGTGCGTTCTGCGCTGTTTTTGGTTCCAGAAAGGCTGTTCGGGCAATATTCTCGGAATTGAAACGAAGACCAAACCTCCTATTTTTCCCGAAGCATCCAACACCGAAGAAGAGTCGGAGAGGGGCCGAGGGCCACCACACCATAAGGCGGCGCGGCCTGGCCTGGGCCCGCGCTGGCCTATGGTGGGGAGCCCCCAGGCGCCCCCCTGCGCCGCCTCTTCGCCTATAAAATCCCTTTCGACCTAAAAACACCGTACGACTTGACGAAGTCGCCAGAAACCCTCCAGAACGCCGCCACATCGTGAAACTCCGTCTCAGGAGCCAGAAGTCTCCGTTCTGGCACTCCGCCGGGATGGGGAATTGGAGGAGATCATCGCCATCATCACCACCGACGCCTCATCGACCAGCCATGTTTCCCCCATCCATGTGTGAGTAATTCCCCAGGCTGAAGGGGATGGTAGGGATTGGATGAGATTGGTCATGTAATAGTCATAAGATTGTTAGGGCATAGTGCCTAGTATCCGTAGATGTTACTTTTATGATATTGTTGCAACTTGTTATGCTTAATGCTTGTCACTAGGGCCCGAGTGCCATGATCTCAGATCTGAACATGTTATTGATTCATCATGATATTCATTGTTTATGATCTTACCTGCAAGTTGTATACACATGTCTGTCCGAACCAATGGCCCCAACAGAAATCGGGACAACCGAGGGGATGGTAGTGACGTGAGGATCACATGTGTTCACGGAGTGTTAATGCTTTGCTCCGGTACTCTATTAAAAGGAGTACCTTAATATCCAGTAGATTCCCTTGAGGCCCGGCTGCCACCGGCTGGTAGGACAAAAGATGTTGTGCAAGTTTCTCATTGCGAGCACGTAATGCCTATTGATTGATTAGTACTTGGATACCATTTTATTATTATCTGCAAATGCCCTGCTATGATTGTTACATGAGTTTCTCTCATCCATGCAACGCCCGTTAATCCGTCCCTGCCTACGATATTAATCCTGCTGCTTACTATAATCACTACTGCTGTCTTTGTTACTCTTGGTGTTATTTACTCGCTTGCTATAAAACTGTTACTTTGATAAACTCTTGCAAGTAAGTCTGTTTCCAGTGCAGCTGAATTGACAACTCGTTAAGGCTTTCAAGTATTCTTTGTCTCCCTTGTGTCGAATCAATAAATTGGGTTTTACTTCCCTTGAAGACTGTTGCGATCCCCTATACTTGTGGGTCATCAAGACTATTTTCTGGCGCGTTGCCGGGAGCATAGCTTTATTTGGAAGTTCACTTGGATTGATATTGTTCGCTGCAAATTCTCCACCATGGGTAAACCTCGCGATACTAAGGTCGCCATATTACCATCCACTACAAGAAAAGGTACAACTCGAGTACCTCTGCTGCTCTTGATTCACCATCTGTGATTGATAAACTTGTTTCACCGCCACATACTTCACATGCTGGTACTTCTGCTGAATCTGAAAACTCTTATGATATTGATAATGTTTCTGCTGTGCTTGATGATAGTGGTTCATTGGGATCTTTTCTAGATGCTACAATTGCTAGGTCTAGACAAATTGAAAATACTGAAACTCCTAATGCTACTACACTGTTAATTCACCTGAACTTGATTATTCTAGTGATGATCCTGATGAAGATTATGTGGAGCTTAATGATGATTTTATTGAAAAATGCAATGCTACTACTGATGCAAGAAAAATTAAAAAGTTGCTTGCAGAACATGCTGTTAGATATAAACTGTCTCTGATCCTAAATTTGCCACATCTCCTATAAACATTAAGGATAAAGATTATGATTTTTCTCTTGATCTGTCTCATATAGCTATTGTTGAGAAAACACCCTTTTGTGGTACTGAAAAAGAAAGTGCTGTTGAACACATGACTGAATTATCTACTCTGAGTGGCTTGTTTTCTGATGATGTTAAGATGCGTACTTACTTTGTTGCTAAAATCTTTCCATTCTCATTAAAGGATGACGCTAAAACTTGGTATAATAATTTGCCACCTAATTCTATTAAAAGCCCAAAATAATTGCTTGATGTTTTCTTCCGGAAATACTTTCCTGCTAGTGCTCAACATATTGCTTTGCAGAGAGTTTATAATTTTGATCAGGAAGATGGAGAGAAACTGCCTGAGGCTTGGGCGAGATTTTGCTCTCTTATTAGAGCTCTGACCATGATTTGGAAAAGCATGATTTACTTGATATATTTTATAGTGGACTAACCATTGAGTCTAGGGCATACCTGGATAGTTGTGCTGGTTGTGTTTTCAGGAAAAGAACTCCAGACGACGCTGAAGAATTATTGGCTAAAATAGGCCGGAATCATGATGATTGGACTACACCTGAACCAACTCCAACGCCAATAGTGAAGAAGAGGGGTTTAATTAAATTGAATGATGAAGATATGAGGGAAGCCAAGAAGTCTCTCAAGGAGAAAGGTATTAAATCTGAAGATGTGAAGAATCTACCTCCCATAGAAGATATATGTGAGACAATTCCCCCTTCATCCATGATTGAGGTAAATTCCCTTCAACGCTTTACTAGGGAAGATATTCCGTATTCGAAACCTCCTGCACAATGCTTAGATGAGTTTGATAATTATATTGTTAAGCAAGAAAATTTTAATATGAGAGTAGAGAATCATCTAATGGAAAATTCTCAAGCTATTAGTGAATTGCATGATATTGTGGAGAGAACCTCCAATGATGTTAAGATGCTTGTTAAACATTTTCATATGGTTCAAACTCAAATTGATCAACTCACTAAAGTGCAAAATGACTTGTTGGGAAATAATGCTAAAGAAAAACATGCTTATGAAGTAACAACTAGAGGTGGTGTTTCTACTCAGGATCCTCTATATCCTGAAGGGCATCCCAAAAGAGTTGAACAAGATTCTCAACGAACTAAAACTAGTGCTCCATCTAAGAAAAAGAAAAAGAAACATAAAAATGTTGTAGAATCCTCTGAACCTGTTAATGATCCTAATAGTATTTCTATGCTGAAACTGAAAGTGGTAATGAACATGATAAAGATAATGATAAGAATGATACTCCGATAAAGAAGAGGTTGAAGAAGAACCTGAAAAGCATGCTAAAAATAAAAAGTACACTAAAGAAGATTTTATTGCTGAGAAACATGGTAATGAAAGAGAATCTTGGGTGCAAAAGCAAATGCCTTTTCCTGCTAAGAAACTAAAATCAAAGGAAGAAGAACACTATAATAAATTCTGTGATTGGATGAAACCTTTATTCTTGCAAATCCCTTTAACTGATGCTATTAAATTGCCTCCTTATTCAAAGTATATGAAAGATATTGTTACTAACAAAAGAAAAATCCCCAATGAGGAAATTTCCACTATGCTTGCTAATTACTCTTTCAATGGCAAAGTTCCAAAGAAGTTGGCGACCCAGGTATACCTACTATTCCTTGTTCTATTAAGAATAATTATGTTAAAACTGCTCTATGTGACTTGGGAGCCGGTGTTAGTGTTATGCCTTTTTCTTTTTTAAGACTTTACTTAGATAAGTTGATACCTACTGATATATCTTTGCAAATGGCTGATAAATCTACTGCTATTCCTGTTGGCATATGTGAGGATGTTCCTGTTCAAGTTACTAATAACTGCTTGATATTAACTGATTTTGTTGTGTTGGAAATGCCTGAAGATGATAATATGTCTATTATTCTTGGGAGACCTTTTCTTAACACCGCAGGGGCTGTTATTGATTGCAATAAAGGAAAAGTTACTTTCAATATTGATGACAAGGAACATACCGTGTATTTCCCCAAGAGGATTGAAAAAGCATGCGGAGTTAATACTATTTCTACTGTGAGAACTATCAAAGTTGGAACTATCGATTGTCCTATATATGAGCCTAAAGAAGAATATCAAACTCTTGTGATTGGATCCATATCAATACAATTCAAGGTAACATGATTGATTTGAGGTTTATTTCTTCTTATGCAAGGTAAAATTTATTTGGTGGCAAGACTTGATCAACCTTGTTAACAAATACTTTTTATATGCATAGAGGAACTAAACAACATCTCTTTCTTCCTCCACTTGTTTTACTTACTGTAGCAATACATTTGTATCTTTACTTTATTACATTATTGTGCCAAGTAAAGTCTCTAATAGAAGGTTGATGCTAGATTTGGATTTCTGCACAGAAACAGATTTCTTGCTGTCACGAATCTGGGCCTAATTTTCTGTAGGTAACTCAGAAAATTATGCCAATTTACGTGAGTGATACTCAGATATGTACGCAACTTTCATTAGTTCTGAGTTTTTCCATTTGAGCAAGTCTGGTGCCTTTTTAAAATTCGTCTTTACTGGCTGTTCTGTTTTGGCAGATTCTGTCTCTGTTTTTTGCATTGTCTCTTGTGGACTTTAAGCAAGGCTTTCTAGACGTGGAGAGCTGTAGCTAATGTTTTATTGAGTTCTTGCAATGTGTCACTACAGGACTAAAGTGGATTAAAGTTTTTGAGTACTAACCCCTCTAATGAAGTTTATGAGAAGTTTGGTGTCGCAGAAGTTTTTAAGGGTCAAGAGAGAAGGGTGATATAATGTGATCAAGAAGAGTCAAAAGCCTAAGCTTGGGGGGAGGTATACCGGCATCACTTATTCTTTGCATATTATGGTTGCTGGATACTTGTATATACTTGTTTAGTATCTTTGAGTGGTTTTCTGATGAGAGGAAGATGATATTTGGGGAAGTGCTGCCTGAAAACAGATTCTGGGCTGTTACTAAAAAAAATCGTGCGCACAGCCAGAACGTTATTTTAAGTTGCAAATTTTTGAGCATGTGCCTCAGGTTGTTATCTAACTTTCATTAGTTGAACACTTTTTGATCTGAGCAACGGAAGATTTTTGTTAATTTCGATTTCTGTGTCAGGTTTTGGCAGATTTCTGCCATCCTGCTTTTCTGTGTTTCTTCTAGTTTTCATTCTCTTATTTTTGTTTTGTTTCTTTTCTAAAACATAAAAAGACCAAAAATATTTCTGTTGTTTCTCTTCACCATATGTTTATCTTGGTTTCTTGCATTGGTTTCGCTTTATTTGCTATTGCTAGTTTGCTATAAGAAAACCCAAAAAGATTTTGTTTTGTTTGCTTGTTTCCTTTTGTTCTTGTTCTCAAATTCGAAAACACCAAAAATATTTGCTGTTCTTCTTTGGTTTGTAAAGTTCATTATGAGTTCAATGGTCTTCGGTGGCTGGAGCGTGGTTTTCATTTCATATTATCCAAGCTACACAAGTGAAAAGGCGATAATGACGATCTACGACAATCTGATTGTGGTGAGAGGCTGGTATGAACTCTATTTGTTTTCATTTTTGTACATATACTCATCCATGTGAGCATGCTTAGTTGGTTCATGTGAGGTATATGTCATTTAAGAAAGTCTAATAGTTCATGATCTCTCATGTTTAGCTCCAATTTATTAATATGGGTAGCATGTCATGGATGTTTGCTTGCATTGTTTTATTCATAGATAGGTATGATATTGTGGTATCCTCCTCTGAATAATTCATTTATATCGACTTGGCACATGCTCACGCATGCATATGACTGAACAAAAGTCAATTAAGCCTCAATGATTTACATTGCTTCAGAGTTCTTGTATCACTTTTATGCCTCAGTTAATTTATTTTGCCGCAAGCATGATTATGACAGTTATTGCTCTCTTGATTTGTCGCTCCCTAGTCTTTTGCTAGCCTTCACTTGTACTGAGCGGGAATGCTGCTCGTGCCTCCAAACACATGAAAACCAAGTTATTCCAAAGTGTCCACCATAAATACCTATACATGGCGTTTCAAACCATTCCAAGTAAATTCTCATGCGCTACCTTTAAAACCTTCAAAATGCTTCTTAATTTGTGTTTATGTTTCATAGCTCATGAGGAAGTATGTGGTGTTTAGCTTTCAACCTTGTCATTTACTTTTGACGGACTCTCATATGGACTAGTGGCACATCCGCTTATCCAATAATTTTGCAAAAAGAGCTGGCAATGGGATTCCCAGTCCCAAATTAATTAACCAAAATAGACACTCCTCCATGGTATGTGATTGTTGGACGGCACCCGAGGATTCGGTTAGCCATGGCTTGTGTAAGTAAAGGTTGGGAGGAGTGTCATCATAATGAAACTAAAATAAAAGGCACTCCTTCATGGTATGAGATTGTTGGCAGGCACCCGAGGATTCGGTTAGCCATGGTTTGTGAAAGAAAGGTTGGAAGGAGTGCCACCCAAAAATAAATAAAATGGGCGCCGCTCTTTGAAGGATTGTCTGGCAAGGGGGTTAGAGTGCCCACTACCATTCGTTGACAACAACAAACACCTCTCAAAACTTTATTTTTATGCTCTCTTTATGTTTTCAAAACCAAAGCTCTAGCACAAATATAGCAATCGATGCTTTCCTCTTTGAAGGGCCTTTCTTTTACTTTTATGTTGAGTCAGTTACCTAATTCCTCCCACCTTAGAAGCAAACACTTGTGTCAACTGTGCATTGATTCTTACATACTTGCATATTTGCATTCATCATATTACTCTATGTTGACAATATCCGTGAGATATACATGTTGAAAGTTGAAAGCAACCGCTGAAACTTAAATCTTCCTTTGTGTTGCTTCGATGCCTTTACTTTGAATTTATTGCTTTATGAGTTAACTCTTGTGCAAGACTTTTGATACTTGTCTTGAAAGTACTCTTCATGAAAAGTTTTGCTATATGTTATCTACTTGTTAGCAACTATAGATCATTGCCTTGAGTCACTTCATTCATTTCATATGCTTTGTAATAGTATGATCAAGGTTATGTAAGTAGCATGTCACTACAGAAATTATTCTTTTTATCGTTTACCTGCTCGACGAGCAGGAACTAAGCTTGGGGATGCTGATACGTCTCCAACGTATCCATAATTTCTGTGCTCCATGCTTGTTTTATGACAATACTTACATGTTTTGCTTGCACTTTATAATGTTTTTATGCGTTTTCAACTAACCTATTAACAAGATGCCACAGTGCCAGTTCCCTGTTTTTGGTTCCAGAAAGGCTGTTCGGGCAATATTCTCGGAATTCGACGAAACGAAGACCAAACCTCCTATTTTTCCCGGAAGCATCCAGAACACCGAAGAAGAGTCGGAGAGGGGCCAGGGCCACCACACCATAAGGCGGCGCGGCCTGGCCTGGCCCGCGCCCTATGGTGGGGAGCCCTGCCCCCCGCCGCCTCTTCGCCTATAAAATCCCTTTCGACCTAAAAACACCGTACGACTTGACGAAGTCGCCAAACCCTCCGAACGCCGCCACATCGCGAAACTCCGTCTCAGGAGCCAGAAGTCTCCGTCACTCCGCCGGGACGGGAATTGGAGGAGATCATCGCCATCATCACCACCGACGCCTCTCCATCGACCAGCCATGTTTCCCCATCCATGTGTGAGTAATTCCCCCGCTGTAGGCTGAAGGGGATGGTAGGGATTGGATGAGATTGGTCATGTAATAGTCATAAGATTGTTAGGGCATAGTGCCTAGTATCCGTAGATGTTACTTTTATGATATTGTTGCAACTTGTTATGCTTAATGCTTGTCACTAGGGCCCGAGTGCCATGATCTCAGATCTGAACATGTTATTGATTCATCATGATATTCATTGTTTATGATCTTACCTGCAAGTTGTATACACATGTCGCTGTCCGGAACCAATGGCCCCGAAATGACAGAAATCGGGACAACCGGAGGGGATGGTAGTGACGTGAGGATCACATGTGTTCACGGAGTGTTAATGCTTTGCTCCGGTACTCTATTAAAAGGAGTACCTTAATATCCAGTAGATTCCCTTGAGGCCCGGCTGCCACCGGCTGGTAGGATAAAAGATGTTGTGCAAGTTTCTCATTGCGAGCACGTACGACTATAATTGGAACACATGCCTATTGATTGATTAGTACTTGGATACCGTTTTATTATTATCTAAATGCCCTGCTATGATTGTTACATGAGTTTCTCTCATCCATGCAACGCCCGTTAATCCGTCCCCGTGCCTACAGTATTTTAATCCTGCTGCGTACTATAATCACTCTCTTTTTGTTACTCGCTGCTGTTATTTCGCTACGCTACTGCTATAAAACACTCGATAAACTCTTGCAGAGTCTGTTTCAGTGCAGCTGAATTGACAACTCCGCTTGTTAAGGCTTTCAAGTATTCTTTGTCTCCCCTTGTGTAGAATCAATAAATTGGGTTTTACTTCCCTCGAAGACTGTTGCGATCCCCTATACTTGTGGGTCATCATTCTTCACGAACTGATCCATCTTGACACAACCGGCTTCATCTATGTCGGTTTTTCTTAAGCCGATTGACCTTTAATCCGGTCAACATCACTTTCACCTATAAACAAGATTGTCCGACTTACCTTGATAAGCCAACATTATAGACTTAGTATGGTCATACAGCGAACGTCAGTATTTTGCTTGTCAGCGGCCATCTTTACTTGCGTATGACCATGGAGGGCAAGCAGCAGCGAACTTTGTGTGTCCATATCTTGATGCACTGAAGACATCAGTCACATCAGCTAAGAAGTATATGGAATAAAATCTTTCGGTGGACGAAACATTCGGTTAATTATTCTTGAAAGGGCCAATCGTTCAATTTAACTGAATGCCCACACTAAGTCTAGTACAATTTTTTATTATGTGCTCGCTCTGCCCCAGGCTGAATCCCACCATCGGACATTCGATGCTCTGCGCGCAGAAAACAGATCTTAAATTTTTAGTCCCACATCGCCTAATGAGTAGACATAGAAGACCTGTTCAAGAAAACAAATAGTAGTGTCCTCTTATACTGGCTGTATAATTGGTCGCATGCGGCTGCACGGTGCGCTGAAGCCCGCATAAAACGATGGAGGCATGGAAACATTTAGGCCGCGCATGCCGAGGCCCATAGAAAACGAAGGAACCTCCTGTTACGACAAAATTGAATTTGATAACACATGTGACTTTTGAGTAATAACCTAGAACTTGATCGGTACGTGGAGTATTGGAGTGTAGTTATATGCAAAGATGCAAATAAAGACTACGAGAAAAGCTTTGAAGAACTGATCATGCTGAAGTTTCCATTTATTCATTTTTTTCTCTCAAATAGATCTATCCATGGTGCAACATGTATGTTGACCCCATGTTAGATGCAACAACTTCTTATCACAAGATAACACATTAAGTCCAATTATTCATAATTTTTATGGTGTTCAATTAGAGCAGCAGCAAATGCCACCACGGTCTGTATGACAGTGTGCATTCTTGTATTCAAAAAATGCGCAGTGATCCCTGCACGGCTGTTCGGATATATAGTCTCCCTCGCAACTTTTGAAATGCATACATAAGTTTGGGATGGGGGCTGGCTTTGGAGAACCTACACATAACAATGTTACATACATTAGCATTAGAATGTACGGATTATATATTAAAGTTATTTTGTTTAGTCTTAGTTACATATGCAAAGGTGTGCGCATATGCTATACCAAAATGAACAGGAAATATATAGAGAAACCGGCATACCTCCATCTGCATGACACAGTAAGAGAGTGTTAGACATCATCAAAAGAGCCACCCAACATAAGGTTGTTACATTTGTCTTGATAAAAGCCATGTGGATTGGTTTGTACTTGTTTCCTTCTAGGTGTCGTCGTCCTTGAGAGTAGACTAGCTCTTTTGATAACCTATCGAGTATGTTTTTGTGATGCTGCTTATATAAGCTTGACCTGATCATTAAAGGTTAGTTCTTGCCCTTCTATTTTTAGCATGTTTCAATTAGTACTTAGAAAACTCAGCCGATATACACATGTTTTAAGTAAGTTATGAATAAGTATGTCATGGATAACATGATATTAATTGACTCTCCAATTTAAATAAGTTAGTATATCCATCTTCAACTTCGAGGTTTCTTGTTTATTAGCTCGTGATATTTGGAACAAATTTAGAACAAGATATGTGGATAATAATTTTTCTTTTAAATTCGCACACAAAAATAAACTAACCCGGGATTGCTCATCAATTCATTATGATTAATATATAGTCAGGCTAGACGAGGTTGCTTGTTTATTTGCCCCTGATATTTGGAACAAATTTAGAACTAGATATGCGGATAATAATTTTTCCTATAAATTAGCACATAAAAATAAAGTAACCCGGTAGTGCTCATCAATTCATTCTGATTACTATATAGTCATGCCCTTCTATCTTGATACTTTTCCTATCTCCAAATTCCCATCTGATCGCTTTCATCATCAGTTCCAGACCAAACAACATAGCTCGTCACGTGTAGGAAGATAATCTTGGATTAACTGCATGCAAGAAATCAACATTTGGGGAATAGCGTCCCTTCAAGACCCTTGCGCAAAGCGAATTTGGCTCAGTAACTAGGCGCCAAGCATGTCCTCCCAACATTGCTCGATTGATCAGGAGAAACTCTCATACTACCGATGGATTTAGGCGCACCGACATCCACTCCCATGAATGCCAGTGCATTTTCTTACGCCCATCTTCAAAACCCCACCAATAAATGGAAATACTAGTTTTCATTTTGTGACATACACCAATAGGCACCTGACAGGATCTCATCACATAATTTAATACTAACGGAATTACTGACTTCTAAAAAATTCTTTATCGGCCCTTGAGAGAGGTATGTTGGTCCAGCTATTCACACCCTTCCACACCACATCGTTTTCGTCATGGTGAACAGACAAATGCCATGGATAGGCTTAAGTTGGGGCGGGATGTAGGCCAGAGGATCCGGATGAGGTAAGGTGAGCTAGAAAGCACATGAACATCAACCGAGGTTCTGGTCCCTCATGAGGAGGTAAACCCCCTACTCCTCCTTTGTGTTTGTGTATATCTCTCACTGTTGAATCCCCACTACAATGGTGCTCCTTGAGCTGTGTTGCTAAAGGTAGAAGATGAAGCTGAGAGCTTGTCTATGGGGGAGAATGAGAGAGAGAATCAATCGTCCCGTGCAAGGGAGTCCTGCACCCCCTTATATAGTGGGTGGCAGACAGATGACCATTGGCCATATGCCACACCTCTAAGCCGGTTCCAGCCCAAGTATGCCGGTTCTTCAACTTTTGACCAGTTCTTCACGAACTGATCCATCTTGACACAACCGGCTTCATCTATGTCGGTTTTTCTTAAGCTGATTGACCTTTAATCCGGTCAACATCACTTTCACCTATAAACAAGATTGTCCGGCTTACCTTGATAAGCCAACATTATAGACTTAGTATGGTCATACAGCGAACGTCAGTATTTTGCTTGTCAGCGGCCATCTTTACTTGCGTATGACTGCATGGAGGGCAAGCAACAGCGAACTTTGTGTGTCCATATCTTGATGCACTAAAGACATCAGTCACATCAGCTAAGAAGTATATGGAATAAAATCTTTCGGTGGACGGAACATTCGGTTAATTATTCTTGAAAGGGCCAATCGTTCAATTTAACTGAATGCCCACACTAAGTCTAGTACAATTTTTTATTAGGTGCTCGCTCTGCCCCAGGCTGAATCCCACCATCGGACGTTCGATGCTCTGCGCGCAGAAAACAGATCTTAAATTTTTAGTCCCACATCGCCTAATGAGTAGACATAGAAGACCTGTTCAAGAAAACAAACAGTAGTGTCCTCTTATACTGGCTGTATAATTGGTCGCATGCGGCTGCACGGTGCGCTGAAGCCCGCATAAAACGATGGAGGCATGGAAACATTTAGGCCGCGCATGCCGAGGCCCATAGAAAACGAAGGAACCTCCTGTTACGACAAAATTGAATTTGATAACACATGTGACTTTTGAGTAATAACCTAGAACTTGATCGGTACGTGGAGTATTGGAGTGTAGTTATATGCAATGATGCAAATAAAGACTACGAGAAAAGCTTTGAAGAACTGATCATGCTGAAGTTTCCATTTATTCATTTTTTTTCTATCAAATAGATCTATCCATGGTGCAACATGTATGTTGACCCCATGTTAGATGCAACAACTTCTTATCACAAGATAACACATTAAGTCCAATTATTCATAATTTTTATGGTGTTCAATTAGAGCAGCAGCAAATGCCACCACGGTCTGTATGGCAGTGTCCATTCTTGTATTCAAAAAATGCGCAGTGATCCCTGCACGGCTGTTCGGATATATAGTCTCCCTCGCAACTTTTGAAATGCATACATAAGTTTGGGATGGGGGCTGGCTTTGGAGAACCTACACATAACGATGTTACATACATTAGCATTAGAATGTGCGGATTATATATTAAAGTTATTTTGTTTAGTCTTAGTTACATATGCAAAGGTGTGCGCATATGCTATACCAAAATGAACAGGAAATATATAGAGAAACCGGCATACCTCCATCTGCATGACACACTAAGAGAGTGTTAGACATCATCAAAAGAGCCACCCAACATAAGGTTGTTACATTTGTCTTGATAAAAGCCATGTGGATTGGTTTGTACTTGTTTCCTTCTAGGTGTCGTCGTCCTTGAGAGTAGACTAGCTCTTTTGATAACCTATCGAGTATGTTTTTGTGATGTTGCTTATATAAGCTTGACCTAATCATTAAAGGTTAGTTCTTGCCCTTCTATTTTTAGCATGTTTCAATTAGTACTTAGAAAACTCAGCCGATATACACATGTTTTAAGTAAGTTATGAATAAGTATGTCATGGATAACATGATATTAATTGACTCTCCAATTTAAATAAGTTAGTATATCCATCTTCAACTTCGAGGTTTCTTGTTTATTAGCTCGTGATATTTGGAACAAATTTAGAACAAGATATGAGGATAATAATTTTTCTTTTATATTTGCACACAAAAATAAACTAACCCGGGATTGCTCATCAATTCATTATGATTAATATATAGTCAGGCTAGACGAGGTTGCTTGTTTATTTGCCCCTGATATTTGGAACAAATTTAGAACTAGATATGCGGATAATAATTTTTCCTATAAATTTGCACATAAAAATAAAGTAACCCGGTAGTGCTCATCAATTCATTCTGATTACTATATAGTCATGCTAGATGTGTCATATAGAAAGCAATATATTTTTCTTTTGTATCTCACCTTCTTGGTTCTATATTTTTAATGGTTAAACGTAATCAAAAAAGATACCAAAATCTGGAAAAAATATATTAAAATCTTGAGCTGTTGTATTTATGGTGGACGTTTTGTATCACATAACTTGTAACTATTGGTTAAAACAACCTTTCTGCAAATTTTCAAGATCAACAATAAACTGTTAGTTACAAAGCCAAATTATCTATTGCCATACTTATATTTGAAGATTGTTCTCATTGCCTATAGAGACAAGGCACAACAAACTATGAATCCGAATCGAGGATATTTAGTTGAGCGTTCTAGATATGTTTCTTAGAAAGAAGTATCCTTTAAAGGTCAGCGTTTGTCGCAAACACATTAAGAGCACTAGCTTTGACACCCCACTTTGTACTAATCTTGTTCTATATAGAAAATACAACATAATGTTGTCTTTTATTTGTATACTTTTGAAACACAGAAGAAACGATTAATATAATAAACTTTGTTGTAAATACATGCAATGAGATCAATGATTAAAGAGAGTTAATACATATTATCAATGCCCACACAGCTGATATGTCTAGCCAAATAGTCAATGGGAAACTCACGAAGATTGCTAAATATGTAGGACAAGTATGCATGCAAGAGAGGGGCACATGAGGGGTGTGGAATTGGGATAGGGGGATTTCAGTGATGTCAATGTCATATGCTAATTGGCAAGATGATGGTAAATTTTGACACAGGCCGACTTTGGAACGATGGATTTGTAAGGTCGTGGACACCCACCTTCTCGCCCACGACGATGCATGAACTGCCAAGGCATGCTAGAGAGGGGAAGTGGATGGATTTTTTAAAGAGAACTTCTGTATTTTATTGATGACTCAACATCATTACAAAGTACTTCCCGGATGCAACCTGGATTAACATTTGAAGACAAATTACAAATATAAACCTAAGATTTATGATCTAAAACATAAACTTCTCGGATGCCACGTTGATCTTGCGCCCATAGTGCATGAAGATGTAGGCATGGGAACTTGTCGCCAGCTTCTTGATGTCAGACACGACCGCGCCGACACAAGAATGAGCCTTTGTCAAGGACCAGATGCGATGTAGTGTACGGACAGACAGTCACATGCCAGATAATCTTTCTAAACCCATTGTATGTAGTTACTTGAAGAACTCTTTGAATGGCCATTTCTTCAGCCAACTATGGAGATGTGATGCCGTCGATGCCCTCAGAACAAACAAGTTGAAACACCAAGACGATCCCATACCACAATACCCCACCCCATCCGGTTGCTTCTAGGGAATAAGGCCGCACCCACATTTACACAAACCAAACCAACATGTGCTGGAAAATCCACTGTGAGACCGAGGGCAAACACACTTGTTTGTTGTTTTGCATTTGAAGCAATATAGGAAGATATTCCAGGTGTACGCCATGACTTTCTGAGCAACAAGATCATGTTGCGTACCTCTGAGATATGCCAGCACGTCACAACAAAAACCTTTTCTGACGCTCGTCGACCTTATTCAGAAAGTCGAACAATCAATGATTCAGGTCATCAATGGATTTTGTTCAAGCTTTACAAGGTAGTTTTAGACCTATAGCAGAAGATGCATTCATCCATCGCGGTATATGCCGCCTATGAAATTGGACTCTAGTAGGTAACCAATCATGGGCCATCATCCATAGGATAATTTTCATTTTACCTGGGACTTATATCAACCATATCGATTTCCATTCCTTAGTCTGATCTGATATAGTCGAATTGCCTCCTCTGCCCAGTGTACCTCTAGTTGTGAAGAAGGTTTCAGTTCATGCCAGGTTATCTCCATATCTGATAGTATATCTACCAAACTTTGTTGGATAACTGGTTCCACTTCCTCGTGAACGATGGCTTCGACAGTGTCCATGTCCCATGCATTACTGGCATCATTCGTTAAGAAACTGACCGTGGCCTGCGCATGAAGGTCGACCATGGTGATAAACGAGTCTGGTAGGAAGCCAGGTATCCAATTATCCTCGATGATCTTGATACTTGTCCTATCTCCAAATCCCCATCTGATCGCTTTCATCATCAGTTCCAGACGAAACAACATAGCTCGTCAAATGTAGGAAGATAATCTTGGTTTAACTGCATGCAAGAAATTAACATTTGGGGAATATGATGACGTTGGGACTCCAAGTGCAGAGTGTTGTGTCAACAGAGTATTTCCCCCATAAGGGTGACTCGAGGGTTTATATCGAACTCTCGAGGAACCGAGCAAAGAGTGTTCTCTTCTCTCTTCTTCTAGCAATCCTGCAAGTAAACTCATGGTTCAGAGGTCGAGGAATATGACCGTTGGGACCGAGACCGGTGACACGGGTGGCGATCTCGCCATCCCAACACCGGCGAGGGCGCCGACGGCGAGCGAGGGGGTATGTTCACCTTAGTGGCTCAGCGGGAGTCGCTTTTGGATGCTACAGACTTCTGACAACGAGGACGAGGGAGATGAAGACGGAAGCTCAGCGGCCGGAGATAGTTCAAAATCGGTAAAGTATATCTGTTGCACACCATCGCCGGTAAGTGATGCAGACCTCGTCGAGGACACGGCGGAGCTGACGCGTCGACATCTCAAGAGGATCAAGCGGCGGGATGGCCAGCGTCTGGCGGCCAGAGCAGCGATGCTGCTATCGACATCGGAAGGTAAGAGTTCACCTGAAAGGACGAGATGTCGCCTAGAGGGGGGTGAATAGTCATTTTAAAAACTCTTACGGATTTTGCTTGTAAGAATGCGGAATTAAACTAACGTTTATTTTACAAGCACAAACCCTAAATATGCTAGGCTCAACTAAGTGCAACAATAACAACTAGAGCTAAGCAAGATAGGCACAAGATATATGTAGCACAAGTGATAGCAAGATATATGTACTTCAAGCACGATGGCTATCACAAGGAAAGTAATCTCGGGTATAGAAATAACCGAGGCACGCGCAGACGAAGATGTATTCCCGTGTTCCCTTCCTTTGAAAGAAGGTACGTCACGTTCGGAGAGGTGGGGGTCCCACGAAGGATTCCCCAATGCCACAAAGGCTCACCTTCTTCTCCTGAGCCTATCCCACAAAGGAATAGCTCTTTCCATATAGCTAGCTTTTCCTCCACTCCGGAGATGGCAAGCTCCAAAACCACTTCACAAGCTCCACGAAGGAGAAGCCCGGGCCTCTTCACAATCTTCCTTGAAGAGATCACCGGAGCACCAACCGCCAAGCCAACTAGGAGGTGTCCCTCCAAGAGTAACAAGCTCACGGTCTCTCACTCGAACTAATCGTGGTGGAGAGCTCAACACTATGCAATGATGCAAAGAAAGAACACCAAAGGTGTTCAAATCCTTCACACTCAAAACCCACCAAAGCAACAAATGCTAGGATGAGATTAGAGAGGAAGAACAAGGAGGAAATCAACAAATGACTCCAAGATCTAGATCCCAAGAGTTCCCCTCACTTAGAGGAGAAATGGATTGGTAAGGATTGTAGATCTAGATCTCCTCTCTTAGATCCCTCAAGAATGAGCAAGAATCATGGGAGGGAAGGGAGAGGAAGCAAGCTCAAGAGGTTCAACAATGGTGGTCAAAACGTGCTTAAGAACCCTAGAAAACTATTGGGGAAGAAGCCCCTTTTATAGCCAAACGAAATATGACTGTTTGGGGCAGATCTGGGAGTTTTTGCAGCACGGATGGCCTGGCAGGCCGGGCCAGGGACCGGGCCGCCTGTTGGGAGAGCCGGTCAGGCCGGGCCAGGGACCGGGCGGCCCTGAGAGCCCCCTGGAAAACGTTCGGTTGGCACTGGTGTGGGAGCCGGTCTGTGCCGGACAAGCCGGTGAGACAGCCGGCGCCACCGGGCAAAACATGAAAACATGTTTTACAAAAACCATGATAACTTTTGCGACCGGACTCTGATTTCGATGATCTTGGGCTTGTTGATTCCAACAATCCCTACAACTTTATGCATAGAAATATCATTGTCCACCCACGGAGTAAAAACCACAAGATGAATGTTTTGACCTATCTATAAAAGAGACACCGGTAAAACCTCCAAGCTCGAAAACACAATAGAAGATGCATATGGATTCCGTTTTCGATGAACTTGGGCTTGTTGTGAAGCTAGCAACAAGCTCAAGAACCTCACACAGAGAAATACCAAGAAGCAATAAGATTTATGGAATGCAAAACATGCAAAGGGTTGAGCTTCCTAAGACGATGTGATCATGTTACCCAACCGAAAGCCCCTCTTGATAGTGCGGCTATCTATCCTATAATCCGGTCTCCCAACAACCACCTTGAGACCAGTAAAAGGAAAACATAGCCCATACCTTTGCCTTGCGCATCCCGCTTGATCTTGATGATAACTCTTCAAGCTCCACTCAAGCCGGAATGCCTCACTTGATCATTGTTACTTTGTGAAGACTCACAAATGCTCCCCCATACACCATGATGGGAAAGATCCATTGATGCACATCTTCACATGTCCATTATCACCAAATGGACGGCAAGCTTCAAGCATATGATCCTCTTGAGATGCTCAACTTGAACTTGCCCAACTCAACCTTGATCACGATCACCACTTGATGTCATCCTCTCATGGGCTATATGAGATCTCACTTTTGATGCATGCCCATGGAAAGATACCTAACCCACATAGACAACACAAGGGCACATATATGATGGGTTAGTTCATAAAGCATAATTGACAAGGCTTACCATACCACATGACTTCACGTGGCACATTCTTCATGCTTCATGTGTTGACCAAACTTGAATCTATTCTTCACTCTTTGTATTGGTCAACCTTGTATCTTCTCATGCTCTATCATACTATCTTGAGGTGTATAAAGAATTCTTCATTTGTTTGCATGCTCTAAATCTTAGTCAACCATAGCTCAACTTATGAGACTATCATGACACCGACTTAGACCCATATCTTGAATTCTTCACTTGGAATCAAACACTCAAGATCTTGATCATTCATTGCTTAACACATAAGATAGAGCATGGCTAATATTTGAGTTCCACATAAGAACTCCATCTTCATTTCTTCTTCTTGATCATATCACATATATGTCTTCAAATCGATGATCTTGATGCCAATACTCAAGGTATATCTTTATCTTCATGGCATCCATACTTGAATCCAACACATGGACTACAAGTAGTACCTATGGAATATTCCTTCATATAAACTCAATGAAAACATTAGTCCATAGGGGTTGTCATTAATTACGAAAACCACACATAGGGGCAATTTACCCTTACAATCTCCCCCATTTTGTTAATTGATTACAACCACAGTAAGAGGGTTTATATAATGAATATTAGAAACAAGTATGCAACTTATCCGAGAATAAGTTGTATACAAGAGGTTGTATTTGATATGGTCAAGTAACACGAAGCTACTAGCCCATATCAAAACCAGCTCTAATCACACAACTACAACTAATGCAAGGGATGTGAGTAGAACCAACATATATAGAGCAAACTCCCCCACAATGTATGCACGTGTGATGAACATGAATTCATTGCATACATTGTCAAGATTAACCTTCGGGACAGTTTCCACTATACATATACAACCATGCAGGACATATAAATATGGAATGCATGAGAGGTAAAACACTTAAGCACAAACCAAACTTAAGTATAAACCATTTCCCTTAAACCCTCTAAACTTCTCCCCAATTGGCATCAAGTGCCAAAATGGGTGAAAAATTTAGAAAGCCAATATAATGTGAGTTCCTCCCCAAGGTGTGCACTTCTCATAATTTGAGTGAAATCAAATGCACATATCCAATGATGAATACTTGAAGGAAGTCAAACTATATTGAGGATCAAAGATTGCACAAAGATAACATGGTGAAGAAAGCTTTAACAAATAAAGCAAGCAATCAAAGATCCAATTGGACAAACAAAGATATCATGATAAGAGAGATATAGTGCTCTAAATGAAATAAGAAAGCTCCCCAAGGTTCGTGCATAAATTAGAATAGTTACATTTGAATACAATATGCACAAACATGGAATCCTCACTCCGTTTATATCATTTAGAACACAAACAAGATAAAGAGGATAACTTTAGTCCAAAATATTTAAGAGATATGAGTGCATGAAGATACAATAAAGTTAAGCCAAGCCCACATAAATCAAGTCCTTACCAACACCACAAAAAAAAGGATAAAGAGAGGGTCGGCAAAGAACAAGGATATCAAGGTGATGGATTAACGCTCTCATGTATATAAGTTTCTAAAGTGGACAAGATGATCCATAAAGAAACATGCACACACAAGAGGTTAATAAAATAAATAAGACATGATATCCAGGATGAAGTCATAAAATATACCAAAAGATGTTTGCTTAAAAGCATATATAGCCTAGGGCTCCATTTTTCACTTACGGTATATGAATGAACTTCAACCAAGAAAATCTCGAAAACATCACAACTAACAATAAGGAAAGTAAAGCTAGTTGAAATGTTTTGAGAGAGGCAACAAGTATCACAAATAGGGATTCATTTCGCAATTTCATCAATATTGCACATAAGAGCTCTTCGAGGAATTGATAGTGCGGCTATCGATCCCGTAATCCGGTCTCCCAACAACCACCTTGAGACCGGTAAAAGGAAAACCTAGCAAGGCTATACCTTTGCCTTGCGCATCCCGCTTGATCTTGATGATAACTCTTCAAGCTCCACTCAAGCCGGAATGCCTCACTTGATCATTGTTACTTTGTGAAGACTCAAAAATGCTCCCCATACACCATGATGGGAAAGATCCATTGATGCACATCTTCACATGTCCATTATCACCAAATGGACGGCAAGCTTCAAGCATATGATCCTCTTGAGATGCTCAACTTGAACTTTCCCAACTCAACCTTGATGACGATCACCACTTGATGTCATCCTCTCATGGGCTATATGATATCTCACTTTTTATGCATGCCCATGGAAAGATACCTAACCCACATAGACAACACAAGGGCACATATATGATGGGTTAGTTCATAAAGCATAATTGACAAGGCTTACCATACCACATGACTTCACGTGGCACATTCTTCATGCTTCATGTGTTGACCAAACTTGAATCTATTCTTCACTCTTTGTATTGGTCAACCTTGTATCTTCTCATGCTCTATCATACTATCTTGAGGTGTATAAAGAATTCTTCATTTGTTTGCATGCTCTAAATCTTAGTCAACCATAGCTCAACTTATGAGACTATCATGACACCGACTTAGACCCATATCTTGAATTCTTCACTTGGAATCAAGCACTCAAGATCTTGATCATTCATTGCTTAACACATAAGATAGAGCATGGCTAATATTTGAGTTCCACATAAGAACTCCATCTTCATTTCTTCTTCTTGATCATATCACATATATGTCTTCAAATCGATGATCTTGATGCCAATACTCAAGGTATATTTTATCTTCATGGCATCCATACTTGAATCCAACACATGGACTACAAGTAGTACCTATGGAATATTCCTTCACATAAACTCAATGAAAACATTAGTCCATAGGGGTTGTCATTAATTACCGAAACCACACATAGGGGCAATATACCCTTACAATCTCCCGCATTTTGGTAATTGATGACAACCACAATAAGAGGGTTTATATAATGAATATTAGAAACAAGCATGCAACTTATCTGAGAATAAGTTGTATACAAGAGGTTGTATATGATATGGTCAAGTAACACGAAGCTACTAGCCCATATCAAAACCAGCTCTACTCACACAACTACAACTAATGCAAGGGATGTGAGTAGAACCAACATATATAGGTCAAACTCCCCCACAATGTATGCACGTGTGATGAACATGAATTCATTGCATACATTGTCAAGATTAACCTTCGGGGTAGTTTCCACTATACATATACAACCATGCAAGACATATAAATATGGAATGCATGAGAGGTAAAACACTTAAGGACAAACCAAACTTAAGTATAAACCATTTCCCTTAAACCCTCTAAACTTCTCCCCCATTGGCATCAAGTGCCAAAATGGGTGAAAAATTTAGAAAGCCAATATAATGTGAGTTCCTCCCAAGGTGTGCACTTCTCATAATTTCTGTGAAATCAAATGCACATATCCAATGACGAATACTTGAAGGAAGTCAAACTATATTGAGGATCAAAGATTGCACAAAGATAACATGGTGAAGAAAGCTTTAACAAATAAAGCAAGCAATCAAAGATCCAATTGGACAATCAAAGATATCATGATAAGAGAGATATAGTGCTCTAAATGAAATAAGAAAGCTCCCCAAGGTTCGTGCATAAATTAGAATAGTTACATTTGAATACAATATGCACAAACATGGAATCCTCACTCCCTTTATATCATTTAGAACACAAACAAGATAAAGAGGATAACTTTAGTCCAAAATATTTAAGAGATATGAGTGCATGAAGATACAATAAAGTTAAGCCAAGCCCTCATAAATCAAGTCCTTACCAACACCACAAAAAAAAGGATAAAGAGATGGTCGGCAAAGAACAAGGATATCAAGGTGATGGATTAACGCTCTCATGTATATAAGTTTCTAAAGTGGACAAGATGATCCATAAAGAAACATGCACACACAAGAGGTTAATAAAATAAATAAGACATGATATCCAGGATGAAGTCATAAAATATACCAAAGGATGTTTGCTTAAAAGCATATATAGCCTATGACTCCATTTTTCACTTACGGTATATGAATGAACTTCAACCAAGAAAATCTCGAAAACATCACAACTAACAATAAGGAAAGTAAAGCTAGTTGAAATGTTTTGAGAGAGGCAACAAGTATCACAAATAGGGATTCATTTCGCAATTTCATCAATATTGCACACAAGAGCTCTTCGAGGAATTGATAGTGCGGCTATCTATCCTGTAATCCGGTCTCCCAACAACCACCTTGAGACCGGTAAAAGGAAAACCTAGCAAGGCCATACCTTTGCCTTGCGCATCCCGCTTGATCTTGATGATAACTCTTCAAGCTCCACTCAAGCCGGAATGCCTCACTTGATCATTGTTACTTTGTGAAGACTCACAAATGCTCCCCCATACACCATGATGGGAAAGCTCCATTGATGCACATCTTCACATGTCCATTATCACCAAATGGACGGCAAGCTTCAAGCATATGATCCTCTTGAGATGCTCAACTTGAACTTTCCCAACTCAACCTTGATGACGATCACCACTTGATGTCATCCTCGCATGGGCTATATGATATCTCACTTTTGATGCATGCCCATGGAAAGATACCTAACCCACATAGACAACACAAGGGCACATATATGATGGGTTAGTTCATAAAGCATAATTGACAAGGCTTACCATACCACATGACTTCACGTGGCACATTCTTCATGCTTCATGTGTTGACCAAACTTGAATCTATTCTTCACTCTTTGTATTGGTCAACCTTGTATCTTCTCATGCTCTATCATACTATCTTGAGATGTATAAAGAATTCTTCATTTGTTTGCATGCTCTAAATCTTAGTCAACCATAGCTCAACTTATGAGACTATCATGACACCGACTTAGACCCATATCTTGAATTCTTCACTTGGAATCAAGCACTCAAGATCTTGATCATTCATTGCTTAACACATAAGCTAGAGCATGGCTAATATTTGAGTTCCACATAAGAACTCCATCTTCATTTCTTCTTCTTGATCATATCACATATATGTCTTCAAATCGATGATCTTGATGCCAATACTCAAGGTATATCTTTATCTTCATGGCATCCATACTTGAATCCAACACATGGACTACAAGTAGTACCTACGGAATATTCCTTCATATAAACTCAATGAAAACATTAGTCCATAGGGGTTGTCATTAATTACCAAAACCATACATAGGGGCAATATACCCTTACATCGCCCTTTTCTCTGCCGTTGGGCAAGAACACTGTTTCGACCAAGATCAGACCAATGCCGGTGCTAGAACCCTCTGTTTTCCTGGACGATGATTCTGAGGGCTGGACTGTCGTTTGTCGGAGACGTCGGTCGCCGGCGATCGATGTTAATTCACGAGATCCGAGAAATTAGGTGAATTCAAAAAATTTGGCCGTGGGCCTGTGATACGTCTCCGACGTATCGATAATTTCTTATGTTCCATGCTACATTATTGATGATATCTACATGTTTTATTCACATTATATGTCGTATTTATGCATTTTCCGGCACTAACCTATTAACGAGATGCCGAAGAGCCAGTTGCTATTTTCTGCTGTTTTTGGTTTCAGAAATCCTAGTAAGGAAATATTCTCGAATTGGACGAAATCAACGCCCAGGGTCCTATTTTTGCACGAAGCTTCCAGAAGACCGAGGGGAAAGGAAGTGGGGCCACGAGGCGCCGCACACTAGGGCGGGCGGCCCAGGTCTTGGCCGAGCGGCCCTAGCATGTGGGGCCCTCGTGTGGCCCCCGCGTTGCTTCCGCCTACTTAAAGCCTCCGTCGCGAAACCCCAGTACCGAGAGCACGATACGGAAAACCTTCCGAGACGCCGCCGCCGCCAATCCCATCTCGGGGGATTGAGATCACCTCCGGCACCCTGCCGGAGAGGGGAATCATCTCCCGGGGACTCTACACCGCCATGGTCGCCTCCGGAGTGATGAGTGAGTAGTTCACCCTGGACTATGGGTCCATAGCATTAGCTAGATGGTCGTCTTCTCCTCATGTGCTTCATTGTTGGATCTTGTGAGCTGCCTAACATGATCAAGATCATCTATCTGTAATACTATATGTTGTGTTTGTCGGGATCCGATGGATAGAGAATACTATGTTATGTTAATTATCAATCTATTACCTATGTGTTGTTTATGATCTTGCATGCTCTCCGTTATTAGTAGAGGCTCTGGCCAAGTTTTTACTCTTAACTCCAAGAGGGAGTATTTATGCTCGATAGTGGGTTCATGCCTCCATTAAATGGGACAAGGACAAAAGTTCTAAGGTTATGGATGTGCTGTTGCCACTAGGGATAAAACATTGATGCTATGCCCGAGGATGTAGTTATTGATTACATTACGCACCATACTTAATGCAATTGTCTGTTGTTTTGCAACTTAATACTGGAAGGGGTTCGATGATAACCTGAAGGTGGACTTTTTAGGCATAGATGCATGCTGGATAGCGGTCTATGTACTTTGTCGTAATGCCCAATTAAATCTCACTATATTTATCATATCATGTATGTGCATTGTTATGCCCTCTATTTGTCAATTGCCCGACTGTAATTTGTTCACCCAACATGCTTTTATCTTATGGGAGAGACACCTCTAGTGAACTGTGGACCCCGGTCCTATTCTTTACATCGCATACAATCTACTGCAATACTTGTTTTTCTGTTTTCTCAAACAATCATCTTCCACACAATACGGTTAATCCTTTGTTACAGCAAGCCGGTGAGATTGACAACCTCACGTTTCGTTGGGGCAAAGTACTTGGTTGTGTTGTGCAGGTTCCACGTTGGCGCCGGAATCCCTGGTGTTGCGCCGCATTACATTCCGCCACCATCAACCTTCAACGTGCTTCTTGGCTCCTCCGGTTCGATAAACCTTGGTTTCTTTCTGAGGGAAAATTGCTACTGTCGCATCACACCTTCCTCTTGGGGTTCCCAACGGACGTGTGTGTACGCGCATCAAGCTACTTTTCGGCGCCGTCGGGAGATCAAGACACGCTGGGGAGTCTCCACAATCCAATCTCTTTACTTTGTTTTTGTCTTGCTTTATTTTATTTACTACTTTGTTTGCTGCACCTAAACAAAACACAAAAAATTAGTTGCTAGCTTTACTTTATTTACTATCTTGCTCTCTATATCAAAAACACAAAAAAAATTAGTTACTTGCATTTACTTTATCTAGTTTGCTTTATTTACTACTGCTAAAATGAATACTCCTGAAAATACTAAGTTATGTGACTTCACAACCACAAATAATAATGATTTCCTATGCACACCTATTGCTCCACCTGCTACTACAGCAGAATTCTTTGAAATTAAACCTGCTTTACTGAATCTTGTCATGAGAGAGCAATTTTCTGGTGTTAGTTCTGATGATGCTGCCCATCTTAATAATTTTGTTGAACTATGTGAAATGCAAAAGTATAAGGATGTAGATGGTGATATTATTAAATTGAAATTGTTTCCTTTCTCATTAAGAGGAAGAGCTAAAGATTGGTTGCTATCTTTGCCTAAGAATAGTATTGATTCATGGACTAAATGCAAGGATGCTTTTATTGGTAGATATTATCCTCCCGCTAAAATTATATCTTTGAGAAGTAGCATAATGAATTTTAAGCAATTAGATAATGAACATGTTGCTCAAGCATGGGAGAGAATGAAATCTTTGGTAAAGAATTGCCCAACCCATGGACTGACTACTTGGATGATCATCCAAACCTTCTATGCAGGACTAAATTTTTCTTCGAAATTGGATTCAGCTGCTGGAGGTACCTTTATGTCCATCACTTTGGGGCGGCTACAAAGCTTCTTGATGATATGATGATAAATTACTCTGAATGGCACACGGAAAGAGCTCCACAAGGTAAGAAGGTAAATTCTGAAGAAACCTCCTCCTTGAGTGATAAGATTGATGTGATTATGTCTATGCTTGTGAATGGTAGATCTAATGTTGATCCTAATAATGTTCCTTTAGCTTCATTGGTTGCTCAAGAAGAAAATGTTGATGTGAATTTCATTAAAAATAATAATTTTAACAACAATGCTTATAGGAACAATTCTGGTAATAACTATAGGCCATATCCTTCTGGTAATGGTTGGTAAATTCTTATGGGAATTCTTACAACAATAATAGGAGTGTACCCCCTGGTCTTGAAGCTATGCTTAAAGAATTTATTAGTACACAAACTGCTTTTAACCTTGAGGAAAAGCTTGATAAAATTGATATTCTTGCTTCTAGAGTTGATAGACTTGCCTCTGATGTTGATCTTTTAAAATTGAAAGTTATGCCTAATAAGGATATTGATAATAAGATTACTACTACAGCAAATGCCATCCAAGTTAGAATTAATGAGAATATAAGATTAATGGCTGAATTGCGTGCTAGGTGGGATAGAAAATGAAAAACTAGCTAAAGAGAATAATGTAGCTAAAGTTTGGACTATTACCACCACTAGCAATGTTAATGCTCCACATGTTGCTGCACCTCCTACTATCAATGGTAAAATAATTGGTGTTGGCAATGTTTCTACTCCTAGTGCAAAGCGTACAAAACTGCCTGAAATTGCTAAAACTGCTGAAACTGCTTGTGATAAAACTGCTGAAATTTTTTCCAACCTTGGGGACAATGATCCCATTGCTGTAGCTCATAATGATTTAGATTTTGATGATTGTCACATCTCTGAAGTTATAAAGTTCTTACAAAAACTTGCTAAGAGTCCTAATGCTAGTGCTATAAATTTGGCCTTTACAAAACATATTACAAATGCTCTCATAAAAGCTAGAGAAGAGAAACTAAAACTTGAAACCTCTATTCCTAGGAAGTTAGAAGATGGTTGGGAGCCCATCATTAAGATGAGGGTCAATGATTTTGATTGTAATGCTTTATGTGATCTTGGTGCAAGTATTTCTGTTATGCCTAAGAAAGTCTATGATATGCTTGACTTGCCACCATTAAAGAATTGTTATTTGGATGTTAATCTCTGATAATGCTAAAAAGAAACCTTTGGGGAGAGTTGATAATGTTCATATTATGGTTAACAATAACCTTGTCCCCGTTGATTTTGTTGTCTTGGATATTGAATGCAATGCATCTTGTCCCATTATATTGGGAAGACCTTTTCTTCGAACCGTTGGTGCTACTATTGATATGAAGGAAGGTAATATTAAATATCAATTTCCTCTCAAGAAAGGTATGGAACACTTCCCTAGAAAAAGAATGAAGTTACCTTATGATTATATTATTAGAGCAAATTATGATGTTGATGCTTCATCTCTCGATAATACTTGATTCACACTTTCTCGCCTAGCAAAGGCGTTAAAGAAAAGCGCTTATGGGAGACAACCCATTGTTTTTACTACAGTACTTTGTTTTATATTTGAGTCTTGGAAGTTGTTTACTACTGTAGCAACCTCTCCTTATCATGTTTTTGTGCCAAGTAAAGTCGTTGATAGTAAGGTTCATACTAGATTTGGATTACTGCGCAGAAACAGATTTCTTTGCTGTCACGAATCTGGGCCTAATTCTCTGTAGGTAACTCAGAAAATTATGCCAATTTACGTGAGTGATCCTCAGATATGTATGCAACTTTCATTCAATTTGGGCATTTTCATTTGAGCAAGTCTGGTGCCACTTTAAAATTCATCTTTACGAACTGTTCTGTTTTGAGAGATTCTGCCTTTTATTTCGCATTGCCTCTTTTGCTATGTTGGATGAATTTCTTTGATCCATTAATGTCCAGTAGCTTTATGCAATGTCCAGAAGTGTTACGAATGATTGTGTCACCTCTGAACATGTAAACTTTTATTGTGCACTAACCCTCTAATGAGTTGTTTCGAGTTTGGTGTGGAGGAAATTTTCAAGGATCAAGAGAGGAGTATGATATACTATGATCAAGAGGAATGAAAGCTCTAAGCTTGGGGATGCCCCGGTGGTTCACCCCTGCATATTTTAAGAAGACTCAATCGTCTAAGCTTGGGGATGCCCAAGGCATCCCCTTCTTCATCGACAACATCATCGGTTCCTCCCTGAAACTATATTTTTATTCAGTCACATCTTATGTACTTTGCTTGGAGCGTCGGTTTGTTTTCGTTTTTGTTTTTGTTTGAATAAAATGGATCCTAGCATTCACTGTGTGGGAGAGAGACACGCTCCGCTGTTGCATATGGACAAATATGTCCTTAGGCTTTACTCATAGTATTCATGGCGAAGGTTGAATCTTCTTCGTTAAATTGTTATATGGTTGGAATTGGGAAATGCTACATGTAGTAATTCTAAAATGTCTTGGGTAATGTGATACTTGGCAATTGTTTTGCTCATGTTTAAGCTCTTGCATCATATACTTTGCACCCATTAATGAAGAAATACATAGAGCTTGCTAAAATTTGGTTTGCATATTTGGTCTCTCTAAGGTCTAGATAATTTCTAGTATTGAGTTTTGAACAACAAGGAAGACGGTGTAGAGTCTTATAATGTTTACAATATGTCTTTTATGTGAGTTTTGCACCGGTTCATCCTTGTGTTTGTTTCAAATAACCTTGCTAGCCTAAACCTTGTATCGAGAGGGAATACTTCTCATGCATCCAAAATCCTTGAGCCAACCACTATGCCAGTTGTCCACCATACCTACCTACTACATGGTATTTCTCCGCCATTCCAAAGTAAATTGCTTGAGTGCTACCTTTAAAATTCCATCATTCGCCTTTGCAATATATAGCTCATGGGACAAAATAGCCTTAAAAACTATTGTGGTATTGAATATGTACTTATGCACTTTATCTCTTATTAAGTTGCTTGTTGTGCGATAACCATGCTTCGGGGACGCCATCAACTCTTTGTTGAATATCATGTGAGTTGCTATGCATGTCCGTCTTGTCTAAGTAAGAGAGATCTACCACTTTAATGGTTAGAGCATGCATATTGTTAGAGAAGAACATTGGGCCGCTAACTAAAGCCATGAATCATGGTGGAAGTTTCAGTTTTGGACATATATCCTCAATCTCATATGAGAACACTAATTGTTGCCACATGCTTATGCATTAAAGAGGAGTCCATTATCTGTTGTCCATGTTGTCCCGGTATGGATGTCTAAGTTGAGAATAATCAAAAGCGAGAAATCCAAAATGCGAGCTTTCTCCTTAGACCTTTGTATGGAGGTACCCCTTTGTGACACTTGGTTAAAACATGTGTATTGCGATGATCCGTAGTCCAAGCTAATTAGGACAAGGTGCGGGCACTATTAGTACACTATGCATGAGGCTTGCAACTTGTAAGATATAATTTACATAACTCATATGCTTTATTACTACCGTTGACAAAATTGTTTCATGTTTTCAAAATAAAAGCTCTAGCACAAATATAGCAATCGATGCTTTCCTCTTTGAAGGACCTTTCTTTTACTTTTATGTTGAGTCAGTTCACCTATCTCTCTCCACCTCAAGAAGCAAACACTTGTGTGAATTGTGCATTGATTCCTACATACTTGCATATTGCACTTGTTATATTACTTTACATTGACACTATCCATGAGATATACATGTTATAAGTTGAAAGCAACCGCTGAAACTTAATCTTCCTTTGTGTTGCTTCAATACCTTTACTTTGATTTATTGCTTTATGAGTTAACTCTTATGCAAGACTTATTGATGCTTGTCTTGAAGTATTATTCATGAAAAGTCTTTGCTTTATGATTCATTTGTTTACTCATGTCATTACCATTGTTTTGATCGCTGCATTCATTACATATGCTTACAATAGTATGATCAAGGTTATGATGACATGTCACTCCAAATTATCTTTGTTATCGTTTGCTCGGGACGAGCAGAACTAAGCTTGGGATGCTGATACGTCTCCACGTATCGATAATTTCTTATGTTACATGCTACATTATTGATGATATCTACATGTTTTATACACATTATATGTCGTATTTATGCATTTTCCGCACTAACCTATTAACGAGATGCCGAAGAGCCGGTTTTCTGCTGTTTTTGGTTTCAGAAATCCTAGTAAGGAAATATTCTCGGAATTGGACGAAATCAACGCCCAGGGTCCTATTTTTGCACGAAGCTTCCAGGAGACCGAGGGGGAAAGGAAGTGGGGCCACGAGGCGCCGCCACACTAGGGCGGCGCGGCCCAGTCTTGGCCGCGGCCCTAGCGTGTGGGGCCCTCATGTGGCCCCGTTGCCCTCCGCCTACTTAAGCCTCCGTCGCGAACCCCCCACGAGAGAGCCACGATACGGAAAACCGAGACGCCGCCGCCGCCAATCCAATCTCGGGATTGAGATCACCTCCGGCACCCGAGAGGGGAATCATCTCCCGGAGGACTCTACACCGCCATGGTCGCCTCCGGAGTGATGAGTGAGTAGTTCACCCCTGGACTATGGGTCCATAGCTAGAGATGGTCGTCTTCTCCTCATGTGCTTCATTGTTGGATCTTGTGAGCTGCCTAACATGATCAAGATCATCTATCTGTAATACTATATGTTGTGTTTGTCGGGATCCGATGGATAGAGAATACTATGTTATGTTAATTATCAATCTATTACCTATGTGTTGTTTATGATCTTGCATGCTCTCCGTTATTAGTAGAGCTCTAAGTTTTTACTCTTAACTCCAAGAGGGAGTATTTATGCTCGATAGTGGGTTCATGCCTCCATTAAATCTGGGACAAGTGACAGAAAGTTCTAAGGTTGTGGATGTGTGTTGCCACTAGGGATAAAACATTGATGCGAGGATGTAGTTATTGATTACATTACGCACCATACTTAATGCAATTGTCTGTTTTGCAACTTAATACCGGAAGGGGTTCGGATGATAACCTGAAGGTGGACTTTTTAGGCATAGATGCATGCTGGATAGCGGTCTATGTACTTTGTCGTAATGCCCAATTAAATCTCACTATATTTATCATATCATGTATGTGCATTGTTATGCCCTCTCTATTTGTCAATTGCCCGACTGTAATTTGTTCACCCAACATGCTTTTATCTTATGGGAGAGACACCTCTAGTGAACTGTGGACCCCGGTCCTATTCTTTACATCGCATACAATCTACTGCAATACTTGTTTTACTGTTTTCGCAAACAATCATCTTCCACACAATACGGTTAATCCTTTGTTACATCAAGCCGGTGAGATTGACAACCTCACTGCTTGTTAAAGTACTTGGGTTGTGTTGTGCAGGTTCCACGTTGCCGGAATCCCTGGTGTTGCGCCGCATTACATTCCGCCACCATCAACCTTCAACGTGCTTCTTGGCTCCTGGTTCGATAAACCTTGGTTTCTTTCTGAGGGAAAACTTGCTACTGTCTGCATCACACCTTCCTCTTGGGGTTCCCAACGGATGTGTGTCAACTGCACGCATCAGCCTGTTGAGGTCGCGGGCTGGTGTAAAAGATAGACTAAATTTTCCTTGCCCAAACCGTGCACGACAGGGAGATTGCCTTCCTTCTCGATCGATCGCCGATCGGGGTCCCAGGTTGGTTAAGATCGGAAACGCCATCGCTGGACGTGCCTTTCGCAATCTTCTAGGGTTAGCCTGGAAAAGGTGTGAGACCGATGCCCCTGTGGTGTCGCCGCGGCGCCTCGACAGCTCCATGGATGGCGCAGGCGGCCAGGGGGGTTTCAACCCAGGGCGGGGCGGATTTCACACGGGGCGTGGAGGCTACGGCAATGGCCGTGGTGGATTCAGTTAGGGCGCGGCGGCTACGGCAATAACCGAGGCGGCTATGTTGCACGAGGTCATCCGAACCAGGGTGCTGTGCGTGGCGGCCGTGGCTTTGGTGCTGGCCGGGGGTTCCAAGGCAATTATGGAAGTAATGGCTTTGGAGGAGGCCTACACTATGCTCAGGGCGAGTCGAGTGGCACGGCGGGCATGGGGTCTGGTCACCATGATGACAATTGGGGAGGTATGAATGCAAACTTTCAGAGAAGTGCCAATTTCAATAACAATACTAGGTTTGGTCATGGTGGAAATCAGCAGCGTTGGAATACGGGACGTGGTGGAGGTTTTCAGTATCGCCCTCGTGCTACTGAGACGGGTGTAACGTCAAGGAATGGCATTGATGCGGATCTCTTGTAGCAGACGGTGCAGGCGGTTGTTGCTGCGGTGACGGCTGCTACAAAAGCTGCTGAGCCATCGGCAGTGTCGGTATCACATGCTGCTGTTGTTGCTGATGACATGGGTGTGGCTACGGGTCAGCAGGTGGGGATGCCGGCTGCGGCACCAAATATTAGTTCTCAACTGCCGACAATGATAAGTCAGGGGACTCAGGATACTCAAGGAGTGGGAGCAAAAGGAAAAGAGAATGAGGGACAGGGTCCTCTAAAGAAGAAAAAGGAGGACAAAGCGGGATGTTTTCGTTGTAAGAAGCCTGGACACTATATTGATGATTGTCCTACGCCTTTCTGTGATCTCTTTGAGTCTATCCATCATGCAACCCCAGATTTTCACGTTTTGAATGCTCATGGATATGCAAATGAGGCACCTATGTTCTTTGAACTCGCATGTGGTGCCTTTAAGGCCAAAGCTGAAAACCCAAAGTTGGCCAAAGTAACTGTTGATGGAGATCCATGACTATACCAGAAATAATTGAGCAGCTAAAGAAGATTGTACCTTCTGAGAAGTTTAATTGGGAAGTTTTCCATTTTAGAGATAATGTATACAGAGTTAAACTCCCAAGTAAGCATGAAGTTCAGAGATTGAAGAATTTTGATACTTACCTTTGCACACACAGGGAAGCTTGCTTGACTTTTGATCTCTGGTCATCTTTGGAGGAGCCATTGTATATGTTACCAGAAGTTTGGGTTCGTGTTTCACATTTGCCATCAGATATCAGATCAGATTACCTATCTCTACGGGGAGTAGGAACTCTTTTTGGTAAGACTCTGGATGTTGATATGGCATATACTCGTAATAACAGGGTGCTTAGGACCAAGATTGGGTGTCTAGATCGTAATCTTATTCCTGCAGATAGTGATGTTTTCATTAGAAGAGGGTTTTTTAAGTTACGATTTGAAGTGGAGACAACTCAAGGCTCTCAAGAAGTGAATATGGCAGAAGCAAATAATGGTAACGATGGGAATGATGATGCACATAATGGAGAAGAAAATAATGGTGGTGGTAATGCTATGGATATGGATCCCAAAGGAGTGGATGAAGGCAATACATCAAATAACAATGGTCAAGAAGGTTCATATGAGAATAATGGGGTGGATGGGATGCAAGTGCAATCTAATCATATTGATGCTATTCAGATTGGGACTATGAATGTGCAGATTACCCCTACAGGTATACTACCATCTACCAAAAATTCGGGTAAAAAAGACCTATTTTTTAAGCCTATATCTCACGTTCAAAGTCTGGTACTAAATGACAAGGTTTACACTGATTTTCATATAGATATGAGGCCTAAAGTATCCACCTTGGGATTGCCCCAGGTGGGAGGTGTGGTAGCTACTGCCGTGCTACCAGTGGCCGACAGCCTGCTGCGGACTGGCCAGTCTGCGCAGCGGCCAACCGATGGCGTGCAGCGGACACAGCAGCCAGCTGATGCAGCGCTGCCACTGGCCGATAGCCAGCAGCAGGCCATGCAGGCTGGGCCACTGCCACCCAATGGTGTGCAGGGGAGCGGGCAGGTGGTCGGCTGCCACATGCATGCGGGGGACCAGGCGCTAGCGTCCAGGCAGTTGCGCAGCGGGACGGAACCCAAGGCGGGATCGTGGCCGTAGAGAAAGCCTTGAGGCCGCTGAGTTTGTCTCCGGTGGCGCAGAAGATCCGGTCGTCCGATGCTGCTACTCCTGATGCTGCCAGTGAGGATAGTGGCAATCATTGGGCAATGTGTGCCAATGATGAGCAAATGATGGGACCGTTTTCTGCATGCCCGGTGGGATCTTCTGTGCACAAGAATGTTGGGGTAAAGGGTATGGTTAATGCTGATCCAATTTTTAATATTAATTCTGTTGATAATGGACCATGTATGCCAAGTATTTTTTCTAACTTTGTACCTCATGGGAGCGATACTAATGATGCAGGTCCGTTTTTGCACTCCACTATGGTTGGTTCGTTGGAACAACCTATGGATGGTGCTATGGGAAATGCTTTGTTGGATAAAAAAGGGGAGAAGAATACAGTTTGTCTTCAAGGTATGATGAGGAATGCCTCATCTATGAAGACTATTGGTGAGTCATCTACCTCTTTTGTGGATTCATCTAACATTGCTATGCCCACATTATCAATATCTCTAATGGAGAATTCTACAAATATACCAGCTCAACCTTCTTTGGATGATATCATTGCTTTAGGGGGAATACCTAAGCCATCAACTGAAGTGAGGTCCAGTGCAAGATTGGAAAATAGGCCTGATGTGGACATGCCCCAGATGGAGAAGGCAATGAGAAATGCACAGATGCCTGAGGCTTCTTGCAGTTTAGGTAATTGTTTAATTCTAGAATTTTCTATTGTTAATATCCCGGATGATGAAATATGTCATAGAGCGGATCGTTTAGGTGTTTCCTAAGGTGTATCGGAGGAGGATGTGGCAAAATCTATTAAAGGGATTAAATTGTTAGAGGAGGGATGAATTCTAACAATTTTGCAAAAAAATATGAGTGAGGATTTGAATAAAGATGTGGGTTTGTCTAATCTTGTGATGTCGAAAGTTTCTACATTATGTGAGGATTTGGTAGAGGAAGATGACATCCCATGGGGGGTAGATCAGCATGTGGAGCTTATAAAGCCGATTGTGAGGGGAAAGAAAGCTAGGCAAAGGAAAGTGTATGATACTAAAAATATTCGCAAGAGTTCTAGGAAACGAATTAAAAAGCAATTCTCTTAATGCAGAACATAAAAGGAATAAATTGGAATCCGCGGTGTTTTGGCGATATAGCTAAGCACTTGTTTGTTAAAGAAGCAATTAGAGAGCATAAGTTAGACTTTATAGCCTTGTTGGAGACTGGGAGATCTAACTTCTCTATACCTTTTTGAACCAACTTGCTGCGGGTTATAATTTCTCTTGGTTTTGCTTACCACCTCATGGTCGCTCTGGGGGTATTCTAGTCGGAATAAACTCAGATACACTGCAGGTGCTAAAGGTCAGCACATGAGATTTTTGTGTAAAGCTTCACATTAAGTGTAAGAGAGATGGTTTCGAATGGATTCTGGTGCCGATCTATGGGGCTGCCCAAGACTTGCATAAAGCAGAATTTTTGGTAGAATTAGTGAGAACTTGTGAATCTGAAACACTACCTATGTTGGTAGGGGTGATTTCAACATTATACGGAAGAGGGAGGAAAAAAACAATGATAATTTCAAAGCGCGTTGGCCTTTTGTATTTAATGCAATTATTGAGCATATGAATCTACGTGAAATTGCACTAACTGGGAGACAATATACGTGGGCAAGTTGTCGACAAGATCCTACATATGAAAAACTAGATAGAGTCTTATCATCCATCTCTTGGGAACAAAAATTTCCATTAGTAACTGTTCGAGCTTTGACTACAGCTGATTCAGATCATACTCCGATACTTATTGATTCAGGTGTGAAAGCACATCTGGGTAATAAGTCAAAATTCTCTTTTGAGCTATATTGGTTGCGACAAGAGGGTTTTTTTTTGATATGATAGTAAAGGAGTGGAATTTAGTTTTGGTGGGAGCAAACCCCATGGAGGTATGGCTTAATAAGTTACGGCATATAAGGAGATTTCTCAAAGGATGGGTGAAAAATCAGAGTGGAAAGTACAAAAAAGAAAAAGAGAGATTGTTGTATATCATTGACCAATTGGATTTGAAAGCGGAAACAAATCCCTTGAGTTTGAATGAAAGGGAGGAACTAAAAAATGCAAATGATAGCTTAAATAAACTAAGAAGGGATGAGGAATCTAAATGGGCTCAAAGAGCGAAGGTTAAACATATTCAGGAGGGTGGCAATAATACGAGATACTTTCATTTGATAGCAAATGGTAAACATAGAAAAAAGAAAATATTTCAATTCGAGCAGCAAGAAGGTACTATTGTTGGGGAAGATAATTTGAAGGTCTATATCACTAAATTTTATAAGAAAATGTTTGGAGCACCGGCACCAAGCAATATCTCTTTAATAGAAGAGGCGGTGCATGATATCCTGTAAATTTCGTTGGTCGAAAATGAGATCTTGACAGCGCCTTTTACTAAAGACGAGGTCTTCGAGGCAATCTCACAGATGTAACTTAATAAAGTGCCTGGACCGGATGGTTTTCCGGTGGAGTTCTATCAAAAAATTTGGGAAGTAATCAAAGATGACTTGATGGCGTTGTTCTCTCAGTTTAGTAAAGGGGAATTGCCCCTCTACAAACTAAATTTTGGCGTCATCACATTACTACCAAAGAAAGAGGATGCGATCCAGATTCAACAATATAGGCCTATTTGTTTGTTAAAGGTATGTTTTAAAATCTTTACTAAAGCTGGTACAAATCGCATATCGGGGATTGCCCCAAGGGTGATAAAACCAACTCAATCGGCATTCATGCCAGGTAGAAACATTTTAGAAGGGGTGGTCGTTCTTCATGAAACAATTCATGAGCTTCATAATAAGAAAATGGATGAGGTGTTGTTTAAAATTGATTTTGAAAAAGATTACGATAAAGTGAAGTGGCCTTTTTTGCAACAGACATTACGAATGAAGGGTTTTGCTCCAGAATGGGGTAGATTAGTTCAACATTTTGTTCAAGGAGGGAGTGTGGGGGTAAAGGTTAATGATGACATTGGTCATTATTTCTAGACAAAAAAAGGGTTGCGACAAGGGGACCCTTTGTCCCCAATGTTTTTTAATATTGTAGTTGATATGCTTGCCATCTTAATTGACCGTGCAAAACAAGATGGCCAAATCGGAGGACTTATTCCTCATCTTGTTGAGGGTGGTCTCTCTATATTATAGTATGCAGATGATACGATTCTTTTTTTGGAACATGACCTCCAGAAAGCGGTTAATATGAAATTAATTTTATGTTTATTTGAAGAGTTGTCAGGACTAAAGATTAATTTCCATAAAAGTGATATTTTTTGTTTTGGAAAGGCCAAGGATGAGGAGGGTCAGTATAAACAGATCTTTGGATGTGATACTGGTTCACTCCCCTTTAGGTACTTGGGTATTCCTATCCACTACAGAAAACTCAGGAATTCTAATTGGTATCCAGTGGAGACCCGATTTGAGAGTAAATTAGGTAGCTGGAAAGGGAAATTACTATCCTATGATGATAGGTTAGTCCTTATCAATTCAGTCTTGACTAGTTTACCTATGTTTATGTTGTCCTTCCTACAGATACCCGTTGGGGTAAGGAAATGTTTGGACTTCTATAGATCTAGGTTCTTTTGGCAGTCCGATGAAAATAAAAGGAAATATTGCCTCACAAAGTGGAATATTGTTTGTCGACCTAAAGATCAAGGGGGCTTAGGTATTGAGGTTCTCGAAATCAAAAACAAATGTTTGTTGAGTAAATGATTGTTTAAACTTCTTAATGAGGATGGGATGTGGCAAGAGTTGCTACAAAATAAGTACCTAAGACAGAAGACATTAGCTGAGGTACAGGCTAAGCCTACTGATTCTCCTTTCTGGAAGGGATTGATGGGGGTCAAGGATGAGTTTTTTTCTAGAGGTTTCTTCAAAGTGGGTAATGGGTTTGGTACCCGTTTCTGGGAAGACACTTGGTTAGGAAAAACTTCTTTAGCTCAGCACTATCCATCCTTATATAATATTGCACATCACAAGAATGTAACAGTAGCCCATGTGTTAGCCCAAACTCCGCTGAATATTACTTTCCGACGGGTGTTGAGTGGTAACAAATGGACTTCATAGTTACAATTATGTCGAAAACTGATGGCGGTCAACTTGAATGAAGAGAGTGATCGTTTTTTCTGGGATCTGACATCCAATGGTTTGTTTACGGTGAAGTCTATGTATGAGGATATTATGAATGACCATACCCCTTTTTTGCGAAAGTATCTCTGGAAGGTGAAAGTTCCCCTTAAAATAAAGATTTTCATGTGGTTCTTGAGTAACAAGGTTCTGTTAACTAAAGATAATTTAGCTAAACGCCACTGGAATGGGTGTACGAAATGTGTTTTCTGCGGGGACCAGGAGACTATTCAACACCTCTTTATTTAATGTCCTTTAGCTAAGCTTCTTTGGCGTACGGTCAATTTCACTTATGATCTTCCACCTCCAACCAATATTACTAATATGTTTGGTAATTGGTTGAATGGAGTAGATAGACAATCTAAGGCTTTTATCCGGATTGGGGTTTCTGCTTTATGTTGGTCTATATGGAGGGTCAGAAATGATATCATCTTTAACAAAAAAAAAATCTTTTCACTTTTTGCAGGTTATCCATATGGTGGCACATTGAGTTCAGCTTTGGGCCCTCCTTTCGTCGGAGGGACAACGGGATGCCATGGCTTCTGGATGCACACGGCTCCAGATGGTCTCTTAGGATATCTTGTGCCAGCCTGGCTAGCGACATACTAGGAGGCTATGTTGATGTGTAGTCATAGTATGTCTTGGTTTTTTCGCTGGTTGATTTTTGTATCAATTCTTGGCGATGCTTGAGTTGTAACCATACTGAATCTGAATCCTTTTAATAAATGGCCATGTGCATCACCACGATGGAGAAGCCGGGGTACATCCCCATTTCGAAAAAAGTACAGTTGTTTATTATTTGCTCCCGCTGCCAGGCTGAGTCCCACAATCGGACATTCTATTCTCAGTGCGCAGAAAACGGATCTTAATTTTTTTGTCCCACATTGCCTAATGCGTAGACATAGAAGACCAGTTCAAGAAAACAAATAGTATTTTCCTCTTATATTGGTTCTATAACTGGTCCCATGCGGCTGCATGGTGCGTTGAAGCCCGCAGAAAATGATGGAAGCATGGAAACATTTAGGCCGCGCATGCTGAGGCCTACGGGAAACGGGAAACGACAAAATTGAATTTGATAACACATGTGACTTTTGAGTAATAACCTAGATCTTGATCGATACATGGAGTATTGGAGTGTAGTTATATGCAAAGTTGCAAATAAAGACTATGAGAAAAGCTCTTGAAGAATCACGTTGAAGTTTCCGTTTATTCATCTTTCTCTCTCAAATAGATCTATCCATGGTGCAACATGTATGTTGACCCCATGTTACATGCAACAACTTCTTATCATAAGGTAACACATTAAGTTCAATTATTCATAATTTTTATGGTGTTCAATTAGAGCAGCAGCAAATGCCACCGCGGTCTGTATGGCAGTGTCCATTCTTGTATTCAAAAAATGCGCAGTGATCCCGGCACGGCTGTTCGGATATATAGTCTCCCTCGCAACTTTTGAAGTGCATACATAAGTTTGGGATGGGGGCTGGCTTTGAAGAACCTACACATAACAATATTACATACATTAACATTAGAATATGCGGATTATATATTAAAGTTATTTTGTTTAGTCTTAGTTACATATGCAAAGGTGTGTGCATATGCTATACCAAAATGAACATAACTACTTTATTAAAGAGCAACAAACGTCTTTTTTCTCAGAATTTTGAGGCTCTCTGTTATTCTTCTGTGTGAGCTTTGGGGTGCTCCGTAAGTTTCTTGAGAAAATGGGAGTTTATCATGACGTGTGCAATTTTCTTCTCCTTCCTTCGTAGTGCTTCGGTTGTGGCCTTTTGTGTGTGGCTGTAGTGGTGCTATACGTGGTCAAAGCGGTGTCCACGTTTTCTGAAAAGATCTAATTTCTACCGCTGCGACCAGCCGTTTTGCTCCCTCCCTGTCAGGATCCCCCACCTCTCCCATTTCTTCTCTTTCGTCTCCGGGATGGTGCTATGCTCCGGTGCTCCCTCTCCATGGCCACGTCCGGCGCCGCCGCACAGCGCCGCGGCTCGGCCGCATCCTCATCTTATTTTTTCCCGCGAAAGCGGCGCTCTGCCTTGCCCCTACGCGCGGACACGCGAAACCCTACCCCCGACTTGGGCTTGGTCGCCGGCACTGCTCTGACACCGCCGCACCTTCGGCTGCTCCTCCTCATCGAGCACGACTTCATCTACGTCGTCTGTACATCCTCCTCGGTATCCCAGAGCACCAGCTCCACACATCGACCCTGGTGACCACCTCCTGGAACCCCGCCTCGACCACGTCGTGGCGTTGCTTGGGCGACAATATAGAGACGGCGGGGAACGTCGGCTGATGTAGAGGATGGGGCAAGCTACTGATGGGGCGCAGTCAGTACGGACGCGTCCAGCGGCGGCCTCTGCGGGAGTTTGGTGGTCATGTGGCGCCTCCCCTTTCCAAGACTGAGGGCTTCCTCTCTCCTATGAGGCTATGACCACCTTACCCTCCCCTGTATGAGCTCTTCGCTTCTGTGGTTGTCACCATGGCAGTAACATCAAGGCGCTCGACCTGTGCGGCCATTCATGTGGTCAATTCTCTCTATCAAGTGTGTGTGGCGCCGATGGAGCGGACGAACTGGCGTGGGGGCGACGCTCCAGCCTTCTCCTCTCACCAGCATAGGCGCCCTCCTATCTCTCTCCCTGGTTTTCGAGGATGCCCCTGTCGGACCGGAAGCGGGAAGGAGGTAGGTGCTCATGGGAATTTTCTGACTATTAGGTTCTCTGCTTTGTGATTTTGGTGCCTACGAAGTGTTTGTTGTTATTCCTACATCAAGTCAATCAATGTATTTTCAGATTTCTCATTTCATCTGTGTGGTCTACAGCAATTTATTCAACTGATAACCCATATGTTTAGCATGCAATGTATCTGGGAGTTCTTCTTGCTAACCTTGATATCTTATGGTTGTTGGGAATGGTCCAATGCTCTGTTTTTTTTTGCTGTGAGATTCTGCAATTAGATGTTGGAGCTCATTATATAGTAAAGCATGGACACAATGGAATGATTCAAGGGTATCGTCCTAAACTGTGATTTTTCTTGATGACAGCCGTTGGCATTATGCATTGTAGATTTAGGCCTCAGGGCTGAACTGGATGTTCGAGGTACGATGCCGTGCAGATTTTTCTCCATATGTTTTTTTCTCACTGCACTATTTAGCTTATTTGCAAAGAATTGTGGTAGTATGTACATTGGGTTTATTTATGTTGATTTTGCTCACTGCACTATTCAGCATATGCTATAGAAATGTAATGGTTAATTTTGATGATGATTGATGGTTGATATTTTCTGTTGCTTTGCCAGGAAATTAATATTCAAAATTAAAGTGCACTTGCTTAAGGTACTGACATTAGTGCATCACGGTTGACGCATCTTTCAGTTTCAAGGTGTTTCTTTGAAGGTATTACAGTTTGTCCTTGCTCTTTGCTTCAGGATGAGGCCAGAAACGACAAGCTTTGCATAGTAATTTAATCATGGCCAATGTCACAACCGTGTAACTATTTAAAGCTTGGCGCTCATGACATAGTACTCTGCAATTCAACTATTTAAAAGATGCAATTATCTTTTTGTTGCAGTTTATTGGTTGTGTTTCTCTGTTTTTACTGGAAAAAAATCATGCCTCCTTAGTTATTTTTGTTGAGAAAGTCGCTGACTTCAGCATGTTGTCAATAGCAGAGTGGTTCTTCAATGCTTTCGATCGATTTTTTCATTGAGAACAGTACCACTACTGCATATTTGTATAAATTCTCAAAGTTTTTTACTATAGGAGTAGCATTGTTGTTTCAGCTTTATTGCTAAATTTTAATTCCAGTCAGAAAGTGATTAGCTAAATTACTGATAATTAGGGTTCATGTAGGTACCTGCGGAGTTCTAAATTCGTATGTTGATTGTACAACATGCCGATGAAGCTCCTTCGTGGCCGGTGGCCTGATGCCAAGGTGCTCCAGCCATCCCCACTCAGGTTTTTCCACCGCAAATCCTCACCTGGACCGCAAATCCTCACCTGGACGGTGGCCCTGCTGCCTGTTCAGTTGGGTGGGCACTCAAAGACAAGCAATGCTTGCGCCTGCTTGGGATCAGGAGCACTACATCACCGAGAAATTACGCCTGATATTCCATGTAGGAGTGGAATATGTGAATAATAACATATGGGAAGGACCGCCTGTATATTTGAGAGTGGAATTTCAGGTGTGTCGTGATTCACAAGCGAGAAAGTTAGCAAATAGTAATTTCTAGCATATGTTTCAACACAACGGAAATTTTGGTTTTTTATGTTTGTACTGTTTCTTCATTATTAGGAAGAAAATATTTATGGTTATCTAATTCTGCATCGCTTGCTTACTTGAAATGCTTCCATGGGATCTTGATTATTAGTTACCTCAGCTTTTATGAACTCTAGGGAAGGACAATCATGAAGAGATGGACTAGAGCCACGATACCATTCCACACAAACGTCTGAAGCTGGAGTTTGTCAAGTCCTCTGTTGTGCCAAGCAGCATGTGTCACTCTGGATGTCCCCTCTTGGACAACAAGTAAGAGGATATCAAAATGTGACAACCTTATAGCACATAATTCAGTTTTTAGTGTTCCATTAAACCATAGGTGTGCAATCTAATATTCTCAGTTTCCTATAGAATATACCTTCGATATTTGGATGATTTATGAGTGTCCATCCAAGACATTGAGTTCCAAACCGGTATATAGTTCCCCTATTTTGATTTTTGATAAGACATGGTTGTTGTATCTAGTGAGGATTTTTGTTGTTGCAAATTTAGATGGCCACGATGTTAAATAGGTTCGGAAAGTGTGACACAAATCAGAATGCTGAAGTTCCAAAGAAAAGATGCTCTGAATATGAAAGCCATCTCCTCTGAAGACTCTGATCATGTTCATTTTAGCATCCCTGGTGTGTCATTGGTATGTTACCTATTTTTTACTGACAATATGCACTGTCATTTGCCTATGTTCAGTATGTATTAGAGGTATAATTTCTTTCAAAGATCAATCATGAAGGTATGTTACTACTTTGTTACATACTTTTTACTGAAAATATGCATTATCTTTTAGCAGTGCTGAACATGTACTAGAACATAGTAGAGGTTAATTTCAGAGAAGTTTACTGGTAGATATTTTAACAAAAAAACTTGCATCCCACATTTTAGGTGTATTTCCTTAATACGAGCAAAAGAGAAGGGCATGCACTACCATCAAATTAGTTGTCTTCAGGTCGACCTCATTGAATGGATATATTATGTGTGAAAATTGGCTATTTGGTGGTGGATAGTTTATCACCAGTCTTATTTTCCTTTCTTACCTTGGCAAGCCTACGCACATACATTTATTTAAAAAAAAGGTAAAGCCAAGAGAGATATAAAAACTGGGAAAGGAAGAAGCGACTGTGAAGGAAACTGTCTGCGATGGCGATCTTTTGCTTTTGAAATGATGCCTTTGAGATAATCGTTAATTTATGAGGCCAGACCTTCTAACAAACATAGCATGCTCTTTCCATCTGTCATTCTAGAGATGGTAGAATTTGTTTTAATGGTCAGTCTTCAAATTTCATAGTTTGTACACATATCACTGCCGTATCATGCACCTCAATCTCGCACCAACCGAGAATGCTATCACTCTGTATTGACTTAATTTCGGTACGAGCCACACACAAGTCAAATGGTCGGTGTCTAAATACAGCAGCAGATCCAAGTTATTTTTCCTTATAATTATAGTGTATTCAACAAGTAACCTCAATATTTTTTTTCGCTTTTATCATATTCTTAACTATACTCAGGCCCTCTACAAATACATTAGACATTGAGAGAAATCTTATGGTCTCTTCTGAAGGATAAAATCCATAGATGATTCAAACTGAGTTGTAGATTTCCATGTAATCAGGCTATAAGGTCCTTGCACTATTAGTTGGCAAAATACACATAATAATGTTTTAAAAAGCTGACATACAGTGCTAATTATCTATATGTGGAAGATAGGAAAATAAAGGTGCATGGGAGTGTTCCAAGCAATAGTGCTTGCAGGATAGAGGTTTTGGATTGTTCGTAATATACAGGAAAATTATGCCTAAACGTCACTTTAAGTAACATAAAAGTGTGGACTTATTAGGATGGTAGAAGGACAGCTCAGGATTTCTTGTGCTCCGATTTTTTTCTCCCAAGAGCTTTATAGTTATGAATTGCCAACTAAGATTATGCATAAAGAAACGTTTTTGCAAGTAAGCTAGCAAACCATGAAGAATGAAACTAGCTATCTCATGAGTATTCAGAAGAACATAAGCATTTAGATATTCATACTGCACTACATGGAAACTATGTACTTTACTTTGCCTCTCTGTCTCAGACCATAGATTGGTGAGCTGCATTTCATTTCGTTAGAACACATCATTTTTACCCTTTCTTTCCAGTGATTTGAAACTGAGCTAACATGCCAAAAGTCTCGACTGGCTGACCTTATTCATACAAATTTCGTCGAGATATATAGTTGTTCGATTTGAATACAGTTATACTATATCTGAAGAACAAGTTTAGATCAGACATTTTTTAGCACTCTTCAAGACTCCAGCTAGGGAAATATTCTATTTGAACTGCAAAATACTATATAGCATGTCAATGGCCACAAAGTAAAACATATACTACTTGATGAACCTGAGGTAATAACTAAATTATAATGATACAGGTTATCTATTCTACAAGAATTCACTCATTTTCCCATGATGCGCTGACTAGATTTTTTCCTGAGCTACCGAATATGTAGTGAGACAATTAGAGTGTTGCAGAAACATTTCAAACAACAGTTGCTCGGTGCCCACTGTTCAGCTTTGTGTGGACTATCCAGAAACCTAGGAAAGACTAATAAAACTTATCTAAACAATAATTTACAGTACATTTACATCCAAATAACTAAATATAGCTGACTTCTCTATATGAGAGTAAACATAATTAAAATGAATTGATATTTCAAACTAAAGATAGGTCATATAATATTACTTAGTTTTATGTTTGCTTCAAGGGACTAGAAAGAAAAACAGCTGCAGGGTTGCGTTCGTATAGCTCTGTTGCAACACAATACTCACACCATTTATATTTACAATCTTGCCTAGGCCTTTATGTCCCTACCAGTTGACATTTCTAGCTATGTACTATGGATTGTTGCTCTTCGCATGTTTCTTATGGCTTGCCAGGAGAGTTGAGGAGCGGCGCTGCAGCACTGGCCGGATTGTGGAGAGGGAAGCAGCAAGCTCGGAGGAGAATCAGGTGCGCGGGTGAACCTGGCCGGCAATCTATAAGATTAAAATCACTGCATGAAGGAACTTCTACAACGTCAAGGATAATTTGGGATGTGACAATAATGCTTAACCTGCCCTTCATATATAAAAAAATCATAATTGATCTAGATATGATTCTTGAAAATCCAAAATTTTATTTTCTCACCGCCTACAAAGTAATTTCCCCTAGATTTTTTTCTTTATGTCATCGTACATTAGTCCAGATCCCTTATATGTCTCAATTTAAGACACACAAATTTAGAGATTTTCGGTTTTCATTAAAACAAGTGAAATGCTGATGGTACTGAAGATGAAAGAATAAAGAAGAAATGTTGGCACCAATGATTTGAGAAGTTTAGCAACCGCATTTGAGCTATTTTATGGTTGTAGATTCTTAGCTTCTACATGTAGTTGTTGTCACTTTAAACCAAATTCACATGTTCTTTTTGGCACCTACTCCTTTCAGATGTGGAATCCCCAGTGGCACTATTCAATTTTAGGGGTTTTCAATGAGTAACTGATTGTGCCTAATGGTGTCCATTCTATCTCTATTTGTTCTTATATTTATGTATATTTACAGTGCTTATATGCATATGGACTATACAAGTACAACATGGCCCGGCTATAGGCTACGCAACGGCACGCTGCCCCCTAAAATATGCTGCCATGGTCACTCAAACTTTGCAAAGTTTTAGAATGATCTTTAATTTTTCAACTCACAGCTATCTTGACGGCGCGGCATGCCGCCGCGCCTTTCTTTGCTAGTGAAATATATAGAAATACTGGCATACCTCCATCTGCATGACACAGTAAGAGAGTGTTAGACATCATCAAAAGAGCGACCCAACATAAGGTTGTTACGTTTGTCTTGATAAAAGCCATGGGGATTGGTTTGCACTTGTTTACTTCTAGGTGTCGTCTTCCTTGAGAGTAGACTAGCTCTTTCGATAACATATCGAGTATGTTTTGATGATGTTGTTTATATAAGCTTGACCCGATCATTAAGGGTTAGTTCTTGCCCTACTATTTTTAGCAGGATTCAATTAGTACTTAGAAAACTCAGCCGATATACACATGTTTTAAATAAGTTATGAATAAGTATGTAATGGATAACTCGATATTAATTGACTCTTCAATTTAAATAAGTTAGTATATCCATCTTGAACTTCGAGGTTGCTTGTTTATTTTCTCGTGATATTTGGAACAAATTTAGAACAAGATATCCGGATAATAATTTTTCTTTTAAATTTGCACACAAAAATATACTAACCCGAGATTGCTCATCAATTCATTATGATTAAGATATAGTCAGGCTAGATGAGGTTGCTTGTTTATTTGCTCTTGATATTTGGAACAAATTTATAACTAGATATGCGGATAATAATTTTTCCTATAAATTTTCACACAAAAATAAAGTAACCCTGTAGTGCTCATCAATTTATTCTGATTAAAATATAGTCATGCTAGATGTGTCATATAGAAACCAATATATTTGTCTTTTGTATCTCACCTTTTTGGTTCTATATTTTTAATGGTTAAAAGTAATAAAAATGATACCAAACTATGGAAAAATATATTAAAAACCTTGAGTTGTTGTATTTATGGCCGACATTTTTTTATCACAAAACTTCTAACTATTGGTTAAAACAACCTTTCTGCAAATTTTCAAGATCAACAATAACCAGCCAGTTACAAAGCCAAATTATCTATTGCCATACTTATATTTGAAGATTGGTCTCATTGCCTACAGAGGCAAGGAAACAAACTATGAATCTCAATTGATGATGTTTAGTTGAACGTTCTAACCAACAACAGGCAGGTATTGACGAACAGTCACTGCTGAACTCTTTCCTGTGACGGCGGACAAAAAATTGGAACGTTACTTGATGCTCACAAATGACGGTCCGTACCTCAGGAGAGATGCTAGTGGAATTTTACTGACAGCTATTTGAAGAATCGGCATGTCACTGCAAATGTACAAAGACCGAGGGAAACGAGAAACGCATGCCATTGATTAAAAGCCGATGACGGTCATATTTACCGATTCTTGCCAACTGGGCACCTTCTGCTGACGGATTGTTTCATCTATTGACATCTTCGGTTACTTCAGGACTGAGCATCGGCTTGCCAGATTTATGCATACCCATGACGCCTTCATGCGGCGATAATCGCCACGGCTGCGATGTACCAGTGAAGGGAAAATGAACATCACGTGAAGAGATTACCAGTGGCTATTTAATAATGACGTTTGGCTCTACCATCAGCAGTGCGGAAAACACGCCCGTCACTGGTAAGCAATTCTGGCGTAGTGCCACCTTCTCGACCACGACGATTTATGAACAGGCAAGGTATGCTAGAGAGGGGAAGTGGATGCATTTTTGTAAGAGAACTTCTGTATTTTATTGATCACTCAGCATCATTACAGAGTACTTACCGCACTAGTGGAGAAGAGGCCTTTGGTACCAAGCAAATGTCCCAGTGCTGAACCAAACCGGGTCCAATGGGGGCATTGGTCCCGGTTCGTTTCTGCCCAGGACGACCCCACCCGCTGGAGCTTGTCCGGTAGTGGCCTTTGGACCCGGTTTGTATTACAAACCGGGACTAAAGGGTCCACCAGGAGGCAGGCCGTGTCAGCCGTGGGGAACCCTTTAGTCCCGGTTTGTATTACAAACCGGGTCCAAAGGCCCCCCAATCTGGCTATATACCTTGCCCTGCCCAAGTGTGAGCCACACTTGGCCATTTTTTCACTTTCTTCACAAGAGAGGTGTATTGCTCTCCTCTCTTCTTCACATGCACAAGAGGTGTTTGATGAAATGCTTAAGAGGATTTGCCACTTGAGTTTACACAAATCAAGCCACACTTAACTTGTTTTTTTCTTCTTCATCGAGGTTAACAACTTTATCCTTTTCATCTGTAATTGATAAAATGCATGTGTATATATACATCGTGATGTTCCGTAATGGTTTTGATCAGCTAAATTATATCATGCAGATGAATCGGCAATGGATGTACATTGACCGACGGTTTGACGAGTTCACTTCGGGCCTGGATAATTTTATGGCCGTGGCGGAGGCAAACAAACATGGTGGCTTCATGTATTGTCCATGTGTCAACTGCAGGAATACCGTAAATTACGCTCACTCGAGTCTCATTCACAGCCACCTTCTGCGATCCGGTTTCATGCCCAGTTACTATTGTTGGACCAAGCACGGAGAAAGAGGGGTTATGATGGAAGACAATGAAGAAGAGGAAGAGGATGATGACGGTTATCCCAATTTCCCTGAATACGATGATACTGCAGAAGGCAATGAAGACAATGAAGTAGAAGATCAAGAGGCACCAGATGAGCCTGCTGATGATGATCTTGGTCGGGCCATTGCTGATGCAAGGAGAGAATGTGAAACTGAAAAGGAAAGGTTGGCCTTCGACAAGATGATAGAAGATCACAACAAATTGTTATACCCAACTTGCGAAGATGGCCATAAAAAGCTAGGCAGCACACTGGAATTGTTGCAATGGAAGGCAGAGAACGGTGTCAGACTCAGGATTTGGAAAGTTGCTGACAATAATTAAGAGGAAGCTTCCAAGGGGTAACGAATTGCCCGCCAGTACGTACGAAGCGAAGAAGATTGTCTGCCCTCTAGGATTAGATGTGCAAAAGATACATGCATGCATTAATGACTGCATCCTCTACCGCGGTGAGTACAAGAATTTGGATGCATGTCCGGTGTGCACTGCATTGCGGTATAAGATCAGACGAGATGACCCTGGTGATTTTGAGGGCGAGCGCCCCAGGAATAGGGTTCCTGCCAAGGTTATGTGGTATGCTCCTATAATACCAAGGCTGAAACGCTTGTTCAGAAATAAAGAGCACGCTAGGTTGTTGCGATGGCACAAAGAAGACCGTAAGAAAGACGTGATGTTGAGGCACCCTGCTGATGGATCCCAATGGAGAAAAATCGATAGAGAGTTCCCAAACTTTGCACAGATGCAAGGAACTTAAGGTTTGGTCTAAGTACGATGGCATGAATCCTTTTGGAGAGCAGAGCTGCAGCCATAGCACCTGGCCTGTGACTCTTTGTATATATAACCTTCCTCCTTGGTTGTGCATGAAGCGGAAGTTCATTATGATGCCGGTGCTCATACAAGGCCCGAAGCAACCCGGGAACGACATTGATGTATACCTGAAGCCATTAGTCGAAGAACTTCTACAGCTGTCGTCCCTAGCAGGTGTACGTGTGTGGGACGAGCACAAGCAGGAGGAATTTGACCTAAGAGCGATGCTTTTAACCATCAATGACTGGCCTGCTCTTGGTAACATTTCAGGACAAACAAGGGATACAATGCATGCACACACTGTTTACATGAGCTCGAAGGTGATTATTTGGAAAAAGGTCAGAAGGTCGTGTACCTGGGCATCGTCGATTTCTTAGGATTACCCATCCCGTAAGAAAGAAAGGCAAGCATTACGACGGTGAGGCTGATCACCAGAGGAAGCCTCCCCATCATGATGGTGTTGATATATTTGGTATGGTCAAGGATCTAGATGTAATATTTGGAAAGGGTCCTGGCGGACGGTCTGTTCCGAATGACGCTGCGGACACGCGCCCATGTGGAAGAAGAAATCTATTTTTTGGGAGCTAGAATATTGGAATGTCTTAGAGGTCCGCTCTTCAATCGATGTGATGCACGTGACGAAGAATCTTTGCGTGAACCTGCTAGGCTTTCGGGTGTGTACGGGAAGACAAAAGATACACCGAAGCACGGAGGACCAGCAACGTTGGAAAGACCCCAAAAATCTGCATGAGAGAGTTAAAGGACGTCATTTATCCAGCTACGCTCTTACAAAAGCAGAGAAGGAAATATTTTTTGAATGTCTTAGCAGTATCAAGGTCCCGTCTGGCTTCTCCTCCAATATAAAGGGAATAATAAATATGGAGAAGAAAACATTCCAGAACCTGAAGTCTCATGACACGTGATAATGACACAGTTGCTTCCGATTGCATTGAGGGGCTTCTACGGAAAATGTTCGACTGCCCATTGTGAAGCTATGTGCATTCCTCAATGCAATTTCTCGAAGGTAATAAACCCAGAAATTCTACCGAGGTTGCAGAATGATGTGGTCCAATGTCTCGTTAGTTTTGAGCTGGTGTTCCCACCATCCTTCTTCAATATTATGACACATCTCCTCGTTCACCTGGTCGATGAGATTTCCATTCTCGGTCCTGTGTTTCTACACAATATGTTCCCCTTCGAGAGGTTCATGGGAGTCTTGAAGAAATATGTTCATAACCGTGCTAGGCCAGAAGGAAGCATCTCCAAGGGCTATGGAACAGAGGAGGTCATTGAATTCTGTGTTGACTTTATTCCCCTTAAGCCGATTGGTGTTCCTGAATCGCGGCATGAAGGGAGACTAAGTGGAAAAGGCACGCTAGGAAGGAAATCAATGATATGTAGGGACGGGATTTCTTTGACTCAAGCACACTACACGTTCTACAAAGTTCCACCATGGTGGCTCCGTATATCGGTGAGCACAAGAACTTTCTACGCTCCCAGAACCCGGGGCAGTCGAACGATTGGATTAGACGTGAACACATGTCGACTTTCGGCGGTTGGTTGCAAAAACATCTCCTGAATAACGAAGATATTGAAGATCAGCTGTACTTGCTGGCCCAGACACCATCTTCGACTGCAGTGACTTTCCAAGGGTACGAGATAAATGGGAATACATTTTACACGATCTCCCAAGATAAAAAGAGCACCAACCAAAACAGTGGTGTCCGCTTTGATGCAATAATGAATGAAGGCCCAAATGACACATATTATGGTTACATAGAGGATATCTGGGAACTTGAGTATGGACCTTCTTTTAAGGTCCCTTTGTTTAGGTGCAAATGGGTCAACAAAACAAGAGGCGGGGTTCAGGTAGACAAGTTGTATGGAATGACAACAGTGGATCTCAACAATCTTGGGTATAGAGACGAACCATTCGTCCTAGCCAAGGATGTGGCCCAGGTTTTCTATGTGAAGGATATGTCTAGCAAACCAAGAAAAAGGAAACATAAGGAAAAAATACATCAAACGATGAGCCAAAGCGCCACATAGTTCTTTCGGAAAAAGAAACATCGTGGGAGTGGAGGACAAGACAGACATGTCAGAAGATTATAATAAGTTTGATGAAATTCCACCCTTCAGAGTGAACATTGATCCAAGCATCAAGTTAAATGATGAAGATGCTCCATGGTTAAGGCCGAAGAAGATTAAATGATGAAGATGATCCATCATCAAGTTAATTGAAGAATGTTCATGGCACAAATGAGTATCTCAACATGGCAATCAATTTCCCATTTATTTTTGTGTAATCATTTAACTGTATGTAAGATATGAAAAGTGGAGATGTGGTTGGCTTTTTGTACCATATATATATAGAGGAGATGTAGTCGTTCACGGGTTTGGGGAAAAATTCCGAGGCGCAGTTTCCGAAGATGCCGTAGCGTGTGCACCAACAACATCTTCGAGAAGCGCCACGGGAGATTTCCCAACCCTTTCCCTAACACTATTAGAGGAGATGTAGTCGTTGAGGGGCTTGCAGGAAAAAATTCCGAGGAGCAACTTCCGAAGATGCCGTAGGGTGTGTGCACCAACGACATCTTCGAAAAGTTGCGCCACGGGAGATTTCCCAACCCTTTCTTAGAGGAGATGTAGTAGTTCACGGGCTTGCAGGGAAAAATTCCGAGCGCAGCTTCCGAAGATGCCGTAGGGCGTGTGCACCAACAACATCTTCGAGAAGCTGCGCCACGGGAGATTTTCCAATCCATGGGAATGAATCTCTGCTTGGCTTGTTGATCTGCTTGGCAAGCCGTATCGATGCTCCTTTTTATGCACAGCACCGCTTCTACTCGACAGGGCGTCGTGCGCTACATGCTTTATCTCATCGAGCAGTGCGTCCACCCATGCGTTCTTATCCTGCCGACATCTTTAGTCCCGGTTGTACCCACCAGCCGGGACTAAAGGTTACCCACACGTCCTTATCCCACCGACAGTTTTGTTAGATGACAAAAAAGGATCATTCGTCCTTGTACCCACCAGCCGGGACTAAAGGTTACCCACACGTCCTTATCCCACCGACAGTTTGTTAGATGACAAAAAAGGATCATTGTCCCCCCACCAGCCGGGACTAAAGGTTACCCACACGTCCTTATCCCACCGACAGTTTGTTAGATGACAAAAAAGGATCATTCGTCCCGGTTGTACCCACCAGCCGGACTAATCGCCACCGCGTTCCCGCCTATTTTTCTTCCCGCGCTTTCCACCGCTTCCCGCCTCGTCCTCCCGCCATTTTTTCACTATATATATATATAGGCTTGGCCTCCATTTACATATCACATCTAGACTCATATCTGCAAACCTCATCACTCTGTCCCATGGCTTCCATCGTATCTCTAACCTCCGGGAGGCGAGGCGCTTGCGCGTCGAACTACCCCTGCCAGCCGGGCTACCGCGTCCGACCGGCTGGTTGCTGAGCGTCGGAGGCGTACCGGTCCCTCCTGTCCCTCTAGGTGTGGCGCGCGAGATGGCCATCACGAACCACTACTACGAGCTCACGCCGGAGCAGCGGAGGAATCCCCGTGGCATCCCGACTACTTCCCGACTTGGGAAAGCTTCTTCATCAATCGGCATGAGAGGGCGCTTGCCGGCACGAGAGGGCGGCCCGCCTCCTTCGGACTTCAACGAGGCCGGCCGTCGGCTGTGGTGGCGCGGCCGGACTCTCCAGGCGTCATGGCCTACCGTGGCCCCCGCCTCGCGCTCTCGTCCCAGCCCACGCGTGCTCTCCCGTCGAGGTTCGACTACGCGACCCCGATGCCAGCGACGATGATGACGGCGACTACGACGACTACTGTGGCGAGTACTATAGGGCTAGGCACGAGTATGACTGAATGACTAGAACAGTCGAATCTGGCGATGTATCTTAATTAATTTTCAGTTGAGCTCTGTACTTTAATTCCATGTATGTGGCGGGAAACTTTTCTCCGAGGAGCTCTATACTTTAATTTCAGTTCAATCGTAATAAATTTCGTGTCAACGACTTTATTGAAATTACAATACAATAGATAAATTACTAGTCTAGTCTCTACTCGTCGTCGGAGGTTGTCGCCGTCCAAAAGGGTCGTTTTCGGTCCAAGTTGTATTCGGGTTCTCGAGCTCGAAGGCGGCGACGGCCCGACGGTGGCGCCTGTTGGACCTGCGTTGTGCTCTAAGGTTAGCAAAGAACGCGTCGGTGTAAGCCACGGCTACACACGTCGCACGCCGGCGTCGGCGGGGCGAGGCACGTGGAAGCGGTGGCTACACGTCGCACGACGGCGTCGACGGGTAAGCGACACGTGTGGAACGGCGGAGGGACACGTGGCACGGGGAAGGGACACGTGTGGCACGGCGGTGACGGTGGTGGCGGTGGTACAGCGGTGGCGGGGCCAGATACGCGGTGGCGGTGGCAGACATGGCGGTGGCCGCGGTGGCGGCGCGGTGGACACGTGTGGCATGGCGGTGGCCAGTACGTGTTTTTTTTATTTGAAATAAGGCGGGAATGAAAATTTTTAAAAAAATTGTCCTTTGGTCCCGGTTTGTAATACAAACCGGGCCTAAAGGCCTATTTTTGCACAAGCAAAAAAATTGGCCTTTAGGCCCGGTTTGTATTACAAACCGACCAAAGGGGGCTGGTCTGTTTGTAATACGAACCGGGACCAAAGGGGGGACTATATAAGCCAACACTCTCCGGGAGATCAATCCCGCGAGACGGCGCGAGCGCCGCCAGGCTGCCCAACGCCGCGTGTCGCTGCCGCGTCGCCACCGCGCGCGCCCGCGCCGCTGCCGCTGCCTCCTCTCCGCCACCGCCCGCGCGCTGCTCGCCCCCGCGCGCCTCCTCTCCACGGCCGCGCGCTGCCTTCCACCGCCGCGCCGCTTCCTCCTCCACCGCCGCCGCCCGCCGCGCTCCTCCGCCGCGCTGCCGCCCTTCTCCGCCGCTGCTCTCTCCGGCAGGTCCTGGCCGCCCCTTTTTTTTTTGTTAGATTAGTTGTTAGGTTAATTAGTTAGAAAAAAGTTAGTAAAATTAGTTAGAAAAAGTTAGAAAATTAGTTAGTAAAATAGTTAGTTAGTGTTAGTGAAAATAGTTAGAAAAATTAGTTAAAAAAATAGTTACAAAATAAGTTAGTAAAATTAGTTAGTAAAATAGTTAGAAATTTAGTTAAAACAATAGTTAGAAAAAAGTTAGTAAAATTAGTTAGAAAAAGTTAGAAAATTAGTTAGTAAAATAGTTAGTTAGTGTTAGTGAAAATAGTTAGAAAAATTAGTTAAAAAATAGTTACAAAATAAGTTAGTAAAATTAGTTAGTAAAATAGTTAGAAATTTAGTTAAAACAATAGTTAGAAAATTAGTTAGTAAAATTAGTTAGTAAAATAGTTAGAAAATTATATGAGGATGTGGAAGTTATGAGGGCCGACGCGCCGTTATGAGGGCCGCCGCGCCGGTAACCACTACGCCCAAACGGTAGTGCCGGCGCCGACTAACACAAAAGTAGTGAAGTTATTTTTTAATTTATGTTAACGTTGGTACATATATATATGATTTGTTTTCGTAGCTACGATGCCGCGACAGCCGCCGCCGTGGTCCGACTCTTCTAGAGGAGATGCAGCAGGGGGAGGTCCGGGACTGGCTCCGCCGGTGGCACTGGGAGGTCTTAGCTTCCGGGTCGCGCACCTTGGTGCGGAATCCGGTCCCTGTCGACCCGGATATTCTTTGGTGGAGGTCTTATGGGCCACGGTCTTTTCAGAGGAGCGGCCCCGCCGAGGAGGTAGCTCAGCGCATTGCGGCGGAGGACGAGCACGTTCGGCGTTACATGTATGCGTTAGACAACATGTATAGGACCGGATGGAGCGTTATGCAGGATCTCATGTTAGCTATGCTCCCGTGACTGTTCCTTTGGGGTTCACCCGGCGCGGCTCAGGTCCCGGTCGGCGCGTTATAGGACCCGGTCGGCGCGGTTGAGAGGTTGTAGTATTGATTGATGTATTAGGGTTAAATAAACATGAACCCGATCTATGTATGCACTATCTGCTTTCAGCACTATATATATTATCGATCCTTAGTTAAGAACTACATATGTAACTCCATTTTTAGTTTTCTGCATTATCCTTAATTTGATCATATGATGGTTCCTATATATAGCTTGCAGGTCGTTGTAGAAAGCATGGAGAGAGATGAAACAACAGAAAATTTCATGGCTGACCTCATAGCCAACGGTACTCTGGATGATCGCGACGACGACGTATTCCAGATGATGGCGGTGACGATGTCACCGCAACTTTTTTGAATGACTCCGGTGAGGGAGCGGAGAATATTGAGGAAGAAGATCCTAATGGCGCCGGTGAGGAAGAAGATCATCATAATGCCTCCGGAACCGTAGTTATCACCCAGGTATATAAATTAATTAAGCCGCTGTTGATCGACTAGATGCATTAACTAATTAAATTGTACTGACTATGAATTATTTCTTTTTTAGCCCTCCGGATCGAGCACTTCTTCTGTAAAGTCGAGGAAGCGAGGCCCGGCCAAAAAGTTGGACGACGGTGTTAGGCACGACATCACCCACATCGCTAAGGATGGTAAACCGATTGCTCCAGAGAAAGGTGCAAAGGCATTTATAGCTCAATGCGGAGTGCTTGTTAGGGACCATGTCCCGATCACCGTTCGAGAATGGAACAAGCCGAAGGGACTAGTGCTGTCTGCAGAGGAAGAAGCTCAAGGTCTTTATATCAATGATGTAGCCAAAAACAACATTCTGAACAAGCTCATGTCACATTTCAACATAGTACCCGAAGAGGGGGATGACGCTGAAAAGGCCAAGATGGAGCAGGCCCTCCGCGACCAAGAAGAAGATGGCCGAACTATTCAAGAACCACAAGAAAAGATTGCGCGGCCTTATCAAGAAAAAGAAGACTCCGGACAGTGAGAAGGTAAAAAATCACTGGGACGAATTCGTGAAGTACAGCACGGAGTCAGAAGAATTTAAGAAAAGGTCGGCAACAAATAAGGCAAATGCTGCGTTGAAGCTATATCACCAAATTCGGGTCCAGGGGGGCTAACCGTCCTAAGTGGCAGGCAGCTGAGGCGGGCCTGACCAGAAAGGATCAGATTAGGGACACACGGTTGGATCGACCGTAAGGATTGGTTCTACGGGATTGGGGGAACGTTGCATCCAGAAACAGGGAAGTGCATCTATAAGAAAGCTCATCTGAAGTTTCCCATCGAAGCCCTGGAAAAAGCACATAAGGACGTGGAGGAGGGGAGGTTCCAGCCCGAAAGAGAGAACGATGAGCTAACACGTGCCCTTGGGAACAAAGAACACGGCGGACGAACACGAGGCACAGAAGGCTCCGTTCCGTGGAAGATTGGCTTTCTGAAAGGAAGAGATTTCCTGATAAAAGCCATGGGAGGAGAAAGGCAAGGGAAACAGACCGCATAGCGTCCTTAGAGGAGGGTTTTAACACCATGCAAGCCCAATTAACCATGGTAACCCAAGTACTTACATCTCAGATAGCTCAGGGGCAGGCTGTAGATCCTGCATTGCTAAATGCCCTCGTCCCGCTGCAATCTCAACAACACCGGAAAAGCAGCGTGGCTTCCACTCAGCAGGAGGATAATAATGATGATGATGACCAGGTGGTCGAGCCTCCTCGCTACCCCCCCGTGGATGATCTCACTGAGAGCCGTCCTTGTGAGCTGCATGTTAAAGTTTTCAACCTATCCTTCAAGGCGGCGGTCGGCATCCTCTTACCTACAAGGTCTTACCATTGCCGTCCGGTCCAAGACGACTTTGCTGTTGTGATGGTGGATGAAGTGTTGAGAGATTATGAGGGGTTGGTGCTTGAGCACCCTGCAGGTGAAGATGGGGAAATCAAAGAACTGGGAGAAGCCCGTAGAACCACCGTGCAATGGCCGAAGGAGAACATTGTGTTTCCAGGTGAGAAGCCACCAAGCCTCCTCCGCCTCCTCCGCCACCTGCGCAGTCTCCTCCGCGTGATGATTCTCCTCTGCGCGATGATGATTCCCCTGTGCAGCAGTCTCTCCGCGTGAAAATACTCCGCCGCCTCCTCCTCCTCGTCAGGAGACTCCGCAGCCTCCACAGCACCTCCTACAGCTCCGAAGAGATCATCAACTCCGATGAGGGCACAGACTCCAGAGTTATTACCACATGAGCAGACTGAAGAGCAAAGGCGTTTCTTGCGCCGAAGAAGATGTTTATTCCACCGCATACAGTGAAGCACTTTGCCGAGACGAGAATGAAGAGACCTGAGCTGAGAGCTGATTATGACCGCTCTCTTGGACAGTCCTCTAGAGCGAGCAAAGAAGCAAAAAAGTCCCCCAACTTGGACAGCAGGAAATTCAGTCTGCTGGCCACTTTGTCGTGCAGTCCTATGATGATCCAGAGACGGCATCGATGATCGAACGGGAGGCTAGAGCTCAGGGAGCATCAGTTGAGTACCAAGATTACTATCCAACGGCTCAAGTCGTAAACAAGTATAGATATGGACATAATCTCGTCAAACCTGGCGAGCTCGCACGTCTAGGGACTCAGATGCGAAGGTTGCATGACTGGTACCTGAAAGCCTGTCGAAGAGGTGATCGCTACATCACGCTGTATCTTAGAGATGAGCATTACTTCCGGGGTCGAGGAGATAAACCTTGAGTTAGAAGAACTGTTTCAGTTATTCAATCAAGACGCCCTCGACAAAGCTGTCATCAGTTGCTACTGCCTGTAAGTGATTTATTTATGTAATTAAGTCTGTAGCTCAGCGCTCATTCATATTTGCACTAACAATTATCCTCACTATATTCTTTGTGTACGCTATACATTTAATTATGCAGAATGAAGAAGCTCGAATGCAAAAGAGGCAAGCTCCTACCGCTGGGGTTCATGGACCCAGACACAGTTCATGAAGTTACGGTTCGAGACTACGCCCAGGACACAGAGGACAACATGGTAATGTTTTTAGTGAAGCAAGCAAACAAAGAGGATATATTCTTTCCCTACAACTTCAAGTGAGTGTTATATATAACATACATTATGCTTGTGCACCTTCCACTTTATTCTCGTAATCATTGAGCTATGCTTGTGCAGCTTCCACTTTATTCTCCTTATCATTGATCTTCACAAAGGAGTCGTAAATGTCATGGACTCGAAACGTAAAGAATATGCGGAATGGGCGGACATGGCTGCCATCCTCCAGAGGTAATTTCAATCAATTTCGTATTGGCATCTTCATTTGTTCTAATTCGACGATATCATCAACTAATCAATAACTCATTTACTCATTATTTTTTGCCGGGCAGGGCTTGGAAACGGTTCATCACTACTGTTCCGGGTACATGGAAACCGGAGCTTACATTTAAAGATTACCCTGTAAGTAGTACTATATATATAGCTATGTCCGTGAAACTCTATATATGATATTTACTTTCAATACGATGCTTGATTATTAGTTTGATCGAACTATTTTTTCGTAAAGTGTATGAGGCAGGAACGCGGGAATAACTTATGTGGATACTACGTCTGCACCTTCATTCGTGACATGTCATGTCCCAAGGGTGGGGATGCCCGTATACACCAAACTCGTGTACGATAACAAATTCTCACAATTATCTTAATTAGTACCATCTATTGTATTGATTTCCATTCATATATTGATCTCCTTTTTAAAATAAAGATGATACGCCTGTGGGACACTCTCATAACGGAGGATCAAATACGAGTAATTCAAGAGGAACTCGCGGGATTCTTTCTTACCGAGGTCCTTACCCCAGGTGGAGAGCACTATCGGCAGATCGTGACGATGGAGGATCTTCGTAGAGGAGATGTTGTATTGTAAATATGCATGCATTACGTGTACTGTGTTGACTATGTCGTGTACTGTTGACGATGTCTATATATATTCATGACGATTTTTTGTGGTTTCTTGAATGATATATATGCATTGCTGAAACTCTGCCGCGGCAGAGAAACGCCCTATTTCTCTGCCGTGGCAGAGAAACGCTGGTAGTCTGGTACAGCCTAAATCTGTGCCGCGGCAGAAATAGCAATTCTCTGCCACGGCAGAGAAACTTAGGCCCGGTTCGTACCACGAACCGGGACCAAAGGCCTTCCACCGCGAGCTCCCTGGCCGCACCACGTGTCGAGGCCTTTAGGCCCGGTTAATCTTTGAACCGGGACTAAAGTCCCGCCTAATTGGTCCCGGTTCGGGAACCGGGTCTGAAGGCCCAAATGGACCGGGCCTATTGCCCCTTTTTCTACTAGTGCCGGATAACCCATGTTAACATTTTAAAACAATTTACAAATGTAAACCTAAGAGCTATGAGCTAAAACAAGAGCTGCCACGTTGATCTTGCGCCCATAATACTTGAAGATGTAGGCCTGGAAACTTGTGACCGGCTTCTTGATGTCAGACATGACCGCGCCGACACAAGAATGATCCACTGTCAGGGACCACATGCGATGGAGTGTACCGACAGACCGTCGGATGCCAGATTATCTCTGAACCAATTGTCTATCGTTACTTGAAGAACTCTTTGAATGGCCATTGCTTCAGACAACTCTGGAGATGTGATGCCGTTGATACCCTCAGAACAAGCAAGCTCAAAAATACCAAGATGATCATGTACCACAGTATCCCGCCCCATCCAATTGCTTCCAGGGAATAAGGCCGCATACACATTTATAGAAACCAGACCAACATGTGGTGGAAAATCCACCATGAGACCGAGGGGGAAACACACTTGTTTGTTGTTTTGGATTTGAAGGAATATCAGAAGATATTCTAGGTGCACGCTGTCAGCATAATGAGACCGGGGCCTTCCAGGTTACGTTGTGGCACGCAGGCTTGGGCCCACGGGTCTGAGATTAAGCTGGTGTCAAGGCTAAGGCGCAAGGCGTGACACACATGAAAGGACTTGGAGGACAACCAACTGGTACGAACTATGATAAGTTGTGTGTAATATTACTAAGTCTTGCCCTTGCCGTGGGCACCCTTGTGGCGGACAAGCGCTATCGGACAAGGCCAAGCCAAGCCAACGAGTTTGGGACAAGGAGAACAGGACAAAGGGAGCGAGCAGAATCCTTGGCCATCCTCTCGGGGGACCCCCAGAAGGAGGCCGAGGGATAGCGGATCGGGGCAACCCGGCCAAGGCGTGGTCTGAACTGCCCCGAGAAGGACCATAAGATCACCTCTCCTGGTCCAGGAGCAGCCCGGGAACGGAGGTCAACCGAGACTGTCAAGACGTGTCAGGCTCAGCCTTGGGAACATACGACGCGCCTACGCCCATGCGTGTCATCATGGTGCGGGCAGACAGCTGCCGGCGCGGTAGACAGATGTGACAGCTCGCTGCCCGAGCTGTCACACCGCCATCGTGTGCATCAACACACCGCCCCTCCCCATACATTGGCCACTGCACCACCCACCTACCCGACGACCGTGTGGCTTCAAGATATTGAGCTCAGGAACGCCCATGGGCGGTGCTTGGACTAACCCTTGTGGTATAAAAGGAGGCGCCACACCGGCGTAGAGGAAGTTAGGTCAATCCGAGTTAGCCATTGGAGAAGAGAAGAGCTTAGCTGTGAGGAACGAGTGAACAAGAGCTTTGTATAGAAAGTCATACGTGAGAAAGGGGAAGCTCGGGAGGTGTAGAAGCTAGAGAAAGCGTCCTCCCTACACAAGAGTGTTCATCATCTTGTACACTATCCACTCCAGAGAATCCACCAAAGCAGGACGTAAGGTTGTTAGCCAAAGGACGGCCCGAACCTGGGTAAAAAAAATGCACATATGTGCTTTGTGTGTGCATTTTGCCCGTCTTAGTAGATTCCTAAGGATGCGTTGAGGCCGGAATGCCTTCGTTCCTACTGCCGACCAAAACGGGCGTGTGATCATCCCTGATGTCAGCGTAGGCGAGACGCGACATACGCCATGACTTTCTGAGCAACAGGATCATAATGCGTTTGACCCTTATCATTTCTAGCATTGTTGCGTACCTCCCACATATGCCAGCGCGTCACAACAAAAACTTTTGTTTTGTTGCTCATCGACGTTATTCATAAACTCGAACAACCAATGCTTCACGGTCATCAGTGACTTTTTTTCAAGATTTACAGGGTAGTTTATTGTTACTGAATCCCAAACAACTCTAACAAAGGGGTAGAAGATAAAGAGATGCTCAACACTTTCAGACCTATAGCAGAAGATGCATTCAACCTTCGCGGTATATGCCGCCTCTGGAATTGGACTCTAGTAGGTAAAAAATCATGGGCCATCATCCATAGGATAAGTTTCATTTTCCCTGGGACGTATATCAACCATAGAGATTTCCATTCCCGCGCGGACTCCTCTTCGTTTGATGGTGAGTACCACGACCAGCGAGATGCTGACGGTGTCATTTTGCATTACCCACCCACGGAGCTAAAGGTGGAGGAGGCGGAGCTAGACGTGTAGCACGCAGATATGTTAATGTAATAACTTTGTCGTTTGTGATATACTGTAACATCCCAAAAATTTCAAAACAAAACAAATGAATTTCTCTAGTTCCAAATTTTGGAACCAACAAAAACTTTTATTAAAATAAGTTTGAGGCATAGTGATCTTGCTTAATTCTTGTGCAATTGCCATGATTGCTTGTTATTAGTATTTGAAGTGATCTAAAACCCTAAACCTCACCCCTCTTTTCACCATCCTAGTTAAAATAGAATAAAAGGAAATTAAATAAGAAAAAGGCATATGTGCCTATGGCTATAATTATAAAACCTTACCCTAATCTTTTCTACCTTGCTTAGAGGTTTGGAAAACCATCATACACCATACCTAGTACCTATCAAACCAATTTCAAGTGGTTTCCAAGAAAATTAAAAAGAAACTAAAAATGCCATAGAGGCATATGAGAGCAAAAATAGCAAATTGTGATTTTAAGAAAATTGACCCTACAACTTGTTGTGAATGGTGGGATCACTCATATATACCATTTTAACACTCAACAACACCATTTGGGTCAAGCCAAGTCAAATTAAATGGATAGAAATTAAATAGGGAGAAAATCCCAATTTCACTCACATACACATTATGCCAAATTACAAATCTTCACTCTAGGCCATAATTGCTTGCCCTCTTGATTGTAGAATACCTAAATATGATAAACTAACACAATTGCATCAATGAAACCAAAATCAAATGGAGAGAAATGCGAATGTGAGAAAATATCATTTTTTTCACTCACACACACTTAGCCCTTTTTGCAAAACCTCAACCAAGGCCACTTTGGCTTGTGCCATTGATTGTAAAACTATTGTATATCAAAAACAAACACAATTGACACAAAGAAACCAGAATCAAACCAAAAGAAAAATCAAATCTCACATACATGTGATAATGGTCACATGTCCCAATTTTATTTTCTTCACCACTTTGCACCTAATTATCTTATGATTCCTCAACTAAACTTGGTCAACTATGACCATGTCATCCAAGACCATGCCAAAGTGAGCAACTCTCATGTTGACCATCATCACTGATGTTGACCAGGTTGACCAGAATAAGATTGACAAGAGAGGACTTTGAATTAATGTGAAGATCAACCCCAAATTTGAAATCTCACAAACCTTGACTAAAATGAGCACCACCACCACCAATCTTTCACATTAATTACATCATTGAGCTCCACCAAAAAGATTCCCAAAATTCCACAAAAAAGTTCATGCGGCCATTGTGTCGAGCACCTTGTGTGCACAATCTGGATTTTGTGTTACATGCTTATATCCACTGGATTTTTGCCTCAATCACTTTAGTTTGATGATCATCACACCTTGGTACTTCCTCTGCATCGAACCCAACTCATTTGCTCTGGTTAAAGTGAGGCCATGATCACCAATTCATCCATGCCGTACCCATGCCGGCCACCATGCCATTCATCCTCTCCATCTCTCTCTGGCCCCTTGTACCATGTCAACTAGCTAGCCTGCTCCTCAATGAACCTGCTGATACGAGCCCTAAGCCAGGAGACACACGCTACGGTCCAGAACGCGCGTGCCCAGACAAGCCCAGGGCGTGCCAGCGCACGCGGTGACCGCGCCCCGACCCAACCCTGGACGCGCCAGGACGCCACCGTGCCCAGTCGACCTCGTCCTCCTCTCCCTCTCTCCTCGCGCATGCTCGCTCATCACCACACCAGTACACGCCTAGACATCCTCGATAGCCCGCGCGTACACCCTAGCCGTCGCCATGATCGCACCTCTGCCGCGCCGGTACTGCACGGACACCATCGTCGCCAGCTCGCCACAGACCATCATTGGACACGCCATCAAGCGCGCTAGCACCGCCTAGACGTCGCCTACAAGATGCGCCTCCTAGCTTGCCCCTTGGAGCACCGGAGATGCCACGCCGTGGACGACCTCCCACGGGCACCGCAGCACCTCGCGCCCCTATAAAAGGAGGGCCTCCCTGGATGCTCTCTTCACACCCATTCACTCCCCTCCTTCTCCTAGATCTCCTCGACCCTTCCCCTCTCCGATTACACACCATCTCGCCGGAATTTGGCCGGAGCCCGCCGCCGCAGCAGCTCGACGAAGCCGACGATTTCGAGCACCCCCGGAGCTCCCACGACAACCAATCGACTCGCCGTCGTCTTCCACGTCGATTGCCCGCCTCGCCGATCTCGCTAGACGCTGGTGAGCCTCCTATCGCAACCCTCTGGCCGCCGGTAGGGTTTACTCTCCGGCGAGCCCTGTCGAGGAAGGTGACGATCCTCGGCCGTCGATCTTCCTTTTTATCCGACGGCCCGCAGCGCTGCATACCGCTTCGGCGATTAAACGCCACTGACAGGTAGACCCCACTGTCAGGCGGCCCGCAAGCATCGGTAGCATAGCTGGGCTGGCCCATTTCCCTATCACCCGTTCGGGCCCGTTAAGTTTCCCGCGCTGGCCCTTTTATTTGAATTCAATTAATTCTTTTAGTTTGAAAATCAATTCTGGTCAGTGCTATAATTTGAATAGTTTAAAATCTACTGAACCAAATGTAGCAAATTTTATATTTTTGGAAATCTCATGAAATTATCTAAATAATGCCACTGGCCTCATGTCCAAATTCGTAATTAAATTCAAATGATAAAAATAACAAGGCAGGGCCTTTTCTGACTTCAAATAAATATTAGAAATTATCTATAAATGATTTTAAGTTAATTCCAACTCTAATAAATCACATTTGACATAATCTAATTGTTTATGCAAAAATATAGCATAGTTGTTTTGCATGATCATGGGCTAGAATCAAAATAGTGGCTATGTAGTCAATACTAGCCCATTTCAACTATATCCAAATTCTAGAAATTAAATCTATAAGGTGTAGCACCTCATTTAAATCATTCTCACCAGTAATATGAAGTATTATGATGACTTCTACTGCATAGGTTCATACTTGCTCACTTATAGAATTTAAATCAAAATAGTATTTAATATTGCCATGGTTATTTAAATCACATGAGATGACGAATCTCATTTAAATCCTTTCTCTCAAATAATAAGTGTGAAGTGTTGACCTTGGTCAACATGGGATCATCCCTGGTTATTTGAGAAGATTAAATCTTAAGAAGAATTCCATGAGAGGAAATTATTTCTCCCAAACCAAAGAGAAACCCTAATTCCAATTTTTAATGAGAGGAAATTATTTTCCTACTATTAAATAAGGAAACCCTAGAATAATTCATGGATAAATGTTAAGTAGTGATACTAGATCAATTGTGTGAGCCATTAAGGCTAACTAAGTTTACTTAAGTGTTGTTTGGTGATGGTATCCTCGTATTCGTTTTTAGACGCTAGTACCGGAGACTATCAAGAGGAGGAGGTATTCTACCAAGAGGAAGAAGAAGAAAACTTTGATCACATCACCAATCAAGGCAAGCTAATGAACTTGCTAACCATCAGGGTGCAAAGCTCTACCAGAGCAAGGCATCATTACATTTTACTTAATGCTCCTATCCCAAGTTTTTACTTTACAAGCTTTACTAAATTTTGTTTATCAAAGTATCTTTTTGATTCATGTTTCACTGGGTTTAGATATAGAGTAGAACAAGAGCATCAAAGTTAGCCTAGAGCAAGACAATCAAGTTAGCACCCCTCATGACTAGTTGCTAGTGCTAAACAAATAAAATTGACTACTCTAGATGGGATCATGTGAAATGAAATGACTTTGAAAACCTTGGAATGATGCTTCATTCTATTGAAAGATTTTGAAGGTGAATATGACTGGTGAATGACTTGGTGAATTTTACGAAAACTGATGGTTGGGTTCGGATGCGATACCATTCCAATTTGAAAGTACCCCCACAATACCCAATATGGGTAAGGGCTTAACTAGCAATTTATGTGCTTTAGTATGGGTTCCCTCTAAACAAGCGTCATCGGGGTTAGGCTGGAGGCTGCCTCTACAACAAAAGGAACTGATGAGAAATGACGTGAAATGAGGTGAATGTCCGCCCAAGCCCCGTGCAGCCTCGGATGACGCGGTTTTCACCGGGAGGCCAAGCTCATGGGGAGAGGTGCCTATACTAGAGTATGTAAGTGAAAGGTTATGGTTGGTAGTCCGCATACGGAGTATGGTAAATCAGGGCCAGTTAACCCGACGGATTATTGCAAATATTGTGGCACAAGTGTACGACCTCTGCAGAGTGTAGAACTATTCGAATAGCCGTGTCCACGGTTATGGACGGTTGGAAAGGCCATACTGTTCCGTCATCAGACCATTTTCAAAAAATGTGACATGTGACTTATGACTCGAATTTGAAAGTTGAATGGTGACTTTGATTTGAATCGCAACAAGAGTTGTGGGAATGACACTAATGTTCCCACCGAGTGAGTCTAGTGATTCAAGCATCTTTACTAAATGTTTATGAAATAAACTTGGCTTTGTGCAAATAAACCTAGAGCTTAGTATCCCCTCACTATAATTGATAGTGCTTACCTTAGTATTAGTTTGCGAGTACTTTAAAAGTACTCATGGCTTTGTCCCTGGCTATTCAAATGGCCGACTATGAAGGTGAACAGCGACGAGGAAGATGGACAGCAGACGTCTACGACAACTAGGACCGCTCCGACGTCAAGCGTTGGCCTGTGGATTAGATAGCCACTACTACTTCGCTATTTGTGATGTTCGTTGATCGATAGATCAACTACTATTGTAATATTGGATCATGTGATCTACCTTTGTAAGACGATTATGTGTTGTAATAAATGATGACTCTATGATATTCAACTATTATGTCTCGCAACAATAGTATTCCTGGGATTGCGATGTATGGCATAATAGGCATCTGGACTTAAAAATCCGGGTGTTGACAAGTTGGTATCAGAGCCATTGTTTGACCTTAGGAGACCCTAGTTAGAATGGACGTCCGAAAAACTTAGTTTCCAAATCAAAGAAAGTGAATATTTTTGAAAAACTTATTCTCACCCTTACCTTAAGATCTTTTCAAAAGAATAAATCCATGTTCTACTTTTCTTTGTAATTGTATCTAAAATTTTGCACACTTGATCACTTCATTAACTTACTCATCCTCATTGCTCACAGATGGAGTACCAATGGGAGTTCTATCAGCTTGGTCGCGGAGGAGACCTAACGTTCGAAAAAGATTTGAAGCAACTAGTGGAATACCTAGGCCACCCGTATCCCGAATTCTTCGGAATACCCCTCAAAAACCACTCCGGAGAACCACCTCGGTGGGACGTTTCTACTGATCTCCGAAGAAAGCTTGGAGCCCCGGTATGGGAAACCATCTGGTTTTCTGTAACGGGAAATACTTGGAAGGAAGGACTAGTCAGAGCTATGCAAGAAGCAATTTTCCGTCTATGCGGACAAAATGAGAACAAGATCAAGAACACTCGCTTCATCTACTACCCAAGACAGGATTCCATGGGAAGACCGATGACCATGCCACCACGTACGGAGGTGAACCCCTATGAAGCACACCAGGACTTCAGGAAGTACAAAACCCGTAGGGATTTGGACAACGCCCTCGCCTCTCGCCAAGCACATTACCCGTGAAGACAAAGAATTCCACCCGGAAGAGTAGTATCACCCCAGCACTTAAGTAGGTGTGAGTTGTATCAGGATCCCCTTGTATCGTAGAGCGATGAATGGTTCTTCAAACCAACGGTGTGTTAGCTTTGTAATATGTGATGTTTGGTATGAATGAAAAAGTGTTGTTGGTTTTTACCCCCGCAACACTACTCAAGTTTTCAATATTATGAACTTTTTAAACTTTAACAAAACAAACCATAGAAATTTCCCTCTTATCTTATCATCTACCTCAATGTTCGATGGCCCCACCAACCCGCAACGCCACCAGATGCCATGATGCAACTGCAGATGATGGGACCGAGAAGCCGAAAGAGCTGAACGCAAACCTTGCACCGCAAGATAGCTCAGAATAATCAAGGCCATGGAAACAATGATCACCCTGGATCAAAACTGAAGAACTTTCAGCACACCAACCCTCCGATGTTCAGCAAGACCGAAGAGCCCCTAGATGCTGATGACTGGCTCCAGACCATGGAGAACAACCTCGAAGTTGCGGGAGTTGAAGCCAGCAGAAAAAGTACCCACCCACTACCTCGCAGGAGCCTGGTGGACAAGTGCCCATGCAATGAATGCGGACATGATGACATGGGAAGACTTCAAGCTGAAGTTCAGCAAGTACCATGTGCCCCAAGGACTGATCAAGAAAATGAGAGACGAGTTTCGTGAACTCAAGCAAGGAAGGATGTCTGTGGTAGAATATCGCAAACTGTCAAGGTACGCCCCGATGAGACCGACACCAACGAGAAGAGGAAGGAAAGATTTCGAACGGACGCACGACGAGATGCAACCGTGTTAGTGAACATTCCGTTCGGTGACTTGGCCCTCGTGGACTCCATCCAGATGGAAGGAAAGCTGCATCAGGCCAATGAGAACGCAAGCGCGAATGATGAACCGAGTGGACCCCACCATACCCGGACACCGCAATAACTCCTCCGAGGATTCACCCCAAGGCACAACAAGCCCCCTGCTCGACTTATCGCCCCAACTACAAACAACAACGGAGGACCCCGAAGTCCGGAGGCAACAACAACCATCACAACAGCAACAACAAACACAACGAACAATGGCAACAAGAACCCCAATATCACAATAACTGGAAGCAACACTGCTCCCGTCAACCCCAAGGACAAATCCACGATCAACTGCTATGAATGTGGAGTTGTGGGCCACTACTCCAATGAGTGCCCCAAGAAGCTTGCCAAGATCGCCGCCAACACCCGCACTGCCAGCAACAACGTCGCCAGAGAAGGAACCAGAACAACAACAACGGTCGTCTCTACCACATGACCGCCACTGAAGCTCAGGAAGCACCCCAGACAATGCCAAGTATGAACTCCTATTAATAAAATGCTCAATCTCTCTTAGGAACCTAACTTTTCTTAAAATCTCGGGACGAGATTTGTTTAAGGGGGAAGGGTTTGTAACATCCCAAAAATTTCAAAACAAAACAAATGAATTTCTCTAGTTCCAAATTTTGGAACCAACAAAAACTTTTATTAAAATAAGTTTGAGGCATAGTGATCTTGCTTAATTCTTGTGCAATTGCCATGATTGCTTGTTATTAGTATTTGAAGTGATCTAAAACCCTAAACCTCACCCCTCTTTTCACCATCCTAGTTAAAATAGAATAAAAGGAAATTAAATAAGAAAAAGGCATATGTGCCTATGGCTATAATTATAAAACCTTACCCTAATCTTTTCTACCTTGCTTAGAGGTTTGGAAAACCATCATACACCATACCTAGTACCTATCAAACCAATTTCAAGTGGTTTCCAAGAAAATTAAAAAGAAACTAAAAATGCCATAGAGGCATATGAGAGCAAAAATAGCAAATTGTGATTTTAAGAAAATTGACCCTACAACTTGTTGTGAATGGTGGGATCACTCATATATACCATTTTAACACTCAACAACACCATTTGGGTCAAGCCAAGTCAAATTAAATGGATAGAAATTAAATAGGGAGAAAATCCCAATTTCACTCACATACACATTATGCCAAATTACAAATCTTCACTCTAGGCCATAATTGCTTGCCCTCTTGATTGTAGAATACCTAAATATGATAAACTAACACAATTGCATCAATGAAACCAAAATCAAATGGAGAGAAATGAGAATGTGAGAAAATATAATTTTTTTCACTCACACACACTTAGCCCTTTTTGCAAAACCTCAACCAAGGCCACTTTGGCTTGTGCCATTGATTGTAAAACTATTGTATATCAAAAACAAACACAATTGACACAAAGAAACCAGAATCAAACCAAAAGAAAAATCAAATCTCACATACATGTGATAATGGTCACATGTCCCAATTTTATTTTCTTCACCACTTTGCACCTAATTATCTTATGATTCCTCAACTAAACTTGGTCAACTATGACCATGTCATCCAAGACCATGCCAAAGTGAGCAACTCTCATGTTGACCATCATCACTGATGTTGACCAGGTTGACCAGAATAAGATTGACAAGAGAGGACTTTGAATTAATGTGAAGATCAACCCCAAATTTGAAATCTCACAAACCTTGACTAAAATGAGCACCACCACCACCAATCTTTCACATTAATTACATCATTGAGCTCCACCAAAAAGATTCCCAAAATTCCACAAAAAAGTTCATGCGGCCATTGTGTCGAGCACCTTGTGTGCACAATCTGGATTTTGTGTTACATGCTTATATCCACTGGATTTTTGCCTCAATCACTTTAGTTTGATGATCATCACACCTTGGTACTTCCTCTGCATCGAACCCAACTCATTTGCTCTGGTTAAAGTGAGGCCATGATCACCAATTCATCCATGCCGTACCCATGCCGGCCACCATGCCATTCATCCTCTCCATCTCTCTCTGGCCCATTGTACCATGTCAACTAGCTAGCCTGCTCCTCAATGAACCTGCTGATACGAGCCCTAAGCCAGGAGACACACGCTACGGTCCAGAACGCGCCTGACAAGCCCAGGGCGTGCCAGCGCACGCGGTGACCGCGCCCCGACCCAACCCTGGACGCGCCAGGACGCCACCGTGCCCAGTCGACCTCGTCCTCCTCTCCCTCTCTCCTCGCGCATGCTCGCTCATCACCACACCAGTACACGCCTAGACATCCTCGATAGCCGCGCGTACACCCTAGCCGTCGCCATGATCGCACCTCTGCGCGCCGTCGCACGGACACCATCGTCGCCACTCGCCCGACCATCATTGGACACGCCATCAAGCGCGCTAGCACCGCCTAGACGTCGCCTACAAGATGCGCCTCCTAGCTTGCCCCTTGGAGCACCGGAGACGCCACGCTGGACGACCTCCCACGGCACCGCAGACTCGCCCCTATAAAAGGAGGGCCTCCCTGGATGCTCTCTTCACACCCATTCACTCCCCTCCTTCTCCTAGATCTCCTCGACCCTTTCCCCTCTCCGATTACACACCATCTCGCCGGAATTTGGCCGGAGCCCGCCGCCGCAGCAGCTCGACGAAGCCGACGATTCCGAGCACCCCCGGAGCTCCCACGACAACCAATCGACTCGCCGTCATCTTCCACGTCGATTGCCCGCCTCGCCGATCTCGCTAGACGCTGGTGAGCCTCCTATCGCAACCCTCTGGCCGCCGGTAGGGTTTACTCTCCGGCGAGCCCTGTCGAGGAAGGTGACGATCCTCGGCCGTCGATCTTCCTTTTTATCCGACGGCCCGCAGCGCTGCGTACCGCTTCGGCGATTAAACGCCACTGACAGGTAGACCCCACTGTCAGGCGGCCCGCAAGCATCGGTAGCATAGCTGGGCTGGCCCATTTCCCTATCACCCGTTCGGGCCCGTTAAGTTTCCCGCGCTGGCCCTTTTATTTGAATTCAATTAATTCTTTTAGTTTGAAAATCAATTCTGGTCAGTGCTATAATTTGAATAGTTTAAAATCTACTGAACCAAATGTAGCAAATTTTATATATTTGGAAAGCTCATGAAATTATCTAAATAATGCCACTGGCCTCATTTCCAAATTCGTAATTAAATTCAAATGATAAAAATAACAAGGCAGGGCCTTTTCTGACTTCAAATAAATATTAGAAATTATCTATAAATGATTTTAAGTTAATTCCAACTCTAATAAATCACATTTGACATAATCTAATTGTTTATGCAAAAATATAGCATAGTTGTTTTGCATGATCATGGGCTAGAATCAAAATAGTGGCTATGTAGTCAATACTAGCCCATTTCAACTATATCCAAATTCTAGAAATTAAATCTATAAGGTGTAGCACCTCATTTAAATCATTCTCACCAGTAATATGAAGTATTATGATGACTTCTACTGCATAGGTTCATACTTGCTCACTTATAGAATTTAAATCAAAATAGTATTTAATATTGCCATGGTTATTTAAATCACATGAGATGACGAATCTCATTTAAATCCTTTCTCTCAAATAATAAGTGTGAAGTGTTGACCTTGGTCAACATGGGATCATCCCTGGTTATTTGAGAAGATTAAATCTTAAGAAGAATTCCATGAGAGGAAATTATTTCTCCCAAACCAAAGAGAAACCCTAATTCCAATTTTTAATGAGAGGAAATTATTTTCCTACTATTAAATAAGGAAACCCTAGAATAATTCATGGATAAATGTTAAGTAGTGATACTAGATCAATTGTGTGAGCCATTAAGGCTAACTAAGTTTACTTAAGTGTTGTTTGGTGATGGTATCCTCGTATTCGTTTTTAGACGCTAGTACCGGAGACTATCAAGAGGAGGAGGTATTCTACCAAGAGGAAGAAGAAGAAAACTTTGATCACATCACCAATCAAGGCAAGCTAATGAACTTGCTAACCATCAGGGTGCAAAGCTCTACCAGAGCAAGGCATCATTACATTTTACTTAATGCTCCTATCCCAAGTTTTTACTTTACAAGCTTTACTAAATTTTGTTTATCAAAGTATCTTTTTGATTCATGTTTCACTGGGTTTAGATATAGAGTAGAACAAGAGCATCAAAGTTAGCCTAGAGCAAGACAATCAAGTTAGCACCCCTCATGACTAGTTGCTAGTGCTAAACAAATAAAATTGACTACTCTAGATGGGATCATGTGAAATGAAATGACTTTGAAAACCTTGGAATGATGCTTCATTCTATTGAAAGATTTTGAAGGTGAATATGACTGGTGAATGACTTGGTGAATTTTACGAAAACTGATGGTTGGGTTCGGATGCGATACCATTCCAATTTGAAAGTACCCCCACAATACCCAATATGGGTAAGGGCTTAACTAGCAATTTATGTGCTTTAGTATGGGTTCCCTCTAAACAAGCGTCATCGGGGTTAGGCTGGAGGCTGCCTCTACAACAAAAGGAACTGATGAGTAATGACGTGAAATGAGGTGAATGTCCGGCCCAAGCCCTGTGCAGTTCCCGGGATGACTGCGGTTTTCACCGGGAGGCCAAGCTCATGGGGAGAGGTGCCTATACTAGAGTATGTAAGTGAAAGGTTATGGTTGGTAGTCCGCATACGGAGTATGGTAAATCAGGGCCAGTTAACCCGACGGATTATTGCAAATATTGTGGCACAAGTGTACGACCTCTGCGAGTGTAGAACTATTCGAATAGCCGTGTCCACGGTTATGGACGGTTGGAAAGGCCATACTGTTCCGTCATCAGACCATTTTCAAAAAATGTGACATGTGACTTATGACTCGAATTTGAAAGTTGAATGGTGACTTTGATTTGAATCGCAACAAGAGTTGTGGGAATGACACTAATGTTCCCACCTGAGTGAGTCTAGTGATTCAAGCATCTTTACTAAATGTTTATGTAATAAACTTGGCTTTGTGCAAATAAACCTAGAGCTTAGTATCCCCTCACTATAATTGATAGTGCTTACCTTAGTATTAGTTTGCGAGTACTTTAAAAGTACTCATGGCTTTGTCCTGGCTATTCAAATGGCCAGACTATGAAGGTGAACAGCAGTACGAGGAAGATGGACAGCAGGACGTCTACGACAACTAGGACCGCTCCGACGTCAAGCGTTGGCCTGTGGATTAGATAGCCACTACTACTTCGCTTCCGCTATTTGTGATGTTCGTTGATCGATAGATCAACTACTATTGTAATATTGGATCATGTGATCTACCTTTGTAAGACGATTATGTGTTGTAATAAATGATGACTCTATGATATTCAACTATTATGTCTCGCAACAACAATATTCCTGGGATTGCGATGTATGGCATAATAGGCATCTGGACTTAAAAATCCGGGTGTTGACATATACTTTGGTTCTAACAAGAGATGAAACAAATAATTTGATCACTTCTCTATTTGTATATACTGCTTGTGTATTGGTACCATAAATTTGTGTACATATGTAAGTATTTGGCCACCCCTATAAGTGTATACATCATGTGTATTGATACCATATAAAAATGAATAATATACAATAAAAATACGCAGAAACATCGGAAAAAAAATCCATATCAAATACAGTTGGATGCGCCAGGAATGTGCCTTTTACCACTGCCGTACATGAGAGGTGCGTTAGCGCTAGGATATTACCACTCGTGTTGTACCACTGCCACGCGGTGCACCAGCGGTAACTATATTTGGTCTGCCGGTGGTAGAATTTTTCCTACTAGTGTAAGCACCCATACTGTAGGAAAACCCCGATCAACAAGATACTTTTATTCAATTTAGTTATCTTAAAATCTATCTAGCCTATAATTTTTTGTAGTGCTTTTTTCTGCGTTTATTTTATTTTATGTTCTCGGTTGGGTAAACTTACTCCGTTCGTACGTCGAATCATTCACTTTTATTTTGTGTGCTATTTTTGCAACAACTTGAACCTTGTGTGAAGTCATCTACAGTATAGTGTCAGCTGTGCAAAAACCCACATAAGCCACTTGGTTGTTTCAATTCAACGAGTCTTAACAACAAGTGAATGGTAAAACATTGAACCGTTCTTAATAAATTCTTAGTAGCGAGTTTCCCACCTTAAGTGAGGTCCCTTTCTCTTAGCTTTGGAACATTGGAGTATGCACACACATGTTCCACATTTCGTCAAACATGCACTTCATCCTAACCTACTAAATGTCAAACTCTTAGACCCAATTTTTTCACTTAAGCGTGATGCTTAGTTTGATGTGTCAAACTTGTGTGACGCATGATTCCATCACTTGTGAGCTAACCCTTCAGGCCTCAAAAATAAATAAAAATGACAAACTTCAAAAACAGAAACATATTTGTTTCCTTTTCTAGTTTTGTTTCTACCAAGTTCATGAGGAATACGACCATTGGACCACATCAATTAACATTACTTGAAGCAAAGGTTCATATCCATTGAAGGAGAGGTAATCACTTCTTACACTCTATTTTGATAATTGCAGTTTCTCTTTTAGTTTGTTAATCTTCTTGGGTTTGGTTCTTTCAAAGTTCTATGCTTGGGGATGTTTTTTTTGTCATCTGTAGGTTCTTGTGCAATTTTCTTTAGTTCATAATGTTTTCATGAAATCAAGTATCTCGTTGTTTTGATATGATTGCTTAGGAAAGTTTTGTTCATACTTTTGCGAGGGATACACTCACTCATGTTAGACTCTCTAATAGGCAAGTTAGAACTTAGATGCATTTTTTTAAATTATATCTAGCTTGCGATATAATTTGTGATCATTTAGGAAGCATTGCCATGATCTCTACATTTCAAAAACACAAAAATATAATAAATTTATTTGAAACTTGTTTGTAGTCACCATTAAGTTTTCTCTTAAGCGAATGGTGACGGAGTAGCTTGACCCTATAGTGTTGGAAATAATAGACTATATATTTTCCATCAAAGGATGTTGTCAATTGAAATTGATGTATGTTTTTTAGAACATTCCAAAAAACACCTTGTTAAAACGAACGAGATGTTTTTTACGCATGTCTTGCACTAGAGCACGACAACTCCGCTAGCCTATAAAAGATCTTCCTAAGAAAAATCTCAGATTTTGGCTATGAGTTGGTTGGTTATACGTCTATAACATCAATGTTATGACGGGTAGTATTTTTGCTCTCTCGTGGGCTGGCATTGCAAAATAGGTTGGGTTAATACACTGACTAATATGAGAGATTATGGTATCGAAGAGGGAAAATCATTGGTTATGGTCTTGAGTACTCCTTCCTAGTCTATTTTGTCCGGTTATAAAACAAGTACCACCTTTTTGCATGGTCTAATTAATGGAAAAATAGGTGTTCTTGGAGATCAAAAACTAAAATTTGCAACTTGGATAGCCTTGACTTGATATCATGAGCGAGTAGTATTGCAACGCTCTATTTTAATTTATGGTTCACAAATGTTTGCGCAACTACTACTGAAACAAAAACAGACAAAAACAAATAGAGTGCAATAGAAGGATCACAAGTTTTTTGAAAGATAGATTTACTTCGGCATGGGGCCAAAGTTTGACCAATCTCTAGTGGCATATGAGCTATCTTATTTTGAGCTTGCAGTAAAAATAAGAGTATATTTGGAAGTAAAAAAGTAGCACACAAGATTACAATCTTTATGTGTTTTCTTTGTAAAAAGATCTTATTGACAAAAGATAATTTTCCAATGCGGAATTGAAATGGAGGTAAGAAATGTTTGTTTTCTTATTCATAGGAATCTATCTGACATTTTTTCATTTTTTTTATCCCTTTGCTAGTTTTGTTTGGAGGGTTTACATTTGATTTGCCACCCCCAACCAATTAATATTACAAATTTGTTGTGTGAGATTAATAAAATAACAGAGCACGGATCCGTGTGGGGGGTTTGTGCTTAGATTTGAACTATTTGGATTTGAAGGAATCCCTTAATTTTCAATAAAATTTGTCATGTTAAGTATTTGCATGTTATCCACAAGACTACACAATGGATCCACAGGGACGGTGGGAGCCTATAAATTCTGGCTGCAGCCAACGATTGCATAGGCTATCTGCATCCTGGCTGACTACCGGCAAGCTAGTAGAATCTCAACAGGCTTACACTATATAGTAATTAGATGTTGCTTAAGCTCTATTTTTTTTAATCTTTCGCTCCTCTTTGTCGCCACTCTAAGCGATCCATGAATTGTAAACTATGGTACTTAAAACTCTACAATTAAATGGTTGGGTGCATCAATTGGTGTAGAAGCTGGGATTTTCCAATTTCAAAAAAAATAAAGCAACATTTCTTCCACTTTCGTGAATGAAACCATTTTTCTTAAATGAAAGAAACGTATAGCCTGAAATTTCACAAAAGATAAAACATTTCCGTGTATATTAATAAATGATAATTTAGCAAAGAGGAATTGGAACGGATGTTAAAAATATGTGTTTTGTGATTGAGAGGAATTTATCCACCATTTGTTTATTTCTGTCCTTTTACTCGTCTTGTTTGGAGAGTTGTAGAGTTTATGTTTGATTTACTACCAGATTTGTACGGAAATTTGGTTGTGTGTGTGATAGATAAAACTAGCAGAGCACGAATCAGTGATGGGGTTTGTGCTCTGGCTTGGACTATTTGGAATTGCAGAAATGACTTAGTTTTTAATAAGATTGGTCATATTTGCAGGTTATACAGAAGACTACACAATGGATCCACTCATCCACATATGGTTCATTCATCTGACGAAAAGGTAGGTGTCTATGGATTCTAGACGCAGTTTTCGGCAATCTGCACCCAGGCTAGCTAGCGGTATGCTAATAGATTAGATATTGATTGAGCTCTATATGCTTTATCTTTCGTTGGATTATAATGTACGATATTTTAACTTTGCAATAAAAATTGTGTGCATCAATTGATGTAGAGGTCAGGATTTCCTCTTTTAAGAAAAAAGAACTAACATTTTTTATCCTGTTTTGGTGCATGAAACCATTTTTCGTAGATGAGAAAAAGAATATAGCTGAAGTTTTATATAAGGAGGAGGAGGGCGAAACCAGCAGCGGGGTAAGCCTTGGGCTGCGCTAGCTAGCTTGAGTGTTGCATTTCGTGAATTTTGCTACTTTGTGAGTAGGTATTACAAGGATTGTTGTTACCACGACTAGGCAGCTATAGAGATATCTCCTATATAGCATGAGTTAAGAATGATCTAGCATGCCTTCGTGCGGCGCATGGCGCACATAGATCGTGGTCTCGTGCCCAGTTCTTCTCTGAAGAAACCGAAGAAAAAGCTATCTCTGGCGAAACTGAAGAACTGGCGTAACTGACGAAACGGTACTTGATTATTCAGCCTTCCCAGTTCCTCCATGCGTAATTCAGACTAGATTCTCTTGCAAATGCCCAACAAACTTCGCCACCCCTGAATTCTCACTCGACTCACCGAAGACGACTCGTGTCGTGTTGACACATTGGCCAGCTGCCAGCAATTCCGGTCGATTCCACTCCGGCCAGGATACGAGGTGTTGATGACCGTATTCGAGGAGGACTTGGAGTCGTCCAATCTATCTCTGGTCGGTGTCCCAGTACTATAAAGGAACACGGGAATCGACCTTTGGGCACCTCAAGCCAAGTCCAAGCAGCGCGCCGTATCAAGAATTCGAGAGCAAGACAAGTGATCCACAGAAGATGCCGATGGGGAAGAGGAAGGAGGCGATGCCGACCGAGGAGGAACCGCAGAAGCCAATGCGTCTGCTATCCCCGGAGGAGATCGAGGACCATAGACAGTTCGTCGAGGACGAAGAACCCGGCGTCGGCAGTGAGGCGTACCTCCGCTTCCTCCCGGCGGTCGACGCGGAGCAGGTCCGGTCAATCACCAGAGGCATCGACGTCAAGAAGCTGAAGCAGAAGAGCAAGGAGCTTCTGGAGAAGTACGACGCGCAGGGATACGTTGAGGTCCCCGACGTCGTCGTGCCCCTGCTGCCTTGAGGCCCCCAACCACACCACCAGGCCAGGTCGCTAGAAAGATCGACTTCGAGAGCGTCAGGCTGAAGATCATGGCTCTCAAGGAAAAGTACGACGCCAAGGGCTTCGCCGAGGACACCGCCGTAGTCGTCCCCACCGCCATGGCCGCTCCACCGCGCCGCGTGTCCGAGGCGAGGGTCAAACGGCTCCGGAGGTTCATGGAGCAGAGCTTCCGGCCTGTCCCCGAGAGGGTCATACGCTCGCGCTTCTTTTCGGAATCGCAGGGCGAGGTGATCAGGAACTTCAACCGCGTCTGCCTCAAGGCGGAGGAGGAGCTCAAGGCGCACGTCGCGAAGGCTCTGGAGGAGTACGACGCCAAGGGTTACCTGGAGTGCACCATCGATGGTAAGATCAAGGTCTCTGAGCCGAGCTGCGGATCCAGTACCTAAACTTGCATCTGATCTTCTTTCAGCTCTCCGTTGGACACCTGCACGCTGAACTACAATATATATTTTTTACGCTGTTATATCATATTGAAACTTGTTACTCCTATGCTTGCTTTATTTACTTCTTGGATCGGATGTTGCTATTTCTGTTTTAATATCTATTGAAACTTGTTACTATCCTATCTTGCTTTATTTACTTCTTGGATTGAATGCTGCTATTTCTGGTTTGTTATGCCGGCGATGAAATTTGTTTTCCCAAGAATTTGGTGGCGTCGGTGCCATATATTTGCGATGTTTATATATTTATCTTCAATTTGTATGTAGGGGGCTACACGGTGGCACTGAAAAATAAGGGCCCTTTCGACGATCTAAAAAAAGCCTTTCCATGTGATGGTATCTACTCTCTCTCTCTCTGCAACAATTTTTTACGGTTCTTAAAGTACTGTTTTCTCCTTCAACTTAGTTGCTACTGGATTTTTAAAACATTATAGATATGTTGTACTAAATTTTTTATTGAGAAATGCAAGACTATTTTCACCTACTGGATTAAGACGGATTATAAACACTTATTTAGCAGATGAAATTGTGGTAACGAGGTTCCCGAATGTCATTCCCTACCCTTGCAAGACTTACATGTTATATCTTGAATGATGTCGCCGTCTTGCCGCTACATTGTTGGGAAAACATGAATACCTTTGTCGTACTCTTATAATAACACAATGTAATGCTTAAAGGTAAGCAGAATCGGTCCGCTAACTACTTTTCAACAATATAGAGCTATGAAATTAATCAAAAGTTAAGATTGCAACGTTTGACCAAATATCTATATGAAAATGTCAAAATCTATGATATTGAATATGATGGTAATATATTTTATGACAGATATATTTATCTTAATAAACTTGTAAGCTATCTATCTATATGTTTTGATGATTATAGATCTGAAGAGCTTCCTAAAAAGATTACGGTACCAATATGTATAATTTATCTACCTTTAAATGTGGATCTTTCGTTGTGAATTCTATGCAATTCTTTGCTACATGGTTGATTGTAGACGTGTATTTGTTTACGCTACTATATTCTTGATGATTTATCTGGCCAATGTGGATAGAACAGTAGCAGGTGCGGTGTTTATTAGTCAGATTTAATTAAGTTGTGTATTAATCCATGACAGAAAGGGTAAACGCACTTGCACATGTTTGTATTTTCTCGAATCGCCATACTAAATAATAGAGACATACTTGTGTATGTGATGATTACGCCTCTGAATACCCTGTACGGGGTGCAGTAGGTAGAGTGAATTGAGGGATGTAGTTTCCCATTGATATATAGTGTAAAGTCACTTGTCCCCATTGTTCTTTTCAATCGCCTCAGCAAGGATAAAATAAGGCACCTCTATACCGTAGATCAATTCACAACTTCATGCTATCTTACTTAATGTGATACTCTACATTTTCTAGTTATTTACGATGTGATATTGATGCTCATGTTTAGTAGTATTAATCATGCTCACTTTGATGCAATTGTTAGGTGGATTTATGGAAGGAAGTGCTTGATGTTATCATGTTTACCATTCATATTGTTTGCACGTTTGAATAGATCTCCTATTTGTGCTTTATATTTTCGGACACCATGTTTATTAAAGATATATAGGTCTAGTGAATCCATGAATCATGATCATTTTTTTTCATATGAAACATCGCTTACTTTGCAATGTCACTTTTATTTGTTGTTTTAGTCAATTCTGCAAAGAAACATATATTTATATTTTTATCACTTAATTATTTTTTAACTCAAAATAAATTTATAGTTCACAATAGGTGCGACCATTGAGGACAGCAGGAGATATTTCAATTCATTTACAGAGTGCTAGACAAAAATAGAGATTTCGGCCTTCCTATGTGATCAATAAATCAAGATTCACTGCGGAAAAATCACTCCATATTGAGAGTCCCAACCATTCACATGCAGTAGAGATCCTTGTTCCACTTTGCTCGCTCCATAACCATTTCAGCTATTTATACTAAACTACTTAACCTTTTCATAATCTGTATTCCTAATAAATGATTCTAGCTATTGAATCTCCAATTATTCATAGCAAAATTAACTACATAATAATGCTCATAAATATTACTAAATACTATTTTCAGTTATTATGTAGAGTTTACCCTTGCGAATGCACTTATCTCAATTTAAATCACATGTGGCAAGTAAGAGATGCTATATTTTTAATGTTTGAAACATTGCCCTAAAAGATCTTTTAATCAAATTTTCTATAGAATGCAGAAAAATAAAAATAGAAAAATCACACGCCTCCATAGAAAAGTTTGTGTCCCTTTGAATAATTTTATAGGTATATAAGTATTCATCATGTCTATGAGACTAATTTTTGTACCCTCCTTGGTAAAGAGTTATAAAGGTCAGCATAAGAAATATTCTTGGAGAGATTTTTTGGGTGCATGCATGGTTATATATTTTAGGTGTAAGCAATTGAAAAGTCTGGAGTGGGTATGTTCGCAAAACATTGCCACGCTGCTCATTTATTGGTTATTTCATTGTTAAATATGTCTCCATGTTCATAAATTTGATAATGCATTGCATTTGCACACTCTGTACCTAGTGTTTAAATTGCATTGCCAACTCAAATGGCATCACATGAGTGCTTGAAACATGGTATTGGTTGTTATAGATATTTAAAGAAAAATATTCCAGTGGTGACGATGCTGCGTCGCTGCGGCATTGTACAAAAAAAAACGGATTCCCTCTTGTATCTACATCAACATATGTGAATCCATGACCTATACACATGTAAGCACATCTCAAAAACAATGTTTATGTTAATATTTAGCTTCACAATACTCAATTTATATTTTTGGCAGAGCAAAACATGCATCTCCAACAAACACTAGTACAAAACTAGACTCACATGTGGGGCATCTTTGAAGGGCACCCGTCTGAAGTAGACCCCATCTAAGGTGGTTTCGGTAAAATATCTTCAAATATTTAGACCTCCAAGGCATAGTTGCCCATGTTGTTGGCACATCTCTGGCGGTTTCTTCAATAAGCCTACCATCGCCTATAAAGATCCATCTTTGGAAGTTCGAAAAGTTTGCTACTACCTCTGTCCAGAAATAGATGTCTTAGATTTATCAAATTTTGGATGTATATAGACACTATTTAATGTATAGATTCATCCAAATTTAGACAAATATAAGACGTCTATTTATGGACGGAGGGAGTAGAAGATTAAACTACACATAGCAACCACTATTTCCTAGACATGCAACATAACCACTACCCAATAGAATGAACAATCTCTCTCTCTCTCTCTCTCTCTCTCTCTCTCTCTCTCAACTAAACTTATTGCCACCTATTACACCGTAGTGACATGTAAATATCTATATTTTTACGATCATTATGCTCAAAATTTAACCTCTAGTTCTTGATCTACATAATAAAATTCCAAGGGCTCCTAACAGTGGTTCTAGCAGAAACCAACAAGTTTTCTATTTTCGTGCATTGCTACGTTTTTTTGAAAGGGAGAAATTGTGGCATAAAGTTTCACATAAGGAGCCCGTCGGCAGATGAGCTACCAGCTGGAAATTTCTGGGCGGCTGGGCTGATCTAGCTTTAGTATTGTGCTCTCGTGATTCTTTTTTACTTTGTAAGAAGGATCTACAAGGATTGATGTTACTTGGCCTAGGGCTAGAGCCATAGCTTCCCTAGGTATCAAGCATCAATATGCCCCTACCTACCGGAGAAGATGGCTGGGCCGCGTGCTAAACTTCCCAGTTGTGTATGGCCCAAATGGCTCCCCACATGCAGCCCTTTGATGTACTGTGTTGTGACTGCAAAAGATCATTTTTGCAACTAGTTTTTTGTGCAATCCAAATTGTTACTACTCTATTTTATTTTCTCAATTATACAAAACTATGAATAATTTGTGGACCCTGAACATTCATACAAAATTCACTCATCAATCAATTTATGCATGGAAAACTTATGTTTCCTACGAAACTATGTGCTTTCATGTCCAACAATAAATTACTAGACAACATAGTTGTGAAACTATTTTACCTTCTATAACATGTCTCCAATCATACGATCTTAACTATTTGACTTTCTAATTAAACTTGGGAAAATTAACTTCATAATAATGCTAATAATCACGGGAGAACTGTTACCCGCCAAAACCCACCGGCGAGCAGTGGTTAAGCAACACGAAGAGCCAGGAGGCTCCCAAGGCCGCTTAGTGGACCCTGGCACCTCGCGTCGTCCCGCAAGTTCTCTGCACACGTCGGCGGTGCTAGGGCGTGCCACCGATCGAGACCCAATCAGGAAGGTGTTAGATTGCTTCGGTTTTCCTGCATGGTAGACACGTAAACATTAAATACGAGCCCTATCGGCTCTCATGTGGATCGGCTCAAAGAGCCGATCGCCCCATGGTTCATGTTGGATTTGCAATGGCATGGGGATCCGCTTGATCAAAACAAAGCTAAACCAATCTCGACAGTTTAGGGTTTTCACCGCATAACCGGAACATCCTACGCGTAGTTGGGCCTAGCAGATACGAAAGATGATGAAAACTACCCCTACAAGAGGCCTAAAAACCAACATTAAGTTAATTCCCGGAACATCCCTTGTAGGACGGTAAACAGCACCTAACGCACTACCGGATCGTCCGACCCCACATAAGGCCTAATCATGCAGATATTAAACTAATCCTTGAAGGACAAGGAGCAACTATAACGGATCGGATCTCGAGTAACGAACAAGAAGATGCCCCTTACACCTGATAGGCGTAAGGGCAGCTAGGTGTCGAGGACGGCATTGCTGCGATATGCATAAGAAAGCATCAATGCAAGCCCCTAAACACCTAATGATAAGTAGTGCTACTCGCCATCAACAACGCTTCAGCACGAGTAGCACAAGGTAGACGAATAAACGCCCTAGATCGCGAGATGCGATCTAGGCAGCATGATGCTTACCGGAAGAAACCCTTGAAGGAAGGGGTGGCGATGCGCCTGATTTGTGTTTGTTGTGAACGTGGTTCTCCTCGATTTCAATAACCCTAGATACATATTTATAGTCCAGGGGACTTTCTAATTGAGGCGTGCACCTAACCGTGCACGGGCTAAACTCTATCTGTTAATTCCAAACTAAGATGCGATCTACTATAATTTTAGATACACGGGCAATCTAGCCCAACTCTTCACGCAAGGCCGCTTCAAAGATGCTCCACGCGTGTAACCTTTAAGCCCATCTTCACTTACGGCCCATCTCCTGATTTGGCCAAAATCTGGTGATAACACATGCCCCCCTGGTTTTGGTAATGATAATTTCAAAACCACTCTGTTTTTTCTTCAAAGGGTCATGTCGTGGCAGCAGAACCGTCGCAGTATTTTTCATCATGACGACTTGCCTTCCCAACTTCTGCACGATTTGACAGGGCACCACATCCTCGAAACCTCGAACATTAAATCTTCACTCCACCTCCTTTTATTTAACCGTATCAAACAGTTCTCCTCTTCATCCCCTTCGCATTAGCACTCCCAAAAAAACCCTTCTCGGCCACCATGTCTTCCTCCTCTTCCTCTTCATCGGGTCTTCGCCTCCCTCCCTTCCGCGAGCGACGCCGGAGTGGAACCGGAGGAGGCCCATGCGGCCAACACCCGCCGCGCCATCGAGGCGGGGACGAGTCGAGCCACGACTTCTCCGTCTGGTCAGAGGACGATAAGTCCCTGACCGACGGGGAGAGTGACCTCCGCTTCCTCGCCACCGGGGAATCGGAGGAGGAGAGCGACGATGATCGCTTCCCCTGGGACGGCGTCACCTCCTCGAGGGGCTGAGGAGGAGGAGGAGGAGGACGAGCCTCCGACGAGCCGCGCCAAGCGCCACGCCCCGGCCCGGAACCTCAGCGACGAAACGACGACGACGCCGACGGGGAGGACGAGGACAAAAGGTCCTGCGGCTGCTACAGCGACGACGAGCCGGCCGGGAGCAGCGCCGACAGCGGCGATGATGACGATGACGACGACGACGAGGGCAGCGACGGCCCCTAGATAGGATCTTAGCATAGGGCCAGTAGTAGTAGATGGGGCAATGTATCCCCTAGTATTTCCTTTTGAGAGCAATCAGCTCTTTATGTAAGAAATCTCGTTTATCAATGAAGAATTTCCCCAATTTGATTTTGCCAATTTCCTTTATGATAATTTAGCCGATTGTCACCTAGCCAATGCCCAATGAGCCGATGACAACGCATCGGCCCCTCATAATCCACCCTTTATCTTTCGACTAAGGAATGACCGTAAACTTGGTCAATGTCCAATAAGCCGATGTCCACGTATCAGTCCTTCACTTCTTCGACCGATGACTTTGAGTTCTGGTGGACAATGTGGAATACCAATGCCTCCAAGAGAGCCCCAGAACTGCTGCTGAAACAACTTGACGCTGAAGCCGATACCTTTGGAGAACAGATGTCACCCGCTCGCAAATCTCCTCAGTGATACTTTATAACCCTACTCTGTTCCTTTGAAGAAGATTATAATAGAGGGCCAGCCGATAGAATCTCAATCGGCTTCTTAAGAACAAAGCATCTACCAAGTCAGTTGCCCCCCGAGCCTCAGTCAAGGCGAGAACAGTAACGGGCCGGCCAAATGTGCCACCATCGGCTTCCAAGCTATAATGCAGAGCCAGCCGATTCCAACAAAATCGGCTCCCAAGAGCAGAGAACCTTCAGGGTGAGCTGCCCCCTGAGCTTCTTCAGTTCAATTCTTGCGCCGTGCTGATCAGATCGGCTCATCATCTTTGGCAGGCTGATGCAACTTCCGGTGAGGATGTTTTGAATTTTTGATGCCCTCCAAAACTTTGGAAGTAACAACCTCTGAAAGTGACAGCTATCAAGTTGCCACCTTGGCCAAGCTCCAGGCAAAAACGTCACAGCCGATTGCTTCATCATCGGCGATTCTCATGGTCCTAGGAGAAATATGCTCCCTTTGTTGGACTCATCCTTAACCTGATCTGCATGCTTATGCTGCTCTTTTTGTTGGGCAGGGTTGTGGCTCCTCAAACTTGCCCCAACCGGTATTGCAGACAAATGCCAGCGTCTTTAATGAGAACAAGGCAATTTTGGACGCCAAAACTGACGCTCCTACTGCTGAACTTGAAGATTTGCCAAAGGGAAGTTTAAAGGTCCTAGAAGAGAGGATCCGAGTCACAATTCCATTGAGGAGTTCATCCGGTAGGGCCTCTCCTTGTAACTCAACAACTGCTCCATTGGCTTCGGCTCATAACAGTGCGTGCCTCTTGAGTCGATGGCCATGCATTGGCTTTTTATCCTTAAGTCGATGTCTGCGCATCGGCTGTGCTTAAAAAAATTGTATTTTTTACGGCCGATCTACTCATGTATCGGCCCCCATACTTCCATACCCATCATCATCAAAGAATATATCTTGAGCTGCCGGGCATTTGACAGCCACTTCAAACTCCGTATCCTCGTGTTCTATCCGTCTATGTGCCCCCGAGCCGATTCTGTCAAGTAATTGATGGTATCGGCTCTTCGGCATCTGTTGGATCAATCTGAACACGACACAACGTATGTCGAGGATAATTTTGGCCGATTGCTGGAATCGGCCTCCTTTTCCATTGCAATGCTTGACGATGGTTTGCAACTTCTTGGATTTCCACTGTAGCTACATGACATGCTTGAGATGAGACCTTTGCTTTCCATGTTTTGGGGCCGATCGCAGGGATCGGCCTCGCCACGTACGTCCATTGTCTTGGACGTTGCTACTCTGTCCGGATCATGGACACCATGTTCGTATCAGCCGATGCCTCTGCATCGGCTTTTGTCTGTTTAGGGCGCCATACTTTCTTTGGCGGGCGCGCCTTTGTCTCCAATGTTTGCTGAATTTTCACGGCCAGATCGGGCCGTGCTTTTCTCAACGTGTACAGGTACGTGCCTCGGCTTCCTCCAGTTTCACCGCCGCATCCTACGCTCGAGAATGGTGAGTCCATCGGGGCACCACCTTGGCCGGTGATACCTATCTTCTTCTCCATCTGACTCCTCGAAGTCTTCTTCTTGAGATGACTCAGCTCGTTTGTTCTGAGGTGGGAGAGGCCCTAGACGCTCGAACACTGAAACCCCGTTTGCTTTCTTCCTTTGCTGTTTGCATTCTGCGCTTCGATTGTTGGCAATCGGCTCATTCCGAGTCCCAGCAATGTTTGAAGAAAGGACAGTCCCAGTGCCTATCCATGTCGTCTTGCTCCTTGACCTCCCTCTAGCGTGACGCTCGTACCCGTCGTTGTTTCTATCATGCCGACGGTACCTCCTGTCCTCTGCATCGACCGACGATATCTCTCATCATCTACGTAGCGCCGACGTCGGTCGTCGCTGCTCATATTTGTTCAGGAGATGTGCGGAGAGTGGACGTTGATACCGCACGCTTCTCACTTCCTCCTCGGTCAGGTACCGTCTATCATCATCTTGGGGCCGGTCGCGTGGATCGGCCTCCTCTTTATCCTTGCCACGGGAGTGGCTGCTCTCTGTTTTATCTTCGCCATGGCGGCTCACAAGCCCTGCCATGTTGACACCAAAGGAGAACTCTGGCTCGCATATGGAGTGGCTGAGATCCACCATGTTGACGCCAGGAAACGGACGCGTGTCAACCTTCATGGCAAACTGTCCGAAAGTTAATCGGCCCGATTCTATCGCCATCTGAATCTGTGCGCAATACTTTGCGTTGGTGGTGTGAGTAAACGTGTGATGCCATTTGCAATATGGCCTACCGTTCATCTCTTGCGACGTAGGGATTTTGTGGCCTTCGGGTAGCTTGACTGTTTCTCCTTCAGAAGAAATCGAAAATCTGCTCAGCTTTGCTCACATCGAAGTCAAATCCTCTTGGAGGCCCTGGTGGATTTACCCATTTGCAGGACACGGGCACTGCTGTCCGAGCCCATTCAGCCACCGCGACTTCCTCGCTGACCAGGCCTATCGTGCGCTTGTACTTATCTTGGTACGTCTGGTTTTCATACGAGGTCGTCTGACCATGTGTGCCAACGAACGTACTCCACTTGGAACGTCGATCCTTGAGTGGCGCTGCGAGGCCTGCCACGGCCAGCTCGACTGCTTCTTTCTCGATAAATGAACCGAATAACATCGGTTCTTGACGGTTCTGAAATGTTGAATGTATTCAGACACCGTCTCTCCTCGCCTTGCCGAACCTGGGTCGGTCGGCAATGCGCCTTCCGTGGCTTCGAATGATATTGCGTGTGAAACTGCTCTTCCCTGCTTCCATGATCGAACGAATTTGGCTGAGGTGGTACCATCCAAAGCCGGACCCGTGAGAGATTGCGCAAAGAACCTCACACGCAGCTGATCCGATGCTGAAACCATGCCCAGCTGGGCCAAGTATCGGCTCACGTGCTCAATTGAGCTAGAGCCTTCTGATCCACTGAATTTTGTGAAGTCAGGGAGCCGATACTTAGGTGATAGCGAGATCAGGTCAAACTCATTGGGATACGGCTTAGAATAGCCGATTATTTTCTTCTTCGGGATGCCGAACTGATCTCTCAGAACTGCACTGATCTGATCCACGGTGGAGGCTGTAGCAGTTGAGCTTTCATGGCTTAGCGGTGGCATATTTAGTTAGCCACGCCTGCTTCTCACCGCTCCCAAACTCTCCTGTCAGCCGCCCTCCGCTAACAATCGCTCCTGTCCGCAATTCCTCTTAAGTTTGGATCGCTTGTGTCCAGTTGTTGCAGTCCGGCACGTATGTGCACACGTATCCGTGTGGGATCTCCTTGGGCATATAAGAACTGGTAGTCGCCAGGATCACCTCCAACCTTGTAGACAACGTATGCCGGTGAACCTTGTTGCTGTGGAGCTGCCATCGCGTACGGCAATGGTGGCCTGGTGTGGAGTTGCATCTCTCCCTAATGAGTTCCTAGAACAGGTCCTGAGGGTACCGTGCTTCATGATTTCTTGCACCACATGAAGAGCAATGCGCTCCAAAGTATTCACCAGGCTCTCAGAATGCCGATGTATCGAATGAGCAACAACGTAGTTGATTTCTGTCGAAGGGCTCTGTACGTTCCTCCGAAGGGAGAGACATCCAAACCCTCGAGTACACCTTGGGAGTGAATCCTTTAAACCGATGCCGTGCGACCGGGTCTTCTCAAAGGAGCCGATGAGTTCCTTCGCATGGCCTTCGCCGTATTTCTTTGTGCTCCGCAGGGAGATCTTCGTATTTGATCGGTTCTTCTGCCATCTCGGATGCAGGTGTTGATGTGGATGTTGCAGAAGATTGTCCCACCGGGCGTGCCAGAATGTGTTACCCGCCAAAACCCACCGGCGGTGGTTAAGCAACACGAAGAGCCGGGAGGCTCCCAAGGCCGCTTAGTGGACCCTGGCACCTCGCGTCGTCCCGCAGTTCTCTGCACACGTCCTGGCGGTTGCTAGGGCGTGCCACCTGATCGAGACCCAATCAGGAAGGTGTTAGATTGCTTCGGTTTTCCTGCATGGTAGACACGTAAACATTAAATACGAGCCCTATCGGCTCTCGGTTTCCCTGTGGATCGGCTCAAAGAGCCGATCGCCCCATGGTTCATGTTGGATTTGCAATGGCATGGGGATCCTGCTTGATCAAAACAAAGCTAAACCAATCTACGACAGTTTAGGGTTTTCACCGCATAACGGAACATCCTACGCGTAGTTGGGCCTAGCAGATACGAAAGATGATGAAAACTACCCCTACAAGAGGCCTAAAAACCAACATTAAGTTAATTCCCGGAACATCCCTTGTAGGACGGTAAACAACACCTAACGCACTACCGGATCGTCCGACCCCAGCATAAGGCCTAATCATGCAGATATTAAACTAATCCTTGAAGGACAAGGAGCAACTATAACGGATCGGATCTCGAGTAACGAACAAGCAGATGCTGCCCTTACACCTGATAGTAAGAGCAGCTAGGTGTCGAGGGACCGCATTGCCAAGATATGCATAAGAAAGCATCAATGCAAGCCCCTAAACACCTAATGATAAGTAGTGCTACTCGCCATCAACAACGCTTCAGCACGAGTAGCACAGGTAGATGAATAAACGTATACTGCCTAGATCGCGAGATGCGATCTAGGCAGCATGATGCTTACCCGGAAGAAACCCTTGAAGGAAGGGGTGGCGATGCGCCTGATTTGTGTTTGTTGTGAACGTGGTTCTCCTCGATTTCAATAACCCTAGATACATATTTATAGTCCAGGGGACTTTCTAATTGAGGCGTGCACCTAACCGTGCACGGGCTAAACTCTATCTGTTAATTCCAAACTAAGATGCGATCTACTATAATTACAGATACACGGGCAATCTAGCCCAACTCTTCACGCAAGGCCGCTTCAAAGATGCTCCACGCGTGTAACCTTTAAGCCCATCTTCACTTACGGCCCATCTCCTGATTTGGCCAAAATCTGGTGATAACAAGAACATAATTTAAATTATATAATTTAGTGTTACCATTAGAAATACACTTGATCTCAATTTAAATCACATGTTGCAAGTAAGTGATGTTATATATATTTATTGTAACTGGTTGAAAACATGCGTTATATCAGAGAAAAAATAAAAAAAAGTGCTTCCGTAGAAAAACTTGTGCCAGCGTGATGAATTTATAGGTGTACGTATGTGATCATGTGTTTGTGAATATTTTTTGTACCATTAGATATCTAAGTTGAATGTTCTAAAATCTATGTCTCTGAAATATTCTCACAAAGATCTTCCATGTGCATGCTAATCTGTTGTAGGTGTAAGCAAATAGAAAATTATAGATTGGGGTTTCTCAAACCATTGCAACATTGCTCATTTATTGGTTATTCTTTTTAGATATTTTCCGATTTTTCTAGGTATGAAAATGAATTTCACTTGCGTACTCCGTACTTAGAATTGTAATTGCATGGTCAACTCAAATGGCATCACGTGCATGCTTGGAAAAACAACATTGTTCGTTATAAATATGCAGAGAAAAATGTTCCATGATGAGAAAGCTCCATTTCGGCGGCATTGTATAGGTAAAATCAGTCCTCTCTATCTATGAGCATTTGCGTATATGAATCCACGACCTTGTGAGCACATGGATTTTGTGAATCTCAAAGGTTTTTTGTAAGTTGTTTCTCCTTTTTCATGCTGAAGCCTGGTCGACCATCGTCTTTCTCCTTTCCTTTTTGTTTCTCTCTCGCTCATGTGGACCTTGCAGATGAATGTAGCCTTGTGGCTCAAGAAGGTGATTGCTTTCATGAGGATCAAGACATCATACTTTCCGTTGAACTAGATCGGTTTTCGTGGGACAAGGAAAAAGGAAATAAAACTGGAAGAAATGGAAAGGGAAAAGGAACTGTTGCTTTGCGACACTACGTGTCATTTTGCTACTGGACAAAAAAAATCTACCGATGCCCAATTAAAAATCCCTCAACTAACAAATAGACACTCGGTAAATGGAAGAAAAATATGGTGTGAAGTTTTACATACGGAGGAGAAGGCCTGCGGGCAGGGGAACATAACTCATGTCTTGGGAACATAACCCATATCTATTAGTACTACTAGCTCAGACACAATGCTAGCCCAACTGAAGGCTGGGCCGGTGAGCCCAGCAAATTTCATGGACCAAGCCATTCAAGAATGAAGTGACCCTCATCCCTCAAGCTATCAAGCACACATCTTCTGACCTATACGTAAGTTGTTGGTTCACTTTCTTACATGTTCAAGCTGATGGATTTTGTTGATATTATTACTAACTAGCACAATGCCCGCGCGCTGCAGCGGATTTTAAATATTTTTCTGTTTATAATACTCCCTCCACTCTGAAAGAATGTTGCAGATTTATTTTAATTCGCATGTATATTATACAAAACTGTGTTAACTATGCCATGACAACAGCTAACAAAAGACTTCGCTCTATTTAGGTGCTTTCTCCACTTGTCAATGGGCTTCACATCTTTTCAAAGTTAATTCAACAATTTACTTTGGTCTTATATATGCTGAAAATCCTAAACTTGCTTGAGACCACCAAAGTCAAAATAGGGGCACATACTTTTATAGTGACATCAGGTACTGAACTCTGTGTTTGAGCTGATCAAAAAATACATAAGCAATTTGCGCCGGTACCCATTTTCTTCCTCCACGAACGCCATGCAACCATAGAAGAGGCTTACCCCACATGGGCTTGTACTATTCGATTCAATTAGAAGCTCTCCAAATCCACTTCACCGTGCCACACCATGGTTGCAGGCTTGCAGCTCCCGCGTCATGCGTCGTTGGAGATTCCTCGCACATCTGGATAGCTTGCTCATCTTCCTGTTGCGGATTCACTTCTGTCTCTGGGGTTTCTAGCGTATGAAAAAGGGATCCCTATGAAAAAACTATGAGAACCAGAAGGTTGGGTGCATATGGCCGATCAAAACAAAGCCGCCTTTCCGCCGAGCCTCAGGACCCTCGTAGGCCTGTACGCCTACTTGATTCCTCGGTGCGGATCAGGCACTCGATGCTAGAGAGGCAAAAAATATCCAAGAAAATCAGCATACGTCGGCAATGTGATTACCAGTTTACCACCTCGATCAGCATCTAACGCTGGAGATAGCCGTCCAGTGCCCTGAGAAAGTTGATAAGATGCGCTGCTGCTTCAACAACAAGCGCATGAAAACCATCCGGTTCTGCTTCCCTCATCACTGCAGGTCGGAGGACCGCGACCCGCTGGCCACCGCTAATCTACCACCGTTGCCGAAGTTTTCAAGGTAAAATCTTGTATCGGATGCCAGGATATGTATACAATCTCGCAGGTCGCAGCTGCTTCTACTTGGCCACCCACGAGAGGTCCGAGGCAGCGTCCGGGTCTCCGGGACGTCAGTCGCGACCAGCTCGGTGGCGTGTCCGGAGCGCGGTCACCAGGGAGGCGCACACCTGCTGCGACCACGCAGCTGCCGGTGTGTTCCCCGCAAAGATGAGACTCCTGGCAGATTGACCAGTGTTAGGGCAGCTTCGCCTGTCGACCTCCTCTCCTTGATTCACGTTCCTCCTCAATCTCATGTGTATGTATTGGCAACCATGGCCCAGGGGTGAGAGCCAGCAACCGCGTCCTCTACAAAATCGTAAACCAAGTTGAGCGGAGTTGATATCGATCTGTGTTTTTCTGTTCGATTTGATGAGGAAGAAGGCCGATCTGATCCGGTTTTTTATGGATGGGTCGACGCTGACTCCTCTCTTGCCGTGAGTTGCCACCAGTTTTCTTGGTGTACGAAGCCGACTTTTCTGTCGCGCGGGACGTGACTTGCCATCGGTTTTCTTGGTGTAAGAAGGCAGATCGGAAGGAAATTCCATGGTTTTTTTGACGGACGATAATTTGTTCCGGTTTTTTTGACCTACCAACACCACCGATCCGTAACTTATTAGTAGAGATTTTGCCATGCCACGTGCGTGAAATCCTAGCGGCTCGGCCTTGGTGAAGCTAGGTAGCGAAGAGCACCAGGTACGATTGCCAAGGCAATATATACATTTTTTCGATAAAAGGTGCTTCATTATTACTTAAAAGGTTTAAGAAATACACCCGGCCTTTGTATAATCAAGATGCACACAGCCGCCTCACAATCAATGTTCCGAACACATAAAAATTAGAAAAGGCTCAATACAAGTACTAAGGACTGTATCGACGCCCATGTTCAGTAATAAAGTCCTTCGTCGTGTCCTCAAACCTTGTAGACACCTCCCTAAATAAGTCTCAATTCTCCAAACGCTGAAGAGACAAACATGAATAGAGCAAACCAGTACATCGGTATATAACCTAAAGAGTCAAGATTGATGGAAGTTGTACGACGCATCACGTTGGACAATAAGTCCACATCCGTAAATATGTAATATATACATACGTTATTATTTCAATTTTTATATTTTAAAATGCAATTCTTGAAATTCAGGTTTATGTGTACCCATGTCCAATATGGTGTTTTCGAATTGGAGACACCCTAATGAGCAGCAACCAAAGTAATGAGACAAAAAAAATCAACCCGTACACCAACACATGGGCATATTTATTTAGAAACAATTTTTAGAATTTACCCTTTATATATAGATACAGAGGACCATGGCTAACTATGTCTTTCATCGTGGTGCCGATGTACATATGTACGCCCTCAGCATAGAGTAGGTAAGTTGCATTTTATACATCCTGAATACCCTAAACGTCTAGGAATGAGACATGTGGAAGTTATTCGAAATGAAATTTCTTGTATGCGGTTCTCACTTAATACTTGGTTTGGCACATGCACTGGTTTTAATAGACATGGATAGAGAAGATCGGCAATCGGCCAGAATGATGCCATTCACCGGGTAAAGACAATAGTGATTTTTAGTAGAACCACCCGTAGCAAAGCATGGACATATTTGCTAGTATGTCTAATAGCTCACACAATAAGATACTAGACGACCGTGGACGTCTCCTCTCTCCCGCAACTGTAGCAGAGATGCGATTTCTGAAATCCCCTGTTTGGACCACCTCGCCGGCGGCGATTCGCCGGTTCCCTCTCCCTCCGCCGGCCGCTTCGGCGGCGGGAGGGTGGGGGAACCCCGGATCTCGCCGTGTACATAGTGTAGGCTCGAGTAGGTGGCCAGCCGACGGCGTTGAGGAGGTGGTGGCGATGTCGGAGTGGCCTTTTGGGGCGGCGACCTTCCCCTCTCGTGGTGGACCTCGGTGGACACTAGTAGAAAATCTCTCATCAGTACCGGTTCCAGAGGGGCTTTAGTACCGGTTGAGCAACCTGTATTAATTATCCGGCACTAAAGCCCCCTTCGTACGGTTGCTTACGAACCGGTATAAAAGGGGCCTCCACGTGGGCCACCAGGAGAGCTCAGGGCTAAGGATCTTTGGTACCGGTTGGTAATACGAACCGGTACCAAAGGTTCCCACCCACGGCAGGAATTTGCCCAAATCTCGCCGCGGCAGAATTGGTTTTTAGGGTTTTTGGAGGGGTTTAGGGATATCGGTTTGCTTCATATCGCGTCGATGCACCAGAAACGCGTTTGGGTTTAGGTAGTACATGAAGATCAAGATGATGCATAGCAAGTTGGTGCATATAATATAACACACATGTTATCGCAAATTAAGTAGCACTATGCATGAAGATCGATCTTCATGCATAGTGGTACTCTCCGAGGCGTACTCTATATATGTCTATTACATGTAGCATAGTGGTACTCTTCGAGTCAACTATATATGTAACATGTACATCTTCATTCATAGTGGAACTCTGCGAGTGGTGGTATGACGTCCCGAAGGAAAAATCCCGCCAATTCCTCGCCTATTGCTATGAAGCGGTCATCGATTGAGAGCTTGTTCCGCTTTCTTGCCAACTATAAAAGAATAAGATACAAATGAATACATGAAACAACTATTACTGAAACTCAACACAACTTATGATAACAAAACAAATTTGTGAAGATTGTTTTTGTACCTCTTTATTTCTTTCATTATTCGTTCTCTTGACAATTCTGCGGATGTACTCGCAAACGAAGAATCCACAGAGATCGGTCCCCGGAGGTTGTTGCGGGCATTTCTTTACAAGAATATAATTCAATCAAACAATAGTCAAGTATGATAATTAAAAGGTGTGTGGACCTAGGTAGTACTACTTACTTTCGCACGCCATCGCAGCTTCGGTGTCCATTCACGGGACGTATCTTCCTTGATGAAAGTTTGCCATACGCTGCTCGACAAAAGAAAATGCATAAAAGAGTCATCAATTAGTTCAAAGCAGAAAATTAACGAAACAAACCGATAAGAATTAAAATTACCTTCTGAGCATTAAAAAACAAGACACGTATAGATCCTTTTTTTGCTTAGTGAGTCCAAGACTTCAACTTCTCCAATTTCCAAATTGATGACGAGAAGAATAAAGTGAAACCTACGCACGTTTCAATATGTAGTGTCATATATATAAGTCATTAGTTAAAATTTTGACATACGGTGAGCAAAATATAATGTGTTATAAGACAGTGAAGTTGTAAGGCCAAAGTATTAGCTTTTTGTCACGTTGTCGCTTCAAAAACCTTAGCAAAGTCTGCGGTGTATCCTTGTTATAGAGGGGATTCTCTATGGTTTTAACATGCATTGTGTTCGGGTCAATGAACCCAATGTCTGTGATATCGTCCCTTTTGCATTCGAGCATCTTCGATCTGCATAATATAGCGCACAAAAGATTATAATCTGCAGACAATGAACGACTTCTCAAATTAAATAAATAAATCACTTACAGACAATAGCAACTGATGATTGATTTGTCGAGGGCCCGGAGATTGTATAACTGAAAGAGTTCGGCGAAGTCAACGTTCACACAGTACTGGAAGTAGTGCTCTTCCCTAACTCGCACCATGATAGTCTGGATCCCTTCCTTTGAGGCCTTAAGGTACCACGAATGCAAGTTACGCATACATGTTGGTACCTTCCTGAGATTCTCGACCAAATCTTTCCCTTGAACAAACTGATATGCTCGTTCAGCTAAGGCGTAATCAGTTGCGTCTTGTCTAGAACTTTGAACGGTCTTCCCGTCAAACACCTTGAGAGGGCGACCGATTGAACGGGTTGTTGTCCGAGCTGGTAGACATCCCTTTTTTATCTCCCTGATACCCGATTGGACGGGTTTTGTCGCCTCGATCATCTTGTCATACGACTTTTCAATAGAACGCGCATGTATGGCGGCGATGGTACAGGGTCATATAGATTGTCAACGTACGCACAACTTTCTCCGATCTAGTGTCTTCTCGAAAGGTATCTCTGCACTTTCGGTGCAAAAAATTTCTTCACCTCGGCCTGAACGGCCTCCGCGTTTTCCTCTGGAGTTTTTTCCCAAGGTAACTTCTCGGTAGGCGGCAGTTGTTTCTCCTTTCTAGCTTTCTTCCTAGGCGGCGTACCGTTCCGCTTAACGGACGCTGTCTTATGCGGAGGATCTCGAGATGGTGGACTCACGCTGGGGTCCCTCTCAGGTAGGTGTGGACTTGGCTGCTCACCAGGACTGCCACCAGGAGGAGTCGATGACATTTGCTGCTCATGTGTAGGAGTCGGTGGCCTTTGCAAAAGGACGACGTACTTCTTCGGCCATAGGGCGAAACCGTGCTTGACATCGGCCAGTGTCCTCTCATCTTCACCTCTAGGAATATCAAGCTCCACTTTTTCAAAACCCGAAACAACTTCATCCACCCCGACACGAACACAACCAGGTGGAATGGGCATATGATGGTGCATTGCTCCATCTTCACTTGGGTACATAGCCGACCGCCACCTTAATGACGCGGTCCTGATTAACATATGTAGCTCGCAATCTGTCTTCTCCGTGACATAATCCACGGGGTAGCTTCCTCCACATCCGTCAAGATGCGAGGAACCGACACTGCTTCTTCGCTGAGATGGGGCAGCATCGGCTTGTGGATCCTGTAGAAACAGCGGCTGATCAGGTGCCCTCTGATTTCTCTCAAGAGCCTCCACCCTAGTTAACAATTCCGTTACTTCTTCTTTCGCGAACGGCTTCTATAAGTGTCAGCGCTGTCCGGCCACGCTCCTTCATGGTGAGACTGGGCGAGCTCGTACCCGTCCAACATGTTCAGGGTTCCCAGCGAGTGTCACTCGTCATTCTCTCGATCGGGAATGTACTCTCCTTTCGACCTTTTCAATTGCATCTACAAGCTTCGGTACAATTGCCTCAATTTTTTCCTTCCATTTTCCCTTCGCAACGATCAACCCTGTCTTTGGGTCCAACCCTGCCCCATGAGCGAACAACCATAACTTGGACCGTTCGGGCCAGTCCCATGTCTCTGGAGTGATTCCATGATCAATCAGTTTATTCTCAAACGCTCCCACTTGGAATGGCACTCTTGTAGCCTGACCCCAAATGATGCGGAAGTTTCTTCTTTGCAGCATTTTCGGTATTTTTCTTCGATCGGGACACAAAAGTAGACGATTGCTTATACTCCTTAAATGCGGCCCAGTGATCTTTTATCTTCACTAGATTATCATCGAATACTGGATCTTCATTCTTATATTTGTCCCATAAATTTTTCTTGAAGGTCTGGAATTGTATGGCCATCTTCTTCCATGTCCATTCCTTGACTTTATTCTTCTGGCCTTCCGTCATGTCTTCCGGTAGGCTGAACTTTGTCAGTAGCGTGTCCCAAAGAAATTTTTCATCGTGTCGTTGACATAACTAGCACCACTCTCCTTCGGCTTATGCCACTCTTGAATGCTGATCGGTACATGGTCCCTAACAATAACTCCGGATTGACTTGTAAATTTGCGGCAAAACTCCTTGGGCTGCACTGGTTCACCATTATCCTTGAATGCCATGAGGGCTAACCTGCCCTCGCCCTTTAGCACCTGCGTCGGGCCTCGTTTTGATCTAACAGACTTGCTCGATGATCCAGAAGGCTAAAAGAAAAAATTATTCGTTAATAAGTGCAATACAAATAAATGAATGCATCTAGGGATGAACATATAGACTAATTGATACATAGATATACACCTCGCCGGAGTTTGTGATGGACACTTCGTTGTCTCTTCTAATTTGTTCAGACTCAAGTCCCTCGCCGAAATCATTCAGAAAGTCTTGGAAATCGTTGTCATCTCCATCGTCGGGTTCCGACCACGGGCACTCTCAAAGATCAATTGCTGCACCGCTTCTTCCCCCTCATCATCTCGACGAAGGTGCCGTCCTCCATACCTCAATGTCACTACAAAATTAAGAAAGCAATTGTATTTCATTCATCATGTAATGATCATATAACACATTGCTAGATGGATAACAATTGAAATGAAGAAAGCAAAAAACCCTAACCCTAATACTTGGTGCTCCTATTTCTTGACCCTAACTCTATGTCGCGGCGGCACCGCCACGGACTCGGCACCGCTATGGACCCTAACCCTAACACTCGGCGCTATTCTCCTCTCGCTCTACTCCACCGTCATCCTCTCCTTCCTCAACAACTTCGGCAGCGGCAAGTACGGGCTCAACCTCGCCGGACACTCCTGGGCCGCCGTCGGGCCGGACGTCACGTACTGCCAGTCCAAGAAGGTCCTCGTCCTGCTCGCCATCGGCGGCGGCATCGGAAAGTACTCCCTCGCCTCCAAGGCCGACGCCAAGGCCGACGCCAAGGCCGTCGCCAAGGCCGTCGCCAAGACCGGCCGGCTGCGGCTTGGCGACCGGCTGCTGCTGCTGGTCGTCGAGGTGAAGGGGCGGGGTGGCCTGGCCGGCGCCTACCCTCCGCACGGCAGCGCGGCATTTCGTCGAACACGCCGCAGCGTGCGTGAGGGGAGGCCGGCACGAGCTCACCGCGGCAGTCGTCGCGCGTGCGCGGGCTCCTCCCGGCGAAGCGGCGGCTAGGGAGGCGACGTGAGGGAGGCGAGGTGAGAGAGGCGAGGCGAAGGAGGGAGAGGGAGGTCCTCACCTCGGTTGCCGGCGCGGAAAGGGTGGAGCGGCGGGCGTCGACGCGCGGCGAGGACGGCGACCCGGCCCTTTGCGCGCGCGGTTGCTGCTTGCCGCGGGCTACGGCGACGACGGCGGCGCGTGGAGCCGGGCGATGGCGACGGCGGCGGCGTGGAGTGTGGCTACGGCGACGCGGCGCGCGTGCTCCGTGCGCGCGGCGGTGTGTGCTGTTTTTTTGGCCAAGTTTGGCCACGCCTAAGTGTTATACAGAGGAGTACCCTTTGGTACCGGTTGGTACCACCAACCGGTAAAGACCTTTCGTACGGTTGGTGGTACCAACCGGTACCAAAGGTTTTTTTTGTTTTCTTTTTTGTTTTACTGTTTTCTTTTCTTTTGCTGTTTCTTTTCTATTTCTTTTTTATTTTCTGTTTTTTCTTTCTTTTCTGTTTCTTTTTCTTTTCTCTTTGTGTTTCTTTTCTTTTCTTTTTATTTTTCTATTTCTTTTCTTTTCTATTTGTTTTCTATTTCTTTTTCTATTTCCGTTTGTTTTCTTTTCTATTTCTTTTCTATATCCTTTTTTATATTTCTTTTATATTTCTTTTCTATTTATTTTGTTTTCTGTTTCTTCTTTCTTTTCTTTTCTGTTTTTTTCTTTTCTTTTGTGTTTCTTTTCTTTTCTTTTTATTTTCTATTTCTTTTCTTTTCTATTTCTTTTCTATTTCTTTTTCTATTTTTTTTGTTTTCTTTTCTATTTGTTTTCTATATCCTTTTTTATATTTCTTTCTATATATTTTCTAATTCTTTTCTATATATTATCTATTTTATTCTTTACTCTTGCCACGACGCCGTCCGCGGAAACTTTCCCGCCACGTACGACGGAAAAAGGCGGGAAAGAAAGGGCGGGAATAAAATTTTATTACGATTGAACTCGAATTAAAAGTACATAGCTTAACTGAAAATTAAAGATACATGGCCAAATTCTACTGTTGGAGTCATTCTTGTCATACTCCTCCTTATAGTAGTCGCCACTGTAGTCGTCGTAGTCGCCGTCATCATCGTCGGCACGCCAGGCGCGGTACCGGCCGGTGGACGCGGCCGGACCGAGGGTGGCGCGGGGCCACGGAGGCCATGACGCCCTGGAGAGTCCGGCCGCGCCACCACAGCCCGACGGCCGGCCTCGTTGAAGTTCGAAGGAGGCGGACCGCCTCTCCTCATGCAGGCGCCCTCTCACGCCGATTGATGAAGAAGCTTTCCAAAGTCGGGCTGTAGTCGGGATGCCACGGGATTCCTCCGCTGCTCGGCGTGAGCTCGAAGTAGTAGTGGTTCGTGATGGCCATCTCGCGTGCCACACCTAGAGGGACTGGAGGAACCGGTACGCCTCCGACGCTAGCAACCAGCCGTCAGACGCGGTAGCCCGGCGGGCAGGGGTAGTTCGAGGAAGCGCCCTCCGCCTCCAGGTTAGAGATGGATGGAAGCCATGGGAGAGAATGATGAGGTTTTGCAGATATGAGTCTAGATGTGATATGTAAATGGTGGCCAAGCCTACATATATATAGTGAAAAAATGGCGGAAGACAAAGGCGGGTGGAAAGCATGGGAAGAAAATAGGCGGGAAGACAGAGGCAAACCTTTAGTACCGGTTGGTGGGTGCAACCGGTACTAAAGCTGTCTGACATAAGGACGCCACAGATGAGATAAAGTATGAAGCGCACGACGCCCTGTCGGTGGGATAAGGACGCGTGGGTAACCTTTAGTACCGGTTCGTGTTCCAACCGGTACTAAAGCTGTCGGCAGGATAAGGACGCTCTGCTATAAAAGGAGCATCGATACACCATGGGAGCCCAACAAGCCAACATGGATGGAGAGTTTCATCACCATGGATGGAGGAAAGGGTTGGGAAATCTCCCGTGGCGGACTTGTCGAAGATGCCCTTGGTGCACACGCCTATGGCATCTTCGGAAGTTCCGCCTCGAAACATTTCCCTGCAAGCCCGTGGAAGACTCCATCTCCTCTAACAATGTTGGGGAAAGGGTTGGGAAATCACCCGTGTCGAAGATTCCCTTGGTGCACACGCCATATGGCATCTTCGGAAGTTCCGCCTCGGAAAAATTTCCTGCAAGCCCGTGGAAGACTCCATCTCCTCTAACAATGTTGCGGAAAGGGTTGGGAAATCTCCGTGGCGAACTTCTCGAATATGCCCTTGGTGCATGCCCTATATATGGCATATTCGGAAGTTCCGCCTCGGAAAAATTTCCCCGCAAGCCCGTGACTTAACTAGTAAAACAAGCCAACCATCTCCATTGTTAATATCTTACATACAATAACATCATTACACAAAAGTGATTTCCATATTGAGATACACAAGTTATGATCCCTATATGTAGCTAGCTAGTCTTGAGTTTTCTTCGCCCGTTTCCCTTTCTTCTGACGCAACCATGGACAATCTTCATTGTTTAAGATGATGCTTGGGTCAATTTTTACCTTGAAGGGTGGAATATCGTCAAACTTATTATAATCTTCGGACATGTCTGTCTTGTCCTCTACTCCCACGATGTTTCTTTTTCCTGAAAGAACTATGCCGCTTTGGCTCATCGTATGATGTGTCCTCTTGCCTTTCTTTTCTTTTTTTCGGTTTGCTAGACATATCCTTCACATAAAACCTGAGCCACTTCACTGGCTAGGACGAATGGTTCGGTGTCGTACCCTAGATTCTGAAATCCACCGTAGTCATTCCGTACTGCGGGTCTACCTGTATCCCGTCTTCAGGTTGAACCATTTACACCGGAACAAAGGGACCTTGAAATTAGGTCCATAGTCAAGTTCCCATATCTCCTCTATGTACCCATAATATGTGACCTTGTTCCCATTGCCATCTTCTGCATCAAGCGGACACCACCGTTTTGGTTGGTGCTCTTTTTGTCTTGGGCGAAAGTGTAAAATGTGTTCCCATTAATCTCGTACCCTTGAAAAGTCGATATTTAGAAGATGGTTGCTGGCCAACAAGTACAGCTGCTCGTCATCGGTGACATCATGAGACGTGTTTGCAACCAACCGCCGAAAGTCTTCATGTGTTCTCCATCAATCCAATCTTCACGTTGCTCCGGGTATTTAGAGCGTAAGATCTCCTTGTGTTCCTCTTTGTACGGAGCCACCAAGATGGAATTATGTAGAACTGTAGTAGTGTGCTTGAGTGAAAGAATGTCCGTCCATACACGTTGCTGATTTCTTTCCTAGCGTGCCTTTTCCACGCAGTCTCCCCTCATAGCGCGATTCAGAAACACCGATCGGCTTAAGGTCAGGAATAAAGTCAACACAAAACTCAATGACCTCCTCTGTTCCATAGCCCTTGGAGATGCTTCCTTCTGGCCTAGCACGGTTATGAACGTACTTCTTTAAGACTCCCATGAATCTCTCAAAGGGGAACATGTTGTGTAGAAATACAGGACCGAGAACGCCAATCTCTTCGACCAGGTGAACTAGGAGATGTGTCATAATATTGAAGAAGGATGGTGGGAACACCAACTCGAAGCTGACTAGACATTGGACCACATCCTTCTGTAAATTTTGTAGAGTAAGTGGATTGATCACCTTCCGAGAAATTGCATTGAGGAACGCACATAGCTTCACAATGGGTACTCGAACATTTTCCGGCAGAAGCCCCTCAATGCAACCGGAAGTAATTGTGTCATAATCACGTGGCAGTCATGAGACTTTAGGTTTTGAAACTTTTTCTCCGACATGTTTATTATTCCCTTTATATTCGACGAGAAGCCAGACGGGACGCTACTCAGGACTTCAAAAAAGATCTCCTTCTCCTCTTTGGTAAGAGCATAGCCGGCAGACCTTGATACTTCTCTCGATTCAGGTTGTTTCTTCGTGGATACTTTGTTTGGTCCCGCCGTGCATCCGTGTATCTTTTGTCTTCCCATACACGCCAAGAAGTTTAGCATGTTCACGCAAAGATTTTTCGTCACGTGCATCACGTCGATTGCAGAGTGAACCTCTAAGAATTTCCGTAGGGTAGCTCCCAAAATATCGACTTCTTCTTCACATGGGTACGTGTCCGTCAACATCATGCGGAACATTGTCCGCCGGGACCCTTTCCAAAGATCACTTTTAAATCCTTGACCATATCATATATAACTTCCCCATTAGGGCGGGTAGGCTTCGTTCGGTTATCCGCCTCACCTCCGAAATGCTTTCCTCTCTCTTACGTGATGTTGTTTTGGAAGAAATCGACGATGCCCTGTGCACACATTCTTGTTTCCCAAATAATTACTATCAGTCACCTAAACAAGGTGTGCATGCATTGTATCCCTTGTTTGACTGCCCTGAAATGTTACCAAGAGCAGGCCAATCATTGATGGTTACAAATAACAACGCCCGTAGGTTAAATTCCTTTTGTTCGTGCTCATCCCACACAGGTACACCTTCGTCACGCCACAACTCTAAAAGTTCTTCAACCAATGGCCTCAGGTACACATCAATGTCGTTGCCGGGTTGCTTCGGGCCCTGGATGAGCACTGGCAACATAATGAACTTCCGCTTCATGCACAACCAAGGAGGAAGGTTATAGATACATAGAGTCACCGGCCAGGTGCTATGACTGGAGCTCTGCTCCCCGAAAGGATTAAAGCCATCTGTACTTAGACCAAATCTTAAGTTCCTTGCGTCATCTGAAAATGACTTGAACTCTCTGTCGATTTTTCTCCACTGCGACCCGTCAGCGGGGTGTCTCAGCATCACATCTTTCTTACGGTCCTCTTGTGCCATCGCAATAACCTCGGCATGCTCTTTGTTCTGGAACAAACGTTTCAACCGTGGTATTATAGGAGCATACCACATCACCTTCGCAGAAACCCTCTTCCCGGGGGTGGACTCACCCTCAACATCGCCAGGGTCATCTCGCCTGATCTTATACCTCAATGCACTACATACCGGGCATGCATTCAAATTCTCGTACTCCCGCGGTAGAGGATGCATCCATTGATGCATGCATGTATCTTCGCACCTCTAATCCTAGGGCGACAACCTTCTTGCTCCGTACGTGCTAGAGGGCAACACGTTCTCCCCGGAAGCATCTTCTTTATTATTTTCAAGAACTTTTCAAATCTTTGTCGAAGTACCATTCTCTGCCTTCCACTGCAGCAATTCCAGCGTGGTACCCAGCCTTTTCTGGACCATTTTCGCAATTTGGGTACAACAGTTTGTTGTGATCCTCTAACATTTTCTCCAACTTCAACCTCTCCTTTTCATTTCCGCAGTTCATCTTCGCATCAAGAATGGCCCTGTCGTTGCCTAATCGACGGTACCCCGGAGGAGGGATCCTCACGAGGGGGAGAAGAAGTAGGGGCCATAGGGCGGAGTGCACACGGACGGTGGTACGCGAGTTACCCAGCTTCGAACACCTGCACGATGACGTGGCCTACCGCTGCTTGTCTGGAATTATCCGGGCGCTGCGTTGTTACAATGAGTTGTGGTTGTGCCTCTAGGGCTCCCAGGATCCGGCTTATAGGCGCACGGATCTAGGGTTTACATGGAGAGTCCTAGCCGGATTACAGAAGCCCAACTACGGCATAATATCTTGCCGTGCACGGCACGGATCCGCTTCCATATACGTCGACGGATCCGGGTTCCTCATGGACCTCCATGGATCCGGTTACTCCTAATGTCAAGACGGATCCGCTTACTGATCTGGGCTGGACTTCTTCCTTCATGATCAACAGCAATGGGCCGCTCGATGGGCCACATGCCTCATCACCATCTGTGGGCCACCCGGGCTTGCCGGATCTAGGCACCGATGGTACACCCATGAAGTATACCCACAACAGTAGCCCCGAAGTTCTCCGAGTTTCCCTGCAGTTTCCGCCTTGCTGGTCCAACATGATCGGCAAACGTTGGTAACGCGGAAAAACTTGAAGAGCTCCAACTTCGCATTTTCTTCTTTTCCCAACTTTCAGTCGGAAAATGCTCCCATCCCGCGGGACTTCATCCATCGACATTCCAAAGAACATTTCCGGGTTACTCCCTGCTCGCGAATGGAAGCTTACTTACTCTCACGCAATTACCCGGAATCTTAAAAGACTCATACGGTTCCGCCAATTCGGCGCCATTTTCGCGCGACAAGGTAACTTATCTCTAGCCATTTTTACCGTTAGGTTTGGGACACGTGTCACGCATCCAACGGCGCGACGCTTGCGTTCCGACCACAGGATGCGGAGCACGAATCTTATCCTCAGCCTATAAATATCCGCCGTCGAGGCCCTTACCCTCATTCACCCCACTTCTTACCTCTCTGCCGAGCGCCGCCCGTGAGCTTTTCCTCCGCCGTGCCGGAACCTGCCGGAATAGTCGCCGGAGCACCACCGGATCGAGTCCACCACCGCAGTGTTCTTCGTGTTCTTAACTCCGGCGAGCCACCGCGCGGAAAACTCGTCGCCGGCAACTCCGACCACCGCATACGCCATTACGGTAAGTCTTCGAGCTTCACTTTTGCGCCGAAGTTGGTAGGGGTGAATTTGGGGAAGACAATGTGTGATCCGACTAAAGTAAGTTTCCGCCAAACCTTTCTCTTCAGATGTCTTCAACGACTCCGCCTCCGACCTCGGAACCAATCATGGTGACCCCAATCTCCCCCGCCCCTCCTCCCTTCAAGCCCAGCTTAGCTGATCCTTCAAAGGATTCCAAGAAGGAGCCGAGGGGACCTCCGCTCACCCGGAGAAAACTTCCGGGCGGGTCAAACGGAGCACCAGGCGAATGAGGTCACGAAAAGTCAAAGCTCCTAAGCGAGATTCTCAAGCTAAGGGAAAATTGGCCCGCACCACCACCGAGATGGAGCTGAAGAACCTCGAGGCGAGGGCTTCGCAACCCGAAGCCGGGAGGTCAGTTCCAGATGAACTAGCTCCGGCTCCGAGGGACGACGAGATGGTGTCGACGAAGGCACCGGTGGAGCGCGGATTTTTATTTCCGCCTTCGGACTTCTTCCTGGAGATTCTGAAGACGTATGGACTCCAACCCCACAACATATCTCCAAACAGCGTGCTTGCCATCAGAACCACGTCACCCTCTGCGAAGGCCATCTCCGGGTAGCCCCCGAGATCTCTCTGTTCCAACATTTTTTCTCTGTCAAGAAGGAGAGGATCCGGCAATCCGGCGAACTCGCTACATGCGGATCCGTCACCTTTATGCTCCGCCCGGGTCGCGTCTACCCCCCCACCGACCGCCACGAATCCGCGAGGTACTGGTCCGGGGGTTTCTTCTATCTCGAAGGACGTCTCCGACCCCGCGAGTGAAAAGAAACTTCCGGTTTTAAGAACTGCTCCGCCAACGAGCTCATCATGGACGCATCGCTTCACTCCTCCGACTTCGCCTCAACCGACCCGCGCTCGTCAGGCGGATCTGCAAGCTCACGGAGGAGGGGCCGACGGGGAAGGATTTAACCCTTTCCTGGTTTACCAAGCGGATCCAGCCGCTGCAACGCAGGGACCGCCCGATGTTTGAATACACAGGGCGCGATGATCCGATGCGCGCCACCAAAGACAATCTCTCCGCCGACGCCATCGACAAGAGGATCCGGGTCCTCATCAAAATCCCACGTGAACTCCGTGTTCACGTATGCAACAAGGACATCCACACAAATGGATCCGGAACCGCGGTACGTCGGCTTTGACTTTGGTCTATTGTTTCTCTGCAAACTTTTTTGTCTAAGTGTTTATCTTTGCATTACCTCGAGGCGCTTGAGGAAAATGAACTCGGAACTCTCCTCCGAGTCCCATCCACCAGCAACGCGGATCCGGAAGCCGCATCGGAGGCGGAAGCTCCTGAAGCCCCACGCCCTGCTAAGAGGAAAAAGCCGGCTCCTTCCAGCCCCCATGCGAAATGCGCCCGCGAAGTGCTCAGCACTGCGGCCACCCGGAAATTGGAAGCGGAGAAGAAGCGCCTTTCGCTGATTAATACCAGCAACAAGGGGCAGCCTGCCATCCAACATTTCTTCAAGCCTTCCGGGTAAGCGTCTACTTCCGAGACCCAAGTTCTGGTTTAACGCTCGATCTTATACTTTTGTTTTTTCCTGAAGCTCCGGAAGCCAGCCCCCCAAGGCCCCAAAGGTCCTTAAGAGGAGAACCAAGCCGTCTCCGGCTTTTTTTCCTATTACTCCTGAGGTTGAAGTTCCGCCCAAGGCTTCCTCCGCCACCAAGCCGGATCCAAAGGATATCATCAACATTGATGACCTTCCTGAGGATCCCGCTCATCATGGCGACTCCGCCAAGGGGACCTCCTCACCTATTCCTCCGCCAGATCAGCCAAGTCTGCCGCCCATGAAGAAGAACAGGAGCAAAAGGTCAAGCTCCTCCAAGCTACCAACGCGACCCGCGTCAACCTCCAACCAACTCCGTCCCTCCAAAAACTTACCCTTGCACAACGTCACGCGGAAGTTTCCGCCATGCTGAACAAGGTATGGGGAAAACCGGAGGAGGAGGTGGGTTATCTCGCGCTGGAAGACAGCCTGAAGGAATTTTCGCCAAGCACAAGGAAGTGCGGCAGGTAATACTAGCCCCAAGCATTGGGTGATATAGTTCCGTGTAACGTGTATTATCCGATGCTTTCCTAGAATGTACTTTAGGCGGAAATTTAAAAATTTTATACCTCAAAGACTGAATTCCTCGCCAGCCCCCAAGATTTTACATATCCGGCTAACACCTTGCTGCTTCGCAGACCACGCGGAAATTGCACGAAGATCTGCGCGTTCACGTGCTAGAGCAAATCACGGAGATCGAGGGGCTGCGCCAGAACACGGAAAACAGCCAAAAGGCTATCCAGCTGCTTGAGACCCGCCTTCAAGGTACAAGATCCGGGTCTTTACCTTTTGTGTTGACATAGTTGTTCAAGATGCATAATATGTGCAATTTTCTGCCTTCAGAAGAAACTGCCAAGCACTCCTTGTTCGATGAGCTTGCCGCCAAAGTCAAGGTGCTTGAGGCGGAAAACGAGTCTCTCAAGACCTTCATTCAAGAATCCTCTAGTAAGGAGACTGAGGCGAGGAAAGAGCTCTCCGAGAAGCATGCCCGAGACAAGGCGGAACTGATTGACAGACTGGAGAAAAGCCAGGGCCGTGTGATTTCCGTGATATCCAAGAACAGAGTTCTGGAGGAGGAGGCGGAGGCTATTGACAAACTTATCTTCCGTAAGCATTTTTCCGTGTCGTTGCTCCGACTATCTTGTATGATTCCTCTCTAACGGAACTAAACCGCTTTCTTCCACAGCAAGCCTTGGCTTCGAATGGACAAAAGAGTCAAACCTTACAAGGACGGAGGCATACGATGAAGCGCGGAAATCAATTGACGCGTTGTTTGAAGCCTGTCGCGAATCGCCACACGGGCCTCTGTCTCTGAAGAAGGCCAAAACCACAGTCATCGATACGATGACCAAACTTATGGGATCGGTGCCGGATTTCATCAAGGACCGCAAGTCTTCAAGACGCGATCGCCTCCCTAGTCTTGCCACCCGCAAGGCCTCACTCCCTCGCTCAACCTCGGGGCGATCCAGCACGCGGAGCCCCCAAGGGTTCCGATATGGGTGCCCTCCTCGCGGAAACCGAAGGCTATGAACATTGTTTGTCAGGCGAGTGGATCACTCGTTCTGGTATAACAAGCACGATCTGCCCGAAGGATTTTCCGATGCCGAGGAAGAAGCAGGTGAGCCGGAGTACTACGGGGGATCCGGGTCAAGCGGCGAGCATTCCGGAGGAAACTCTGGTGACGGCTCCGAAGCCGGATCTGGTGACAGCGATGATGGCTCCACCTACCAGCAGTCTGAAGAGGAGGACTCCGAGTAGAGTTCCTGTTTAAAACAATGAAACAAGTTGCATCATTTTGACCCCAGAGTGGGTTTGTAATAAGACTTAAATTCTTAAGTAGCTAGGAACGATTATGCATGGGGCGGAAACACTTATCCTGCTATCCGTTAATGTTATGTGCATGTTTCGTTTTATGTTGGAAAGCAAGTGCTGACTTCATTGTTTCCCATTGTCCGCTGACCTTCCACAGCCGGAAGACCTTAGCGAAACGCCAGTTGCGACGGCCCAATGGCAATCCGTCAATAACCGCGGAAACAAGCCCCTGTGCGTAGGTGCCGGAAATCGCTACTAGAATCCACGAGTTCGCAACAGCACAACAATTTAATCAGAAAACTTAAGCTTACGTCCTAAAGGACGATTTTGAAAATCACAACTTTCATACACGCCTAGGCGGAAAGATCCAGCTCTGCGGTTTTAGTCGGAAAACATACACGATCTAAAAATGAACAAGTAAAGGAGGTAAAAGACTCAAGAGAGTGAACCAAAAGCTTTATTTCATTGATCATGTATAACTATTGCAGAGTTTGTAACTCGGAAAATATGCTAAGTGTGGAAAGGACGTAGCTGTGCGATGTTCCAGGGGCGATCTGTCTCGTCGGAGATGTCATCCGGATCCCACGCTTGCGTTTCCGGTACCAATTAGCAGGTCTGTCCCTTAGCTCGCGGAAATCAACAAGGTAGTACGACCGTTGTGAAGCACTTTGCTAACGACGAAGGGTCCTTCCCATGGAGATTGCAGCTTATGGTCTTTCACCTGTCGAAGGCGGAGGACCAGGTCTCCTGCCATGAAGGAGCGATTCCGACCGATGATCGTGGATAGTCCGGAGCTTCTGCGATAGATGGCGGAGCGCCGGTCAGTTAAGTTCGAGCTTCCTCGATCAGGTCCACGGATAGCTGTCGGCCTCGTCAGCTGTTTCTTCATTGTAGGCGGAAACTGCGGTGAATCGTGGATGATGTCGGAGGAAGCACGGCTTCGATCCGTATACCAGGAAAAATGGTGTAAACCCCGTTGACCTGTTAGGGGTAGTTCGCAAACCCACAAGACAGCGTCCAGCCTCGCACCCAAGCTCCGGCTGCTCGCCGCAGCGGTTCTTCAAGGCGTGGCTTGATTCCCGATAATATTAGACCGTTAGCCCTTTCCACTTGACCATTGGATTGTGGGTGAGCCACGGATGCAAGGTCCAATCGAATCCCCATTGTCTCACAATAATCCTTCAATTCTCCCTGAGCGAAGTTTGTGCCATTATCTGTGATTATGATGTCAGGATGCCGAATCTCATCACGAGGCTGCATACAAATTTTGTGCCATAGCACCGTCGGCTTTTCTCACGGCTTTGCCTCGATCCACTTGCTGAATTTGTCAACGAGCGACAGGAGGTATTCAAAACCAGGAGATGATCTTTTAACTTACCAACCATATCGAGCCCCAGACCGCAAATGGCCAGGTGATAGGTATGGTCTTCACCTCTGGGCTGGAGCGTTTGGTTGAGTAGCGTAGTCCTGACAACCTCGGCAGGTCTTGACTATCTTGTCGGCATCTTCTTTGTGTAAGCCAATAAAAACCTAGCCGAAAAGCTTTTGCAACGAGTGACCCGGGGCGGCATGGTGCCCGCAATCCCCGCGTGGATCTCTCCCGAGGATTTCAATGCCATCTTGATTGGAGACGCATTTAAGAAATATCCCGCCGCGCTCGTTTGTAGAGTCCGTCACCAATTGTGTAGGATCTTGCTCGCCTCGATGATCGACGTGCAGACCTCGTCCTCCGCAACTTCGATCGATGAGGTAGTCCAGAAAGGCTGTGTCCAAGCCGGAATGGTGTCCATCACCGCTTTGGCCGGAGACACCGCCACCTCTGGGTTTTCCGGTTAGCGCCCTTCACCGAGGGTATCCTGGAGATGCTCCAGAAAATTCCAGGCGGAATTGGTTTCCTGCCGGATCCGAGCTTGGATAGCATGTCTGCCGCTGCGTTATCGTCTCTCCTGACGTACTTGACTTCGTATCCGAGGAAGCACTTGGCGATCTCGTCAACCTCGTCTCTCGTAGGCCGCCATGACGGAATTTCGGCGTTCCAGGTTCCGGCTATTTGTTGTGCCACCAGGTCGGAATCTCCACAGCATATGATGTGCTTGATCCCAATCTCCTTAGCGATGCGCAGACCGTGTAGTAGAGCCTCATATTCCGCCATGTTATTTGTAGCTCAAGGGATCCGCAACATATGCAGCTCTTCTCAGTGGGGACTTCAGGGTGACTCCGGCCCCGAGCCTTGATGCTGCTTGGATCCATCGAAGTGCATAACCCATGTCTCTGGTTCCGGCTCCAGACTTGCATCCGGAGCTTCTGTCCAATCTGCAACGAAATCTGCCAAGACTTGGGATTTTACCGCAGTCCTGGCTTTGTAGCCGATGTCGAAGGCGGATAATTCAATGCCCCATTTTGCTGTGCGTCCTGTTGCGGCAGCGTTGTTGAGAATTGTTGACAGCGGAGCCTTGCTCACGACTGTTACTGGGTGCTCTTGGAAGTAATGTCTCAGCTTCCGCCGCCAACACTCATAAGCTAGCTTCCGAAAGTGAGGGTATCTTTGCTTTGACTCCGTCAAGACCTCGCTTATGTAGTAGACAGGTCTTTGGACGTCATATTCATGACCTTCCTCCTTTCGCTCCACCACGATGACGAGGCTGATGACCTTGTTGGTAGCTGCCAGATAAAGGAGCATTGGCTCGACTGGGCTGCCAAAATAGGGGGAGGTAAGTATTTCATTCAACCCTCGAAGAGCTGCGTCACTGCGTCGTCCCAGCATAAATTTGTCTGTTTTCTTCAGCAACTTGTACAGAGGTAGCGCCTTCTCGCCAAGACGGCTAACAAACCTACTGATTGCATGCGACACAACCAGCTTAGTCGTTGCACATCTTTGAGACAAGTTGGCCGTTTGATACACATGATTGCCTTGATCTTTTCCGGTTAACCTCAATGCCTCTGTGAGAGACTATGAAGCCAAGGAGTTTTCCGGCTGGCACGCCAAAGACGCACTTTAGCGGATTCAACATCATCTTGTACCTGCGGAGGTTGTCGAAGGTTTCTGTGAGGTCGCCGATCAGGTCGGATCCTTTCCGGTCATGACCGCGATGTCGTCGACGTAGGCGTGCACGTTCCGGCCAATTTGGTCCTTCAGGCACCGCTGCATCGTGCGTTGGTAGGTGGCACCTGCGTTTTTCAAACCAAAAGGCATAGTAACATAGTAGTAAGTACCAAACGGGGTAATGAATGAAGTCGCCTTTTGGTCGGATTCCCTCATCCGGATCTGATGATACCCGGAATACGCATCAAGAAAACACAGAAGTTCCGCCGCCGTCGAATCAATGACTTGGTCAATGCGCAAGGGGAACGGATCCTTCGGCAATGCTTGTTCAAGCTGAGTAATCGATGCACATTCTTAGTATTTCAAGAGTTCTTTTTGGGTACAAGGACGGGATTCGCGACCCAATCGGTGGGGATAACTTCTATTACAAAACCTGCTTCTAGTAACTTTGCTAGTTCCATTCCTATGGCGGCGCTTCTTATCTCCAAAGCGTCGCATAGCTTGCTTCACCGGTTTAGCCCCCTGATTTATGTTGAGGTAGTGCTCGCCGAGTTCCCTAGGTATCCGGACATGTCAGAAGGTTGCCATGCGAAGATATCCATGTTAGCATGGAGGAACTCGACGAGCGCTTTCCTATTTGGGGTCCATGTTGGCTCCGACCAATCTGCTTGGAAGAGTCGCCTGGGATGAGGTCGTGCTTCTTGGTTTCTATCGCGGCCTTGAAGGAGGTTTTCGCCGAGATCTGCTTCTTGGTGGTCTGCATCTCGGCCGGATCCACCGCGCTCCGTAGCCTTTCAGCCTTCTCCCATACGTACGGCGAAGGCGGCTTCGCCTAACTCGCACTCATGAGCCTTTTTGTAGTCTCCGGATATGGTGATCATACCGTTAGGACCCGGAATCTTGAGCTTGTTGTAGATATAGCATGCTCTTGCGTGGAACTTGTGGTAGGTGGGCCTGCCGAAGATGACATGGTAGGAGCTCTTGAAGGGCACAACTTCAAACGTGATCTTTTCTTTCGGAAATTGTGAACATCACCGAAAGCCATGAAGTGTGATGTCGCCTAGGGAGTTCGCTTCTTACCCGAACCACGCCGTGAAACTCAGTGGTGCTGTGTTTGAGCTGTTCCTTGGTGAGGTTCATCCGCTCCGGAGTCTCCAGGTACATGATGTTCAAGCGGGCTCCGCCATCCATGAGGCACTTGGAGAAATCATACCCGTCGATGCGAGGACTTACAACCAAGGCGTAGCATTCTCGTGGCACAATGGCAGGGTGATCCTCCCTATCAAATGTGCACGAAATTCCGACCACCTGACATACTGCGGCACAAACGCGAATCAGATGCCGTGGATCCTAGCTGACTTTGTAGCACTGACCATTGGGGTTCCGAGGAAGGTGGTAAGCCCCCACGCTCTTTTTCTCGGGGGTTGGATTTACCCGGATCCGGCTTGGGATCCGGCAGTTATCATCCTCGTCCATTGCCTCTGAATCGTCTGCCCTCTTTATCCTTGTTCTGCCCTTGCCACCTTGCCGCGTGGGCGGTGCTTCCGGGCTCGCTTGTATCCTGCCTCTCCGGTCATTCTTTAGGTCGTTGACCCACTTGCGCTTGCGGTTGGTGTGAGTGGACTTCCCCGTAGCCGATCCAAGTGGGCTGGCAGGCATGTCTCTATACTCCTCGTAGGTTTGCGGGGCGCGGGATCCGCCAGCCGGTGACCTCAGTGCCATGCCGCCGACTGCCGGCCCGCTCCACGGCGCGTCCTCTTCCGCCTCCCGAACCTCCCCGCGTTGGAACGCCATGGCAACCATGTCGGATCCGCCCCTTCTGGTCATCAGGGTTTTTGCGTTATGGCCGTGCGTTGCCGTTATCACTAGTCTTCTTTTGTTGGTGTAGGGGGATTGTCGTTGCTGCGATATCACCGCCTCATGTCATTATCGCGAGTGTGGTCATCGGCAATGGAGATCATTTCATCCAAAGTCAATTTATTTGCGTTAGCTAGACAAGGAGCTATGCTCAAAGAATCCTCCTCTTTGCAGTCCACCAATGAAGGCGTACATGGGTGTGGTGTCGACGCCGCACTCGCTCCTGCATGCCAACCATCGTGTGAGGAAGTTTCTTGAGGTTTCTCCCTTCTTCCTGGATACAAGCTTGTAGGTCGCTTGCCAGGGCAGGTCTGTAGGTGCCTGAAGCTCGAAAGCGGTCTTTCAGGTCAAACCAGCAAAAGATGGAGTTTTCGAGGTCAACAGCATCGGGCTGGACCTACAAGGTACAACTGGATATGCGGGCGATATTAGGGGTCCCTCCGGCAAAGGTTACTGCATTATAGTAATCCTCAATCCAGGTATCCGGCCTTTCGGTGCCATCATAATGCTTCAAGTTTCCGGTAGCTTGAGGGAGCTCCTTGGCTTCGGTTCTCTCGAATCATCCTGCCAAAGCACTTTGGTCCGATGTAGTCGGTTCTGTATTCGTTGAGGCGTTCCCGCGTCGCGCGAGCCGTGACGGGGGATCTGAGCGAGAGCGAGATCTCCGGCCACCGCCTCCGCCTCCACCTCCGCCGCCACCGCTGGGTGGTGGTGAGGGAGACCTGCGAGGGGGTCGATCCGACTTCTTCGCTCCGCCTTCAGATTCTCCCCGCCCTCCCGGTGCTGGCTCCTGCTCTGTGGCTGCCTTCGCCGTGGCGCTGGCTGCCCTGGTCGTTCCGGCTCCGGGGTTCCGGGTCGCGCTCCTCATTCCAGCCCCTCCTGGGCTCCTCGGCTCACGATCGTTGTTCTGATTCCGGCGAGGTTCCGCCGTGCGCTCCCTGTTCGCTTCTTGAGGGCAGCACGTTGTCGCGGATAACAATTCCACCATGCCCTTGAGGGCCTGGTGTTTCCGACTGGACTACGGGGCGAGGCAGACCATTGGGCGAGGAGAGGGGTTGCGGTACTTGTTTCGTCCAGGGTACATTGGATCCTTTCCCTTTCTCTGACCGACGGCGTGCCTTTGATGGTACGGGGATCGGATTTGGGTGTTCCCGGTTTTCCGCCTGCGTTCCGAGGATCCGGCTTCGCGATTCGTCATCTCGATGGCGATTGTCGTAGGCGTCCTTCGCGCAAGTGGAGACGCAATGCTCCGGGTTAGATTCCAACTTGCGCGAAGTGTCCGCCTTGCTCGCTTCATCGCTCGAAGCAACGAGCGTGCGAACGTAGTCGATGTCAATCTCCTCGTTCGTTTTCTTCAAGATTTCTGCAGCCTTCGTCATATTGTCCTTTGGAGTTGCGAGCGGCTGCTGCACTGTGGGGGTGGCGAAGGTAATCTTGCGGGGAGGGATGGCTTCGCGCCTGATCCTAGCTTCCTCCTCTTCAACGAATTTCACCTTGGCCTCCCAGTGCTTTTCGAGTTCCCTGATTTTTGCAAGAGATTCATCGACCTCGCGGTCCTTCTTCTGAAAGTGGACCACAAAGTTGGCAGCTTCTGTCCTCTCGTCCAGCATCGCAGCTGCGGTGTTTGCGAACTTTTTGGCAGTAGCCAGCATCTGCTGTCTTGTTGCTTCTAAAGCTTCCGGATCTGCGTCAGGGGTTATTGGTTTGTTGAGAACGTCCGACTTTGCGACCAAGTCCATGCGTGCTTGCGCGACCATCTCTTCAGGCGACAGGAGGCTTTCCGAGGAAGAATCCTTGCGGGGCCGCTCCCGCGACATTGGAGATCCCTGGTGGGACGGTTGGGGGTCGGATTGGGTGCCTAACTCTTCTGATCCGATTCCTTCCAGTGCCGCGACAGTTGCAAGTACCTGCTTTGGTTGGGCGGAGTCGACTTCAGGCTGTTCACCGTATCCGAGTTCCTGCACCTTGCGATCGAACTTTTCCGTGTCCATAGAGGAGGAATCATCGGAAGTTGGGCTCTGCTGCCCTGCACTGACTCTTCAGCCGGAATTCCGCTTTCTCCGACAGCCTCTTGCTGATCCGGAGCAGCGCAGAGTTCCGGGGCCTCGACCTGCTCGACCAGCTCCGGCTTCATGAGGGGCGGTTCCGGCGTATGGGCCAAGAAGTGTACAAAGTGATACCTTTGCTTTTCTAACACCTGGGAGACCCAGCGGATCTCGCATTGGTCTTCCACCATTATTTCCTGTCTGTGGCGATTGGGTGGTTTTGGATTTGTTCGTATCTAAGGCGGAATCTTCGCTAGGAAGTTCCTGCGTTCGATCGATCTTCGCGATCACGTCCTCTCGGCGGCGGTCGCGTCACGTTTACAAAGGTTTCCGTCGGAATCGACGGTTTCCCCGATGAAGATGTGTATGCCGCCGATCGGGACGATGGAGAGCTTGATGGGGTGGTTTTAGCCGAATCCAATACTCATCCGGAGGGACGATCGGCAGATTTCCGGCGTAAAGGACGCGCCCCCCAGCGATGGTGTCGTCGTAGCTTCCCATGGCGGAACCCTCCTGCTCCGGCCTCCACGCCACAGGCCCCACGGTGGGCGCCAACCGTCGTTGCCTAATCGACGGTACCCCGGAGGAGGATCCTCACGAGGGGGAGAAGAAGTAGGGGCCATAGGGCGGAGTGCACACGGGACGGTGGTCGCGAGTTACCCAGCTTCGAACACCCGCACGATGACGGGCCTACCGCTGCTTGTCCGGAATTATCTGGGCGCTTTCGCGTTGTTACAATGAGTTGTGGTTGTGCTCTAGGGCTCCCAGATCCGGCTTATATAGGCGCACGGATCTAGGGTTTACATGGAGAGTCCTAGCCGGATTATGATAGCCTAACTACGGTACAATATCTTGCCGTGCACGTCACGGATCCGCCTTCCATAACGCCTCGATCCGGGTTCCTCATGGACCTCCATGGATCCGGTTACTCCTAATGTCGGTACGGATCCGCACTGATCCTAGGCTGGACTTCTTCCTTCATGATCAACAGCACCTGGCCGGATGGGCCACATGCCTCATCACCATCTGTGGGCCACCCGGGCTTCCGGATCTAGGCACTGTCGATGGTACACCCATGAAGTATACCCACAACAGCCCGACCCAAATCGTCATCCGGGTCATCAAAAATCGGCTCATCGAAAATGAGCTCTTCTTCAGCTTCGTCTTCCCCATTCTACTACCACCGTCTTCATTGAATAAGGGATAGTTGTCACTATCCTCTTCTTCTTCGTTGTCTTCCAATATAACCCCTCTTTCTCGTGCTTGGTCCAACAATTATAGCTGGGCATGAAACCATTCTCCAGCAGGTGGACGTGAAGGGTCTTCGAGGTAGAGTAATCCTTCATATTCTTACAGGAACTACATGGACAATACATGAAACCATTCGACCGCCTGTTTGCCTCAGCCACGTTGAGAAAATAATGCATGCCATAATGAACTCGGGATGGCACCGGTCACCGTACATCCATTGTCGACTCATCTGCATTTTATATGTATATCAAAAATCATTAAGTACACAACATCATGGATATATGAGTGACCAACTTAATTAATATTCAAGTTCATCACATAAAACTAATTGTTTTTTTATAAAGAAGAGGGGCTCACCGAGGTGGTACCGTGCCGGCTAGGGGACGCTGGCGATCGACGGCGGTAAGGACGGGGATGATACTAATTAAAACCTACAAAACATACCATAATTTCAGCTCAAATTGCATATAAAAATAAAATCACTAACTTAGGCATTTAATCGAACACCTTGCTTGCACTACAAAAATAGTACGAGTTAAAACTACCAAAGAACTGAGCTAAATTAGGAACGCCGGAAGGAAGGATGATATTGCTAACCCTTGGATAGATGTATGCCGTTAATCTTGTTAAAATGGTGGAGAAAAATAAAGATTATTGGAGGGTGAGAGGTTATTTGGAAATGTGAGAGAGAGTGAGAATGAGATATGCACGGAGCTGGGCGCTGCCGCGCGCTCATATAGGCATCAGGCCCTTTAGTACCTGTTACACGAACCGGTACTAAAGTGCAACCCCGGCCCCACCACCGCCTCGGAAATTCCAAAACTTTAATACGGTTCTGTTACGAACCGGTATTAAAGGTCCATAACGAACCGGATTGATGTCCCACGCACGGAACCGGTATTAATGCCCCCTTTAGTACCGGTTCGTAAGGGAACCGGTACTAAAGGCTTAGATGGATGAGAGGTTTTCTACTAGTGGGAGCTCCGCTGCGGATCGTTCGTCTTGCCCACACTCGCGGCTCTCCGGACCTGCGGTGCGTGGTGTCCCCTCGTTGGAGTCTGAGGTGCGGCAGATCCGGCCATGTGTTGAAGCTCAAGGTGCGTTTTCTGTTGACCATGGCGTCCGAGTCGATGGAGCAAGGTGGAGGCTCTCCGGAGTCGAGGATCGACGACTTCCCGATCGCAGAGGGGCACCTCCGATCCAAGGCTTGAAGGGAGGTGTAGCGGCGACGCGCCATCGGCACGTCTTACTCGCCGTTGACGACGACGGGATCCAGGAGGACCTAGTTGTAATTTTTATCTTTGTTCTTTCTGTAAGGACTGTGGTTGAATAGAATATGCTCCTTTCTCGCAAAAAAAAAAAAAAAAAAAAAAAGCTTGCACAATGCTCGCGCAAATGGTCAGCCAGCCCGCCAATTTTCATGAACCGATCCATTCTAGCATGCAAGAAGCGACCCTAAGGTCTCAACCACAACATCTTGCTACTTTATTCGTATGTTGTTGGGTCACATTCATACTTGTTCGAGTCGATGGATTACGTGGATATTATCACTACTTCTGTCCATTTATTACTAATTTGGCATCTGAAATGACAAATTGGCCTTGTCTTATTTTTTTTTCTCGCCTGAGGAATACAAGTCTTTCCTTCAACGTCTACGAATGATACCTTGGGACTGATCGACATTCCCGTAGATGCCACGAGGCCGGTTTGAAATTCATTTTGTTCGATCCGGAAAATCGATCTCTCACGAGCAGTGTTGTGCTGTGATGGCACATCAGATCTTTCTCGCTAAATTGCCACCAAGCATTTCCGGCAAACAAACTCCAGCCAACCGATGGATAAGAAAGTCAAAGAAAATCTATTTGCCACAGTGCTACGCTCCCATAAAAACAAAGAAGAAGGAAGAAACCGCGAGAGATGCTACTGTAGCTAGCAGATGATGTTGATCGATCCTTCTGATAAACGGATTAGGCCATCTCCAACAGGGCGACGCATTTCGAACGTCCAAAATAGTCGCTTGCATCCGTTTGCGTCGGACCGTGGACACGAAAATGGTCGTTTTTGACCTCGTATCCGTTTGCGTCTAGGTGTGCTCCCAGCTGGACGATCCATATTGTTTTTTCAACAAATTTTTCATTCAACTGAAATGCATAATGTACGTATGAAATAAAGAAAAACAAGAATGGACAAGGCCCTAGACTACTCGTCGCCCCTCGGGACGGGGCCCATCGTTGCCGCCCTTCATCCTCATTAGCTTCTCCGCCGCTCGCCACTCCATCCGCCGCGCGGTCGCCAGAGCTCGGTGGGCCGCCGCGTCCACCGCGCCTCGTTGGTGCCATCCTCGGCCTTCTTCAGCGTCTTGAAGGACTCAACTATAGCCCTCTGTTCCGCCGCCTTCTCCTCCGGGTCAGGCCAGCTCCAGTCGAAATCGTCGTCGTCGTCAGACTCCTCCTTTGTGGCCGACATGTCCCTGCGGCGTTGCTTCTCCGCGTTGAACGCTGCGTGGTCCGCCCGCTCCTCCTCCTCCGCCTCCTGCTCCGCGTCAGCCATGAACTTCGCGTCCATGGCCGCGTCGATGACGTTGTCCACGATGTCTTCGTTCTCGTTGTCGGAGCTGTCGGTCGGGGGAGGTGGAGTCGGAGGTGGAGGAGGAGTAGCCTGGCTGCCGCCGGCACGGCTCATCATGGCAAATGTGGAGGAGAGGTGCGAGGCAGCGCTACGGTGGAGCTTGTGGAGGCTAGGGTTTATGTGGAGGAGATGATGAGGCAGCCGAGGGGCGCGGCACGCGTGACATCGCCATTAGCTTTGTTGGCAGAGGTGGGCGGCGGCCGCTCGGCACGCAAGGCATCACTATTAACGTGGCGCAGACTGCCGAAGCGACGCCTCGTCGCTAGTACTGGCACGCTTGAGAAAACGCATCGACATAGGTCGCTGCCAGGCGGCCCGTGGGAGAAGCGAGCGGTCATGCGACCGCGCAGCGTCCGCCGAGACGCATCCGAGGCGCATATTTGTGCCGCGTTTGTGTCTTCGCGGACAGCCCGGTCACCATGCGTCGGGACGCTGGACCCGAGTGCAGACGCATTTTTTGACCGCGTGGTCGCAAAAGGACGCGAATTGTGCGATTAGGTCGCCCCGTTGGAGATGCCCTTAGTGGCCTGCAAGGCTGCAACATGTCCATGCGATCGGAATTTTTTTAGTGGAAGTGAAGGAATCACCGTCGGGGTCGGATGAACGGACAATGGCGCCAACATTTTGGCTCAACTCCCCGGGCTAGCTACTATTTTTAGGAAGAATTCAGAGGAAGCTCGGTGTTTTGATTTATAGAGCATATGCTTCTTTTATTTTCAAAATACCTTTTAAAGATATATTAAACATAAATGCTTTGGATTGGCCGACCGATCAGGCCAACGATTGCTCGTCGCGCCGGACCAGGGATTTGGTCATAAGCTGAAATACCGCGGTTACTGGCCGGTAACCGGAATTATCAGCCTCCTCGGTAAATGAAATTACCAGCTAAAAAATATCAGTTCATGTAAATTTAGTTTGAATTTAGGTTGATTGGTTAGTCCAACCTAAACCCCCCTCTCCATTATAACCCTATGCCCTTGCATATTTGTCTGAATCTTTCATTTCCTTCTCCAAACCTTATTTTCAAAATATTTAGACATTTTCAGTTTAAAATTCAATTTTTTTTGAGAATCTTGTCTGATATTTGACCAGTTATCTCTGATAACTGCGGTTACCGGAAATCTCAGTCCCCTCCGAAATTTTTCAATCCGGTACCCAGAAGGAACCATGTCAACTATTTATACTGAACTATTTTTCCTTCTATAATATGTCTCCTATTATACGATCGTAACTATTAGAGTTTCTAATTAAACTTGGGAAAAGTAACTACATATTAATGCAAATAAATATAGAAGAACAATGTTTCAATTATATTATTTAGCTCATACCATTATAAATACACTCGATCTCCATTTAGCTCACATGTTACAAGCAATTAATAGATGTTATGTATTTATCGTATTTGGTTGAAAACATACGTTATATCAGAGAAAAGAATTAAAAAGTCGCCTCCTTAGAAACGTTTGTGGCACTGTGATGACTTTATAGGTGTACGAGTTTGTAATCATATGTTTGTGACTATTTTTTGTACCATTAGATATCTTACTTCAAGGTTCTAAAAGCTATATGTCTCTGATATATTCTCTCAGATCTTCCATGTGCATTATTATCTGTTGTAGGTGTAAGCAAATAGAAAATTCTAGATTGGGTTTTTCTCAAACCGTTTATTGGTTATTCGTTTTCAGATGACCCGATTTTTCTAGGTTTGACAATGCATTTTATTCACGTATACTTTGTACCTAGAGTTGCAATTGCACGGTCAACTCAAATCGCATCACATGCATGCTTGGAAAAATGACATTATTTGTTTTAATATACGGAGAAAAATGTTCCAATGATGAGGATGCTTCGTTTTGGTGACATTGTACAAAATTAATCCCCTCTATCTATGAGCATCTACGTTTATGAAAACACAACTTTGTGAACACATGGATTTTCCGAAGCTCCATGGTTTTCTGAAGCTTTATTTTCCCTTTCTTGCTGAAGCCCGGCCCATCGTCTTTCTCCTTCCGGTTTCTGTTTCTCTGTCGCACATCTGGACCTTGCAGATGAATGTTGTCGCGTGGCTCAAGAGGTGATTGCTTCGGTAGGGGCCAGGACAACATAATTTCTGTGGGACCAGATCGGTTTTGCAGGACAGGGAAAAAGGAGAGATAGAAACGGAAAGTGAAAATGTAAAAGGAACTGATCGCTGCTGGGTTGCTTTGCGAGATGACATGTCATTTTCCTATTGGTAAAAAAAATATCGACTGATGCCCACTTAAAAATCACTCAACTAGCAAACAGACACTCCCAAAATGAATGAAGTTCTACATGCGGAGGAGAAGGCCTACCGACAGGGGGAACATGACTCGTATCTGTTTTTTTATACGGGAACATAAAACCATATCTGATACTTCTAGCTCAGACACAATGCTAGCCCAAACAAAGGCTGGACCGTCGAGTCCAGTAAATTTGATGGACCAATCTATTCGAGCATTAAGCAACATCATGCCTGAAGCTGTCAACACACATCTTTTGACCTTGTATGTCTATCACACAATGCTCGCGCAAATGATCAGCCAGCCCACCAATTTTCAGGAACCGATCCATCCTAGCATGCAAGAAGCGACCCTAAGGTCTCAACCACACATCTTGTTACTGTATTGGTAAGTTGTTCGGTCACTTTCATACTTGTTCGAGCCGATGGATTATGTGGATATTATCACTATTTCTGTCCATTTATTGATGATTTGGCATTTGAAATGACAAATCGGCCTTGTCTTCTTTTTCTCGCCTGAGGAATATGTATACAAGTCTTTCCTTCAGCGCTAAGACATAGAGGAACCTTTGGGACTGATCGACATGCCACGGCTGTTCATTTTCTTCGTGCAGATGCCACGAGGCCGGCTTGAAATTCGTTTTGTTCGATCCGGAAAATCGATCTCTCGCGAGCAGTACGTGTTTTGCTGTGCTGTGATGGCACGTCAGATCTTTCTCTCTGAATTGCCACCAAACAAACTCCAGCCAAGCGATTGATAAAAAGTCAAAGAAAATCTCTTTGCCACAGTGCTACGCTGTAATTGTCGGGTTCCAGTATGCACGGAAGAGGCTCAATAGTGGACCGAATTAGGGGCTTAGCCCAAGTTATCTAGCGGTTAGAGGAACTGTCCTCCTATATAAACACATGTAGCCATTCGATTATAATCAGACAATAAACATATACTGTTGTCGTCTTCCTCAGGAGACGGGAGCCCCAAACCATAGCCGCACCCTGCCCTAGCCGCTGCCTCCTCCCTCTAGCAGCGACGGCGCCTAGCCACCGGCATCTGCGCCTCCAGCCTCACCGCCCTCATTTCCATCCCTATAATCTACGCCCGAGACCTGGTAGAACCGTAGGCTCTACCAATTTGGTATCAGATTGCTCTAGTTCGATGAGTTCTTCAGGCCTCCCCACCACCACCACAGCCCCCACCGGTGCGGCCACTGCCACCTCGCAGCAGCCGCCGCCGCTGCCCCAGCCGCCGCCGCCGGCCACCTCGGGTCCGCCCGCCTCGGGCACCGCGGCCATGGCGACCTGCGCGGCCCCGTCCTCTCTCCGGCGGAGATGTCGTCGGCGATCCGCGACCTCACCCTGGCGGTCTCGAACCTCCGGACCTTCCTCCAGGCTCCCTACGCGCCACCGCCGCCACCGCCCCCGCCGGCTGCGCCCTTCGTGCCACCGCCGCCTGCGCCCTTCGCGCCACCACCGTCCACCGTCGCGCCCCAGGGACTCCCGATCACCCAGATCAGGTTCCCGTCGTCGCCGTCCCCGCTGCCGACGTGGATCGACACGCCGACCTACACGACGGCGCCGCCACAGCCGACGGTGCTGCAGCCGCCCGCCACCACCTTCGGCGGGTATACTGACCCATACGCCGGGAGCTCCATGGTGCCGCAGTACTCTCCTCGCCACGATGGGTCGCCACGAGGGCGCCTACGGCCTCGCCGCACGTGCAGCAGCCGCCTCGCTTCACCAAGCTAGAGTTCGCCACCTACGACGGCACCGTCGACCCCCTGAACTGGCTCAATCGTGCCGACCAGTTTGGCAACGGACCATGGCGTCCGACCGCACGTGGATCGCCTCCTACCACCTTCGTAGCGCCGCACAGACGTGGTACTACGCCCTCGAGCAGGATGAGGGCGGGATGCCTCCGTGGGAGCGCTTTCGCGACCTGTGCCTCCTCCGGTTCGCCCCCCATACGTGGGAGCCACCTAGCCGAGCTCGGTCGCCTCCCATTCACCACCTCGGTGCAGGACTTCGCCGACCGCTTCCAGACGTTGGCCTGCCATGCGCCTGGCGTCACGGCTCGCCAGCGCGCCGAGCTCTTCGTCGGCGGCCTCCCCGACCACATCCGCGTCGACGTCGAGATGCGCGACCCCCAGGACCTGCAGACGGCCATGTACTACGCGCGCGCGTACGAGCAGCGCGCCAACGCCATGCAGCAGGTGTTCCCGGGCCGCGGCGCGCGCCCCCGACCCGCCCCGCACCGGCGACCGCCACCCCGACGCGCCCCGCCCTGCCGGCCGCTGCTGCAGCCGCCCCCGCGCCGACACGTACCTTCCGGCGCTTGACGTCAGCCGAGCAGCTCGAGCGGCGCCGCAAGGGCCTGTGCTTCAACTGCGACGAGCCGTACGCGCCGGGTCATACGTGCGCCCGCCTGTTCTACTTGGAGACCGTCGACGACACGGAGGTGGAGGCCCTCACCGCGGAGCTCGACGCCACCACACTCTCCGAGGCCGGCGTCACGACCTACGGGCCGGTCGATGCGACCGCCTTCGTTGTCTCCTTTCATGCCATGGCGGGCATCAAGACGGCGAAGACGATGCTGCTTCTGGTGACGATCCACGGGGAGCATCTCACCGCGCTCGTGGACACGGGCTCGACGCTCAACTTCCTGTCCAGGGACGCCATGCGCCGCCTCGCCCTCCAGCCGGCGGGCGCGGAGAAGTTCAGCGTCACCGTCGCCAACGGCGACCGCCTTGCTTGCCAGGGCGTGGCGCGGCAGGTTCCCGTCCTCATCGGCGACGAGCCCTTCTCCATCGACTGCGTCGGCATCGACCTGGGCTGCTACGACTTCATCCTCGGCGTCGACTTCCTGTCCACACTAGGCCCCATCCTTTGGGACCTCGACGTGCTGTCCCTCATCTTCTGGCGCGAGGGCAGCCATCGCGTTCAGTGGACGGGCATCGGCGGCTCCGGCGCCGCGACCCCGCCGCTTCAGTTGATGGCGGCCGCACTTGACGAGGCGCATCCTCTCCTGGCTGACCTCCTGCAGCAGCACAACGACATCTTCGACGAGCCAAAGGGCCTCCCACCCGCGTGGCCCTGTGACCACCGCATCCACTCCGTCCGGACACGGGCGTCGCGTGCCCGTATCGGTACCCCGGGGAAGGACGAGCTCGAGCGACGGTGGCGGTCATGGTCGCGCAGGGCATCATCCGGATTTCGACATCGCCCGTTCTCCGCCCCGGCTCCTTGTGCGCAAGGCCGAGGGCACATGGCGCTTCTGCATCGACTACCGCGCCCTCAATGCCATGACGTCCAAGGACAAGTTCCCCATCCCGTCGTGGACGAGCTACACGGAGCGCGTCTTCACCAAGCTCGACCTGCGTTCGGGCTATCATCAGGTGCGCATGCACCCGGACGACATCGAGAAGACGGCGTTCCGTACTCACCATGGCCACTTCGAGTTGTTATGGTCGGGCTCCAGTATGCACGGAAGAGGCCCAATAGTGGGCCGAATTAGAGGCTTAGCCCAAGTTATCTAGGGTTTAGAGGAGCTGTCCTCCTATATAAACACATGTACCCGTTCGATTATAGTCAGACAATAAACATATACTGTTGTCGTCTCCCTCAGGGGACGGGAGCCCCAAACCCTAGCCGCACCCTGCCCTAGCCGCCGCCTCCTCCCTCTCGCAGCGACGGCGCCTAGCTACCGGCGTCTACGCCTCCAGCCTCACCGCCCTTACTTCTATCCCTATAATCTACGTCCGAGACCTGGTAAAACCGTAGTCTCTGCCATACGCTCTCATCAATTAAGAAAGAACAACCGCAAGAGATGCTACTGTAGCTAGCTGATGCTGTTGATGCATACTTCTGATAGAGGATTTGTGGTCTGCAACATTTACATGGGATCGGAAATTTTTGAGTGGAAGCGAAGCGAATCACGGACGTCTGTGCCATCGGGGTCGGATGAACGGACAATCGCGCCCACATTTTTGGCTCAACTCGCTGGGCTAGCTACTAGGATATGTGCACGTGCTTCCAATAGAAAAGTATAGTACGGATTTGGACTAATATTCAAACTGTTACTTGGACAATCGCTTGGACGATTGTGGTCGAGTTCAACGGCATTTATAGAACGGTGAGTGATCTGGACTCTGGAGCTCCAGTGCAGCGGACACGTCGTTTTTCTTCCAGATTAATCAACAAAACGTCGACGACTCACCTACTTCTCTGCAGTGAAGAAATGTTAACCCCAAGAACACTGTGTGCACGATCACTGCACAATCCTGGGTAGAATCTCGCGTGTTAACATATGAAAAACAATATTGGCTAAACTTCTCCAATACTGTTCTATTGCCAAGAAGGTATAGCTGCATCTGACATTGAGTAGAAGTTACTAGTAAGATAGACAGGAAGCATAGGGGAGACGAGGCGCATCCTCTCCTGGCTGACCTCCTGCAGCAGCACAACGACATCTTCGACGAGCCAAAGGGCCTCCCACCCGCGTGGCCCTGTGACCACCGCATCCACCTGCTGCCGGACACGGCGCCTGTCGCCGTGCGCCCGTATCGGTACCCCCAGTTGCAGAAGGACGAGCTCGAGCGACAGGTGGCGGTCATGGTCGCGCAGGGCATCATCCGGATTTCGACATCGCCCGTTCTCCGCCCCGGTGCTCCTTGTGCGCAAGGCCGACGGCACATGGCGCTTCTGCATCGACTACCGCGCCCTCAATGCCATGACGTCCAAGGACAAGTTCCCATCCCCGTCGTGGATGAGCTCTTGGACGAGCTACACGGAGCGCGCTTCTTCACCAAGCTCGACCTGCGTTCGGGCTATCATCAGGTGCGCATGCACCCGGACGACATCGAGAAGACGGCGTTCCGTACTCACCATGGCCACTTCGAGTTGTTATGGTCGGGCTCCAGTATGCACGGAAGAGGCCCAATAGTGGGCGAATTAGAGGCTTAGCCCAAGTTATCTAGGGTTTAGAGGAGTCCTCCATATAAACACATGTACCCGTTCGATTATAGTCAATAAACATATACTGTTGTCGTCTCCAGGGGACGGAGCCCCAAACCCTAGCCGCACCCTGCCCTAGCCGCCGCCTCCTCCCTCTCGCAGCGACGGCGCCTAGCTACCGGCGTCTACGCCTCCAGCCTCACCGCCCTCACTTCTATCCCTATAATCTACGTCCGAGACCTGGTAAAACCGTAGTCTCTGCCATACGCTCTCATCAATTAAGAAAGAACAACCGCAAGAGATGCTACTGTAGCTAGCTGATGCTGTTGATGCATACTTCTGATAGAGGATTTGTGGTCTGCAACATTTACATGGGATCGGAAATTTTTGAGTGGAAGCGAAGCGAATCACGGACGTCTGTGCCATCGGGGTCGGATGAACGGACAATCGCGCCCACATTTTTGGCTCAACTCGCTGGGCTAGCTACTAGGATATGTGCACGTGCTTCCAATAGAAAAGTATAGTACGGATTTGGACTAATATTCAAACTGTTACTTGGACAATCGCTTGGACGATTGTGGTCGAGTTCAACGGCATTTATAGAACGGTGAGTGATCTGGACTCTGGAGCTCCAGTGCAGCGGACACGTCGTTTTTCTTCCAGATTAATCAACAAAACGTCGACGACTCACCTACTTCTCTGCAGTGAAGAAATGTTAACCCCAAGAACACTGTGTGCACGATCACTGCACAATCCTGGGTAGAATCTCGCGTGTTAACATATGAAAAACAATATTGGCTAAACTTCTCCAATACTGTTCTATTGCCAAGAAGGTATAGCTGCATCTGACATTGAGTAGAAGTTACTAGTAAGATAGACAGGAAGCATAGGGGAGGGGGATGGCATTTCCGATTTTAAGCCTATTACCATTGAGTAGAAGTTACTAGCAAGATAGATAGGAAGCATAGGCGAGGGGGGTGGCATTTCCGATTTTATGCCTATTACCATCACAATGATCATCGCCAAGTCCTTGCTCTTTGTCTTGGGCCGCTCATGAACGACCTGATCTCAAAGTTCGTGTGGTTCACCACTACCTATGCTAGATTCTGTTAGATTTTAATTTATGCTTGCAATTTCGCTCGAACACAAAGAGAAGCATACACAACAAAAAAAATATGTGAAGAATTTGGCAAGGAGATTGCATAAGAGTAACACGGCGGTGTATGCTTTTGTTGAAGCTAGAGGCTATGGACTCAACTAGATGGGAATACATTCTTGACCTTCTATAATGTCGAGGCTCTTGAAGTAGATTTTGAAATTGGATTGCCACATTGTTCTTCAGGTCACCTTCCCATGTGCATCTCAACGGCATTGCCGGCCTCCCGTTGACGCATATGGCCCGTTAATGTAAATCATTGGCATAGCCACTCACAACAATCTACTTTAGAAGCTCCAAGGTTGAGGAATAATTTGGAGAACCTCTCTCTACGTGGACTATGCATAAATTTTTGTTGGATCCATCCAGAAAGGCATACAAAACCTCTCATCCATCATCGATGGTTTTGGAGAAGTTAACGGACTTTGCAGTAACTTCTAGAAAAAAAGCTTCATGGTTCAATCCATTATGAAGACATCGACCTCGACGAACCACAGACGTCCATGCCATCATGGTGATAAACGGACAATTACACCCACATTTTTGGCTCAACTCGCCAGGCTCAGTCAAAAAAAAAGGTCGATGACTCACCTGGTTTTTCCATCTACACAAGAGTGGACGTTTGAGTTTACCAGTACATATTATGAATTTAGTATTGGGAACATGACAACGACCATCTCTCTCCTCCCTAACTTCTCCACCTCGAGTGAACTAAGTGCATGTAGAAAATAAGAAGATCATGTGCTAAACATTATTAGGCTTGAAAATATCGTGTAACAATAGAGGGGCAATTTTTCTACTCAGTTCAGCCCTAAATACTTGTGACAGATTTAAGCTAAATATAGTCTAACATATGTCTAGATTTAAACCTGCAATTATAAGTATTTATAGACAGAGAAAATACTTTAAAGTGTATTGCAAGGAGAGAAGTATACTTTTTATGGCAAAATTTTAGGCGTTCAGAGGGTACGTCTCTACAGTCAAGAAATGTTAGCCTGAGAGCTCTGAATGTGTAACATTAGCATCGATTCGTCACTTGCGTAGTTGCGTTCACAATTAATCCTTGGTAGTAGAATCTTGCCTCATTTCGTCCTGACAGACAGACGACAACAAGAGTCCGTACTAGTAATGAGCTAGTATTTGTTATCTCAACGTGTCAAGATTGTAACGGAGGCTAGTGCAGGTATAACATGTCGATCGAGTGAGGAAAAGTGTGAACGGATTGTACATCAAGCCCTTAACTCGAGGACGTCGACCGCACAATGTTTCGCCCCGTGAGACTTGAATGACACAAACAAACCACGGCGTGTGACGCGTACGGCCGCTGCATAGGTCAGTTGCAAAGCTAGATTTTCTAGCGAGATGACGAGGATATGCGAACAAATCCGGGCGACGTCGCCGTCGGAATGGTCCGGAAAAGCTGTGCACGTCGATAAGGCCGGGGACCCGTCAGGCCGTGTCACACCGGAGCAAACGTGCGTGCTTACTCTGCTGTTATCAGTGTAATATATTCTGAATTTCTAAGATGAAAATTAACTTAGTGCTCTGTCAAGTTCGTTGCATGAGTTGAAACTTGTAAGTGAAGTTGCAAGTAAAATTTTCAGTTGCAAATAAGATTGCAACTCATATTTGTTTATTTGCAAATAGGTTGGAATTTTAATTTTTTAGTTGCAAGTTAAGTTGCAACTGAAATTTTTCAAACTAATTTTTTTGTAAAAATTGCACCGCTCTATTAATTATTATCACCGGTTGACGAGGGAACATCTCGGCAATGCCTACGTATTGTAGACTTGGGTTTCGGGAGAGAGCGACGATGGAGATTCCGGGACTGCACGCGCATCATTCAGGTCCCTCGGTGGAGGATCCCTACGTCTGCTAGCAATCCACTATATGATCATAAGTATATTTACAAGGTGCCGCGTAGGCGGAGCTATGTTGTCTATCTATTGTCCTCCTTATTTCGGGTGCCCTGGCTAGCTTTATATATGCAACCAGCCTAGGGTTTTACAAGTCCTAGTCGACTACTTCTTCGGGTTGCCTTGTTCGGCCTTCTCCATATTGGGCCGAGCCGATCCAGGTATACTAATAATGGGTACCCGAAGGGTATACCCATGTCAGTAGCCCCCGAGTGTCTAGGGAAGTCGAAGACTTGCGTAGAGACTCCAAGCATAATCATCTCCAAGGCGAGGTCCATGTCGTAGATCATGTGTAGCGTAGATGATGTCGACGATTCTTGAAATTATTTTTCTATCGGGTGCGCGACAGCGCTCCCGATGGTAGCCCCCGAGTCTATGGGTAAGTGCTTGCACTTAGGCATGGACTCAAGTTGTACTACTCAATGAAGAACTTAACTATATTTCTGGAGGACTTGATGAAATCCATGTGCTCCCGATGGGAGTAGGCTCCACTCGAGTCGTAGAATCGAGTTGAGTCTACAAACCTTGATTGTCATAGATGATGTCAGTTATTTTTCTATCGGGTGCGCGACAGGCTCCCGATGGGAGTCCCGAGGCTACAGCCAAGTGTTTGCACTTGGGTGTAGGCTCAACTTGCTTTTAATCGACACCACAATTTTTCTTCTTTCTTTTATCTTATCAAGAGGGTGAACAATACTCTCGATAAGAGTAGCCCCCGAGCCTATGGGCAGGTGCTTGCACCTAGGCTTGTACTACTCGATAAAGAACTTGGCGCAGCCCCTCTTTTTATCGACTCCAGGCCGTTGCTATTTTTATTTGACATCCATATCTATATTGTACAGGGATAATGGTAATTGGGGCTAGTTCATCTAACGGATCAGGTACTAGTTAACTGCTCTAGTGGCAATCCGCAAAAACCTACTTCAAGATCACGTCCCTGGACATGATCTCGGGATACGGTGCTAACTCGACAGTGCCGCTTAAGGTCTTACCATCCAGAGCCCCGGTCATGTTTTATCGGGTCCACGCGCGTCGCTGGATATTTCTTCATCTGTGATGTGGAAAAAAATGGAAGCGCAGTTTTGGCATGCCGGCCCGGTCTTACCTTGAGTTTTGGCATTCAGAGATTATTCGCGACTTTGGCGCTCTGAGAATATTTTGTCAAGTGCCTTGTTCGGTTGATGCAGTGACCCATTTTGCGGGTTCTTCTATTTTTCCTCAGGCTTAATGAAACAGCCGAGTATATTGGTTATTCTATATTGTCGGGTACATCACCGATGCTCTTGCTCGGAACAATATGACGAGTCAATGAACCCGAAGATTTGTCCACCCTTTTTTTTCCTTGATGAAAATTTCGTCGAGTTCCTCCTTCAGAAAATTTCTTCGGGTCCTCCTTTAGGACAATTCTTCGGGTCCTCAGGACAATTCTTCGGGTCCTCTTTGAAGATAATTCTTCGAGACCTCCTTGAGGATAATTCTTCGGGACCTCCTTGAAGATAATTTTTCGGGACCTCCTTGAGGATAATTCTTCGGGACCTCCTTGAAGATAATTCTTCGGGACCTCCTTGAGGATAATTCTTCGGGACCTCCTTGAGGATAATTCTTCGGGACCTCCTTGAGGATAATTCTTCGGGACCTCCTTGAAGATAATTCTCTGGGTCCTCACTGGGGAAAATTCTTCGGGTCCTCACTGAGGAAAATTCTTCGGGTCCTTCCTGAATAAGATTTCGTCGGGTTCTCTTTTGAAGGCAATTTCGTCGGGTTCTCTCAAGATTTCGTCGGGTTCCTCCCTGAAGAAGATTTCGTCGGGTTCTCTTTTGATTTCGTCGGGTTCCTCCCTGAAGAAGATTTTCGGGTTCTTTTTTGATTTCGTCGGGTTCCTCCCTGAAGAAGATTTCGTCGGGTTCTCTTTTGATTTCGTCGGGTGCGCGGCCAGTGCTCCCGATGGGAGTAGTCCCCGAGGCTATGGTCGGGTGCGCGCATCCGGACATAGGCTCAAGAACTTGTATACTTTGAAATTTGCTTTCTCCTGCACAAATAAACAAACTTTTTGCTTGACTTTTTTTTTTTTTTTGCATGCGGTGTCAGATGCTCATATTCAATTATATGTAAAGTGAATATATGCCGCGCAGCCCCCGAGTGTCGGGTGCGAAAGTAAACGATAATCAACTTTTTGCAAAATAAAAGAACACTTAGCTTTCTGGACACGACGAAGTCGATGCATGATGAAGTCTTCGAGTGTAGATAAGAAATCTAGCCAAAGTAGAAACCACCAAATAACAAAAGTAGATGCCGCCATATTATTGATGAAAAAATAGCCAAGCCCCCAAGCACTGCTGTGGTGATGTCATGATTGTTGCTTAGATGCCGTGCCACAGTTGTTACTTGAGGCGAAGTCATGATCGAGCCCCCGAGTGTTTAGCCATGATGTCGAAAGAAGTTGACGGAGTTGCGACGTCATATAAGGTGACGCCATTTAAGATGAAGCCATAGACAATAATATATGAAGATGAACCCCAGATCAAGTATTTTAGATGAATCCATATTGAAGATTACGCCATTAAATATAGAGTATATATTGAAGATAAATCCATCGATATCATAGAGGATGAATCCATTGACCCGAAGAATCCAGTAATAACCATAGAAGATGAATCCGCTGATATCATAAAAGATGAATCCATTGATCCGAAGAAAATAGTTCTAGTAATAACCATAGAAGATGATTCCATTGACCCGAAAACGCATCGGGTAATATTGTATAAGAGTGAACCAATAATAGCCCAAAGAAAACCGATCCAGTAATCCGAAGAAAATAAATCCACTGAACCGAAGAAGATAAAGCCACTAAGTCGAAGAAATAATTCCACCGAGCCGAAGGAAATAATTTCACTGAGCCGGAGAAGATATATCCAGAGCCGAAGAAAAGAAATTCACCAAGTAACCGAGTATATTTGTGGTAACGAAGTAATTGCGCAGCGCCAAGTGTCGGGTGTATTTGTTGTAATATTGTAACGGCACAGCCCTGAGTATTCGGGTGTGGCGAAAGTAAATGATAATTGACTCTCGAAAGAGGAACACTTAGCTCAGCTGCGACGAGGCAGATGTGGAGGCAGGTCGCATGGTAGACGCACTCGAAGTAGTTGCATGGCCCAGAAGATGGGTGATGTAGCCGCGAGACGCCCGCGACTGATGAGCACCCGAACATATCTAATCCGTAACAGGTGAGCCCAACAGCACGTGGCGGGTGTGCGACAGCGGGCGCGGTTGACCGAACAGAGTAATCGAAGTTTTGCTTCAATCTGCAGGTATATTACGGCGCAAAAAATCTACGCGCAAATAATAGTACGAGCCAAAAAATATTTGGCGAAATAAAATTTTGCGAGTAATGATTAATTAGAAGTATAGCACCTGGTATTTTTATCCGAATGGTCGTCGCCGATGAACTCGATGAGTGGTGAAGTAGTCGAAGATTTATTCCGATGATATGAAAAACGCCGATTTCCTGTTTCGTCTTGAAATCCATGTAACCCAATGACTTGTTGGTGATGGTATGTACCTATCGTGAAATAGCTGGCATATTGATCCGATCTCTTCCCATCTTTCTTTATTCCTTCCTTTACGTGATCATCCTTTGCACTCCATAAGAAGAAATTTTTTTTTTGCTCCCAGCTGGCCCCAAACGGGTGTGTAGATGCAATACAACATGATAGATTCTTTTTCTTTTGCCCAGTCACGCACGAAGCATCACGCACGTGAATATGCCGGCCGCACAATAGTTTGGTTGAGGCGGTGTCTATCAATCGCCGTAAAGAAACTTCTCGGATGCGCTGAAGTAGATGAATCACTAGATGAGATCTGGCCGCTGATGTTGATAATGGATCCCGCCCGAATAACAAAATCCAGTCGCCGCGATTCCCACGGACGGCGCCAATTGACGAGGGAACATCTCGGCAATGCCTACGTATTGTAGACTTGGGTTTCGGGAGAGAGCGACGATGGAGATTCCGGGAGCGAGATTAGGCACACGCAGTTCCCGTCCTCGGTGGAGGATCCCTACGTGCTGCTAGCAATCCACTATATGATCATAAGTATATTTACAAGGTGCCGGCGTAGGCGGAGCTATGTTGTCTATCTATTGTCCTCCTTATTTCGGGTGCCCTGGCTAGCTTTATATATGCAACCAGCCTAGGGTTTTACAAGAGTCCTAGTCGACTACTTCTTTGGGTTGCCTTGTTGGGCCTTCTCCATATTGGGCCGAGCCGATCCAGGTATACTAATAATGGGTACCCGAAGGGTATACCCATGTCACCGGTAGTACGAATAGTCTAAAAAAATAATAAATAATATAAATAGGTTCTTGGATGACCTAACGACGACTACAAACACTAGCACAAGCTGAAATCCCGTCGCTATCCTCGCCCCTCCATCACTGGAGCTGGACAAAACTTGTTGTAGTCGTAGTTCAACTTGTTTTAGTAGACATGCGGAAAGTCGTCATAGTAAGACCTGAAAGTGCATGGAGCCCCCATGTGTGGTTTTGGTAATTAATGACAATCTCAATGGACTAATGTTTGCATTGAGTTATATGTGTAGGAGTTGTCCATAGGCAATGCTCGAACCATATGTTGGCTTCAAGGTTGCAATAAGAAGAAAATGAATAAGATTAAGTTTCAAGTATGTCATGAAGATGAAGATGAAGTGAGCCCTCAAGTTTAACTTCAAGACATCAACATGATGAAGAATGAAGAAATGAAGCGCAAGTTCAAGATGAGCCAACTCGAAGAGATCTTATGCTTGAATCTTGTCATCCACATTGTGATCATGGATATGTGAAGATGCACTGAAGAAGAAGCTCTCCCATAGTGGAGTATGGGGAGCAATTTGCATGACTTCATCAAGCAAGCATAGTCAAGAAGGGCGTTCCATCTTGTTGCGGTCAAGACCGTCATCATCGAGCTCAAGTGAAATGCGCAATATTCTTGATAGGTTTCTTTCTCACCGGTCTCATGGTGTAGTTGGAGACCGGTTTATAGTTTAGTTGCCGTACTATCAAGAGGGCTCTCGAGTGAGTAACTCGATCGTATCCTTCGGAGAGCTCAAACCTTTGCATCATTGCATCATCTTTCTTGATTGTTATTTGAATCTTATCCATGTGATGTTTTAGATCTTGTGCTTTCTCATGACAAGCTCTAGTTCATCGAGAATGGATTTTGCACGGACAACTTGTTGCATTTTCGATGTTGGAGATGTTACCGGTATGTCTTTTTTAGATAGGTAAAACCTTTCATCATTTATTTCTATCCTCCCTTGTTGTACTATGATGGTTCCCTGCATGAATTTGTAGAGCATGTTCCTTGCTTCAAAACGAGCCCAAGATTATCAAAATCGGAGTCCGAAAGCTAAAGTTATGCCCATTTCAGTTTGATGTTTCTGCTAGTTTTTTGGGGGAGGCAGATAATCCGGCCCGGATACAAAATATCCGGCCCGAGTTAAGTAACCCCGGACGCTCTGGCTTTAGCCGTTTTTCGAAGCCAGGGGGTGGATAATCTGGCCCGGGAGGTCCCAAACGGTCATATTCTATTGGGAGGGGGTATATAAGACCTACCTCTTCCTCCATTTGCTCTCCACCATTGTTGACTTTGAGAGCTTGCCATATATATCTCTCTACTCCTCCTATGCTTCTTGAATCTTTTTGAGGGAAAAGGAAGAGGAGATCTAGATCTACATTTCTACCAATCAAATTCCTCTCTTTGTGAGTGGAATCCTCTAGATCTTGATCTTAGAGTTCTTTGTGAATTTTCTTTGTTCTTCCTCTCTTCTTCCCCCACAAGTTTTTGTAGCTTTGGTGGAATTTGAGAGTGAAGGATTTACCATTGGATTTGGTGCATCGATTTGAGTTCTCCACAGTGATTTGTGGAAGTGAAAGCAAGAAAGTTGTTACTCTTGGGTTCTTGGAACCCTAGACTGATTTGAGGCCTTTGTGGCGATTTCTTGGGAGCCTCCAATTCAGTTATGGATGCGTGCTCAAAGCTTTGTGTAAGGCCCGGTTTCCGCCTCGAAGGAAATCCCTTAGTAGAACCGTGACCTAGGCCTTTGTGGCGAGGGTCACATGAGAATAAGGTGAGGCGCCTTCGTGGCGCTCGGTGTGTGTTGTGACTACCGCATCTTGGGGTGAGGCCTTTGTGGTGTTACTGTGCATCGAGCAACCACACCTCAAGGTGAGGCCATTTGTGACGTTCACGAGCACTAAGCCACCGCACATCTCCAACGGAGATTAGCACTCGCAAGAGTGTTAACTTCGGGATAAATCATCGTCTCCCGCGTGCCTCGGTTATCTCTATACCTGAGCTCTTTACTTATGCACTTTAGTTTGTGATAGCCATCGTGCTTGAAGTCATATATCTTGCTATCACATAGTTGCTTATATTTCTTAGCATAAGTTGTTGGTCCACATAGATGAACCATAGTATATATGCTTTGGGCTTGACAAAGTAAACACTAGTTTTATTCCGCATTTGTTAAGCCCATCTCATAAATGTTTTAAACCGCCTATTTACGCCCCCTCTAGGCGACATCTGTGTCCTTTCAAGACCCCAAAAGACTGCACACCAGAACAAGAAACATCGTCAATGATGAGAATCGTAGATCCGAAGAAACCAACATGAAACCACACCAATGAACACGAAAACCAACCAGGATCCCAGGAGATTGGGCACATGAGTCCACACCCCTTTCGCCAGCGCTAGACACACCACCGAAGTGAGGATAATGCGGTGAGCACCTTATTCTAACTATAGGGTGTAGCCACATCCTCATCATCCCGAAATAGACACCCAAAATCAACCTAAAAAAAAGAACCGAATCTCCTAGCACCAAAGTTCACCGTATCACAATGGGCCATGGTCCGTGACACCTCAAGGCCCCAAGGTCACCCAAGACGCAGCAAACGGAAGGGGCGGTTGGGATATATAGTGAAAGTTCCACGTTTAATGTATGTGGAAATTGCAAGTGGGTTTTATAACAGGGATTTTAAAATTAGAAGTGAGTTGTAACCAAAAAATGGTTCACACCGTCTAAAATTTTATGATGACGGCACTTAGCTAAAAACTAAATTAGTGACGCCTTAATATTTTTAGGCCCGTGTGGTCTGCTTTCACCGTTGCTAGGATCACTCGCGTGAGCTTTCGTGATCTCCCCGTTTAAGTCCATGGACAACGCAACAAAATTGACCCCTTCACACCTGGCCACTGGACTACTGGAGCAGCAACGACAGCTCAAGCTACAGGGACAGGTGCTCGATCTTAGGAAGGCGCGGGGCAAGTAGCTGGCGCTCGTCCATATATAGCCGGTGCCTCGCCATTAGCTCCAAGCAGCATTCAGCTACCATTTGGTACATAGAAGATAGGGAGAGATTCATAAACAATCTAGCAAGCTGCCTAGCTCTGGGAGGATGTCTCTGGTGGCGAGGCTCTTCGACACGCTGTCCCTGGAAGCGTGGAAGAACCCCTTCAGCAGCATCTTCGGCACGGCGGCGGGCGCCGACGCGTGGCTGGCCAGCGACACCACGGCGTTCGCCGAGACCTACATCGAGACCCGGGAGACGGCGGAGGCGTACGTGTTCAGCGCGCGGCTGCCCGCCGGGGTGAGCAAGGAGGAGGTGCGGGTGGACGTCGAGGAGGAGGGCCACGTGCTCGTCATCGCCGGCCAGCGCAGCGTGCGGCGGGAGGCCAGGAGGGACGAGGCCCGGCACGTCATCGAGCGCAGCTGCGCGTCGTTCCTCGGCAGGTTCTGCCTGCCCGAGGACGCCGTCGTGGGGCAGGTCCGGGCCGCCATGGACGACGGCGGGCAGCTCGTCGTCACCGTGCCCAGGATCGGAGCCGCCGTGCTGGCGCTGCCCGACCCGGCCTTGGCCATCGAGGTCGAGGCCAGCCCGTGCTGATGCCATCATGCCGGTGCCGGCGCTGGTGCGTACACGGAGTAAGTTGCTCGTGTGATCTGCTTGCTTGACCGGTTCTGTGGCTTCACCAGAAATCAAGGTGCTTGCTTGATGTACGTAGTTCGTTCCATACATCCATCCATCCGTGATCCGTCCGTCTGTGGTTCAGTGTGAGTGAGCGACAGGCAAGCCTGTAAAAGCAATGCGCATGCAAATGGTTTGTGTTATTGCTACTCCCTCCATTTCGTAATTCTTGTCAAGATTGTACTAGTTTAAATTTGAGCTAAAATCGTGACAAGAATCCGGGAGTACTTGTGTGTTCACGGGCAAGTTAGTGAAGAACAAGCTGAAATCGAACTGTTATCTCAGTGATATTGTAATATTCGGCAAGGTTGTAAAACTCTTCATCGATATTTTGGGCCTTCCTGACACAGAAAAAGATATTTCGACCATGAAAAGGCTTCGATGGATCAGGCATCTCGTGCAAATTAAATAGAGACCTAACTAGTTGGTCGGCAGGTTGCATCTCGTGCAGAAAGAGGCGGGCACAGACGCACAGTTTCCTTGCGAGTTTGCGATCTTTTTCAGGCGGTGTGGACCATTGCGCCAACGTCCCCGTACGTACAAGTATGGCCGGTCCGGTCGGCAGGTCGACGGCGAAGATATTTGTGTTTTGCAGGTATAATCCTTCGTCTCACCTAGGAAAAACTATTTCAAAATTTAGCCCTGAACTGGGCGCCAACCAGAACAACACGGAAGTTGGGCAGCTCAAACCTTTCCCATGATCAAGTCTCGCACGTGCAACACCTCCGCTACATTCCCAGGTACAAGATCAGAAAAACTGCGCTGAAAAAGGATCAAGCACACCGTCAAAGCTAGAATATGTGTCGCTGAAGTTTTGGCAGCGCTTCTGCGATCACCGGCTAGATTGGATCTAGTCGGTGGTACAGATCCAACAAAGCTTCTCTGTAGGAGAAGAAGGGGCCGCCGGTACAAGACATTATACTAGAGACATTTCCCACTTTGACACTTAAAAAATCACATAGAGACACTTTGAATATTGTTGTGGTATTTTTTGGGACACTTCAGAAATAGTCTCAAATGTAGGGGCATTAGTTGAGACATTTCGGTAAGGATTACAATTCTCATTCTAGAGTCAACTTATGAGACACTCCAAATTCTTCCCAAATAAGTTATCAAGAGGCAATCCGTGAGAAATTTCATAGTATGTCTTTACTTTTTTATCTAGAGGCAATCGGTGAGAATTTGTTCTTTGCTTGGGTCATGGTGTGCAATACTAATTGGAAATTTGTTCCAAGTATTAACATATACTTGTGAAAGGGTGAGATGGTTAATGGAATAAGTCTTAATCATTAAGGTCATGAGTTCGAGGATTGATTTTCACGTGGTTTCTTCACATTTATTTACTCTCGAGACACAATATAATACCTCTTTTATATCTTCTAAAATGTAAAGACATTATTACTATTGTTCTTAGCATGTAGTGACAGTTTTGAGACAATATGGAAAGTGCCTCTATAACTACGTAAGAACAGCTTAATTGTCTTTGTTGACCAAAATAGTGTCTCTACATGCCAATTTTGTTGTAGTGCGCGATAACGACGATCTACCGGTGACGACAACACAAGGAGGAAGACTATGGCTTAGGCTGGTGGAGCTCGGCTAGGGTTGGCTTTGAGCCTTCCCTGCCCCCAACTTTATATAGGGGGCCGAACGACACAGCCACCCTCCCCCACCCCCAAACCAACTCAAGGGGGTAGATGGAATCTGTTTCGACTCCTTTCCCCCAAATCAACCCAGGTGGGAATTGTAGTCCCATTCAAACTCAACCCACCCTCATGCAGCCATCCCTTGGAGGGCCCATGGAGACCGAACTATTCCTTGAATCTTCCAGACCTTTCGGGATCTTCCGGGTTGTTCTATACCTTTTTGACAACTTTTATAATTGCCCTAAGCCATTCCAAAAATTCTAAATTACTTTACGAACACCTTCGAAACATTACGAGACTTTGCGAACAACCTTAAGAAGCACTTCTTACTTAATCTTCATTCGCCCTTACATTCTTATCGCAAAACCTTAAGTGTGTGATCCTATGGGTTTAGATATAAGTGAACATGTCCAGTACACTTTACACGACAATCATTAAAATCGATCAGTTGCTAACCAACAATCATTAATGTCGATCAGTTGCTAACCATATTAATCCCGACGAATAACACAAAGATCTTTATCATGTGAACCTTCCGTTTTAATATTCGATTCACATCATATCTTTTCTTGATACGTACTTTACATAACCCGATACTTTACAAGAATACTAGGATGACATGCATATCCTCCATCTGCTAGGTGGAACTTTTCTTCTAGGATTTTGAGCCCATCAGGTCGAGCCAAGCTGTCTGCAAGAATGTTTGCATCATAAGGTGATCATTTCCATCCAGCTAAAACATATGGGAACTTCATATCGAAATCAACAACGACAACCATTTTTTTGGGCGTGAACCTGCTAGGCTTTCTGGACGTGTACGGGAAGACAAAAGATACACCAGAAGCACGGGAGGACCAGCAACGTAGGAAAGACCCCAAAAAATTGCATGAGACAGATAAAAGACGTCATTACTCCAGCTACCCTCTTACAAAAGCAGAGAAGGAAATACTTGTGAGGGGCTTTCTACCTCATCATTGACTATGTAGTAATAACAAAAGCAGCATGCATGCGGCTGAGCTCACTCACAACGAACCGCAACGGATGGATGAACTACTTTGCACTTAGAGAAGCGCCTTAATTTCTGGTGAAGCCAGAACCAGTCAAGAAGATGACACGATCAAGTTACTTCGTGTGTGCACCTGCGCCGGTGTCGGCATGTCGCCATCAGCACGGGCTGGGCTCGACCTCGATGGCCAAGGCCGGCTCGGGCAGAGCCACGACGGCGGCTCCGATTCTGGGCACGGTAACGACGAGCTCCCCGCCGTCATCCATGGCGGCACGGACTTGTCCCACGGCGGCGTCCTCCGGGAGGCAGAACCTGCCGAAGAAGGAGGAGCAGCTGCGCTCGATCACGTGCCTGGCCTGGTCGCTCCTGACCTCCCTCCTCACGGTGCGCTGGCCGGCGATGACGAGCACGTGCCCCTCCTCCTCCACGTCCACCCGCACCTCCTCCTTCCTCACCCCTGCGGGGAGCCGAGCGCTGAACACGTACGCCTCCGCCGTCTCCCGGGTCTCGATGTACGTCTCCGCGAACGTCGTCGTGTCGCTCGCCAGCCACGCGTCGGCGCCGTCCGCCGTGCCGAAGATGCTGCTGAAGGGGTTCTTCCACGCGTCCAGGGACAGCGTGTCGAAGAGCCTTGCCACCAGAGACATGCTCGAGAGAGCTAGCTAGCTAGATTGCTTATGTATCTCTCCCTATCTATATATATAGTTGGAGTTAACAATGGCTCGTTTCTTTCTCTGAATGCTGCTTGGAGGTAATGGCGAGGAAGCGGCTATATATGGACGAGCACTGGGCACCAGGTAGTACTCTAGCTAGACACCAGCTACTTGCCTTGCACCTTCCCGAGAGAATAACACCTGTCTCTGTAGCATGAATTGTCGTTGCTGCGCCCCAGTCTCAATTTTGTTGCGTTTCCCATGGACTTAAATGGGGAGATCACGAATAATCCCAGCAACGGCGAAAGCATACCAGACGGGCGTAAAGAATTCACAGAAAAAAGATCGATCAGCTCAGTTAAACACAGCAGTACTAACGTTACTTCAGTGTTAAGTGTTAACCTGCACGTTTTGCTTCAGTGTTTGAACGGCAGCTTGGACCATGCCGACGGCGACGTCGCCTAGATTTGTTCGCATATCCTCGTCACCTCGCCAGAAAATCGAGCTTTGCAACTGACCTAAAGAGCTGCGGGCAGTTCGTAGGCATGACTCGTGACACGTCGTGGTTGTGTCCATCAAGTCTCTTGGGGTGTACCTGGAGAAATGCTGTGTGGTCGACGTCGTCGAGTTAAGGGCTTGATGTACAATCCGTTCACACTTTTCCTCACTCGATCGACATGTTATACCTGCGCTAGCCTATGCAGCAATCTCGACGTTGAGGTAACAATGCCTCAATAGTTCCGTGTTTTGTTGTAATCGACTTGTTACGACGGAAGATTCTGCAAGGATTGTAGACGCAAGTGATCGATGCTAATGTTACAAACAAAGTGGACCACGGCAAATCCTGGACGTACGAAATTATTCCTACGGAGTACGCACGGACATACCTTGCGGAGGGACGTGGAATGAATTGGTTGGTGTAAATCTTGCCCCTCCCGTGATTCTAGGGGTTGTAACCCCCTGATTACATTCCACGTCAGTCCGTAACACCGATTCCATAAAATATATTCCATAAATGTAGCATTACTCAGTGGACCATGTGTTGCCCCCTTCCTAGTTACTCGGGTGGTGAACCCTAGCCACCGCCATGCCCCTCCAACCTCATTCGATTCTCCCTCTCCATTCGAGCGGCAGAGCCACGTCATGGGGCTGCAGCGCTAGAGGCGAGGCGGTGGCGGCTGGGTCAGCCGCTCAGGTGGTGCAGTAGTTGGGCTTGGGGGCTGCCTGCTGAAGCCGGCCACACGAGCACGATACACTCGCAGATGCCGGCGAGGAAGCTTCAAGGTCTAGACTGAATAAGGTGGCTGCCCTAGTGTGCTCTTCTTGCACGAAGCTGCCGATCTGCTTGCTGTCGGACCTCCTTGATCTGTCCGTGGACGAGTTTCGGACATCTCAAGCTAAAGGTTTACATGGACTGGCGCTTGGTGCCCCCTGATCTTTGGATCGAATTTGGGTTTCATCGTGCGCGCCCATATCATTAGCTCATGCGACTTCTAGAGGGCGTGCCGCAAACCTTTGCTTTTGATCAACATTGTGAAAAATGTCTATGTCTACATTTACATGGTGTTACAGAGGTGTAGTATATCATAATGGTTGTGATTAGAGAGCTAGAAGATGCATGTGGCTCATGCTGAGTTTGAGACAGCCAAGTAACGGTGGTGGGTGGTCTTGGATGACATGAAGAGAGCCTAGTATTTGGTGACATTCATTAGCGGCATGGGAAAGTGCGAGCCACAGACTTATTTTATATCGTGATCTTCCAGTATCGAGTCTTTTTTACATAATGAAATCCTAAAATAGATCTTCATTGGTTGTATCTGGCAATAGTCTTGTTGAAGGCATTATTTTAGATTTTTGAATTTTCTCAAGGATTAAAATTTAAGATTTGTTTATCGGACGACAATAGTGTTTGTACACTATTCTCTTATTCAAGACTTTAGTAGTCCAGATTGAAAGAACATCTCTCACATTATGTTTTGTGTGTTTGATGTCAATATATATGATACACTAATGTTTGTTTAAGTGGTGCAGAGATTACATAGATACTTATTCATGTGTGTTGGATTTGATTGACTGTCAAAAGAAATCAGAAAAGTTGGCCAGGCCGGATAATCCGGGCCGGATATTGTTGAAATATCCGGCCCCCTGGTTTTGGCTAAGTCTTCGAGGAAATGTGGCTCTGTATGGGGGCCGGACATTTGCCCGGATAATGTCCCGTACCAGGGCCGGATTATCCGGGCCGGATATTTTGGAAATATCCGGCCCCCCCGTTTTTCGCTAAGGACTGGAAGAAAAGCTTCTCTGGCATAGGGCCGGACATTTGGCCGGATATTGTCATGGTTTTGTCCCTAAGGCCGGATTATCCGGGGGGCCGGATTATCCGACCCTTACTTAGGACGGATTATCCGGCCCCCCGGAAGCAGCAACGGCTCATTTTTGAGAGGGGGTATAAATACCCCCCTTCTTCTACCTTGGTTGCTTGCTCAATCATTGCACAAGAATTCTGCCAAGCCACCTCCATTAGAGCCACCTCAAGAAAGTCAAGATTTACAAGATCTCCTTCCTCCCCCAACCAAATCTCTTGATCTTTGGAGATTCGAAGGAGAAGACACCGATCTACATCCTCACCGAAGCGTTCTTCATTTCCCCCTCTCTTGTTTGAGGGATCTCATGCTAGTGTTCCTATTTGGGTTCTCTAGTTGATTTGTGTTGATGTATTGTTGTTGATTGTTGTGTTGTAACAGATTTGGGAGCCTCCAATTTGGTTGTGGATGTGTGCCCCAAGAACCTTGTAAAGGCCCGGTTTCCGCCTCGAGGAAATCCCTTAGTGGATGTGGGCTAGGCCTTCGCGTTGCTCACCGGAGATCTGAGTGAAGCCTTCGTGGCGTTGGTTTGGCTTTCGTAGCAACCACACTCCTCCAAACGTAGACGTACCTTCTTGCAAAGGAAGGGAACTACGGGAATCATCTCTGTGTCATCGCGTGCTCCACTCTCGGTTACCTCTATCCTATTCTCTCTATATTGTTTAGATATATCTTGCTTAGTTGTTAGCCTTGTCATATAGGTAAATTCACTTAGTTGCATATCTAGAGAATTTACCCTTTGTGTCAAGCCTAAATTGAAAAAGAACTAAAAATTGGTTAGCACCTATTCACCCCCCTCTAGGTGCGGCATACGATCCTTTCAATTGGTATCAGAGCCTCGGCTCTTATTTCAGGCTTAACCGCCTAAGAGTATGCCGGACGAGGAATCCTCGGAAGGGGCCGCCAAGATGGTCTCCGTGGAAGACTTCAATTCGTTGAAGTCCTCCATGGAAGCCCAAATGGAAAGCATGAAAAAGATGATTGCCGAGCTTTTGGCTCCGGCCCTTCCCAAGGCTCCTAGTGTAGAGGTAAAAGACACGGGTGCGTTAGATAAGGGAGAGGCTTCGGACCTACCCTCATCAACCAAACCCGTGGAAGGTGATAACTTAAACACTATCAAATCTCCCATTGCATCTCCTAGGGGAACCGATGGGAGTGAGAGCTACAATCGAGTACCTCCACCTTTCCAATCACCCGATATACCGGTTCCCCATCCTCATTTGAACATTCGGGGCGACCCACCTAAGTTTTCTATTGAAAATTTTGATACTTGGCAATTTGAGTTCCGCTCTCATGTTTGTAGTGCCTCAAATGAATTATGGAGAATCATCATGGTGGGCTTCAAGCCATACAACCCCGACAATTTGACTAGAAGAGAAGCGGTTGATAGTCAACTCAACAACACCGCCTTGCACATGATTCAATCAAGTGTGGGGACAAAGGAATTGCATCGTGTCCGAAACTACACCACCGCCAAGGAAGCTTGGGATGGTTTGACCGCTAGTTGCATTGGAAGTGAGAGCACAAGGAGGAACAAGTATAATGCCCTCAAGAATAAAGCCGAAGGGTTCTTGAGGCTACCGGATGAAGATCATGAAGATATGTATGGAAGACTTCTCACCGTTGCCGATGCCTTCCGGCTTATTGGTGCCACCCACATAAATGACTCTTGGATCAAGGAGAAGTACATTGAATGCATGATGCCATTTGTACCCATTGATGTCAAGACTCTTGTGGGGAGGGAATGCTATTCCTCTCTCACCTCTCAACAAGTCGTGCACGAGATGCAAGCTCTCAAGGTGCTTGAGGAAGCCTCTCATGATTCTCGCAATCGTGCTCTTGGGATGGCAAAAGGTTCCAACCTTGCCTTGGTGGTCAACTCCGTCGATGAAGTGATTCCTCAAGAATCTTATAGGACATCTTGGAGCATGACCTATCCGGAAGATTTGCAATGCCACTACCATGACCACATGGCCTTCCATGCAAAGTCATTTTGGATTGATCCCTCCAAGGCCAAGGAAGACAACATCAAGAGGAACAACAAAAGTGGGTTCACTAGCTTTGGTCCAAAGACAAGATCATGCTACAATTGTGATGACAAGCGCCACTTCATTGCCGAATGCCCCTATGAGAATAGAGAGCTTCATAATGGGAGGCTCATTCCCAAGGACAAGAGCAAAGACTCAAAGGGCAAATATTCAAAGCCCCTCAACAAGAAGTTCTACAACAACACGACCAAGAAGGGCAAGAGGCCCTCAAGAGTTGTGCTAGTAACAAGGGAAGAATATTCTACCGATGAAGTTGAAAGTTCTAGTGGTGATGAAGATGAAGAAAGCTCAAAGGAATTAGCCGCCATCGTCACCACCAACACACCCTCTTCATCTCTCTTTGAATCTCCCAATGAGAACCCTCATATCAAGAATGCACATTGCTTCATGGCAAGGTCCTCCTTGGACACACCTATTGTGCTATCAACTCAAGAAGAGTATACCTCCGGAGATGATGATGTTGATGATGAAGAAGATGCAACCTCTAATGGATTGGTCGCTCTTGCCTCCCTCTCCACTAACTCTTCATCACCAAGTGAATCCCCCAATGAGGTCATTCATGTGGAGGAAGAAAGTTGCCTTATGGCTAAATCCTCCGAGGTATCATCCCCTAACCCCTCTATGCCTAACTTATCTAGTGATCTAGGGGTTGATGATGCTAGTCTAAAAGTGAAACAAGAAATGCTAGAGTTTGATGATTTCATTCTTAACCTACAAGGTAACACTAAGAAGCATGTTTCTAGCCTCATGGTTCGTATAGCTCAACAAAGTGATATGCTTGAGAAAAAGGGTCAAATAGAGAGAGAAGACTCTCTTGAAATCCATGCTCTTAAAAATGCTCTTGAGGAAAGTCAAGAAACTATAGCCTCTCTTGAGGAGAGGCTAGAAACTCTTGAAGAGCCTCAAGATAAAATTAACAAGCTCACAAAAGCTAGAGATCTTGCTAGGGCTAAGTCTAAAGTGCTTAAAAAGGAAAAGGCCCAATTTGAGGTTGATCATGAGAAACTTGTGAAAGATCTAGATGAACTAGACAAAGCTCACAAAGCTTTGAAGAGTGAATACACTCTCTTATCCAAGTCTTATGAGCAACTTCAAATTAGGCTTGCCTCATATGATGTGCCTAGCTCCTCTACTCCTTCATGTGATCATGCAAATGTTATTGAGGAAAATGCTAGGTTGAAAGATGAACTTGCTAGGACCTCCTCTCCTCAAAGTAAACTTTCCTTGGATGATCTTTTGAGTAAGCAAAGGTCAAACAATGGGAAGGAGGGACTTGGTTTTAATTCCAAGGCTAAAAAGACAAACAAGAAAAAGACCAAGCCCGCACATGAGAAAGTTAATGGTGAACCCCGAAAGGGCAACACCATTAATGATGATGGTGCGGGAATAGATAATCCTCACTATGTTCTCTTTAAAGATTATTATGGTGATGTTTATGCTAAGTATGTTGGTCCATATGATGGTTATGTTGCTTGGTCTATTTGGGTCCCAAAGACCCTTGTTGCTAACAAAAGAGGACCCATTGAAAAATGGGTACCTAAATCCAAGAATTGATCTCATGTAGGACTATGCCGCCGGAGGTTCAAAATGGGTACTTGATAGTGGATGTACAAGTCATATGACCGGCGGCAAGAACCTCGTCAAGGAGTTGAGGCCTAACATAAATGATATCACCGTCTCCTTTGGCGATAATTCTACATCCGAGGTATTGGGTTTTGGCAAGGTTGTGGTTGCACACAACATTACTCTTGTGGATGTCATGCTTGTCAAAACCCTTGGTTACAATTTGCTTTCCATTTCCGCCCTTGGCAAGATGGGTTTCGCCGTCTTTATTGATAATGATATTGTGGTCCTCTTGTGGAGCAAGACTCTAAAAGTCGCATTCGTTGGGTATCGCGAACACAACTTGTATGTGGTGGACTTTTCGGGGACCACCACGTCGAGTGCGATGTGCCTATTGGGAAAGGCGGACGTGGGTTGGTTGTGGCATCGCCGCCTAGCCCATGTCAACATGAAAACTTTGCAAAGTCTTCACAAGGGGAACCATATTGTGGGACTAATGGAAAATGTGTCTTTTGCCAAAGATCGTGTTTGTAGGGCTTGTGTTGAAGGCAAAATGCATGACTCTTCGCATCCAAGCAAGACCATCATCTCTTCCAAGAGGATCTTGGAGCTCCTTCATGTGGATCTCTTTGGTCCCGTTACTCATGCAAGTCTTGGTGCGAAGAAACATTGCTTGGTGATTGTCGATGACTACTCAAGATACACTTGGGTCTACTTTCTCAAGACGAAAGATGAGACTCAACAAATATTCATTGACTTTGCTACCGAGGTGCAACGCCAACACAACCTCCTCATTATGGCAATAAGAAGTGACAATGGCTCCGAGTTCAAGAACTACACACTCAATAATTTTCTTAGTGATGAGGGGATTCGTCATCAATATTCCGCTGCTTACACCCCTCAACAAAATGGTGTTGCGGAGAGGAAGAACCGGACTCTTATGGATATGGCAAGGTCTATGATGGCGGAGTATAAATCCCGCTATAACTTTTGGGCCGATCTCCACCGCTTGTCACTCCTCCAACCGGCTCTATCTCCGCAAGGGCTTGAACAAGACTCCATATGAAATACTCACCGGGAACAAGCCAAATATCTCATACTTCAAGGTGTTCGGGTGTAAGTGTTTCTACAAAATCAAAGGAGTTCGTTTGTCTAAATTTGCTCCTAAAGCTTTGGAGGGTATATTTGTTGGTTACGGTGCCGAATCTCACACTTATAGAATCTTTGATGTATCCTCCGGGATTATCATTGAATCTTGTAGTGTGAAGTTCGAAGAAAATGATGGCTCCCAAGTGGGGCAAGTTGATGTTTGTGCAGGTGATGAAATACCTCAAGATGCCATAGTAAGAATGGGTGTGGGATTTTTCCGCCCCATTGAGGGACACGGTGTGGCGTCTCGGGAAGGACTATGCTCTACCACGGTGGAGCCCTCATCTTCTCAACATCAACAAACCCCATCAAGTGAAGCAAATGATGCACCAACCCAAGAACAAGAACAAAACTCTCCCCCTTGTGTGCAAGATCAAGGACAAGATCAAGGACAAGATCAACCACGGATTCATGATGGATCCGATGAATATCCTTTCAACATTCTACTCTCACCGGATAATGTCCAAGATCAAGCACATGAGGATGAGCAACCTCAAGTAATTGAGGAAGCTCAAGTTGAAGGTCAAGACGGGGACCCAAATGATCAAGTTGATCAAGTGACACCTCCAAGGCCAAGAAGAACCAAGGAGGAGATGGAGGCCCGTCGTTTAGCAAGAAGAGAAAGGACCCTTGAAATTCGTGGACACACTCATGATAAGGTCCTCGGTGATGTTCGAGCAAAAGTCTCCACAAGAAGGCAATTGGCTAACTTTAGCAATCATCATGCCTATATCTCCGTAGTGGAACCCAAGAAAGTGTTTGAAGCCCTTGAAGATTCGGATTGGGTGGAAGCTATGCATGAGGAACTCAACAACTTCAAGCGCAACAAAGTGTGGACCTTAGTAGAGAAGCCAAAGGAGTGCCACAATGTTATAGGCACTAAATGGATATTCAAGAACAAGCAAGATGAGTTTGAAAATATTGTGAGGAACAAGGCAAGATTGGTGGCTCAAGGTTTCTCTCAAGTTGAAGGGATTGACTTTGGAGAGACCTATGCTCCCGTGGCTCATCTTGAGTCCATCCGTATCCTTCTTGCTTATGCATCGCATCATAACTTTAAGCTACAACAAATGGATGTGAAAAGTGCTTTTCTTAATGGTCCTTTGCATGAAGAGGTGTATGTTAAGCAACCCCCGGGGTTCGAGGATCTCAACTTTCCTAACCATGTCTACAAGCTTGATAAAGCACTTTATGGTCTCAAACAAGCTCCTAGAGCTTGGTATGAGCAAGGAATTGTTGGTAGACCGTGGGTTTGATGTTGGGCTAATCGACCCCACTCTTTTTACTAAGAAGGTCAATGGGGAGCTTTTCGTTTGCCAATTATATGTTGATGATATTATATTTGGCTCTACTAACAAAGCTTTCAATGATGAATTCTCAAAGCTTATGACCGATAGGTTTGAGATGTCTATGATGGGAGAGATGAAGTTCTTCCTTGGTTTTGAGATCAAGCAATTGAGAGAAGGAACCTTCATCAATCAAGCAAAATATCTCCAAGACATGCTCAAGAGGTTCAAGATGACCGAGATGAAGGGTGTTGCCACTCCTATGGTTACCAAATGTCATCTTGCACTTGATCCCAATGGTAAAGAGGTGGAACAAAAGGTATATCGCTCCATGATTGGATCCTTGCTTTACCTTTGTGCATCTAGACCGGACATAGTGTTGAGTGTTGGTGTGTGTGCAAGGTATCAAGCTTCTCCTAAGGAGAGCCACATGATAGCTCTCAAGAGAATCTTTCGATATTTGGTTGATACCCCAAGATATGGTATTTGGTACCCCAAAGGCTCAAGTTTTATTCTCAATGGGTACACCGATGCGGATTGGGCGGGTGACAAGGATGATAGGAAATCAACTTCCGGGGCTTGCCAATTCCTTGGTAGGTCCTTGGTGTGTTGGTCTTCTAAGAAGCAAAATTGCATATCTCTCTCCACCGCCGAAGCCGAATATGTTGCCGCCGCAAGTGGATGCACTCAATTGTTATGGATGAGGCAAACTTTAAAGGAATACGGTGTCATTTGTGACAAAGTGCCTCTATTATGTGACAATGAAAGTGCTATCAAGATTGCCTATAATCCGGTGCAACATTCAAGAACGAAGCATATTGAGATCCGGAATCATTTCATTAGGGATCATGTTGCTCGGGGTGATATTGAGCTTATCTATGTTCCTACCAAAGATCAACTTGCCGATATATTCACGAATCCTCTTGATGAAGCAAGGTTCACTTATTTGAGGAATGAGCTAAATATCATCGATTCAAGGAGTATAGCTTGACCATCTTGCAAACACACCTTCGCTCAAAACTTTATTTGGTTTAGATGTGGGCATGGAAATAGGGGGAGTGCGGTTTAAATTATTGAGCTATCCCTCCCCCATAATGCCAACATTAAAGATTTCATTCTCGTTATATCATATGTTGATATGTGAGCTTAAATGATGAGTATTGGTTTGGACCCAAGATATATCTTCGCGGTGCCATACCATAACACTCATATATGGTGGCCTAGGCCACCACACTCTTCTTCGTGAAGAGTTGGAGTTGTTTGGTTTTTCATTGGATTTTATTGACATCTCCATGTTCTTATGGGAAATCACTCTAGTTTGGCCTTATTTGCTCATATCTTGCAAACTTGAGTGACCATGTACCATTAACAGTTTGTATCTTCTAAAACCTAAGCCTACTCTCTCCTATAAGCCATTTCCATCTTGCTCATTTGTCATGTTTGGTAAAAACTTGGAGTTTGAGGTTTTTCGGTCGGATGATCTAGGGTGCTCCATCTTATTGGTAAATTTGCACCTTATATGTGATGTGATACTTTATTACATCATATATGGGTCTTGCAAATAACCAACGAAAGATGGGCCGGATTCCCGGTGATTCTGGAATTTTCCAGAACCCCGGATAATCCGGCCCCAGGCACCCCGGAATATCCGGCCCGGCCGGATTATCCGGCCTAGGCCTGCCTGAAAGGGTTGAGGTCGAGGCCGCAAGGGGAAAACGGTTCATACCTTTCCCCACGCGCCTCTCTCTCTTTCTCCTCAAGGCCGCCGGATCTCCTCCTCGCCGGAGATGCTCCGTCCGCCCCCTCTCGGAGTTCTTGGGTGGATCGGGTGCATCTCCTCCCTAGCTACCTTCTCCTCCAAGCGGTTTCCACAATGGATGTGGGTATGATTCACAATCTCTAACCCTAGATGTTGTGTTTTATATGTGCTATTTTCTTGGTGGAATTGGTGTCTAGTTGTTCCAAATCATGTGTAGTATACTCCTCTTGCATGCTATGAGGCCGATCTAGTCTTAGACAAGCTTTTGGTTGGAAATCTGCACATCTCGAAGGGCCGGATTATCCGCCCCCGAGCAGGCCGGATTATCCGGCCGGGCCGGATTATCCGCCCCCAGGGGACACCGGATTATCCGGCCTGGAGCTTCATCGCCGCTGCAGTTTTGCTTCAATCTATCATGTCTAGATTTGTACCGACTTATGGCATGTTTCTCGAGTATATTACTATATCTTACATGACTTATGAGTATTACCTTCTCTTTGCTTCCCCGCCTTTGCTTCTCATAGGTGGTGCTTCTCGGGGTGGTCGGAGACGGCAAAGGCATGATCGTTCTAGTGACGAGTTTGCACCCAATGCACCTCGCAAGTCCGTCACTTCAAGGAGGAAGAACAAGGAAGTGAGAGAGAACTACAAGGCCATGGATCCAGTGTCTTATTCCGCTATCCGCTTGAAGAACTGGTATGAAGATGTTCCAAGGGATGAAGAGATAGAGGGCAGGAGATTCTGGTGCATGGAGCAAGTGTACATCTACAAGGACATCTATGAGCCCATGAAGAATCTGAGACCCATGCAAGCTATTGATGTGGACATTCTGGCTGAAAACGATCACTTTGAAGATGCAATCTGGGTAGTTGGAAGAATGGGCTTGAAAGATATCATGAAGATTCAATGTGACTATAGCCCAGAGTTGGTGAAGCAATTCTTTGCCACTTTGGCAATCAAGACTGATGAGGAACGCACTATGGAATGGATGTCTGGCTCCACTCACTGCAGTGCCACTCTGCGCCGCTTTGCTGGTATTCTTGGAGTTTCTATTGATGAGGGTCGTCGTCTTCATGGACCACAACAGACAGATAAGAATGCACTTGCGAATCTCTATACCTCAGAGGGAAGGATTGGCTATACTAAGGGGCTGCTCCTCATATACAGTCAGTTGCTCCGGTTCTTTCGGGCAACAATTTGCCCAAGTGGTGGTAACAATGATGCTCTCCGGGGAGTCCTTGTGGACCTTATGCACCTCAGCAATAAGTGTGCTCGTGATGGTAATGAGGTGCGAGACTACACTCTTGATATCATGGACTTTATCTTACATGAGATCCGTGATGCCATGGTCTCCCGGACCACCATACCTTATGCACCCTACATCCAGCTTCTCATCAACAACTCTGTGTCTGTGAGTGAAGATTTGAGTGGTTATCCGTTGGTGAAGCACCATGTCAAGAAGGCCTACAAGCTCAAGCCAGTCTCTTCTGCTGTTCCTGCACCTGACTCTTTCATGGGTGATGCTCGTTCTAGTGGTGTTGCTCCTGCTCGTCATCCCGATGTCCCGGCTATGAGGAAGCAAGTGACCCGGCTTAGTTGGTTTCAGCGTCACATCCTTTGCATGAACATTGAGATCCATAAGGAGAACTATGCAGCTAGCCGTGAGCGTTCTGAGATTAAGCATACTCAGGCGGTTATTCTACACAAGCTCAGTGGTGATCAAGGTCCTCCGCCTCAGCCTCCAGCTCACCAGGGTTACAATAGATGGCACTCTGCACAGGTTCCATGGAGTGATCTTGATGATTGCCTTCAAAGGTCCAACACCTCTCGTCGTTCTCCGGATGCTCCTGACACTGATGAAGAGGAAGAAGAAGAAGAAGAAGAGGCGCAAGAGTCCGATGATGATTATGCCTCCGAGTGATTCCCATGGGACGTGTAGCATCGCGCTTGTCCCCTTTTGGCGTCTCGATGCCAAAGGGGGAGAAGTGTTCTATTAGGATTCTCGGGGATTTGCATGGTTTGGGTACAAGCATATGCGTTTATCATTCTTATGTTGCTTGTGTTCCCGCTTATTTGAACTATTTGGTTTGTTTGTGTGCCGTTCAAAACTATGTGCTATGTGGTGTGAGACATTGTTATGGTTTTCGGATTTCTATTTGTTGAGATCAAGGATATTACATTATGTGTGATGCTATATCTCCGTATTATATATCTACACATGGGTATGACTTCTTACATCCTATCTCAACTTCATATGTGTCAATGTCTTTTGTTAGAGCTCATGTTGGATATCTCTTGTGTTGAGGCACCATACTCCTATGTGTTGTGTATTTGTATTCAAATGCAAATTACTTATATGCACACATGTAGGGGGAGTGCCTCTATGTTTTGCCATCATGCTTGTCTCTATAGTGATTCTCTTGCAAATCCATATATTGTCATCAAACACCAAAAAGGGGGAGATTGAAAGAACATCTCTCACATTATGTTTTGTGTGTTTGATGTCAATATATATGATACACTAATGTTTGTTTAAGTGGTGCAGAGATTACATAGATACTTATTCATGTGTGTTGGATTTGATTGACTGTCAAAAGAAATCAGAAAAGTTGGCCAGGCCGGATAATCCGGGCCGGATATTGTTGAAATATCCGGCCCCCTTTTGGCTAAGTCTTCGAGGAAATGGCTCGTATGGGGTTTGGTGGATAATTCCCAAAATTTCCGCCCCCGGAATTCGGCTAAGGACTAAGAAAGCTTCTCTGCATAGGGCCGGACATTTGGCCGGATATTGTCATGGTTTTGGGCCGGATTATGGGGGGGGGCCCTTACTTAGGGCGGATTATCCGCCCCTGCAGCAACGGCTCATTTTTGAGAGGGGTATAAATACCCCCTTCTTCTACCTTGGTTGCTTGCTCAATCATTGCACAAGAATTCTGCCACCAATTAGAGCCACCTCAAGAAAGTCAAGATTTACAAGATCTCCTTCCTCCCCCAACCAAATCTCTTGATCTTTGGAGATTCGAAGGAGAAGACACCGATCTACATCCTCACCGTTCTTCATTTCCCCCTCTCTTGTTTGAGCGATCTCATGCTAGTGTTCCTATTTGGGTTCTCTAGTTGATTTGTGTTGATGTATTGTTGTTGATTGTTGTGTTGTAACAGATTTGGGAGCCTCCAATTTGGTTGTGGATGTGTGCCCCAAGAACCTTGTAAAGGCCCGGTTTCCGCCTCGAGGAAATCCCTTAGTGGATGTGGGCTAGGCCTTCGTGGCGTTGCTCACCGGAGATCTGAGTGAAGCCTTCGTGGCTGTTGGTTTGGCTTTCGTAGCAACCACACTCCTCCAAACGTAGATGTACATTCTTGCAAAGGAAGGGAACTACGGGAATCATCTCCGTGTCATCGCGTGCTCCACTCTCGGTTACCTCTATCCTATTCTCTCTATATTGCTTAGATATATCTTGCTTAGTTGTTAGCCTTGTCATATAAGTAAATTCACTTAGTTGCATATCTAGAGAATTTACCCTTTGTGTCAAGCCTAAATTGAAAAAGAACTAAAAATTGGTTAGCACCTATTCACCCCCCCCCCCCCTAGGTGCGGCATACGATCCTTTCACAGATGCCATCTTTGGTGCTATTTTGTGTGTTGCTACAAGTGGTTGATCACCATGGCGGGTTTTTGTACTTTTTCTTTAGTTGTGTGCTCATTACTGTCTACAGATGTTTTGTTGGGGCATATGTTAAATGTAATTGCAATCTTACTGATGTTAATATATTGAATATATAAAAATTAATAAGGGTCTTGGGAATTGGGATAAACATTTCTTTACTGCAGAGATGTACTCCCTCTTTTCACAATTACATCACATTCTCGGTTTGCTCAAAGTAGTTTTGTAAACTTTGATTACATATTTACGAAAATATATTAACAATTGAGAAATAAAATCTATTACATTAGAATCGTTGTAAATATAATTTCATATATATGTATCTTGTATTATGTACGTTAATATTTTTTATATTTTCAATTAAACTTTGTAAATCTTAATTTTTTTAAATTTCACCAATCTATTAATAATCATCAACACCAGTACAAAGGTATCCAAAAATAATAAAAGTTACAAATGGATCACTGGATCACCTGGCAACGACTAGAGACACTAGCACAAACCTAAAACGCAAACTAAATAAAACGGAGGGAGTACTTGACGTTTTGTTAATTAGTTTAGTCAAAAGGAAAACGTCTTCTCAATTTCCAAGTAGACGTGCCCGCTGCACTGTTGCTCCAGAGTCCAGATCACTAACCATGCCGTTGAAGAAGAACACAGCCCTCTAACATGACGTATACAAACAGTCAAATATAGTCCAATCCAGACAACTTTTCTACAGGACGCACGTGCATCCTACATCTCCCCGGTAGGTAGCCCGGCAAGTTGAGCCAAAAATGTGGGCAAGATTGTCGGTTCATCCGTGATTCGATTCACTTCCACGTACTAGATTTTACTAGATTTAGATGTGCGCCTTGGCGCACGACCCCGTAAAAGTCTTGTCAATGTATATTTTGTATAATTGCGAGAAAAATAGCTGCCAATATGATAATCCATTTCTTATAAATTTTAAGCATGTGTACAAAGTCTTTTCCCCAAACGGAGAACATGAAGCAAAACTCAAGTTCTTGCGATAATGGTCTGAGCTATGGTATGCTCCAGCCACTATCACTATTTACTTGGTTCTTGATTACCAGTGGTTTCTATATGCTTCTTGATTACCAGTGGTCGAAATAGAAAATCAATACAACAAATAACGGCAATAATATAGATACATAAAAACATGTAATGTGCAATCTGGTACTAATAGTGCTTTAATTGAACCCACAGAATCCATGGAGAATCTCTCGAAACAGAGAGAATTAGAGTAACGTGTATATGTAAGCATACACAAAGAATCCATGGAGAAATTCTCGAAACAGAGAGAAAAGATCCACAATTGAACACACAAGGAGGAGCCAATGATTACCATGAGCACATGAAAAGGAGAACAACATATATATCCACTTGTACCTAAGGTAGTAAACATGATAGTTCAAGACTTTTCAACTCACACAACAGTTGAGAAGCAGCAAATTAAGAAATGTTGAGCTACTGGTAGCTTGCAAGGAACTATAAGTATATAATTTATGACGTTGAATTACTATAATAGATTTAGATGTGCGCCTTGGCGCACGATCCCGTGGCATTCTCACTCATTTATATTTTGTATACTGACAGCACTAATAGGTCACAAAAGCGTACAACACAGACTTGTACTATATATCAAAGTGCACCACTAATAACACAGAGCAAAAGCATAGACTTTTGCCATTAAGGCAAAATTCATACAGATTGAGCACATGCCTATGAAAAGAAGATGAAAAAGAGGATTGTACAAAATACATGCTCACCAAGATCTCAAGATATTTGTAACAACCGATATTTTCAGTCAATAGGTGAAAAACTCACTGTGCAAATTACAATTGACTTACAAACTATTTCGCGCATGAATAACAATCAAAACCGTAGTGAGCATGTAGAGAAGCCAACTCAAGAAAAGATTTTGGTATAAAAATAAGTAGCTATCCTTATGTCATGCTAAAAAAATTATATTGCATATTGTAGGAACTGTTACTTAGGAGTTCTGTTCTTATTCGAAACAGATCTGCACCTTAACTGAATAAATTTTAGAAGCCAAAAGTTGTTAAGCAATGTCATTTACATGGTAGCCGACAGACTATACCACTAACTAATAAACAAAGGGTGCTATAGAGAAATGACTTAGGCTTCCTATAGAGAAATATATGAGTAACACATCATTAAAAATTATCAAATCTCTCGTTAGTATGCAATATACCAATTCATATGTAATAGCTAGGAAGATACCTTGTACAGAAACCAAAAGGATTATTCACATATGTACTAACAGGGAGCATCTCTTATTTTGTAATAGTTGGTCCTGTATTTGAGCAGGCTACGACTCCATTTCCACCGTCTCTGCATTCTCCAGCTCCGCCTTCGTGCAGCACCAGCTCCTTCCTGGCTGCCACAGCTCATCAGGTACTCCAGCCAAACCTTCTCTTCCACCTCCAATACCATCCAATGTCTCAGCAGCTCCTTCATGGTTGCCACGGCTCAGGTGCTCCAGCCAAACCTTCTTCCTCCTCCAATACCATCCAATGTCTTGGAGATAGATTTCCTATGATGGTAAATACGGTTATCAAAATAGTATTCTTCGCTTGGGAAAAAAGATCTGCATGTACCATTTGTTCTAGGTTTACATGTGCCAACTAATGACAAAAGGGCACAGATAAAGGTCATCAAAATCAATATACCTTTTGGAATACGGATAGGAACCATGGCGGCTTCAGCTAATCTTTTTAAATGCAATGTCTTGGACTAATAATTTGAGTATAGTAATATGAACTAACTGTTCACAATAGATGTAGACATGTACATATTGACATCACCTGAATAGTTTCTTTACCAATACCAAGACAAATGTACCCAGAACAGAGAACTAATGGTAGATTTACACACATAAAGCATAAATGAGAAATAATCCTATGTATTTTTTGTTTTTTCATGGAGAACATTTACCAATATAAAACATAAATAAGAATTAATAATAGCTTTGTACTGCTGTATATTTTTGGTCTCAGAGATCAAGCAAAAGGGAAAATATATATCATAAAAAACTCGGTGCGCAGCTACACAGGTAATATAAGGATCTTACTCTCTTATGATAATAAGTACAATGTATATTATCTGAACCTTACTACCATTGCCTGATTTTTTTATGATATTCTGATGAAAAATATCCCATTGGAACACAAGTGTATATCAAATTAGTTGCAATCTCATTTATGCGGAACAGGATTGCAGCCACATCCAGATCAATGTATCTGTATACATGAAGAAAAACTAATAAGCATACTTGTACGCATACACAAGACACATGAAATGGAGAGATAGCATTTCAGTGACCGTGTGGAGTTCGTATTCAAAATCAGATGGTGGGCGGGCTTTGCATTTGTAATCAACAGCTGGAATAGACTTCACATTTCACGATTGGAAATGGACGTACCTTGGGTATCTTCTCCGTAGTTGACAGAGAACGGGCCAGCAAGGTTAAGAAGCCATATCTTCTCTATGCCCCTTCAGTAATCAGGAAGCAACACATAATTGTATCCTGCAGGGGTATTGCCAGAGTAGGAGCTAAGGTATGCAAGCGGCATGATCCATAATGAAGCATTAGATAGACAAAAAACGTGAATAAGTTATGCAAGAAATAATGATGCATAATTAAGAATTATACAGAAAAAAAGCGTGAAGAAGAATTGCAAGAAACAATGATCCATAATTAAGCATCGAAGATTGAAGAAGTTGCGCAAGAAACAGCGTTCCATAATTATGCATCAGATAGACAAAGGTGTGAGAATGTTTTGCAAGAAACAGTGACCTATATTTTTTCAGAGCTACCCATTAACAAAAAAGACGGGTAACTTAACTATGTTCTAAAATTGATGCTCAAGAATATCATGAATAAATCTTGATGTTGTAGCATGCCAAATCAATATATTTTAACATGACTACATGAGAGCCTATTTATTTGCTCAAACTGAATGTGCTTTACATTTTGAGTTGTTATTCTATAGTTTCAAGCACGAAGCGTCCTGACCTCTAAAACCTTCCACAAGTTACCACATGATCAGAGAAAACTCAAATCTGCCACATGATCCAAGCCTGAACAGAATACCATAGGCATATAAAACAACATTTTAGAAAGAGATGGACGGATACTTACTAAATTTTCTACAATATTAGAGAAAACTCAAATATGCACAATGATTCAAGCTTCAACAGAATACCATAAGCATATAAAACAACAAGTTAGAAAAAGACAGACCGGGAGTTACAACAGACAGACAAAATAACCATCCAAGTCAGCGACCTGACAAGGGGCTGAAGAAGATGTCCATTACCTTTAGTTTGGAGCCGATGCCGCCGAAGTGCATCTTGTTGTTGGCATGGACTCCATGTCAAGCAGCTCGCAGATGACAGCAGACACCATGGTCTGTTTTCCTATAGATACAATATTGATTAATTTAACGGGGTGACATGTACTTTTTTATGAAAAAAGGAATCCAACAATACAGAAAGGAACTAAAAAGTGACGCAGATACCATAATCCAACACTGGTATATTATGCATTTCAAGTAAATAGGTAAAGATGGATTCACCTAAGTTATATCCATCTTATATTGTACGGAACAGATCTTTAACATCTCTATGATTAACCACATAAGTTATGTGTCTCTCCAAGTATCTTTGATAGTGAATTTAAGTAACTCCATCCCGGGAAAGGATAGACAATTGTCCTAAGAAAGGTACCCAGTTTGAGTCATGATCTATAAAGTCAATGAGAACTATCCACTAATCAGCTTGCACTATCCAAAAATAAAATAACAAATGATCAGATTACTCTTTCAAGTAGCAAATATGTTTTCCTGCACCTAAACCAAAACAACGGTTCCTCTTTAATAAAGTTCTTAAAGATTTGTTTTTTAGTGTAAAGCACAGTTAGCGTTGATCTTTCTTTTGCAGACCCAACCCATACATTCATCACATATATTAGCATGTATATCAGTATATGAAATCCAAACCTGTAAATGCATCGCATATACTAATAGAAGATTGAGTTTATTAACATTAGCGGATACGATGGTGCAGAGCGAGAATGTGGCAATGGAGTGTTTTACAATAGAAAACTTGTTGTTTCTCTTCACTTTCTTGCATCAGTCCTATGAGAGCCCTATATGCCCTTGACAATAACTGCATCAGGCTACATGAGGTAAATAAAAGGAACTGATTCACATTCTATAAATAAAACATATACAGGAAATACATATTCTGCATGTACTCCCTGCAAAATACTACACAAAGAAAACCAGGAGAAATTGAATGGTAGTGCACACAAGCTTAGAGCTTCCAATACCTCATTGTCATGGACAGATAAATCATATGCTTTACTTACTGAATATAGAAAGGAAGAGAATAAATATTTAGTTAATCAAGAGATTAGCGATTTTTGGATTTGTAGAGAGAAGAATCGTTACACTGGACAAATTTATAAATAAAAAGTAAACAAAAAAGGACATGGGTGAGCGTCCAATCTTATTATTCAAGATAAGTATTTACTCACTTACGCTATATTCAGATTTTTTCGGAGCGTCGCTCATAGAAATTTCTTGAACGTGTGGACAACATGTCCTTGACTCGTCCATACCTGGTCTGTGCACAAATAGTACAGTTGCCATTGAAAATCTAGGCCTGAAGTCATGATTAATAAGTAAAACAAACTGTAAGAAATAAATACAGAACAATTAAAAGTAGATTGACTCTAATATTTACATGATTACAGAGAAAAAAATATGGTAGTAGTGAAACAATTAGGTTGAACTGTTTTTTTAACTGTAACGCCCGCCATTTCCATTCTCTCTGAGCAAAATATTCCCCTTTTAAGGGAAATAATATGCAAATATACACTTCCCATTTAATGAAAAACAATGGAGATTAGTATATCAAATAAATGGAAAAGAAGAACATTAATCAAGTAAGCTAATAGAAACTATTTGTGTATGCGATTGACCATAGCTAACAGAATGAATGCACACTAATGTACCTCCTCTGCCCGTGTCCAAATGATACCTTTTCTTATCAAATAAAAGACCAAATCTGCATGACGACCTCCTGCGTGCTGGAGGGATCATGCACTAATCACCATATTCTTCGCTAGGAAGCATGAGTCACCAACTATAGACATATCAGCAACAGAAAGCAGTCGGAGGCACCCTTAGTCAAAGCCAATGGTTATATAGAAGTCAATGGCGCAAAATGAACTATGAGACTTAATGAAAAATCGTATAACAAAATGCACCGAGCAAAACATCTAAACACGGACAGATTCTTACCTACAATCCAACTGATTAAGCAATGAACCGTGACGGTAGTATGTTCGATTTTTTTTAGCTTATCTCCATCCCATTGGAAATGAAGAGCGATCGGCCAGAACATTTCCAAAACAAAATCTACCAGCCTGAGCACCTCACACCGGCACCGTACCTAAAACCATGTACATCCTTGTCAATAGCCTTGTGAGATACAAACATCATTTACAAATCTCAAATAATTCAGAAGAATGACATGGCATCAAACAATAAAAAAGATACGGGGCACCTGAATAATGGACTCAACAGATAAAATATATTCCCCAGCTGATGAAAACCAATCATCAAGAAAGCTATATATCATAGATGTTACAGTATTATATCCAGTTCATCAATCCAAATGGAACCATCTTGCAACTAATATATCTCAACGACAAATTTAAATGTCATATATCAGAGATGCTAGAGCATCATTGAAGTTTATAGCTAATTTTTGAACAAATGAGAGAGAAAGCAATAAATGGCAGTTGCAAACTTACTCATCATGTCGTAGCCATCCCAGAGGATGACTACAAGGCAACAACCACTGATAAGCAGCTGCATATATCCACTGATCACGTATCCTCAAGGCCAGATAAATTTTGTTCCTTTCCATGCTTGTATGTCAGGATGATACACGATTTTGTTCCTATTAGACCAGTTGGCGTAAGCTGAAGCTCCACAGAAGTAAGCATTGGCAAAAGAACCTCCAGAAAACTGAAACACATAAGATCAGTCCCCATGGAACAATCCAAATCTGACGTGGAAGTCAATGGACCACTAAATAAATTGTTTGGTACCAAGAGAAGTTCAGTTTCAGTCAAGTAACATAACCACTGAAACTTACAATGATTTTTTCGACGGTTACGCCAGTCTATGCAAATACCTCATGGTCTTAGTTTTGAGTGTTTCTGTGATAAAAGAAGCTGAATGATCTCTCCTTCAAAAGACTACACATGAGAGAAAAGATGATCAGATGTAGGATAATAATAGATCAGCGTCCATGCATTACATAACAAAGGCAAACCCATCTCAAAGGCAAAATTTTCAAGCGCACAAAGACACAAAATATTTGAGCCAAAAGAAGACTTGCGTACGTGTTCTGGGAGATGCAGTCTCGTCCAGGTGTGCCGATGCTCTAGCCACCATGGACTACCTACATGAAGTAGATGTCAGGCAAGCTTTCAACCTCACTAAACCGTTCTTCAGGGCAGCCATGGATGGTCGAAGAACCTGGTGTAGGTGAGGAGGCGGCGGGTCCAGAAAGACGACTTCAAGCCCGGACAGCACTACACGTCACGTTGGATGGCTACCACGCAGAGCCTCATCAAACACCTGGTAGGCAAACATAAATGATTATGGGGATTAAATCAAAGGAGAATAGTGGAAGAGAGGAGGCAAATCAGTAAAACAATACCACACGTCCACACCTCAGACAAACATATTTATTTGCTTGAAGAAAGGACACCGCCAAACACAGATGCCATGCTTTGAGCCCAAGTTGTTTAAAATCTCCGCCATTGCCTGTAGCATGCTCCGAATGCAACCTGCTTGAAGAAAGGACACCGCCAAACAGGGATAAAATGACTTGAGCCAAAGCTCTGCAAAATCGCCGCCGCCACTTGCAATGTGGTCCACACTGGAAGTCGCCTTAGGCATGGCCACTACCCCTAATCCTACACCATAAGCAATGGTATTTATCAACCAAGGGCAACATAGCTAAACAACTAAATAACAAATAATTAAAAAATACAATCACACTCACAATTACCTAATCTATTATTTAGCACTAAGATTTGGGGTAAATCGTGTGTATTAAAGGATGGCCTTCTGAGATAAATTAACGACCAAATTAATTTTAACAATCTTCTAAATCTCACACACAAAAATGAAGTAGAGAAATAGAGGAGATAGCGACCTGGTACTAAGAAAGAAACAAAGTATGCGTATGCCTGTAGGTGCTGGTGTCCTGGTGTCCTCGAGCATGATTTATCTATTCTTCCCTGCAAGGAATATGGGCAGGTGAACCGTGCCCTCCACCAAATAAAATAGAGAAAAAATACATGAACTAATCAGAGTGAGATGGTTCCTTACATAGAGAATCTCATGAATAGATCAACTCTGGCATGCATCACCACCAAGAGCAACCCACCGGTACAACAACACCTGCATGAGAACACGAAGTGTCCAATATCAAACAACAACAAAGCAATGGATGTTGTCGATCTGAATGGGATGCCAAAGCAACTATCAAAGAAAATTGCAGCATTGGCACTCATCCTCTACATGATATTTAGAAAATTGATTATTGCTGGATTGGCTAAATTGTTTCATCGTTTAGTTTCCAAGGTCCAAATCCACCTCCAAGAAAAAAATGGAGAAGACAAATCAGCGAAAAATATCCATAAAACTCACTCATCGATAAATTAAATTCTTTGTAGCATATGACATCAACATGCCATATATCTGTAGCATCTAAAAACTACTCTAGTTTAGTAGTGATAATGTCCAATCTAAATATCTAGAAAAGATGCAGCTTGAATCTAAGCAAAGCTGCATTTCGGTATGTCTCACTGTCCCCCTTTACAGACTGCACGTCCCAAAATAGTATGCATGATGAACTCATGGTTTTAGCAAATGTCTATGTATTCTATGACAAAGAATGGCAGAGAAAACTGTAAGCAGACTCTATGAGATGTTAGCAAGATTCGTTGCATACATTAACCTTATCTAGGATTTTCATCAAACACTTCATATGCACAAGTATAAAACGTATCTGCACAATCTAAGATGAGATGTTTTAGGGGCCCAATCAAACAAGCAAAGTCTGCCTCCATATTTATCCCAGCCGTGGAGAGCAGCGTTTGAGAGAGAGAAAGAGAAGTGGGAAAACCTTGCTGTTGGCCAACGTCATGCGCTTGTGGTCGTCGTCCGTCCGGCCAAACCGGAGCCGAGCTACCAGGTAAATTGGATGGGGAGGAGCTTAGAGAGAGAGGAGCTGAGATGGGGAGAGGGAGAGATGATACGAGGGAGTGAGGGCCAGGAGGGACATACCTCGGACGAGCGTCGCTGCTGCCGGTCGCCGCGGAACGAGGGATGGCGGCGGCTGGCGGCCTCCTGTGCTCCTTCCCACGGGCCAGCCACAAAGGGGAGGTGCTGGGATGCCGCTGCCGCCCGCTCGCGCCGCGCTCCGCCCGCTCGCACCGCGCTCCGCCCGCTTGCGCCGCGCTCCGCCGAGGGTGCCGCTTCCGCGGACAGGATTGGGAGCACGTGCTGCCCCGTCGCCATGGCAACCTTGGGTGGGCGGCGGCTAGAGGGGATTGGGGAGGAAACGCTCGGGACGGGATTGGAGACTCGCGGCTAGGGTTTTCTCGTTGGGATCTCCTTTTTGTCTCACGTTAGCATCATGGGCCTATTTTTGGCTGAGTTGTGACTACCCACAGTGACTGACGAGCGGACCCGGACGAAGGTGGGTCCCGAACGCAGCTGCAGGTGGGTAGACCATGGCCGTTGCATGGCTTTACCTAGTGGGATTCTGCCCAGAATAAACGGCCAAGATGCACTTATGGAAAGATCCGACGGTCCAGAAGCTAAAATCGCTGTGAGAGCCCCATGGGGGTGCAACAATTATACCTTTAGATTTCCCTGCCGGAAGAACTCTCTAGTCCACGCACAATTTCAAGATCCTGAAGGATATATTGTAGACCTCTAATCCTCTATGATAAGTAGCGATCAAAAGCAACAGCAACGGTTGTGGTACATGTGTCGCAAGTTTTCTTTTTTGAGGAATTACAGCGGGAGAAGCTCCTACTGTTTTTAGCTTTTATTGAAACTTATAAAAAAGGGTACAAGATGTACACCAGAAGTTTACATGAGACATGAGAAAAGGAGAAGAGAAGAGTGGGATGGCACAGAAAATCAAGATAAGTATGTGATAACGTTTGCTAGGCAGCTTTTCTGCTCTTCTTAATAAACGCGAGGGTAGTGTAAAGATAGGAGTAGCACTGTAGCAAAACGATTTTCTATGACTTTTTAATCCATCGCTTGGCTGATGTTTATTTCCGCGGAAAAGCTAGGTGTCCATTATGCGAGGAAGATCCCAAGGAGCCATCACAGCACAGCATGGCGCGTACTGCTCGTGAGAGATTTTTCCAGAACGGACTAAATTCCAAGTCTGGTGGCAGCTACGCCAAGAAGTATACTCCTTCGGTCAATAAAAGCATGTCTAATTAAAATTTAAACAAATTTAAATGGATCTAAATACTGAATTGCGTACCAGAAAGTGTCTTTGACACATGGGCACCAGTGCTCTTCCCACTTTCAGATTTTTAAATTTTTTAAAATCTCACATTTCTAAGTCTCAAAAAATTATGATGTTAAATATATAGATAGATATATACGGGTGGGGTGTATGCAAAAAAGTCCCGTTAAAAAGTACTTTGTATTTTGAACAATGTAAAAAAGACAAATTTCTGACAGTTAATGGTCGTAAAATAGTATTACAATAGTCTATCATTTTGTCAGAAATTTGTTTTTTGTATTTCCCAAAATTTAAAGTATTTTTCACCGGGAGTTTTTTGCATACACTTCTCATGAACATATCTATCAACATATTTAAATCCATAATTTTTGAAAATATAAAGTGTGATATTTTAAAATTTTCAAAAAACTAAAAGTGGAGGGAACACTGGCACCCATGTGCACTAAATTTCTGTCCATTGTGTACAGAGACATCTAAATTTTGACAAAATTGAGACATCCTTTTATAGATAGCGGGAGTATATCTATGGAATATATATTCGTGGGGCCAAGAAAAAAATGGAAGTCTGATCTATAATAAGTGTCGAAAACTTATTACGCTAACAGTGTGAAAAAATATATATTAATTTAGTAAAAAAAATCAGACACTTATTGTAGACAGTAGGGAATTATAGTACTCCGTATAGAAAAAGTGTATAGACATGTTTTACAAAATCCGTATTCATCTGTATAAAAATAGATGTGAAGCCTTTTTGGAAATAGAGAGGGTAATATTCACAAAATCCATTCGCTTGAAGAAGTAAGAAAGTGGTGCAACACTGTGCGATTGAATCACGCGATGTCTGGTTGAGGAAACACTCACCATCACCCGGGGAATGGAACGTTCCCATCCTCCCTGTTGAGATACATATCATTGTATATTCAGATGTGTATCTTCTGTAGTTATGTATAGCGATATATATTTTTGTATTTATTATTGGGCCCGCCTTTGTTCTTGTATAGTCAAGGACGTGGCCTATATATGTAACGTCATATGCACCCAATCAATACATTGTGAGTTGCATCTCTTTCTACATGGTATCAGACACCTACCGTTCCTAATCTAGCCGCCGTGCCCCCTCTCCCCGCGCGCGCACGCCTCCAACCCTAGCGCCGCCACGCGTGTGCTCTCCTCCGCCGCGCCCCCGCCGCGTCGCCGCGCCTCCCTCCCCAACCCCCGCGCCGTCGTCGTCCCCCGCGCGACGTCATCATATCGTCGGTCTCCAACGGCAGCAACCCCTTCGCCTACAACCCATGGATGGGGTTCATCCACGCCTACAGCATGTCGGTGCCGCGCCCGCCCGCACCTGGCACCTTCGGTCCTCGCCCGCCGACTCACCAGGCGCACTTCACCGCGACACCGCCCTACGCACGGGTCTTCACCGCCACGCTACCGCCCTACGCCCCGGCCTACCATGCCGCGCCACCACCCTACGCGCTGCAGCAGCCCGCATGGGACCCGGCGCTCTTCACGCACTGCAGCAGGCGTCCGCACCTGGCTCTTACGCCGGTGGCGGCAACTGGTTTATGGACACGGGCGCCTCGTCTCACATGGCCGCTCACCCGGGTAACCTTTCCCATTCCTTTCCCACTTCCACTGAGTCTCGCATCATTGGCGGTAACGACGCCGGTCTTCCTATTTCTCACATTGGTTCTGCTAATTTTCTTTCTACTTCTAAATCATTGTCTCTTAATAATGTCCTTGTGTCTCCCCAACATATTCAGAATTTAGTCTCTGTTAAAACTCTTTCCCATGACAACTCTGTGACTGTTGAATTTGACGCTTTTGGTTTTTCTGTTAAGGACGCCCGCACCTGGATGGTCCTCCATCGATGTGAGAGCCCCGGCGATTTGTATCCGGTGATGTCGCCTCCCTCCCCGACGCCGCAACTCGTGCTCTTTCTGCAGGCGTTGAACTTTGGCATGCTCGTCTTGGACATCCCAGTGCCAACACGCTTCACCAAATAATGAGGGGTTTTTCGTTTTCATCTAATAAACAGTCTTCACATAGTTGCGAAGCGTGTTGTCTTGGTAAACACGTTCGTCTTCCTTTTAGTCAGTCTTCCATAGTTACGTCTTTTCCTTTTGAGTTAATTCATAGTGATGTATGGACCTCTCCAATCCCGAGTAATTCTGGTCTTCTTTATTACCTAGTCATTCTTGATGATTTTTCTCATTTTGTGTGTACGTTTACCCTCCGTAAAAAGTCTGATGTCGCCACCACTCTCACAGCCTTCTACGCCTATGTTTCCGCCCAGTTCGGTCGCCCCATCCACGCCCTAGAAACTGACAATGGAAAAGAGTTTGACAATGTCGCCGTCCGCACCCTACTCTCCTCTCACGGCACTATTTTCCGTCTAACCTGTTGATGCGTGCAGTTAACACACGTCCGTTGGGAACCCCAAGAGGAAGGTGTGATGCGTACATGCAGTTTCTCAGAAAGAAACCAAGGTTTATCGAACCAGGAGGAACCAAGAAGCACATTGAAGGTTGATGGCGGCGAAGTGTAGTGCGACGCAACACCATGGATTCCGGCGCCAACGTGGAACCTGCGCAACACAATTAAAGTACTTTGCCCCAACGTAACAGTGAGGTTATCAATCTCACCGGCTTGCTGTAACAAAGGATTAGATGTATAGTGTGGAAGATGATGTTTGTTTGCGAAAAACAGTAAAGAACAATTGCAGATTGTATTTCAGATGTAAAGAATGGACCGGGTCCACAGTTCACTAGCGGTGTCTATAAGATAAATAGCATGTTGGGTGAACAAATTACAGTTGGGCAATTGACAAATAAAGAAGGCATAACAATGCACATACATATCATGATGAGTACTATGAGATTTAATCGGGGCATTACGACAAAGTACATAGACCGCTATCCAGCATGCATCTATGCCTAAAAAGTCCACTTTCAAGTTATCATCCGAACCCTTCCAGTATTAAGTTGCAAACAACAGACAATTGCATTAAGTATGGTGCGTAATGTAATCAACACAAATATCCTTAGACAAAGCATTGATGTTTTATCCCTGGCAACGGACATCCACAACCTTAGAACTTTGTCACTGTATTCAATGGAGGCATGAACCCACTATCGAGCATAAATACTACCTCTTGGAGTTACAAGTATCAACTTGGCCAGAGCCTCTACTAGCAACGGAGAGCATGCAAGAACATAAACAACATATATGATAGATTGATAATCAACTTGACATAGTATTCAATATTCATCGGATCCCAACAAACACAACATGTAGCATTACAAATAGATGATCTTGATCATGATAGGCAGCTCACAAGATCTAACATGATAGCACAATGAGGAGAAGACAACCATCTAGCTGCTATGGACCCATAGTCCAGGGGGTGAACTACTCACACATCGATCCGGAGGCGATCATGGCTATGAAGAGACCTCCGGGAGATGATTCCCCTCTCCGAGGTCCGGAGCGATCTCTGAATCCCCCGAGATGGGATTGGCGGCGGCGTCTCTGGAAGGTTTTCCGTATCGTGGCTCTCGAGGGGGGTTTCGCGATGAAGGCTTTAAGTAGGCGGAAGGGAGGTCAGAGGGGCGTCACGAGGACCCACACGCTAGGGCCGCGCGGCCGGGACTGCCGCGCCGCCCTGGTGTGGCGTCGCCTCGTGGCCCCTTCGTATCTCCTCGGTCTTAGGCTTCGTGGAAAAATAAGCCCCTGGCATTGATTTCGTCAATTCGGGAATATTTCCTTACTAGGATTTCTGAAACCAAAAACAATGAGAAAACAACAATGGCTCTTCGGCATCTCGTCAATAGGTTAGTGGAAAATGCATAATAATGACATATAATGTGTATAAAACATGTGAGTATCATCATAAAAGTAGCATGGAACATAAGAAATTATAGATACATTTGAGACGTATCAAGCATCCCCAGCTTAGTTCCTACTCGCCCTCGAGTAGGTAAACGATAACAAAGATAATTTCTGAAGTGACATGCTATCATAATCTTGATCAATACTATTGTAAAGCACATGAGATGAATGCAGTGATTCGAAGCATTGATGAAGATAATGAGCAAACAACTGAATCATATAGCAAAGACTTTTCATGAATAGTACTTTCAAGACAAGCATCAATAAGACTTGCATAAGAGTTAACTCATAAGCAATAAATTCTTAGTAGAAAGCTTTGAAACAACACAAAGGAAGATATAAGTTTCAGCGGTTGCTTTCAACTTCAACATGTATATCTCATGGATAATTGTCAACACAAAGTAATATAACAAGTGCAATAGGTAAACATGTAAGAATCAATGCACACAGTTACACAAGTGTTTGCTTCTAAGATAGAAAGAATAGGTAAACTGACTCAACAATAAAGTAGAAGAATGGCCCTTCGCAGAGGGAAGCATGGATTACTATTTTTGTGCTAGAGCTTTTCATTTTGAAAACATAGAAACAATTTTGTCAACGGTAGTAATAAATCATATGTGTTATGTATAAGATATCCTATAAGTTGCAAGCCTCATGCATAGAATACTAATAGTGCCCGCACCTTGTCCTAATTAGCTTGGATTAACACGGATTATCATTGCATAGCATATGTTTCAACCAAGTGTCACAAAGGGGTATCTCTATGCCGCCTGTACAAGGGTCTAAGGAGAAGGTTCGCATTGGATTTCTCGCTTTTGATCATTCTCAACTTAGACACCCATACCGGGACAACATAGACAACAGATAATGGACTCCTCTTTTAATGCTTAAGCATTCAACAACAGATAATATTCTCATAAGAGATTGAGGTTTTGTGTCCAAACTGGAAACTTCCACCATGATTCATGGCTTTAGTTAGCGGCCAATGTTCTTCTCTAACAATATGCATACTCAAACCATTTGATCATGAAAATCGCCCTTACTTCAGACAAGGCGAACATGCATAGCAACTCACATGATATTCAACAAAGGTAAAAGTTGATGGCATCCCCAGAAACATGGTTACCGCTCAACAAGCAACATTAAGAAATAAGATACATAAGTACATATTCTTCACCACAATAGTTTTAAGGCTATTTTCCCATGAGCTATGTATTGTAAAGGCAAAGAATAGAAGTTTAAAGGTAGCACTCAAGTAATGTACTTTGGAATGGCAGAGAAATACCATGTGGTAGGTAGGTATGATGGACACAAATGGCATAGTTTTTGGCTCAAGGATTTGGATGCACGAGAAGAATTCCTCTCAATACAAGGCTAGACTAGCAAGGTTGTTTGAAGCAAACTCAAGTATAAATGGTACAACAAGACTCACATATGAACATATTGTAAGTATTATAAGACTTTTCATCATCTCCTTGTTGTTCAAACACCTCAACCAGAAAATATCTAGACTTAGAGAGACCAATCATGCAAACCAAATTTTAACAAGCTCTATGTAGTTATTCATTAATAGGTGCAAAGTACATGATGAAAGAGGTTAAACATGATCTATATGAGCACAACAATTGCCAAGTATCAAATTATTCAAGACATTATACCATTTACCACATGTGACATTTTCCGTTTCCAACCATATATTAATGAACGAGGTAGTTCAACCTTCGCAATGAACATTAAGAATAAAGCTAAGAACACATGTATTCATATGCAACAGTGGAGCGTGTCTCTCTCCCACTCAAAGAATGCTAGGATCCGATTTTATTCAAACAAAAACAAAAATAAAAACAAACAGAAGCTCCAAGTAAAGTACATAAGATGTGACTGAATAAAAATATAGTTTCACTAGAGGACTTGATAAGTTGTCGATGAAGAAGGGGATGCCTTGGGCATCCCCAAGCTTATACTTGAGTCTTCTTAAAATATGCAGGGATGAACCACGGGGCATTCCCAAGCTTAGACTTTTCACTCTTCTTGATCATATTGTATCATCCTCCTCTCTTGACCCTTGAAAACTTCCTCCACACAAACTCAAAACAAACTCATTAGAGGGTTAGTGCATAATTCATATATTCAGAGGTGACATAATCATTTTTAACACTTCGGACATTGCACAAAGCTACTGAAAGTTAATGGAACAAAGAAATCCATCAAACATAGCAAAACAGGCAATGCGAAATAAAAAGCAGAATCTATCAAAACAGAACAGTCCGTAAAGACGAATTTTCCAGGGGCACTTAACTTGCTCATATGAAAATGCTCAAATTGAATGAAAGTTGCGTACATATCCGAGGATCACGCACGTAAATTGGCAGATCTTTCTGAGTTACCTACAGAGAACCCTGCCCAAATTCGTGACAGCAAGAAATCTGTTTCTGCGCAGTAATCCAAATCTAGTATTGACTTTACTATCAAAGACTTTACTTGGCACAAAAATGAAATAAAATAAAGATAAGGAGAGTTTGCTACAGTAGTAACAACTTCCAAGACACAACAAAACAGTAAAAAAAAAATATACATGGGTTATCTCCCAAGAAGTGTTTTCTTTATAGCCATTAAGATGGGCTCAGTAATTTTAATGATGCGCTCGTAAGAAATAAGAGTTGAAGCAAAAGAGAGCATCAAGAAGCAAATTCAAAACACATTTAATCCTAACCCACTTCCTATGAAAAGGAATCTTGTGAATAAACAAGTCATGTAAGTATAATGCAACAAGCATAGAAAGGCAACACAAGCGCAACTTCAAGATTCTCAACATAAAGAAGGGAAACTTAATATTATTAAGATGCATATAACCATGTTTCCCTCTCTCATAATAACTTTCAGTAGCATCATTGATGAAATCCACAATATAAATATCACATGAAACATTCTTATCATGAGCTACATGCATAAAATTATTACTCTCCACATAAGCATAGTCATTACCATTAATTGTAGTGGGAGCAAATTCAATAAGATAGCTATCATTATTATTCTCATCACCATAATCATCATATATAGGAGGCATATTGTAATCATAATTAATTTTCTCCTCAATAGTAGGTGGACTGAAAATATGATAGTCATCATTGTAATCATCATATATAAGAGGTAAAGTATCATCAAAGTAAATTTTCTCCTCCATGCTTGGGGGACTAAAAATATCATGCTCCTCAAAACTAGCTTCCCCAAGCTTAGAATTTTTCATAGCATTAGCAACAATGGTGTTCAAAACATTCATACTAATAACATTGCCATTAGCATGCATATAAAGTTCCATAGGTTTTTTAATTTCTCTTCAAACACCTCATGTCCTAACTCAAGATAAATACAATAAAGATCTCTAATATTTTTGTAGTTTTCCATTAAGCCTAACTAGTGAAATCACACTACTTAGTGTTCTCAGGAGTATTCATTTTAACAGTAGTAAATAAAGCAAACTAAATAAAGTAAATGCAAGTAACTAATTTTTTGTGTTTTTGATATAAGAGCAAACAAAGCAGTAAATAAAGTAAAGTAAAGCAAGACAAACAGAAAGTAAAGAGATTGGATATGAGAGACTCCCCTTGCAGCGTGTATTGATCTCCCCGGCAGCGGCGCCAGAAAAAGTGCTTGATGCGTGCAGTTAATACACGTCCGTTGGGAACCCCAAGAGGAAGGTGTGATGCGTACAGTAACAAGTTTTCCTCGAAAAGAACAAGTTTATCGAACCAGGAGGAGCAAGAAGCACGTTGAAGGTTGATGGCGGACGAAGTGTGGCAACACCAGGGATTCCGGCGCCAACGTGGAACCTGCACAACACAATTAAAGTACTTTGCTCCAACGTAACAGTTTGTCACCGGCTTGCTTGTAACAAAGGATTAGATGTATAGTGTGGAAGATGATGTTTGTTTGCGAAGAACAGTAAAACAATTGCGGTAGATTGTATTTCAGATGTAAAGAATGGACCGGGGTCCACAGTTCACTAGCGGTGTCTCTCCCATAAGATAAATAGCATGTTGGGTGAACAAATTACAGTTGGGCAATTGACAAATAAAGAAGCATAACAATGCACATACATATATCATGATGAGTACTATGAGATTTAATCGGGCATTACGACAAAGTACATAGACCGCTATCCACATGCATCTATGCCTAAAAAGTCCACTTCAGGTTATCATCCGAACCCCTTCCAGTATTAAGTTGCAAACAACAGACAATTGCATTAAGTATGGTGCGTAATGTAATCAACACAAATATCCTTAGACAAAGCATTGATGTTTTATCCCTAGTGGCAACAGCACATCCACAACCTTAGAACTTTCTCACCATCCCGAGATTCAATGGAGGCATGAACCCATTATCGAGCATAAATACTCCCTCTTGGAGTTACAAGTATCAACTTGGCCAGCCTCTACTAGCAACGGAGAGCATGCAAGAACATAAACAACATATATGATAGATTGATAATCAACTTGACATAGTATTCAATATTCATCGGATCCCAACAAACACAACATGTAGCATTACAAATAGATGATCTTGATCATGATAGGCAGCTCACAAGATCTAACATGATAGCACAATGAGGAGAAACAACCATCTAGCTACTGCTATGGACCCATAGTCCAGGGTGAACTACCACACATCGATCCGGAGGCGATCATGGCGATGAAGAGACCTCCGGAGATGATTCCCCTCTCCGGCAGGGTGCGGAGGCGATCTCTGAATCCCCAGAGATGGGATTGGCGGCGGCGGCGTCTCTGGAAGGTTTTCCGTATCGTGGCTCTCGGTGCGGGGTTTTCACGACGAAGGCTTTAAGTAGGCGGAAGGGCGGGTCGGCGTCACAGGGACCCACACGCTAGGGCCGCGCGGCCGGAACAGGCCGCGCTGCCCTAGTGTGGCGTCGCCTCGTGGCCCACTTCGTATCTCCTCGGTCTTCGGAAGCTTCGTGGAAAAATAAGCCTGGGCGTTGATTTCTCCAATTCCGAGGATATTTCCTTACTAGGATTTCTGAAACCAAAAACTGCAAAACAGCAACGGCTTTTCGTCATCTCGTCAATAGGTTAGTGCCGGAAAATGCATAATAATGACATATAATGTGTATAAAACATGTGGAGTATCATCATAAAAGTAGCATGGAACATAAGAAATTATAGATACGTTTGAGACGTATCACACATCCCATACGTCGCAACAACGGCCGCGCCGAGCGTATCCTCCGCTCTCAGCGACCCGTCCGCACTCCTATTCCACAGCCATCCCCCCACCCCGCGGCGCCTTAGCCACTGCCACCCTCCTTGTCAACCTTTGTCCGTGTCGTCCCCGCTGGAACTATGCACCTCATCACCTCCTTTATGGTTCCCCTCCATCCTACGACGGTCTTCGGATTTTCGGTTGTCGTTGTTATCCTAGTATCGCCGCCACCACTCCTCATAAACTCGCCCCTCGTTCCGTTCCGTGTGTTTTCCCGGCTAACACCAAAGGCTACCGCTGCTATGATCCGGTTTCTCACCGCGTCATCACCTCCCGGCACGTGTACTTTGATGAGCATTGCTTTCCTTTTGCACGGAGACAGGTGGTCACCACTCCTCCTTCGAGTACTGATGGTCCCTAGCGTCGACCCCCTGCCCCGGCAGGTCCGCCGGCTGCAGCGCCCTCGAGCTCGGACTCGGGCACTGCCTCGTCGTTCTCTGCCGCGCCCTTGAGCTCTGGCTCGGGCGCTGCCTCGTCACCCTCTGGGTCACCCTCGAGCCATGTCTCGGGTGACCCCACGTCGACACCCGTGCCGACGCCCGCCTCGACGCCGCCTGCGTTGCCCTCAAGCGCTCGGGGCCGCGCCGTCCTCTGCCACGCGCCTTCGCGGTTCATCCACCTCGATGCCTTCGGGGGTGTTGAGATACATATCCTTGTATAGGATGTGTATCTTCTGTAGTTATGTATAGCGATACATATCTTTGTATTTATTATTGGGCCCGCCTCCTTCCTTGTATAGTCGAGGACGTGGCCTATATATGTAACACCATATGCACCCAATCAATACATTGTGAGTTGCATCCCTTTCTACACTCCCTGCCACCTGCTCCGCCGCTGACGAGATTATCAGTTTAGTACGGCAGTAAGGGGTGACACACAATATCCACACTATTAATATTTAGATTTAACAATATATGCTCTCTTATTGTTGAAATTTCAGATCTCAAGAGTCAATTAATAACGCGCAACTTCTAAAGATTTTCTACAAGGGGTAGTGGGGGAACTCTTTAGTAATAGTATTTAATATTGGAATCTAGTAATATAACTTTGTAAGATACAGAAATTAATAAGTGATATATATGGTGTTTAAGATTTTTAATATTTTATATATCACGACCTTGGAGGCATTTTATAAGGGCATGCACAATGATCTTATCTTTATAGGAGAGAAAAATGAAAAACATCTTTTCTTCTCTTACTTCGCAAGTAAGATGAGGCATTTTCTCCATTGTCTGCGATGTCTTATCTTATACACAATTTTCTTTTGTATTTTAAATCATGATAACATTTAAGGATCATGCAAACCGTAATTATAGGAGATAACACTAAGATATGGCAGTTATTGTACATGGTCTAAACAATTCTCCTCACGAGATATTTTTCTATAGATATTCTAACTTTCATAATGATGTTGGTTGGCATCATCTGACTATATAAAATCAAATGATTAATGTGGTAAATACATATAAAAGCAAGATGCAATCTTACTAGATTTTCCTATTTAAAACGGAGATCCTCCAAGATTTGATTGTGCTACCTCTATATAATACCCCCACAAGGGCATAGCTTGAGAAATATAAACCATAAAGATATATAGTTCTAGAGGGGCCAACAATACGAAAGTATTCATCATGGCATTTATCAAGAACAACAAAAGAGCTCTTTGCTGGGTAGTCCTTCTTATGATGTCTACCACTTTATTGTCATGTCAAGCAATGGCGCGAAAAAAAGGTACACTTATTTGTTTATACAATTAGTTTTGTAATCTCTGAGCATACCTTTGATTATTCAGGTAATCTCTAGTAACTTTTGCAACTTACATTGCATGCATCTATATGTTATGCAGTGGGCACAGCTGCATGGGATGCTTTGTGTGGAAGTTTTCCAGCATGCACGAACCCGACGCCAAACAACGTTAATCTTTGCAGGATTAACTGCCAAATGTATGGCTACAATTTCCGTAACAGCTACTGCCTCGACATGGGTGAATGTTGCTGCTCAATTAGAGTACCAAAGAAATGATGGGAACTATTATGTATTATTATGTGCGAACAGTTGAAAATTTTATGATATATTGTGGCCATTAGGACTTGAAAGAAGATTTCAAAGAATCCTTCAACAATTTCGTTTTTGAAATAATTAAATCTTGTCTGTGAAGAAGTGATCATTGGTTGGGTTGTACATCCATTCTCTAACTAGATGGTTCCCCGTGCGATTGCTGGCAAATGTCGTCACAAGTTGGTGTACATATTTTTTTTAGCAAAGAAAAAATGAATCATTAAAATTAGTACTTTGACTTATTTCATGGAATTACTTAAGCGAAGTTAAACTCTAAGCATCTCTTTCAGAAATGAACTCAACTAACATTATGAGAGATGGGGCCAAACAAAAATATTTCGGCCAGTGAAAAATTATAGAAAATTAGACTTTCGCTACAAAAAGAATTTGTGAACTTGTTCTTATGATCTCATATGAAAAGTTAATAGATTTCTCTAAGAAAGCACACCAAGAAAAATATACATGCTTTCACCAACAATTATTACAATTTAGGGTGTAGCAAGAGCAAGATTATAAGAAAATAACTTTTTAAAAGATGGTAAGAAAACAACTATACCTCTTTTATTTGTACTGATACTAACAAAAATGATAATATTTGTTGAGCTAGCAACTTCCAAAGAGGCTAATCTCAAATCCCATACTGGTTCAACATGAAAAATAAAATATGCAGACTGGAGTAAATTGAATGAATAATTTAAAGAAAACGAAAGATGATCTTACCTACCGTATAAATACCTATATAAAGGTTGGCTGATTTCTCGCGATTGAGCAGCTCAACATCACGCGGTGCTGTTCACGCGCTATTTTTCGTCAATCGAAACGTGATACATCGGCAGACTGCTAAAAAACAGTTGCTGAACAGTAGGATGAAGAGTGTTCAATGTACAATGCCGGTTAACACGAACAGTAGGATTAACAGTCTCACGGTTAGACATGCAGAAAAACTCGATTAGGGGCTCCTAACTAACGCTTCACACAAAGCGTACACAGCCGACGCGCACCAGCCCTCGCTTTCTCTGTTGTACGAGGGCCGATCCAGTTGGCACTTCCGGCTGGTTCGTCTCATTCGGATTCCAGCGATGATACTGGTAACCACCTTACCTGGATAGATTTTATTTTTCTTGTTTGTTTTGTTCCCTTTTGGTTCTTTAAATATAAACATTTAAAAAAAATTAGACGATTTTAAGATTTGAAATTTTCATATTTTAAATATAAAATATTTAGATTTAAAAATTATTCAGATTTAAAAAAGTTATGATTTTTTTATAAAAAACAAAATTTTAAAATAATTAGATTTGAAAATGTTCAAAAATGTTTACATTTAAAAATGTGCTGATTTTTAAAAAATTGTATTTTGAAAAAAAAATGTTCACAATTGAAAATATTAAGATTAAGAAGTTTAGATTTGCAAACTTTTTCAGATTTGAAAAATATGAAAAAATAAAAAAGAGTTCAGAATTGAATATGTTCAAATTAAAAAATCAAAATTTGACAATGTCTGGATATAGAAATAAAAGTAGAAAAGAGAAAAAAGGAAAAAGTAGAAATAGAAATAGAAAAGTAAAAAAAGAAAATGAAATCTAGCTAGAAGCCCTCCATAGGGGGTCTCACAACGATTTGAGCACGTGGACCGTCGGATCTTTTCATCGATGCATCTCGTCCGTTAGTTTTGTGCACTCCTCTCACTAGCTAACCCCAGCCATGGGAATTGTTACCCGCCTCCGGCTGAGCCCCCCTTTGCCGGCCCGCACGTCAGCCACTGCGGCTGGGATCTCTGTCGGGCGCAGCTCGGGGGAGTGGATCTCCCCCGTAAGGGTATTTTCGGTCTTTCGCACTTTTAAATATAAAATGAGATCGACTGACGGAAACCCTAGCCGCCTTGCCCAATCGATGTGCGCTCTCATAATCCCCTAACTCCTCCGCGATTCTCTCGCTCCGGAGCTCGGTCGCCAGCGAGCGCTTTAGGCGGAGGCCGTCACTGCCATGCACGACAAAGAGGCGAGCGGGAGCGCTGCTCGCCGGAGCTCGTCGTCGCCGGCCCGCGCCTCACTCCCAATCGTCGGTGTCCCTAGCCAGAGCTCTCGTTGTTCCGTCTTCTTGACCAAGAGGGCAGGCTGCGGACCTCGGCTCGTGCTGCTCCGCGCGAGCAGCAACGGAGCGGGAAGAGGCCCTCCTTTTCCGTGCTTCCTCCTCCTCGCCATTCTTCCTCCCTCCGTCCTCTGTGATTTCTCCCCTAAGTCGTCCCTCCCTGCAGCTCCCAAACCCTAGGCATGAACTGTTTTAATTTGAATCATGTCTGATGTGTGTAGACATGAACTGTTTTCAATGGCTTCTCAGTTCTAAAATCAGGTCCACTCTTGATGTATTGTTATGATATTCCCGTTGTGTTGTGAAAATTTTAAGTAGCTCTCACAGAACAACTTATCTCGCACTTTACGATGTTGGGCCCTCTCTCATGATGACTTCAAAAAATAATTATGTTAGGCGGCTGCCTCTTGAAAGTGCTATTAAATTATTTTTTAGATAAAAAAATTTAGAGGTACATTATATTTTCATATGGTTTGTATTGTAAACACATGTCGTGATACTACTAATACACATAATATTTTAACTAGTGATTGACTATGTGAAAGGCTGGCTGGTGTGTGGATTGATAATACTCAGTTCATATAAATGTTTAATGCATTCCTCTATTTTTGTGGTAGTATATAAGAGTTTGCTACTTCGTGATTTTGTTATCTCAATTTCACCTTGATTGACTTTGTTTTGTAAAACTTAAAAATATATTATCATTTTGCTACATGATTATTATCATTATTATACTACCTGTAATTTGGCCCTACTTTCACGGAATTGTGCGCCAAGACGCATATTTAAATCTAGTAACAAAGATACCTGGCCTCCGCCGGAAAACCAGGAAAAACTGAAAAAACAAAGAAACCCGGAAGGGAAAGGTTTCAAAAACAAGAACCCCAGGATCCCTACTAGCCTGCTTAAAAATGCGACAGCTAAAAGAGGGTACGCGTTAAGTTGGTATCCTTCACGTCTGGCCTCAAGTAGGGTTCGTCAGATCCATCGATCGATTCCTGAAGGGTCAATTAAGCTTATTTCACGCTTTAGGCATCTCCACCAGGGCGAACGGATGATGATTGACCGTTTGCGACCACGCGTCGAAAAATGCGTCTAGAATCAGGTCCAGCGGCCCAGCGTATAGTGATCGGGTTATCCGCGGAGACACAACCGCGGCCCAAATATGCGTCGAGTTTGCGTCTCCGCGGACGATGCGCGGTCATGCCGAGTGACCGCCGAATCTCACATGGGGCCCGCGCTTCAGACACAGCTAACGTTCCAGCCAATGGCCATTCCCAGCCCCAAAAATTTAAAGTTGACCGGTGCCAACATTCCAGCCCCTTGCGATGTACGTCCTCATTGCCGCAACCACCATGGATTCCGAGGAAACTCTCGCAGCCACCGCCCCAGACTCTCCCATAGCCACTGCCACAGCCCGATGGAGACTGCAACTTCGGCCGGCTCAAAGAGTGCGCCGGTGTCTACGCCACTTCTATTCCTAGACAGTGTTGGGCCTCAAACGAGATTTGTGCAACGAATGGTTTCCTTAAGTGGATCACCCAAGGTTTATCGAACTCCGGGAGGAAGAGGTCTCAAGCAACCCTCCAATCACGATACAGAAGTCTCTTGTGTCCCCAACACACCTAATACACTTGTCGGATGTATAGGTGCTAGTTCAGCGAAGAGATAGTGAAATACAAGGAGTATGGATGTATATGAGTGGTAATAGCAAGCTGAATAAAATATGGCAGCGAGTAAACATGCAGAACGTAAATAAACGGAGATTGATGTTTGGAAACAAGGCCTAGGGATCATACTTTCACTAATGGACACTCTCAACTTTGATCACATAATAAAACCACTCTACACTCTCTTGTTGGATGACAAACACCATTAATTGTGTAGGGCTACAAGAGCATCAGCCGGAGTTAACAAGCTCCACAACATTCGATGTTCATATTTAAATAACCTTAGGTGCATAATAGATCATTGAAATTATATCAAGTACTAACATAGCATGCACATTGTCACCATCACACTATGAAGGAGGAATAGATCACATCAATACTATCATAGTAATAGTTAACTCCATAATCTATAAGAGATTACAATCATAACCTACGCCAAGTACTACATGATGCACACACTGTCACCATTACATCATGAAGGAGGAATATAGTACTTTAAGAACATCACAGAATAACACATAGATGAATAGTGATACAAAACTCATATGAATCTCAATCATGTAAGGCAGCTCATGAGATCATTGTATTGAAGTACATAGGAGAGAGATTAACCATATAGCTACTGATGACGCGTAAAGCACACGCTCGTTGGGAACCCCAAGTGGAAGGTGTGATGCGTACAGCAGCAAGTTTCCTCAGTAAGAAACCAAGGTTTATCGAACCAGTGAGTCAAGAAGCACGTTGAAGGTTGATGGCGGCGGGATGTAGTGCGGCGCAACACCGGAGAGCGCCAACGTGGAACTGCACAACACAACCAAAGTACTTTGCCCCAAGCAGTGAGGTTGTCAATCTCACAAGCTTATGTAACAAAGGATTAACCGTATTATTGTGGAAGATGATTGTTTGCAGAAAGCAGTAGAACAAGTATTGCATAATGTTTCATTAAAGGAATTGGACCGGGGTCCATAGTTCACTAGAGGTGTCTCTCATAAAGACAAACAGCATGTTGGGTGAACAAATTAGAGTTGGGCAATTGACAAATAAAGAGGCATGACCATGCACATACATATCATGATGAGTATAGTGAGATTTAATTGGGCATTACGACAAAGTACATAGACCGCCATCCAGCTGCATCTATGCCTAAAAAGTCCACCTTGAGTTATCATCCGAACCCCTTCGATTATTAAGTTGCAAACAACAGACAATTGCATTAAGCAGTGTAAATGTGATAACAACTACATCCTTAGATATAGCATCAATGTTTTATCCTAGTGCAACGACACAACACAACCTTAGAACTTTATGTCACTTTGTCCCAGGTGTCAATGCAGGCATGAACCCACTACTGAGCATAAATACTCCCTCTTGGGGTTACAAGCATCTACTTGAGCATCTACTAGTAACGGGCAAAATCATAAACAACACATAGATATAACTTTGATAATCAACATAACAAGTATTCTCTATTCATCGGATCCCAACAAACGCAACACATAGAATTACATATATGATGTCTTGATCATGTTGAGCTCACAAAATCGACAATGATAGCACAATGGGAAGAACAACCATCTAGCTACTGCTATGGACCCATAGTCCGGGGGTAGACTACTCACACATCACTCCGGAGCGACCATGGCGGCGTAGAGTCCTCAGGGAGATGAATCCCCTCTCCGGCGGGTCTTGGGACGATCTCTGGATCCCCGAGATGGGATCGGCGTTGGCGGCGTCTCGGAAGGTTTCCGTATCGTGGCTCTCGGTGCGGGGGTTTTCGTCACGGAGGCTTTAAGTAGGCGGAAGGGCAAGTCGGAGGGCACGGGGCCCACACCATGGCGGCCGCGGCCGAGGGGGGCAGCGCGCCTGGGGTTTAGGCCTTGTGGCCCCACTTCGTTCCGTCTTGGACTTAGGAAGCTTCGTGGAAAAATGACCCGAGGCGTTGATTTCGTCCAATTCGAATATTTCCTTACTAGGATTTAGGAAAACAGAAAGAACAGCACTTCGGCATCTTGTTAATAGGTTAGTTCCGGAAAATGCAGAATATGACATAAAGTGTGCATAAAACATGTAGATAACATCAATAATGTGGCATGGAACATAAGAAATTATCGATACGTCGGAGTATCAGCATCAAGGAAGGGGGGAGGTCCCGGGCGAGAAATGATCAGAATAATTTAAAAGTGACATGCCATCATAATCTTGATCATACTATTTGTAAAGCATATGTAGTGAATGCGGCGATCAAAACAATGTATATGACATGAGTAAACAAGTGAATCATAAAGCAAAGACTTTTCATGAATAGCACTTCAAGACAAGCATCAATAAGTCTTGCATAGAGTTAACTCATAAAGCAATAATTCAAAGTAAAGGCATTGAAGGAACACAAAAGAAGATTAAGTTTCAGCGGTTGCTTTCAACTTGTAACATGTATATCTCATGGATATTGTCAACATAGAGTAATATAATAAGTACAATAAGCAAGTATGTAGGAATCAATGCACAGTTCACACAAGTGTTTGCTTCTTGAGGTGGAGAGAAATAGGTGAACTGACTCAACATTGAAAGTAAAAGAATGGTCCTCCATAGAGGAAAAGCATCGATTGCTATATTTGTGCTAGAGCTTTGATTTTGAAAACATGAAACAATTTTGTCAACGTTAGTAATAAAGCATATGTATCATGTAATTATATCTTATAAGTTGCAAGCCTCATGCATAGTGTACTAATAGTGCCAGCCCTTGTCCTAATTAGCTTGGACTACCGGATCATCACAATGCACATGTTTTACCAAGTGTCACAAAGGTACCTCCATCACTTTGTACAAAGGTCTAAGGAAAGCTCGCATTGGATTTCTCGCTATTGATTATTCTTCAACTTAGACATCCATACGGGACAACATAGACAACGGATAATGGACTCCTCTTTTATGCATAAGCATGTAACAACAATTAATAATTTTCTCATTTGAGATTGAGGATATATGTCCAAAACTGAAACTTCCACCATGGATCATGGCTTTAGTTAGCGGCCCAATGTTCTTCTCTAACAATATGCTTAACCATAGGTGGTAGATCTCTCTTAGAGACAAGACGGACATGCATAGCAACTCACATGAAATTCAACGAATAGTTGATGGCGTCCCGTGAACATGGTTATCGCACAACAAGCAACTTAATAAGATAAAGTGCATAATTACATATTCAATACCACAATAGTTTTTAAGCTATTTGTCCCATGAGCTATATATTGCAAAGGTGAATGATGGAATTTTAAAGGTAGCACTCAAGCAATTTACTTTGGAATGGCGGAAAATACCATGTAGTAGGTAGGTATGGTGGACACAAATGGCATAGTGATTGGCTCAAGTGTTTTTGGATGCATGAGAAGTATTCCTCTCGATACAAGGTTTAGGCTAGCAAGGCTTATTTGAAACAAACACAAGGATGAACAGGTGCAGCAAAACTCACATAAAAGACATATTGAAAACATTATAAGACTCTACCAAGTCTTCATGTTCAAACTCAATACTAGAAATTATCTAGACCTTGAAAACCAAATATGCAAACCAAATTTTAGGCATGCTCTGTATTTCTTCATTAATGGGTGCAAAGCATATGATGCAAGAGCTTAAGCATGAGCACAACAATTGCCAAGTATCACATTACCCAAGACATTATAGCAATTACTACATGTATCATTTTCCAATTCCAACCATATAACAATTTAACGAAGGAGAAACTTCGCCATGAATACTATGAGTAGAAACCAAGGACATACTTGTCCATATGCTACAGCGGGCGTGTCTCTCTCCCATAAAGTGAATGCTGGGATCCATTTTATTCAAACAAAACAAAAAACAAAAACAAACGACGCTCAAGAAAAAGCACATAAGATGTGATGGAATAAAAATATAGTTTGGTGAGGACTGATAATGTTGTCGATGAAAAGGGGATGCCTTGGGCATCCCCAAGCTTAAGGCTTGAGTCTTCTTAATATATGCAGGGGTGAACCACCGGGGCATCCCCAAGCTTAAGCTTTCACTCTCCTTGATCATGTTGCATCATACTCTCTCTTGATCCTTGAAAACTTCCTCCACAAACTCGAACAACTCATTAGAGGGTTAGTGCACAATAAAAATTAACATATTCAGAGGTGACACAATCATTCTTAACGCTTCTGGACATTGCATAATGCTACTGGACATTAGTGGATCAAAATTCATCAACATAGCAAAAGAGGCAGTGCGAAATAAAGGCAGAATCTGTCAAAACAGAACAGTTCGTAAAGCGAATTTTAAAATGGCACCAGAATTGCTCAAATGAAAATGCTCAAATTGAATGAAAGTTGGGTACATATCTGAGGATCATGCACGTAAATTGGCATAATTTTCTGAGTTACCTACAGGGAGGTGGACCCAGATTCGTGACAGCAAAGAAATCTGGAACTGCGCAGTAATCCAATCTAGTACTTACTTTTCTATCCAACTTTACTCCAGCAACAAAACACAAAACTAAGATAGGGAGAGGTTGCTACAGTAGTAAACAACTTCCAAGACACAAAATAAAAACAAAGTACTGGGTAAAAACATGGGTTGTCTCCCATAAGCGCTTTTCTTTACGTTTGCTAGGCGCAGAAAGTGTGTATCAAGTATTATCAAGAGATGGTGTGTCAACCTTACCTTGGGCTTTACCCTTACCTTTCTTATTATTTTTCTTTCCCTTTGGTTTAGGAAATATATGATTTCCCCCGGTATAGAGGTGAATTTCAGAGTGCCTTCTCCAACATCAATGACTGCTCCCAATAGTTTCAGCAGGGATCTTGAGTGTGAGTTTTCTGTTTCAACAACAAGATAATCAATGGATATTGTTCTTCCAAGAATGGTTGTATGCACACCTGAGGCTATTCCTTTAGGAATTATAGTAGAGTTATCAATGAGAGTTATTTCTTCTCCTCCTTCATCAACTCCCCAAAGTTTCAAAGATTTATAAATACTTTAGGCATAAGGCAAAATTCATACATAATATCACAGTAGGCATGGAGAGTTCGATCACCGATAACAATTTTAACAGCAGGATCCCACAATGAGAGTTTAGAGTTCACTAAAACTTGTTCAAGACGATTACGAACGTGGCAATAGTTATCATCCAAGCGAGATGTGCTTATCTCGAGATTGTTTAATCTACTATATATGCTAGTGAGGCTGAATCAAAGTTATTAGCTGAATCATGTGATGCAACCAACTTCTTTATGGCATTAAAGCTTGATCCCCATTGCAATGAAGGAAATCTCCTCCCACTAAAGTATCCAAAGCATATCTATAACGAACCATAAGACCAAAATAAAAATTACTAAGGAGCAAACTTAGAGTCATTTGAGGTTCGGTTTTACGATAAGAAGTAAAAATTCTAGACCAGGCATCCTTAAAACTCTCCTCATCCCCTTGTTTAAAAGTGAAGACTAATTCTTCAGGCGAAGAAGTAACAGGTTCAGAGCTAGACATGGTAACAAAAGTAACTAATTTTTTTTTTTTTTTTAATATAGAGTGCAAGACAATAAATAAAGCAAACTAGATAAAGTAAATGCAAGTAAACTAATTTTTTTGTGTTTTTGATATAGCAAACAAGATAGCAAATAAAATAAAACTAGCAACTAATTTTTGTATTTTGATTTAGTGCAACAAACAAAGTAGTAAATAAAACTAGCAAGACAAAAACAAAGTAAAAAGAGATTGAGAAGTGGAGACTCCTTGCGAGCGTGTCTTGATCTCCCAGGCAAGGGGCGCCGGAAATTTAGCTTGATGACGCGTAAAGCACACGCTCGTTAGGAACTGAAGTGGAAGGTGTGATCGTAGCGACAAGTTTCCCTCGATGAGAAACAAGGTTTGCGAACAGTAGGAGTCAAGAAGCACGTTGAAGGTTGATGGCGGCGGGATGTAGTGCGGCGCAACACCGGATTCGGCGCCAGCGTGGAACTTGCACAACACAACCAAAGTACTTTGCCCCAACGAAGCAGTGAGGTTGTCAATCTCAGGGCTTCTTGTAACAAAGGATTAACCGTATTGTGTGGAAGATGATTGTTTACGAAACAGTGAACAAGTATTACATTGAGTTGTATTTCGATAAAGAGAATTGGACCGGGTCCATAGTTCACTAAGGTGTCTCTCCCATAAGACAACGGCATGTTGGGTGAACAAATTACGGTTGGGCAATTGACAAATAAAGAGAGCATGACCATGCACATACATATCATGATGAGTATAGTGAGATTTAATTGGGCATTACGACAAAATACATAGACCGCCATCCAACTGCATCTATGCCTAAAAAGTCCACCTTCAGGTTATCATCCGAACCCCTTCCGGTATTAAGTTGCAAAACAACAGACAATTGCATTAAGTATGGTGCGTAATGTAATCAACAACTACATCCTTAGACATAGCATCAATGTTTTATCCCTAGTGGCAACGACACAACACAACCTTAGAACTTTCATCCCAGATTAAGGTGTCATCAGGCATGAACCACTATCGAGCATAATTACTCCCTCTTGGAGTTACAAGCATCTACTTGGCCGGAGCATCTACTAGTAAGGAGAGCATGCAAGATCATAAACAACACATAGATATAACTTTGATAATCATAACAAGTATTCTCTATTCATCGGATCCCAACAAACGCAACACATAGAATTACATATAGATGATCTTGATCATGTTGGCAGCTCACAAGACCAGACAATGATAGCACAATGGGGAGAAGACAACCATCTAGCTACGCTATGGACCCATAGTCCAGGAGTGGACTACTCACACATCATCCTCGGGAGGCGACCATGGCGGCGTAAGTCCTCCGGAGATGAATCCCCTCTCCGGCGAGGGTGCGGATCGTCTCATCCCCCGAGATGGGATCGGCGTTGGCGGCGTCTCTGGAAGGTTTTAAGTATCGTGGTACTTGGGGTTTCGTCACGGAGGCTTTAAGTAGGCGGAAGGACAGTCGGAGGGGGCACGGGGGGCCCCACCATAGGCCGGCGCGGCGGAGGCGGGCCCCCTAAGTTTGGGCACCCTGTGGCCCACCGTTCGTCTTCGGACACGGAAGCTTCGTGGAAAAATAGGCCCCTGGGCGTTGATTTCGTCAATTTGAGAATATTTTCTTACTGAATTTCTGAAACCAAAAAGCAGCAGAAAACAGCGGCACTTCGGCATCTTGTTAATAGGTTAGTTCAGAAAATGCACGAATATGACATAAAGTGTGCATAAAACGTAGATAACATCAATAATGTGGCATGGAACATAGAAATTATCGATACGTGGAGACGTATCATCCCCTTAGCCTCGAGGAGAACTACTCCCTCCTCCTCATGGGGGACAACAGCGTTGATGAAGATGGCGGTGGTGTCGATGGAGAAACCTTCCAGGGGCACTTCCCCAGTCCGGCGTCGGGCAGAACTCCAGGATCTTGGCGCGATGGCGGCGGCTGCAGAGTTTTCTCGTACCGTGGCTTTTCCGTATCGAAGATTTAGGTCGGGGAGCTTCTTATAGCGAAGAGTCGGAGTGGCTACGGGGGACCCACACGGTGAGGCGCATCCTTGCCCGCGCACTTGCACGTGTGGGGCCACCGAAACTCCCCTACGGTGCCTCTCCGGTGTTAGGAAGCTTCGTGGAATTATAAGATGCTGGGTCGTTGATTTCGTCCAATTCGAGAATATTTCCTTACTAGGATTTATGAAACAAAAGCAATGAAAGAGCCTGGCATCTCGTCAATAGGTTAGTTAGGAACGCATCAAAACGATATAAAGTGTGAACAAAACATGTAGGTATTGTCATAAAACTAGCATGGAACATAGAAATTATAGATACGTTTGAGAAATATCAAGCATCCCCAAGCTTAGTTCCTACTAGCCCTCGGTAGGTGATAACAATGATAATTTCTTAAGTGACATGCCAACATGATCTTGATCGATACTAATGTAAAACATATGAGATGAATGAAGTGATTCAAAGCAATGGTAAAGATGATGATTAAACAACTGAATCATATAGCAAAGACTTTTCATGAATAGTACTTTCAAGACAAGCATCAATAAGTCTTGCATAAGAGTTAACTCATAAAGCAATAGATTCAAAGTAGAAGGCATTGAAGCAGCACAAAGGATGATTAAGTTTCAGCAATCGCTTTCAACATAACATGTATATCTCATGGATAGTTGTCAACATAAAGTAATATAACAAGTGCAATAGGTAAACATGTAAGAATCAATGCACAGTTGACACAAGTGTTTGCTTCTAAGATAGAAAGAAATAGGTAAACTGACTCAACATAAAGTAAAAGAATGGCCCTTCGAAGAGGGAAGCAGGGATTAAATCATGTGCTAGAGCTTTTTAAGTTTTGAAATCATATAGAGAGCATACAAATAAAGTTTTGAGAGGTGTTTGTTGTTGTCAACGAATGGTAATGGGTACTCTAACTACCTTATCAACCAGAATTTCAAGAGCGGCTCCCATGAAGGACGTTATCTCTACCAAAGGTAGATCATCCCTCTTCTCTTTTGTTTACATGTATTTTAGTTTCATTATTTATGGATGACACTCCTCCCAACCTTACAAGCCATGGCTAACCGAATCCTCGGGTGCCTTCCAACATTCACTACCATGGAGGAGTGTCTATTTGCAAATTAAGTTGCTTACTGATAGATCAGGGCAAAGCATGTGAAGAGAATTATTAATGCAAGTTAATTAATTGGGCTGGGCACCCCATTGCCGGCTCTTTTTGCAAAATTATTGAATAGCAGATATGCCACTAGTCCATTGGTGAAAGTCTGTCAGAAGTAAATGACAAGGATGAAAGATAAATACCACATACTTCCTGATGTCTACGGGTGCTTCTATTCTTGTAGACAGTGTTGGGCCTCCAAGCAGAGGTTTGTAGTGACAAGTTTCCCTTAAGTGGATCACCCAAGGTTTATCGAACTCGGGGAGAAGAGGTCAAAGATATCCCTCTCATGCAACCACACCACAAAGCAGAAGTCTCTTGTGTCCCCAACACACTAATAGGTGCACTAGTTGTGAAGAGATAGTGAAATACGGTGGTATGAATAAGTATGAGTAGTAGCAATGGCACCAGAAAAGTGTTTTGCTGTCCGGAGAGCGTGTGGTTGATGGTGGTAATATTGCGAGCGTATAATGCAGTAAGCGAGTAAACAAGCAGCGATAGCGATGTTTAGGAACAAGGCCTAGGGATCATACTTTCACTAGTGGACACTCTCAACATTGATCACATAATAGAATAAATAAATAGATGCTAGACTCTACACCTCTTGTTGGATGATGAACACCACTAAGCTGTGTAGGATTACACGACCCTCAATGCGGAGTTAACAAGCTCCACAATATTCAATGTTCATATTTAAATAACCTTAAAGTGCAAACAGATCAACATAACCAAACCAAGTACTAACATAGCATGCACCATTGTCACCTTTACACTACGAAAGAGGGAATAGATCACATCAATACTATCATAGCAATAGTTAACTTCCATAATCTACAAGAGATCACAATCATATCCTACGCCAAGTACTACACGATGCACACTGTCACCATTTACACCGTGCAGGAGGAATAAACTACTTTAATAACATCACTAGAGTAGCATAGATGTATTGTGATACAAAACACATTGTAATCATAAAGAGATATAAATAAGCACTTCACTATGCCATTCATAACAGTGAATAAGTATTCATGAAATATAGCCTAAGAGACCCACACGGTGCACACTGTCACCTTCACACGTGGGACAAGGAGTCTCCGGAGATCACATAAGTGAAATCCACTTGACTAGCATAATGACATCTAGATTACAAGCATCATCATATGAATCTCAATCATGTAAGGCAGCTCATGAGATTATTGTATTGAAGTACATATGAGAGAGATGAACCACATAGTCCGGAGTACATCAAGCCTGTTGGAGAACTCTTCTCCTTGTCGGATCCGTCGATTGTGTCTTAATGCCTTGCCTCCTGCACCGATCCAGGCGAGGTCACCTATCGTCCGTCTAGACGGACCCCCAGCGATGGCGGCGGCTGCGGCAGGCTAGGAACGTTGGCCGTCCGGGTTCCGGCAAAGAGGAACCTCGCCCAGGCCGAGCGGAGAAGGCTCAACGCACCAGGGGCGTGCAAAGGCGCATCCGCGCCATCTACCACGATCGATCCTCGCCTCTCTCGCGGGTGTTAAGAGCTTCGCGTGATCTAAGATCTTGGCGTTGATTTCGTCAAATTCGAGAATATTTCCTCACTAAGTTTAAAACCAAAAGCGGAAACGACCGACCCTTGGCATCGTCAATAGGTTAGTTCGGAAAACGCATAAATATGACATAAAGTATGCATAAAACATGTAGATATCATCAATAATGTGGCATGGAACATAGAAATTATCGATACGTCGAAGGCGTATCAACATCTAATGGTTCTGCTGTCAGACCTGTGATAACAAAGATAATTCACGGTGACATGCCATCATAACCTTGATCATACTATTAGCAAGCATATGTAATGAATGCAGCTGATCAAAACAATGGTAATGACATGAGTAAACAAATGAATCATAAAGCAAATACTTTTCATGAATGGTACTTTCAAGACAAAAAGCGTCAGAGTCTTGCATAAGAGAGTTAACTCATAAAGCAATAAATCAAAGTAAAGGTATTGAAACAACACAAAGGAAGATTAAGTTTCAGCGTTTGCTTTCAACTTATAACATGTATATCTCATGGATAGTTGTCAATGCAAAGTAATATAACAAGTGCAATATGCACAGTTCACACAAGTGCAACAGTTCACACAAATGTTTGCTTCTTGAGATGGAGAGAAATAGGTGGGCTGACTCAACATAAAAGTAAAGAAAGGCCCTTCGGAGAGGGAAGCAAGAGATTAAATCATGTGCTAGAGCTTTTAAGTTTGAAATCATATAGAAAATATAAATAAAATTTTGAGAGGTGTTGTTGTCATGAATGATGGCCCAGTACTCTAACTACCTCGTCAACCGGACTTTCAAGGTGGCTCCCACGAAGGACGTTATCTCTACCGGCAAAGGTGAATCATCCCTCTTCTCTTTTGTTTACATATATACTGTTAGTTTTTATTTTTTATTTTTTTAAGGTAGCCACTCCTCCCAACCTTTTGCTTTCTCAAGCCATAGCTAACGAATCTGGTGCCTTAAAATCACATACCATGAAGAAGTGTCTATTTGCAAAATTAAGTTACTTACTGATAGATCAGAGCAAAACATGTGAAGAAAATTATTAATGCAGTTAATTAATTGGAGCTGAGAACCCCATTGCAAACTCTTTTGCAAAATTATTGGATAAGGGGATGTGCCACTAGTCCATTGGTGAGATCGCCGGTAAATATTAATAGCTTGGAATTAGAAAGATAAACACCACACGCCACTTCCTCATGAGCTACCAGCATTGACACAAAATAAGAGATAATAGATTTTGAATTGTTTAAAGGTAGCACATGAATTATTTGCTTTGGAATGGCAGAGAAATACGATGTGGTAGGTAGGTATGGTGGACACAAATGGCATAGTTTTTGGCTCAAGGATTTGGATGCACGAGAAGAATTCCTCTCAATACAAGGCTAGGCTAGCAAGGTTGTTTGAAGCAAACTCAAGTGTAAACGGGTACAGCAGACTCACATGTGAACATATTGTAAGCATTATAAGACTTCATACGTCTTCCTTGTTGTTCAAGCTTTTTACTAGAAAATATCTAGACTCTAAAGAACAATCATGCAAATAAAATTTGTAAGCTCTATGCTTCTTCATTAGCCGATTATAAATACATGGTGAAGCATAAACTGTAGTCTATAAACTGTCATTGCAAATGCTCAGGTATTCAAGACATTATACTAATTTACCATGAAGCATTTCCGAATTTCCAACCATGGCAATGAGCAGCAGTTTCAGCCTTCGCCACCAGACATTAAAAGCTAAGACACAGCATTTCATCGAACGTGGGTGTCTCTCTCACACAAGGATGAACAAGCAAAACAAAAATAAAAACAAGCAGACGGCATCCAAATAAAGTACATAAGATGTGGCCAGACAGCCTGGATTTCAAGAAAAGCACAGTAAGTTGTCGATAGAAAGGGGATGCCTTGGAAAAATGCCCAAGCTTAAATACTTGGGTCTTCTTGAAATATGCGGGGAGAACCACAGAGGCATCCCCAAGCTTAGACTTTTCACTCTTCTTGATCATAGTATATCATCCTCTTGACCCTTGAATCCACAGCAAACTTAAAACAAACTCATTAGAGGGTTAGTGCCTCAGTAAAAATTCACATGTTGGAGAGATAACACAATCCTTCTTATACAGACATTGCCAAAACTCACGGAAGGTAATGGAACAAAGAAATCCATCGAACATAACAAAAAATGCGAAATAAATGACAGAATCTGTCAAAACAGAGTGAGTCCGTAGAGCAATTTTAAAAGTGGCACGAGACTTGCTGATCGAAAATGCCGAAATTGAATGAAGTTCGTACATATCGAGATCACGCAAATAAATTGGAGAAATTTTCAAGGTTACCTGGAAACCCTGCCCAAATTCATGTGGAACCCAATCTGTTTAGTACGGTAATCAATCTAGTGTTGACTTTGTATCAAAGACTTTACTTGGCACAACAATGCAAAACTAAGATAAGGAGAGAGTTGCTACAGTAGTAAACAACTTCCAAGACTCAAATATAAAATAAAGTGCAGAAGTAAAAACAATGGGTTGTCTCCCATAAGCGCTTTTCTTTATAGCCATTAAGATGGCTCAGTAATTTTAATGATGCACTCGCAAAAAATAAGAGTTGAAGCAAAAGAGAGCATCAAAAAGCAAATTCAAAACAAATTTAAGCCTAACATGCTTCTATGAAAAGGAATCTTGTAAATAAAACAAGTCATGTAAGCATAGCACAGGAAGATAAGAACAAGTGTAACAAGAATTTCAGCACATAGAGAGGTGTTTTAGTAACATGAGAAATTTCTACAACCATATTTCTCTCTCATAATAACTTTCAGTAGCAACATGAGCAAACTCAACAATATAACTATCACATAAAGCATTCTTATCATGGTTCCTCATACATAAAATTATTACTCTCCACATAGGCATAATCAATTTTATTAGTTATAGTGGGAGCAAATAAAGTAACTATCATTATTATTCTCATCATCAAATATAGGAGCATATTGTAATCATAGTAAATTTATCCTCCATAGTAGGTGACACCAAACCACTATCATTATAATCATCATATATGGGAGGCATATCATAATCAACATAAACTTTCTCCTCAATACCCGGAGGACTAAAGAGATCATTTTCATCACAACCGACCTCCCCAAGCTTAAATTCTTCCATAGCATTAGCAACAATGGTGTTCAAAGCATTCATATAATAACATTCCCATTAGCATGCATAAGTTCCATGGGTTTTTTAATTTTCTCTTTAAACATCATGTCCTAATTAAAGATAAAGTCATAAAGATCTTTCATTTTGTTGTTCTCTTCCATTAAGCCTCACTAGTGAAAATAAAAACAAAGAGACAAAAAGATGCAATTAGAATCTAAAAGGAAATGACCCGAGCACACACACAATGGCAACAGAGAAGTACTTAGTTACCTGGGACAGGGAGTATGAATGCCTTTACCTTTCCTCACCGACGGCGGCGCAGGAAAAGTGGCTTAATTAAGGGTCAGAGATGTGAGTGCCGTTTGCTTTCCTCCGGCAAAAGCGAAGCGGAAGAAAACCTGCCCGATGTCTACGGGTGCTTCTATTCTTGTAGGCAGTGTTGGGCCTCAAAAGGAGTTTGTAGAACAGCAGCAAGTTTCCTTAAGTGGATCGCTTCAAGTTTATCGAACTCGGGGAGGAAGAGGTCAAAAGATATCCCTCTCATGCAACCACTGCAACCACAAAGCAAAAGTCTCTTGTGTCACAACACACCTAATAGGTGCACTAGTTTAGAGTGAAGAGATAGTGAAATACGAATGGTATGAATGTAGTATAAATAAGTAGCAATGGCACCAGAAAAGTGCTTGCTGTCGAGTGGCGTGTAGTTGATGGTGGTAATATTGCAGGCGGTAGAAACGCAGTAAAACAGGTAAACAACTGACGATAGCGATGTTTAGGAACAAGGCCTGGGATCATACTTTCACTAGTCCCCTGCTCTCAACATTGATCACATAACAGAATAAATAAATAGATGCTAGACTCTACACCCTCTTGTTGGATGATAGACACCATTCATTGTAGCAAGTTACACAGACCCTCAATGCCGAGTTAACAAGCTCCACAATATTCAATGTTCATATTTGATAACCTTAGAAGTGCATATGAGATCACTGTAACCAAACCCAAGGTACTAACTATGTACACCACTGTCACCTTCACACCTCGAAAGGAGGAATAGATCCATGTCAATACTATCATAGCAATGGTACTTATAATCTACAAAGAATCACAATCACTGTCCTTCAAAGTACTACCGATGCACACCAACATACCTTCTGCAAATCAGGAGAAGATAAACTTCTTTAATAACATCACTAGAGTAGCACGCAGATATATTGTGATACAAAACACATTGTAATCATAAAGAGATATAAATAAGCACTTCACTATGCCATTCATAACAAGCGAATAAGTATTCTATGAAATATAGCCCTAAAGACCCACACGGTGACACTGTCACCTTTCACACGTGGGACAAGGAGTCTCCGGAGATCACATAAGTAAAATCCACTTGAATAGCATAATGACATCCAGATTACAAGCATCATCATATGAATCTCAATCATGTAAGGCAGCTCTTGAGATTATTGTATTGAAGTACATGGGAGATGAACCACGCAGCTACCGGTACAGCCCAGGAGCACCATTGGAGAACTAATCCTCATGGGAAGCGAGCGACGATGATGAAGATGGCGGTGGTGTCGATGGGAGCCTTCCGGGGGCACTTCCGAAGTCCCGGCGGCGTGCCGAGACGGGAGACTCTGTCCACCCGGATCGGCCGCGATGGCGGCTGCGGGAAGGTTTCTCGTCCCAGTGGCTTTCGTCTCGAGGTTTTGGGTCAAGGACCTTTAAATGGCGAAGAGGCGGGTCGAAGGTCAGCAGGCGGTGACACACTGGGGGCGCGGCCAAGGCCTGGGCCGCGCCCTTACGGCGTACGGTGACAGTGGCTTCTCGGCCTCTGCGGGTGTTACGGAAGCTTCGCGTGCTCCTAAGATCTTTGGCGTTGATTTAGGTCCGATTCTGAGAATATTACCTTACTAAGTTTCTGAGGCAAACAGCAGAAAACAACAGCTGGCCCTTCGGCATCTCGTATGTAGTTTCAGAAAACGCATAAATATGACATAAAGTATATGCATAAAACATAGATATCATTAATAATGTGGCATGGATATGAAATTATCGATACGTCGGAGACGTATCACTTCCTCATGAGCTATAAAACATTGACACAAATAAGAGATAATAGCTTTTGAATTATTTAAAGGTAGCACATGAAGTATTTCTTGGAATGGCAGAAAATACCACATACAAGGTAGATATGGTGGACACAAATGGCATGGATTTTGGCTCAAGGATTTGGATGCATGAGAAGAATTCCTCTCAATACAAGGCTAGGCTAGCAAGGTTGTTTGAAGCAAACTCAAGTATAAACAGTGCAGCAAGACTCACATATGAACATATTGTAAAGCATTATAAGACTTACATCGTCTTCCTTGTTGTTCAAACTCAATAACCAGAAAATATCTAGACTCTAGAGACCAATCATGCAAACCAAATTTTAACAAGCTCTATGTAGTTCTTCATTAATAGGTGCAAAGTACATGATGCAAGAGCTTAAACATGATCTATATGAGCACAACAATTGCCAAGTATCAAATTATTCAAGACATTGTACCAATTACCACATGAAGCATTTTCTGTTTCCAACCAAATAGTAATGAACGAAGCAGTTTCAACTCCGCCATGAACATTAAGAATAAAGCTAAGAACACATGTGTTCATATGAAAAAGCGGAGCGTGTCTCTCTCCCACACAAGCATGAATTTATTCAAACAAAACAAAAACAAACCGACGCTCCAAGTAAAGTACATAAGATGTGACCGAATAAAATATAGTTTCAAGAGAAGAAATGATAAATTGTTGATGAAGAAGGGGATGCCTTGGGCATCCCCAAGCTTACATTGAGTCTTCTTGAAATATGAGGATGAACCACGGGGGCATCCCCAAGCAGAGCTTTTCACTCTTCTTGATCATATATCATCCTCCTCTCTTGACCCTTGAAACTTCCTCCACACCAAACTCGAAATAAACTCATTAGAGGGTTAGTGCATAATCAAAAATTCACATGTTCAGAGGTAACACAATCATTCTTAACACTTCTGAACATTGCCCAAAGCTACTGGAAGTTAATGGAACAAAGAAATCCATTAAACACAGCAAAAGAGGCAATGCGAAATAAAAGGCAGAATCTGTCAAAACAGAGATCAAAAGACGAATTTTTAGAAACCTTTGGACTTGCTCAGATGAAAATGCTCAAATTGAATGAAAGTTGCGTACATATCTGAGGATCACGCACATAAATTGGCAGATTTTTCTGAGTTAAATACAGAGAACCCTGCCCAAATTCGTGACAGACAGAAATCTGTTTCTGCGCAGTATTCCAAATCTAGTAGCAACCCTACTATCAAAGACTTTACTTGGCACAACAATGCAATAAAATAAAGATAAGAGAGGTTGCTACAGTAGTAACAACTTCCAAGACTCAAATATAAAACAAAATTGCTGTAGTAAAATAAACACATGGGTTATCTCCCAAGAAGTGCTTTCTTTATAGCCATTAAGATGGGCTCAGTAATTTCAATGATGCACTCCCAAGAAATAAGAGTTGAAGCAAAAGAGAGCATCAAAAAGCAAATTCAAAACACATTTAAGTCTAACCCTTCCTATGAAAATGAATCTTGTAAATAAACAAGTCATGTAGCATACAACAAGCATAGGAAAACTAGACAAACGCAACAATTTTCAGCATATAGAGAGGTGTTTTAGTAACATGAAAACTTCTACAATCATATTTTCCTCTCTCATAATGATTTTCAGTAGCATCATGAACAAACTCAACAATATAACTATCAAATGAAACATTCTTATCATGAGTCTCATGCATAAAATTATTACTACTCCCAACATAAGCATAATCAATTTTATTATTTGTAGTGGGAGCAAATTCAACAAAGTAGCTATCATTATTATTCTCATCAAGTGTAGGAGGCATAGTATAATCATAATAAAATTTACTCTCCATAGTAGGCGGCACCAAAAGACCACTATCATTATAATCATCATATATGGGAGGCATATCATAATCAACATAAACTTTCTCCTCAATACCCGGAGGGCTAAAGAGATCATTTTCATCAAAACCGACCTCCCCAAGCTTAGAATTTTCTATATCATTATCAACAATGGTGTTCAAAGCATTCATACTAATATTACTACTAGCATGCAAATAAGGTTCCATAGGTTTTTTAATTTTTGCATTAAACCATTCATGTCTTGACTCAGGAAATAGTTTAAAAAGCTCACAGATGTTTTCCATTATGCCTTACTAGTGTTTAACAAGAAACAAAAAGATGCAATTGCAGGATCTAAAGGACATAGCTTCGAGCATACACATAACGGCAACAGAAAAGTACTTAGTTACCTTGGACCGGAGTATGAGTGCCTTTTACCTTTCCTCACCCAATGGCGCAGAAAATGCTTGATGTCTACGCACGCTTCTATTCCTGTAGATAGTGTTGGGCCTCCAAGAGCAGAGGTTTGTAGAGAACAGTAGCAAGTTTCTCTGCTGGATCACCCAAGGTTTATCGAACTCGAGGAGAAGAGGTCAAAGATATCCCTCTCAAACAACCCTGCAATCACGATACAAGAAGTCTCTTGTGTCCCAACACACCTAATACACTTGTCGATGTATAGGTGCACTAGTTCAGCGATGAGATAGTGAAATACAAGTAGTATGGATGTATATGAGTGGTAATAGCAATCTGAATAAAATATGGCAGCGAGTAAACATGCAAGAAGTAAATAAACGGAGATTCGATGTTTGGAAACAAGGCCTAGGGATCATACTTTCACTAGTGGACACTCTCAACTTTGATCACATAATAAAACCACTCTACACTCTCTTGTTGGATGACAAACACCATTAATTGTGTAGGGCTACAAGAGCACCTCAATGCCGGAGTTAACAAGCTCCACAACATTCGATGTTCATATTTAAATAACCTTAGAGTGCATAATAGATCATTGCAATTATACCAAGTACTAATATAGCATGCACACTGTCACCATCACACTATGAAGGAGGAATAGATCACATCAATACTATCATAGTAATAGTTAACTCCATAATCTACAAGAGATTACAATCATAACCTACGCCAAGTACTACATGATGCACACACTGTCACCATTACATCATGAAGGAGGAATAGAGTACTTTAATAACATCACCAGAGTAACACATAGATGAATAGTGATACAAAACTCATATGAATCTCAATCATGTAAGCAGCTCATGAGATCATTGTATTGAAGTACATAGGAGAGATTAACCACATAGCTACCGGTACAGCCCTTAGCCTCGAGGAGAACTACTCCCTCCTCATGGGAGACAGCCGCGTTGATGAAGATGGCGGTGGTGTCGATGGAGCTTCTCGGGGCACTTCCCCGTCCGGTGGCATGCGAACGAGACTCCTGTCCCCCAGGATCTTGGCTTCGCGATGGCGGCGGCTGCGGAGGTTTCTCGTGCGTGGCTTTTATCGAAGATTTAGGTCGGGAGCTTCTTATAGGCGAAGAGTCGGAGTCGGAAGGGCTACGGGGACCCACAGGGGGCGGCTCCTTGGCCGCGCCGCCCACACGTGTGGGGCCACTGGGCTCCCCTGCGGTGCCTCTCGGGTGTTCAAGCTTCGTGGAATTATAAGATGGGGCGTTGATTTCGTCCAATTCGAGAATAGTTCCTTGCTAGGATTTCTGAAACCAAAACAGACGGCATAGGCATCTCAAATAGGTTAGTTCGGAAAACGCATCAAAACGATATAAAGTGTGAACAAAACATGTAGGTATTGTCATAAAACTAGCATGGAACATAAGAAATTATAGATACGTTTGAGACGTATCACCGACGGAGGCCAGGAAAGCTAAGCGGAAGGCGCAAAAGAAGAGGCGGGCGCAAGAATCTGAAGGAGAGGAACGGAAAGGCAGCCATCCAGTAGGCATAGGTCATTGCCCAAATTTCCTGGCAGATGCAGGTGAAAGCCAACGCCCATGTAGGCCTCCATCCGGGTTTAGCGGAGGCCATGATCTTCATCAAGCAAAATAGGATCGTTCGCGTCTCTCCCCGGTCTCGTCGCTCCCGACCTGAACCGGACGTCGAGAAGCGGTGACTCGTGGTCGGCCTCGACATGAAAGACGCGATCAGTCCCGGAGGAGAACATGCGGGTTCCCCGCACCCTATTTGAGGAAATGACACCTTCTGTCCCGATGATGGACGACATGGTACGCTCGCTCTCTCATTGTCTTGCTCTGTCGTGTGCCATTCGTCACACGTCCGGTGATTCATAGGACTATTGGGCTGGACGCACTGAGGCCGGTATTACGGCCATGATCTTCTGCGACGGCTTCGTTAGCGAAGGCGGCGTCGAGACAGGGCGCAAGATCGTGGCATAGAGACGCAGGATCAGTGGGAACAAGCGCTGGATGGGGCGTACATCGATGGTGAACGACTGTTCTCCACCCAGCCCACGCAACCAACAACCGTCTGCGTTGATGCCGATGAGGAGGTGATAACTAGAAGAACACGGATCAGTTGTACATAGTTTCGAAATAAGATTATCGAACCAGGAGAAGCTACTAGTTAGGGTCTTAATGCCTCTTGCTACTTTCTACTAAATATTACTTAATAATTATTTTCTAATCTCAAAATGATTAAAAGGGTTGTTGTAAATGGTTGCAGGAAAGGTAAATAAAGCAGTAAAAATGTTGTAAGGAAAAGGTTGAAACTTAATAAGATAAAATGTTCTTAGGGATTATTGGATCCACCTCTAGCAATATGATTCATGTTAATTAAGATACAATATTGTTTTAATCATGTTGTGTGTGGGAGAGCTCCGTAATAAGATGCGCCCAGAAAATCATCGCTCATCGCATCTCTAAATAACCACAACATCTAGCCTTCTGCTGCCACATATGGACTAGTGATATTTAAGTGGTTGTAACATCCCAAGAGTAGCACCTTAGTCCCTTTTTTCCTTTCTTGCATTGTTGTCATGTCATCATGTTGCACTCATGGATATCACCACCTTTTTGCTTCTATAAAATTGCATTTGGTTTTGGCTTTGCTTTGTTTGCTTGTTATTCTTCCTCTCTTTCTCTTTCTTGGTTCATCCCCTCTCTCTTGTGATGTTTCAAGAAAAGATGTCAAGCCAACTTTATCCCTCTACTTGACCTACTTTCAAATAGGTCATGCAAAAAAATTCTATTTTTCTTGGTTGCTATTAAACCAACCCCTCTCTTTCTATTTTTGCAATGCACATGCTTTGAACCTTGAGATGTTTACATTCTCAAATGGTTGAGCCCATTAAGGTTTTCCAATTATTTTCAACTCCAAATATTTTTGCATTCTCTTAAATCTCTATGGCTCCCTCTACTTCTTTTCTTCTTTTATTTTCTCAAGCCTACCATGTTGGTATACAATAATTGAGTTCTTCCTTGAATTGAAAGTGCAGTTCAACTTCAAAATATTATCATCTCAAATTTCAGAAAAGTTTGCAAATTCAAATATGTTTTAAAAGAGAAAAGAAAAGGAAGAAACAAAAACAGGAAAAGAAATAAAGGAGAAAAACCTATCTAACCCAGGCCTAAAGCTAACCAACCCAACCCACCTAGCAACCCAACACGGCAGCCTCCTTTTTGTTTGGCCCAACCCACGTACTTGTCCAAGAAAGGAGCAAACTAGTCTGAGCCCAGTTTCAACATCTGGGAGAGGTCCAGTTCAACGTCTTCCTCATCGAACCAACTACTGCAGCACCACATGATCTCCTCCCATCACATCGATGCTTGCCACCTAGCCCTTTCCCTACCTATTTAGTACTAGTGTTTTAGCGGAGATAATACTTCAGAAGTATTGGATGAATCTCTGCTGTCACTCAATCGCCACAAAAATCCCATCCTCAATCCAATAAGTAGAGGTAGAGTATTGGGAATTGAAAAAATTACACTAAAATTTAGAAAAAAGTAGGGATAAGTGGAGATTCAACTCGCTCATACTCTAGAACTAAACATGCATTTACAATAAGTTAGGATTTGAAGTTTTGAGCGAATTATTCCCGCTAATTCCCACTAAAACTTTAGTATCAAACAAACCCTTAAGACGCCAGGAGGCCGTCACCGAACCCTAGCTGCCCTCTCCCTCCTCACAGGGCTGCCCCCCTCCTTTCTCTTCTTCTGTGAGTTGAGAGGGTTTTACTGAGGACGCCGTCGACCGCCACCGACGGCATGGTCGTCCCCGAGCTCACCTGACTAGCCAAATCGCACCGCCACATCTTCCTCTTCCTCAAGGTCTACTTCACGGAACAACACCCGCCAAGTTCTGCTCGGTTTTCTTCCCTGACGCCATCGTCTTCTTCACGGACTCCGGTGAACGTGGCCTCGTCTCAACCTTGCCGCTGCTCGTTTATCTTTGCCTACGAGCCCACTGTGACCAGCTGTCACTCCTCCCCCTCTTCCCAGCGCGATTTTTTTTTTCCTCTCTGGTTCGTTGGGCTGAGTTCGCCAAAAATATCGCTGCCGTCGGCCTCACCTCCGGCGAGCTAGCTGCGTCGTCTCAGTGCACCCCAGCAAGCACGGAAGGTTGGAATCGATGCGCGGGAGATCCTGCAGGCGCTACGTCGCGTATGTCTTCAGCTGTTGCGATTCACGCAAGTGTCAAAGTTCAGTTAGCAGGTGTCGCTTTTCTTCAGATAAATTCAGTTAAAGCCACCGACACTTTACCTGGTATGTACGCTGTATCTGAACAAACCTGGCCGAGTAGCCTACTGGTTCCGTCTTCGTACACGTCCGGCGCATCTCAAGTTAAATTCCTAGGACCTCCTCAAAGGCTGTATCATATCAAAACCGTCTAGCAGCTACACAGCACCTTGTCCTTTTACTATTTCCAGAATTCTTTCTCCTTTTACTGTTTCAGGGTTTTTGCTCACAGCACCTTTTTGTATTGATTTAAAAACCAACTTTAAAAACTTCAATTGGTACAAACTTGATATCCTTGAGCATCAGAAAAGCATAAGCTACATGCTTATAAATTTTGTATCAACTTTTGGATAACTAAAATTTGACAACATTTTAAAATAGGTTAAAATGGCTAAAACTTGAAATATTTATATCTCATAAACCCTAATTACAAATTTAGCAAATTTTATATCAAAATGCATTATAAAAGTGAGAGGATTTCAAATATTAACTTGTCATGCATCATTGGCATTATCCCTGGTTCGGCCATAATTAAAAATGCAATATGAACTAAATGTTGTGTGTGGGTGTTCTATTTCATGCTATATTTGAACACCCCACTTAATTTTGCTATGAATGAAACCTTTGCACCTCATTAATCATATTGAGCATTGCTTTCCTTTTATTGATTGTGCTATTTATTTTCTTGTATGTACTATTTAGTTCTTCTCGAGTAGACACCGATGCTGAGCAGTACGAGCAAGAGTTCGAGTACCACCCCTTGGAGGATCACGCTTGTGCCACTACCTCTGATCTGCGAGCCCACCTTCTTCACCTATTTTACAGTTTCTTGCTCTTTGATTTATTGCTATTCCTATGTTGCGATTCTGTTGTGTCACGTGTCCTATTTCACCCGTTACCCTATATGAGCCGTGTTACACCTCCGCTACCTACTACATGTTGTTTTATGTTTGTCAAACCTTGCGAGTCGTAGCGCGAGTTTAGGGTCTTGTTGTCATCTCGATATGTTCAAGATATTTTGAGAAGTTGACATATGACACACCTTTGGATAATCTTGTTGATATTTTGTTACAACTAAAATTGCTAAGGGATAGTAATTAATGCAGAGACATCGGTGGGCCCCTTTACGAAAGTATCGGATTTTTATCTCGCTTGTGTCCCCTAGGACCCGAGTTCTTGTTATCTGTTCTAAGGCTGAGTGCACTAACCACTCGTGGGAGGTTTTATCTGGACCCCCCTTGACTCGTTACATTTTCTCAAGTCTATTGATAAAGGGGCCACAACCTTGGATTTATTTGCCTATGCCATGTATGACATGCTTTATTTACTACTGTCTTCGGGTGTTTACTTCTTGTTGCCTTCGGGTATTTATATTATGTAATGTACCCCGCAGAACGTTTAGCGAAGCGTGCGATTTGCACGCCTAGCCGTTAACGAAAACCCTGAGTCCGCGTCGGAGAACAGCCAAACTTCGTCACGGGTAGCTTAGTCGGGTGGCCCCGCTAGGCATTCTTGCAGAACTAGGAACGCTCTTGTCATGATATCTTTCCTTCGCTTGGTTGGAGGATAGACCGTGCGTGTATGGGAACAGTAGTGCACCCCTGCAGGGTAAATATTTTCGGAAAGCCGTGTCCGCGGTTATAGACGACTTGGAGCTGTTTAACTCGATGATAGAACAATTTACACCTTGTACATGTTGCTAATAACTTGCGTAGTAATTTAGCATTACTACAACTAATATCTAATAAAATTGTCAACAGTATGAGTGTCTTTGCCAGTACTTCTTTGCGAAGGGGGATCACATCGGCTGGGTTTTGTTTGCAGAGTATAGAACTGCTAGCTTAAGCGCTCTCTCCCCTTCTCTTATAAACGAATGTTGTAGCGTGTCTCTATAAGTTAGTTTATGCTTTGCTGCAGCTATACCCACCATATAGCCAAATGATGTTTATACTTCCCACCGGTAAGCATAGCCGGTCTTGTCACGCAAGTACGTGCCATTGGTACTTCTGATGACCGCAGATTGCGCACCATTGGGGAACCCCAAGAGGAAGGTATGAGCACATCAGCAAGTTTTTCATCAGTAAGAAACAAAGGTTTAATCAACCAGTGGGAGAAATGCGTGACTTGAAGGTGTTGCTACGACTATTGGTAGGGCGCACTACCGGTGTCGGCAACAACGTGGAACCTGCACACAACACAACCAAGATACTTTGCCCCAACCAGTGAGGTTGTGAATCTCACCGGTTTCTTGAACACAAAGGATTAAACGTATCACGTGGAATGAGATGTTTGCAATGGAATTAAAGAGAACAATGCTTGAGAAAGTAAACAGAACAGGATTACATTACATGAATTTATCAATGTAAAAGAAAAGACCGGGTCCACACTTCACTAGAGGTGTCTCTCCATAAAGATAAATAACATGCTGTGAATAAATTACAGCTGGGCAATTAATAGAATAAAGACCATCATGAAAAGATGATTACTATGAGATTCGTTTGGGCATTACAACATAATACATAGACCGTAATCCAACTATCTATGACTAATAATCCACCTTCCGCTTATCGTCCGAACCCCTTGGTATTATGTTGCAAGCAACAAATTATCTTATTAAGCAATGTGTGTAAAGTAAACAATATAATTACCCTTGGATAAAACATTGTTGTTTTCTCCCTAATAGCAACAACACATCTACAATCTTAGAAGTTATTGTCACTCTTCCAGAAACTAGAGGCATGAACCTACTATCGAGCATAAATACTCCCTCTTGGAGTCACAAGTATTTACTTGGCCAAAGCATCTACTAGCAACGGAGGGATCACAAATAACATATGAAAAGTATATAATCGATCTCAACATAGTATTCAATATTGATCGGATCCCAACAAACACAACATGTAGCATTACATAAGGATGATCTTGATCATGATAGGCAGCTCACAAGATCTAAACATGAGGCACAAATTGGAGAAGACAACCATCTAGCTACTGCTATGGACCCATAGTCTAGGGATGAACTACTCACGCATCACTTCGGATGCGGGCATGGAGATGTAGCCTCCGTGATGATCTCCCCTTCGGGTGCCGGGAAGAGCTTCAGCCTCCCGAGCTAGGGTGCGATGGCGGCGATGAACTTTCGTGGATGGAGGCTTGGGCGTTTAGATTTTTCCCGAGATCGTGATAGGCGGAAGGGTGAGGCCAGTGGCCACCTAGGTGGCCCACATCACCCCTTGGCGCGGGCCACACCCAGGCCGCGCCATGGGGTGGTTTGGCCGCCCTGTGGTGCCTCTTCGACCCCCTCTGGACTCTGTCTTTGTTACAGTAAAATATTGACTTTGGCTAATTCCGAGAATATTTCTGTACAACTTTTCTGAAATACAAAACAGCAGAAAACAGGGAACTGGCACTGTGGCATCTTGTTAATAGGTTAGTACCGGAAAATGTATAAAAGTGCAACGAAGTGTATGCAAAACATATATAAATTGGTGTAGAACAAGCATTGAGCATCAAAAATTATAGATACGTTTTCAACGTATCACTTACCCTCACTGTCTTTCTCTTTTTTGGGCAACCGTTGGCCTGACGTTGTACGACAGATGACGAGCAATTCGCTGGTGGATACTTCGTTGAGTTGACGGACGACGACCTCGTCGAGTAGCAAGATCGCTCCTATGAAGCAGCATGTGGCTTGTTGGTTATGGACCCGACTATTTATTTCTGGACTCTTAGTCCCATTTGGATCTTGTATGTACCCAGACTATTTGCTTCTCTTATTGTATGATGTACTGATGGGACATGTGTCATCTGGTTGATATTTGGATCTTTCTCAATAGAGCTTTGCTATATAAACATTATTTCCAAGTTTTGTGTCATAGATGATGATGTTGTGATATGTAACTCTATATTCCATCCTTGTATCTTGTGCACTATGCGTGTATGTTGTGAAGTGCACAGGAAGGTGAAGCACTTAGGTCTAGGGCCAATCGTGAGCCCTATGGAGTTTAGCTGTGTGTGAGCATGACCTCTGCATGGTGACTTCGCGGTCCCTTGTAGTAACCTCAAATGCAACTGTACTCATGGCATGCACGTTTTAATTTAGCCTTACTCCTCGGTCTTACAGGGGTGTACCCCATGGTCATCGATATGAGCTTTGTGAATCCCTCTTATCCCCCTTATTAATGTGTCAAAGCGCCGATATGGTAATGTCACTTCCCGCTGTTCACTTTACCACACTTCAAAGAGTAGTTCTCTCTCAAGACCAATAGGAATATATTACATGGTACACAACACGTAATATCAAGAGAGAAGACTAACACACAGTAATACTTAAAACCATAGATCATCTTAGATTCACCTCATATTCATGCTAGGGTTTCTCCATCTCCCCAAGAACTAATAGGAATACTCGCACATGGAGACAATCAAGAACATCATCATATATAATCTTGTGGAAGAAATTAAAGGAATGGAACAAATTCGAGTACAGCGGAGGATGTTGGTGGCGGAGGTGCATCGGTTTATGATGATGAAGGGGATGATGCCTTGTCCTCCGAGGATCCATGTAGCAGCCCAGATCTTGTCTTCTCCAAAGTTCCTTCTTCGGATCTGATCTAGGGCGGTGTTTTTCGGTTTCGCGGAGCTGTGTGTGTCTGATCTCTCATCCGTCTACGGGAGGTGAAAGTATTTGACGAGACGGTGCTCCTGGAGGGTTGTACGTGCGGATGGTACGTGTGGGCCTTGCAAATAACGATGCTCGTTAAATCTCCTGGAAGCTGTCCTCGCGTTGTCCTTTCGCCTAGGCGCATTATTAAGTGCAAAAATAATTTCTATCACGTCAAAATGCCAGAAAAATGACAGTTTTCATTGATATTTCATTATTGACTTATTATTTTGTGATCATGTGTAGACAAGCATAAAAGGCAAGGTAGCGCGATGAAATACAAAAATCCTACAACTACTTGATGATATCTTGATAAAATAGTAATGCAAAAACATGCTAAAAGTGCACTCATCAACTTCCCCAAGCTAGACTCTTGCTCGTCCTAGAGGAAGATATAAGCTTTAATGGACAGAGTCATCTCTGTTCATGAAATGTGAGTCATTAAAGCAAATGAGGCATTTTTCAAGAATGAGGATTATAACCTTGGATGTAAAACTAGAGCATGAATGACACCATACTATTCTCAAACTCAAATGACTTAAAGGCCTCCACACCTTTCAAGGTTTAATTAAAGACAAGAATATTACTCTACCTAAATATCATAGAATCATGAAGTTAGCTTTTCTTCATGAATCTTACTAATAACTCTTTCTGTTTTTGCACTTCTTCCTTCTTCCCTTCTTTATTTCTCATTTTCCTTTTTTCTTTCTTTCTATGTTTTTCTTTTTCACACGAAGAACCAATGATCATAAAATACTTTGTAAGTAATTTTCATATATCATATCAAAGCTTTCTAGTGTGGAGGACCATAAAATCATCATCATGATGCAAGTACAATTATACTCATCCTAATTCATACATCTAATGCAATAATCATAATTCAATCACACTTCAGATAGGATAACGGCTCAAGATTCATTGGATAAAAATCATCCACCTTCCGAGCGAAGCTAAACAAGTGCAGATGCAATCCTTATCAAAATTCGAACTAAATGCATGCTAGAAAGTAAATATTCGAACTAAAGGGATAGATTACAATGTGTTATAGATCTCCCCAAGCTTGGAATCAAGCCAGGTGGGATCAAATAATCCTTGTGATTATTTGATACCGTTGTAGGTTAAAGGTGGAGGGATGGCGTTGGAGAAGGCTACACGAAGCTTCCTGTTGGACTCCTCTGGAGCAGATATGTGACGGATATCGCTCTGCAATTCATAGAACGTCGAGTTCATTGCTTCAGTCATTGCGTTCACCACTCTATTGAGTTACATCTTCTCAGCCAAGTGCAGGAGACGCCGGCGCACAACCTACCGATGGATAAGCTCATGGTTTTGATGCTTTTCCAGCAGGCTAAGGTGCAGCTTGGTCCTCATAGGCGGCTTGACTGGCGAGGTAGGTTCATACTTAAGCAAGAAACCCCATTGATCCATGGGCTTTATGTTGATGCAAGCGTTTTAGCGTCATCTTCTTGGTTGTGGAAGTATGGGCGGTAGTCTCCTCATAAGTCCCTGCATCAACATAATTATGCTTACATTTTGGCGGCGCATAGTGAGTAGCGATGAGCTTTAGGGCTTCCACGCACCCCTTCCCGTGCGGCTTCTTGGCTTCTTCCTCATCTTCTGGAGTCACCATATCTAGGTATGGTTGTGTCCAGCCACATGGAGCTGGAGTCATGAATGGTTGATTGTCTTTGATTGTCTTTGTCATACGAGTCATAGTATATCTCGCGCTTCCTCGAGCTGAAACCTCGGGCTTCACGCTTGTCATCCTCTTGGGACGAGGTCTCGGAGTTGTCCCATGACGGAGGCATGAGACCGAAAGGCTTCCCTTTTCCAGGAGCTACATAGCGCATCTTGTGGTGAAGATCTCAAGGGATGGAGAAGGAGAGGCTTTAGGAGGCCTTATTAGGGGTGAAGCAGAAAGGAATCTCGTGGGTTTGGAGTTTATAGTCGCATAGAAAAATAATTGCAACAAATTGGAAAGAGATAAACTTGAAAAAGGAATTCTGGGCAGCACGACGGCTTGTTGTACGGGCGCAGACCGTATCGTCCGCCCGTACCCGACGTCCTGCCAAAATACGAAACAGACAAAGTCGGTTCGGGCTTCGGTACGAGCGGGTTTGCACCGTACCGTCTTTTCGTACCGATTTATCGACATAAGAAAGGCGGCAAAAATGTTTTTTTAATCAACAACCAAAAACAAAAACAAAAGAGAAAAGTTCTATAACTTTAACGGCCGTCCGTACGGGCAGAGATGACCGTACCGTCCGCCCGTACGTCGGACAAGGTTAGAAAACAAAGTTCCATCTGAAACTTACTATAAGTTTAACGACCACTTGTACGGGAGGGTCCGGTCGTACCGTCCGCCCATACCGAGGTCACGAAAACTCCAATCAGCTTAGAAAACTGTAAAGACCTCGAAAACACACATAGAAGAACGAAAACCTAGAAATTTCAAACCTATAAATCAAAGAAAACTCTCTTGCAATAGTTAGGAGTAAAGGGTACCGTATTTCCTGGATCATCATATTGTTCCTCTCCTTCTTCCATGGATGGTGGGTAGCAAATGCTTGCTTGCACCATCATAAAGAATAGGAGGAACTCCTTGATGTCTACGTGTGCTTATTCTTGTGAGTGGTGTTGGGCCTCCAAGAGCGAGAGGTTTGTAGAACAGACAAGTTTCCCTTAAGTGGATCACCCAAGGTTTATCGAACTCAGGGAGGAAGAGGTCAAAGATATCCCTCTCAAGCAACCTGCAATCACAAAGCAAGAATCTTGTATCCAACACACCTAATACACTTGTCGAGATGTATAGGTGCACTAGTTCGGCGAAGAGATAGTGAAATACAAGTGATATGAATGAATATGACGGTAATAGCAACTGGAAAAGTGCTTGCTAGCGTGCTTGATGGTAGTAATATTGCGGAAGTAAAGATGCAGTAAAACAACAAGCGGTGTTTAGGTATTGGAAACAAGGCCTAGGATCATACTTTACTAGTGGACACTCTCAACATTGATCACAGGATAAATAGATAAATGCTATATCTACACTCTCTTTTGGATGATGAACACCACTAATTGTGTAGGATTACGAACCCTCAATGCCGAGTTAACAAGCTCCACAATTCCGATATTCATGTTTAACCTTAGAGTGCACGATAGATCAACATAACCAAACCAAGTACTAACATAGCATGCACTGTCACCTTCACGCACGAGAGGCATAGATCACATCAATACCATCATAGCAATAGTTAACTTCATAATCTACAAGAGATCACAATCATAGCCTACGTACTACACGATACCACCGTCACCATTACACCGTGCAGGAGGAATAAACTACTTTAATAACATCACTAGAGTAGCACGCAGATATATTGTGATACAAAACACATTGCAATCATAAAGGGATATAAATAAGCACTTCACTATGCCATTCATCAAGTATACTATGAAATATAGCCTAAGAGACCCACACGGTGCACACACTCACTTTACACACGTGGGACAAGGAGTCTCAGGAGATCACATAAGTAAAATCCACTTGACTAGCATAATGACATCTAGATTACAAGCATCATCATATGAATCTCAATGTGAAGATGATTTGGTAGAATTAGTAGGGAAGAAAAGTACATAAAACCGGTACATTTGTTGATCCAGAAATTATCTCCTCATCAGGAGCAGCAGCTTGTGAGGGAAGAGGTGGTGTTGATAGAAAGATCCGGGCACTTCTCTGAGAAGCGGCATCAACAGAGACTCTTGTCCCCCAGATCTTGGCTTCGAGTGGGCGGCTCAAGGTTTCTCATGATTCAGTCATCGAGGTTTTAGGTCGAGGAGGCTTAAATAGCAAGAGGCGGAGTCGGAGGGCTGACGGGGCCACCACACAATAGGGCGGCGGCCGGGCCTCGCCGTCTTGCCAGCGTGCTCTCCCCCAGGGAGCTCCCTGCGCGGCTCTCGAGTGTTAGAGGTTCGTGGAAAAATAGGATCTTTGGGCATTGATTTCGTCCGATTCCGAGAATATTTCCTTACTAGGATTTCTGAAACCAAAAAAACAGCAACTGGCCCTTCGGCATCTCGTCAATAGGTTAGTTCCGGAAAACGCATAAAAACGATATAAAGTATGAAAAAAACATGTAGGTATTGTCATAAAACTAGCATGGAACATAAGAAATTATAGATACGTTTGAGACGTATCAAGCATCCCCAAGCTTAGTTCCTGCTCGTCCCGAGCAGTGTGATATGAAAGATAATTTACTGGAGTGACATGCCATCATAACCTTGATCATACTATTGTAAGCATATGTAATGAATGCAGCGATCAAAACAATGGTAATGACATGAGTAAACAAATGAATCATAAAGCAAAGACTTTTCATGAATAGTACTTTCAAGACAAGCATCAATAAGTCTTGCATAAGAGTTAACTCATAAAGCAATAAATCAAAGTAAAGGTATTGAAGCAACACAAAGGAAGATTAAGTTTCAGCGGTTGCTTTCAACTTATAACATGTATATCTCATGGATAGTTGTCAATGCAAAGTAATATAACAAGTGCAATATGCAAGTATGTAGGAATCAATGCACGGTTCACACAAGTGTTTGCTTCTTGAGATGGAGAGAAATAGGTGAACTGATCAACATAAAAGGTAAAAGAATGGCCCTTCGCAGAGGGGAGCATTGATTGCTATATTTGTGCTAGAGCTTTGGTTTTGAAAACATAAAAGAGCATAAAAGTAAAATTTTGAGAGATGTTTTGTTGTTGTCAACGAATGGTAGTGGGCACTCTAACCCCTTGCTAGACAAACCTTCAAAGAGCGGCTCCCATGAAGGACGTTATCTCTACCGGCCAAGGTAGATCATCCCTCTTCTCTTTTGTTTACACATGTATTTTAGTTTTTATGGATGACACTCCTCCCAACCTTTTGCTTACACAAGCCATGGCTAACCGAATCCTCGGGTGCCTTCCAACATTCTCATACCATGAAGGAGTGTCTATTTGCAAAATTAAGTTGCTTACTAATGAATCAGAGCAAAACATGTGAAGAGAATTATTAATGAAGGTTGATTAATTGGGGGCTAGGAACCCCGCGCCAGCTCTTTTTGCAAAATTATTGGATAAGCGGATGAAGCCACTAGTCCATTGGTGAAAGTTGCCCAACAAGAATGAAAGATAAACACCACATACTTCCTCATGAGCTATAAAACATTGACACAAATCAGAGGTGATAAATTTTGAATTATTTAAAGGTAGCACTCAGCAATTTACTTTGGAATGGCGGAGAAATACCATATAGTAGGTAGGTATGGTGGACACAAATGGCATAGTGGTTGGCTCAAGGATTTTGGATGCATGAGAAGTATTCCTCTCGATACAAGGTTTAGGCTAGCAAGGTTATTTGAAACAAACACAAGGATGAACCGGTGCAGCAAAACTCACATAAAAGACATATTGTAAACATTATAAGACTCTACACGTCTTCCTTGTTGTTCAAACTCAATACTAGAAATTATCTAGACCTTAAAGAGACCAATTATGCAAACCAAATTTTAGCAAGCTCTATGTATTTCTTCATTAATAGGTGCAAAGTATATGATGCAAGAGCTTAAACATGAGCACAACAATTGCCAAGTATCACATTATCCAAGACATTTTACCAATTACTACATGTAGCATTTTCCGTTTCCAACCATATAACAATGAACGAACAGTTCAACCTTCGCCATGAACATTAAAAGCTAAGAACACATGTGTTCATACGTACCAGCGGAGCGTGTCTCTCTCCCACACAAGCATTTATTCAAACAAAAACACAAACAAAAAGCACACGACGCTCCAAATAAACTAAATAGAGCGAATAAAAATATAGTTTCAAGAGAAGAAACCTGATAAATTGTCGATGAAGAAGGGGATGCCTTGGGCATCCCCAAGCTTAGATTAGGTCTTCTTGAAATATGCAGGGATGAACCACCGGGGCAAACTTAGACTCTTCACTCTTCTTGATCATAGTATATCATCCTCTCTCACCCTTGAAAACTTCCTCCACACCAAACTCGAAACAAACTCATTAGAGGGTTAGTGCATAATCAAAATTTCACATATTCAGAGGTGACACAATCATTCTTAACACTTCTGGACATTGCCAAAGCTACCGGAAGTTAATGGAACAAAGAAATCCATCCCACATAGCAAAAGAGCAGTGCGAAATAAAAGGCAGAATCTGTCAAAACAGAACAGTCCGTAAAGACGAATTTTAAAGAGGCACCAGACTTGCTCAAATGAAAATACTCAAATTGAATGAAAGTTGCGTACATATCTGAGGATCACGCACGTAAATTGGAAGATTTTCTGAGTTACCTACAGAGAACCCTGCCCAAATTCGTGACAGATAGAAATCTGTTTCTGCGCAGTAATCCAAATCTAGTATCAACCCTATTATCAAAGACTTTACTTGGCACAACAATGCAATAAAATAAGATAAGGAGAGGTTTCTACAGTAGTAAACAACTTCCAAGACTCAAATATAAAACAAAAGTACTGTAGTAAAATAAACACATGGGTTATCTCCCAAGAAGTTCTTTCTTTATAGCCATTAAGATGGGCTCAGCAGTTTTAATGATGCACTCCCAAGAAATAAGAGTTGAAGCAAAAGAGAGCAAAAACAAAATTCAAAACACATTTAAGTCTAACATGCTTCCTATGAAAAGGAATCTTGTAAATAAACAAATTCAAGAAGCATAATGAAAAAGCATAGAAAGATTAAACAAGTGTAACTTCAAAAATTTCAGCATATAGAGAGGTGTTTTAGTAACATGAAAATTTCTACAACCATATTTTCCTCTCTCATAATAACTTTCAGAGGCATCATGAACAAACTCAACAATATAAGTATCACATAAAGCATTCTTATTCACATGCATAAAAGTATCATTACTCTCCACATAAGCATAATCAATTTTATTAGTTGTAGTGGGAGCAAATTCAACAAAGTAGCTATCATTATTATTCTCATCATCAAATATAGGAGGCATATTGTAAACATAATTAAACTTATCCTCCATAGTAGGCGGCACCAAAAGACCAATATCATTATAATCATCATATATGGGAGGCCTATCATAATCAACATAAACTTTCTCCTCAATACCCGGAGGGCTAAAGAGATCATTTTCATCAAAACCGACCTCCCCAAGCTTAAATTCATCCATAGCATTAGCAACAATGGTGTTCAAAGAATTCATACTAATAACATTCCCATTAGCATGCATAAGTTCCATGGGTTTTTTAATTTTCTCTTCAAACACATCATGTCCTAATTCAAGATAAAGTTCATATAGATCTCTCATTTTGTTGTTGTCTTCCATTAAGCCTTACTAGCGAAAATAAAACAAGAGACAAAAAGGTACAGTTGCGGGATCTAAAGGAAATAGCTTTGAGCACACACACAACCAACAAAAGTACTTAGTTACAGGACGGGAGTATAAATGCCTTTACCTTTCTCGGCAGCTTGCGCCAGAAAGTGGCTTGGTTGTCGGAATCGAATGTGAGTGCCGTTTACCTTTCCTCCGGCAACGGCGCCCGAAAAAGTGCTTGATGTCTACGTGTGCTTCTATTCTTGTAGACAGTGTTGGGCCTCCAAGAGCAGAGGTTTGTAGAACAGCGCAAGTTTCCCTTAAGTGGATCACCCAAGGTTTATCGAACTCAAGAGGAAGAGGTCAAAGATATCCTCTCCGCAACCCTGTGATCAGCAAGAGGTTTGTAGAACAATAGGAAGTTTCCTTAAGTGGATCACCCAAGGTTTATCGAACTCGGGGAGGAAGATTCAAAGATATCCCTCTCAAGCAACCCTGCAATCACAAAGCAGAAGTCTCTTGTGTCCCCAACACACCTAATACACTTGTCGGTGTATAGGTGCACTAGTTCGGTGAAGAGATAGTGAAATACATGTGATATGAATGAATATGAGCAGATGTGCAGCGCCGGAAAGTGCTGGCTTTGCGTGCGATTGATGGTAGTAATATTGCGAAGTAAAGATGCGATAAAACGAGTAAACAAGCGGTGTTTACGATTGGAAACAAGGCCTAGGATCATACTTTCACTAGTGGACACTCTCAACATTGATCACATAACGAATAAATAGATAAATGCTATACTCTACACTCTCTTGTTGGATGATGAACACCACTAATTGTGTAGGATTACACGAACCCTCAATGCCGGAGTTAACAAGCTCCACAATATTCGATATTCATGTTTAAGTAACCTTAGAGTGCACGACAGATCAACATAACCAAACCAAGTACTAACATAGCATGCACTTCTGTTCCACGCTACGAAAGGAGGCATAGATCACATCAATACCATCATAGCATAGTTAACTTCATAATCTACAAGAGATCACAATCATAGCCTACACCAAGTACTACATGCACACACTGTCCATTACACCGTGCGGGAGGAATAAACTACTTTAATAACATCACTAGAGTAGCACGCAGATATATTGTGATACAAAACACATTACAATCATAAAGGGATATAAATAAGCACTTACTATGCCATTCATAATAGTGAATAGTATTCTGTGAAATATAGCCTAAGAGACCCACACGGTGCACACACTGTCACCTTTACACACGTGGGACAAGGTCTCCCCGGAGATCACATAAGTAAAATCACTTGACTAGCATAATGACATCTAGATTACAAGCATCATCATATGAATCTCAATCATAAGGCAGCTCATGAGATTATTGTATTGAAGTACATAGGAGAGAGATTAACCACATAGCTACCGGTACAGCCCTTAGCCTCGCTGGAGAACTACTCCCTCCTCATGGGAGACAGCAGCGTTGATGAAGATGGCGGTGGTGTTGATGAAGAAGCCTTCCGGGGGCACTTCCCCGTCCGGCGGCGTGCGACGGAGAGACTCCTGTCCCCCAGATCTTGGCTTCGCGATGGCGGCGGCTACTGGAAGGTTTCTCGTCCGTGGCTTTTTAGTCTCGAGGTTTTAGGTCGAGGAGGCTTAAATAGGCGAAAGAGGCGGAGTCGGAGGGCTGACGGGGCACCACACAATGAGGCGGCGCGGCCAGGGCACAGGCCGCGCGGCGGCATGTGGCTTTGAGGAGCTCCCCTACGGCGGCTCTCGGGTGTTCGGAAGCTTCGTGGAAAAATAGGATCTTTGGGCATTGATTTCGTCCGATTAGAGAATATTTCCTTACTAAAATTTCTGAAACCAAAAACAGCAGAAAACAGGAACTGGCCCTTCGGCATCTCGTCAATAGGTTAGTTCCGGAAAACGCATAAAAACGATATAAATTATGAACAAAACATGTAGGTATTGTCATAAAACTAGCATGGAACATAAAAAATTATAGATACGTTTGAGACGTATCACTCCTTCACCTAGACAAAATGTACCTGGTGGAACAAAGACTGTAGATACGGTGCATGGTAATGTTTTTTTTGTCCACTGAACCTCGTTCTTCGAGTTGTTCTTCACTTCTTTGTATAATCTGCAAATCAAATTCTTGCAAGAGCAAAATCCGTGGGATCATTCTGAGCTTATCATCAGTCCTTCCAAGGATTTCTTTCAAACCCATTCGATCAAGTAGACTCTAAATTTTGAGTGAGTGATATACGATCTAAACTTTTCACAGGCGAATACAACTACAAAGAACTCCTTTTCTATTAAGGGATGATTTATTTGTGCATCATTTAGAGACCGAAAATCATGATGGATGATATTAAATTTATCACCATCATGCTGGGACAAGGTGGCTCCAACTGATTCATTGTTTGCTTCACAAGTAAATCTAAAGGTTTCTTCCAGTTAGGTGGTTGTATCATAGGAGCCTTAAATAGAGCTTGCTTAAGAATGTTGAAATCATTGAGACAATTTTCATCAAACTTAAACCGAACATCTCGTTGTAAGAGAATAGGAAGGGGTCTTTCTATCTTAGAAAAATTCCTAATGAATCTTCTCTAAAACCCAGCATGCCAAGAAAACTTCTTATACCTTTGATGTCTCGTGGAGGTGGTATTTTCTCTATGGCTTCCACCTTTGACTTGTCAACCTCTATGCCTCTTCCTGAGATCTTGTGCCCAAGTACTATCCCTTCTTGAACCATAACATGGCACTTCTCCCAGTTCAAAACTAGATTAGTATCTTCACAATCTGCAACACTTTATGCAAACTACGCAAGCAAAGGTTAAATGAAGTTCCATGAAAACTTCCATTATATGCTCAATATAATCGGCAAATATAGCTATCATGCATCTTTGAAAAGTAGAAGGAGCATTGCATAATCCAAAAGGCATTCTTCGGTAATCATATAATCCAAAAGGACAAGTAAAAGTTATTTTCAATTGATCTTCCGGATGAACATCTATTTAGGAGAACCTAGAATATCCATCAAGATAACAAAAATGTGAATGCTTACGAAGTCTTTCCAAATTTTGATCTATAAAATGCAATGGGTAATGATCTTTTCTAGTTTCCTTATTCAATTTTCTAAAATCAATGCACATCCTATGTCCTACAACAGTTCTGGTGGGACCATTTCATTATGTTTATTTGGTACAACAATAAATCCTCCTTTCTTAGGAACAAAATGAACGAGACTCATCTAGTCACTCTCTTTGACATGATAGATGATACCTGCATCGAGAAGGCGGATGATTTCCTTTCTTACCACTTCCTTCATTTCAGGCTTGAGTTTCCTCTGAAAATCTGCAACTGGTTGGGCTCCACCTTCCATGAATATTCGATGAGTGGCTATTGAGGGACTGATCCCTTTCAAGTCATCCAAAGAATACTCAAAAGCCTTGTGATGCATTTTAAGTACCATCATTAACTGTTCTTCCTCCTTTTCTGAAAGGTTAGTACTTACAATAACTAGATATCTATTTGTCTCATCGAAAAAAAATATTTTAAATCTGGAGGAAGATGTTTCAGTTCTGGAGGTGGTAGACCTTCATCTTCCTTTATTTCAGGTATTTCATACTTCTCATTGGTTGAGCTATCAGCTATCGGGAGAGATTGCAAATATTTCTCAATATCATTTTGGTTTGATCCTATCATATTATCTTCGTTTCCAAGTAAACTTACTTCTAAATCATCTTCATGAGTATTATAAAGTATTGCAGAAAGAGTAGCAAGATCAACTTCCTCCTCGAAGTATTCTTCTTCAACAATTGGTTTATGAGTGAACTTCGAGAAATGGAAACTCATCACTTCCTCCCCAAACTTAAGAGAGACAGTTTCTTTCCTATAGTCATTATTAGATCCTTCAGTGTGTAAGAAAGTCCATCCAAAAATGATTGGACAATGAGAATCAATTGGGATATAAATGACTACAAAATCAATGGGATAAGTGTAGGGTCTTATTGTAATAGGTACATATTTTATTACTCCCATAGGAACTCTAAGAGTCTTATCAGCTAGCATTATTATCATCTCTCTGTCTTCTAATTGTGAATGCTCAAGTTCATCTTGGATACCAAAATAAAATCTATAGGGAATAACATTAATGGTTGTTCCAATATCACAGAGTCCATAATAAGAGGATCCACCAAAAGTGCAGGTAAAACAGGTTTGCCTGCACTTTTTTTGCTTTGACCATACCTTCTACAAACTGTGAAGCTTCGGAATTGATCTCAACTACGTTGCAGTGTGCAAACATAGCTAAAATACCTTCCTTAGTTACCTCACTTTCTCCATGTGTATCTTCATGAGTATGTTCCTCATTACTAATTTTTAACTCTTGTGCCCTTACCTTTCTTACCTCTTCTTCCTTTTGTTCTGCATGGAGTTGAGCTTGGATGTGCCTTGTTGTTGTCATTGGGAAAGGTAGCGGCTCGTTGTAAGTCATCGTTTTAATAGGCACCACTTTGGGTACTTCAGCCTCAACTTGTGTTGCTTCAATAAATTGAGGTGGCGGAGTGTAATGAAGCCATTCTTTCTTGGGTACTTCAATAAACTCTGTAAAAGCTTGAAGAACATCTAACACCATAACATCATCAAGATTAAGCTCATTAGCTATTTATTTTAGTTGCTGGTGTTTTTATAAGAATTTAGACAATCATATTCAATTTCTACTTCTCCCTCAATTCCAAGATCAAAGCCCCATGATACTCTATTTCTATGAACTTTGTCTAGACGTATCCAAGGTTGCTCGGCTGTGAGTTCCATAAAAGATCCACCGGATCACAAATCTAATTCTCTTTTATCATCTTGTTCTAGTCCTCCATAAAAGACATGTAAAACATACCACGGTGGTAAATCATGATGGGGACATTTTTGAACAGCACCTCTGAACCTTAGATAGGCTTTCACCGCGGAGATTCTTGAAATTAGCTATAGACATTCTTGGTTCCGCGGATTTAACTTTGGTATAGAATCGAAATATAAATTCCTTCTTAAGATTCTCCCAGGTATCAATCTTTTCTACAGGGCAAGTTCTATACCAAGATAATTCATTGTTGGTTAGAGATTGACTAAACAATTTATGCTTAAGTTCATCATCAGTATAATTTCTCAATTTAATTATCCAACACAACTCAGTAAAAGAATGTAAATGACTATAAGGATTCTCAGCTGGATCATCTCCTGCAAAACTATTCTCCTTCATAGTAGCCATAAAACGTGGATGGATAGAATATTCAATCTCACTCCCATTGGGGAATTCCTTAACGAACCCTCGGTTGAATCTTCCGAGATATTGAGCTGCATCAAGCTTATTCATAAGCCCGAGAGCAACCATGGTATTGCCTGAAACTATCAAACAACTTTAATAAAAATAATAATAGATAAGCAACTAAGAACAAAGACCAAAAGAGCTGAGCTCCCCGGCAATGGCGCCAGAAAATAGCTTGATAACTACAAGAACACATATCAGTTGTAGCTAGTTTGAAAATAAGAGTATCGAACCACGAGGAGCTACTGGTTAGGATCTTATTTCCCCTTGCTACTTTCTACTAAAGATGACTTAATAATTGTTTCTAATCTCAAATGATTAAAAGGGGGTGTTGTAAATGGTTGCAGGAAAGGTAAATAAAGCAGTAAAAACATTGTAAGGAAAAGGTTGAAACTTATTAAGAAAAATTCTTCTCATGGATTATTGGACCCACCTCTAGTACTAGGATTCATGTTAATTAAGATAAAATATGCTTTTAAGCATGTTGTGTGTGGGACAGGTCCGTAATTAAGTTGCACCTAGAAAGTCATTGGTCATCACATCTCTAAATAACCACAACATCTAGCCTTTTGCAGCCACTAAAAGGACGCGGTAGCACGGTGAAATACAAAAATCCTACCACTACTTGACGATATCTTGATAAAATAGTAATGCAAAAAAAGATAAAAATATACTCATCAGAAGGCGGTAATAGGGCATGCCCTAACCAGGGATGATGCTGCCAAGAAGAAGGGGGAGAGCCACAGGACCAGCGGCTTCAACGATGACGAGGACAAATATTTATGTGATGCGTCGCTCGCGACCAACCATGACTGCATAAATGGTGCCCAATAAATGGGCAAGGTCTATTGGGCCAAGGTGGTCCAAGAGTACGAAGAGAGGAAGCGTGATACGTCTCCGACGTATCGATAATTTCTTATGTTCCATGCCACATTATTGATGTTATCTACATGTTTTATGCACACTTTATGTCATATTCATGCATTTTACGGAACTAACCTATTAACAAGATGCCGTAGTGCTTCCTGTTTTCTGTGTTTTTGGTTTTCAGAAATCTAGTGAAATATTCTCGGGTGGACGAAATCAAAGCCAGGGCCCCTATTTTCCCAAAGCTTCAAAGTCCGAAGGAGACGAAGAGGGGACGAGGGGCCCACACCCTAGGGCGGCGCGGCCCCTGGCCGCGCGGCCCGTGGTGTGGGGCCCCGTGCCGCCTCTTGACCTGCCCTTCCGCCTACAAATAGCCTCCGTGACGAAACCCCCATACGAGAGCACGATACGGAAAACCTTCTAGAGACGCCGCCAACGCCGATCCCATCTCGGGATCCGGGAGATCGCCTCCGGCACCTGCTGGAGAATCATCTCCCGGAGGACTCTGCGCCGCCATGGTCGCCTCCCGTGTGATGTGTGAGTAGTCTACCCCTGGACTATGGGTCCATGTGTGTTAGATGGTTGTCTTCTCCCCATTGTGCTATCATTGTCGGATCTTGTGAGCTGCCTAACATGATCAAGATCATCTATCTGTAATTCTATATATTGCGTTTGTTGGGATCCGATGAATAGAGAATACTTGTTATGTTGATTATCAAAGTTATATCTATGTGTTGTTTATGATCTTGCATGCTCTCCGTTATTAGTAGATGCTCTGGCCAAGTTGATGCTAGTAACTCCAGAGGGAGTATTTATGCTCGATAGTGGGTTCATGTCTCCGTGAATCAGGGGTGACAAGAACCTCTAAGGTTATGGATGTCTGTTGCCACTAGGGATAAAACATTAGTGCTATGTTCAAGGATGTAGTCACTAGTTACATTACAGCAATACTTAATGCAATTGTCTGTTGTTAGCAACTTAATACCGGAGGGGTTCGGATGATAACTTTGAAGGTGGACTTTTTAGGCATAGATGCATGCTGGATGGCGGTCTATGTACTTTGTCGTAATGCCCAATTAAATCTCCCACTACTCATCATGATATGTATGTGCATGGTCATGCTCTCTTTATTTGTCAATTCCCTATTGTAATTTGTTCACCCAACATCTGTGTCGTCTTATGGGAAGACACCTCTAGTGAGCTGTGGACCCCGGTCCAATTCTCTTTACTGAAATACAACCTACTGCAATACTTGTTCTACTATTTTCTGCAAACAATCATCTTCCACACGGTTAATCCTTTGTTACAGCAAGCCGTGAGATTGACAACCTCAACTTATTTCGTTGGGGCAAAGTACTTTGGTGTGTTGTGCAGGTTCACGTTGGCGGAATCCCTGGTGTTGCGCCGCACTACATCTCGCCGCCATCAACCTTCAACGTGCTTCTTGACTCCCTACTGGTCCGATTAAGCCTTGGTTTCTTGCTGAGGGAAACTTGCTGTGCTCATCACACCTTCCTCTTGGGGTTCCCAGGACGTGCCAACCACACGCATCAAGCAAATTTAAGGCGCCAGTTGCCGTGAAGAAAGAAAAAGTTGCTGGAGATCTCTAACTCCCGTCAACTTGCGCCAGCATTTCTAATTTCTGGCGCCGTTAAAGTGAATCAAGATTTTCTTGCAAGGGGAGTCTCACTTCTCAATCTCTTTACTTTGTTTTTGTCTTGCTTAGTTTTATTTACTACTTTGTTTGCTGCACTAAATCAAAATACAAAAAATTAGTTATAGTTTACTTTATTTGTTATCTTGTTTGCTATATCAAAAACACAAAAAATTAGTTTACTTGCATTTACTTTACTTATTTCATCATGTTTCCTTTTAATTTTACCACAAAGATATACCGGTAGGACTTGGGTCTATAGTTGGGAGAAATAATATAGAAGAATTCTTCAACCATGTTAGTACCATTGACGATTTTGAGGATAGACACTTGGTAGACCTTGCGCCTACTTATGAAATTGCTACTGCTGCTTTAGTTCGCATGATGGAAACTAAATTTGTTAATCTCAATCCTATAATCCAACACATGTTTCTCACGCTAGGTGATATGGAAGAAGGGGAAAAGAAAGATTTTGTATTAGAAACCCTTCTTAGAGAATTTGGTGGTCTAGCAAGAGAAGCTAGAAAGGTGTTTGCTAAATTTAATATGCTTGGTTCTCCTACTAATTTTGTTAGTCTCCTTGAAAAGATGGATATGGATAGAATAAGATACAATAATAATATTGATGATGGAGGGGAGATCAAAGCACCAATACCATGTAAGCTCCTAGCTATGAATGATGCACTAGAAAATAAATATGCTTGGCTTGTTCCTGAAAATTTGTTTGATGAGAAGCACGCCTAAGACTAATGAAAAGGGAGATGCTAAAACTTATATATCTAATATACTATGCCTGGTTGAGAAAAAGCCCACACCCCGCTGAAAAAGTACCACCCTTCGATAATACTTGATGCACACTTTCTGCGCCTAGCTGAAAGGCGTTAAAGAAAAGCGCTTATGGGAGACAACCCATGTTTTACCTACAGTACTTTGTTTTTATTTTGTGTCTTGGAAGTTGTTTACTACTGTAGCAACCTCTCCTTATCTTAGTTTTGTGTTTTGTTGTGCCAAGTTAAGCCGTTGATAGAAAAGTAAGTACTAGATTTGGATTACTGCACAGTTCCAGATTTCTTTGCTGTCACGAATCTGGGTCCACCTCCCTGTAGGTAGCTCAGAAAATTAAGCCAATTTACGTGCATGATCCTCAGATATGTACGCAACTTTCATTCAATTTGAGCATTTTCATTTGAGCAAGTCTGGTGCCATTTAAAATTCGTCAATACGAACTGTTCTGTTTGACAGATTCTGCCTTTTATTTGGCGTTGCCTCTTTTGCTATGTTGGATGAATTTCTTTGATCCACTAATGTCCAGTAGCATTATGCAATGTCCAGAAGTGTTAAGAATGATTGTGTCACCTCTGAATATGTCAATTTATATTGTGCACTAACCCTCTAATGAGTTGTTTGAGTTTGGTGTGGAGGAAGTTTTCAAGGATCAAGAGAGGAGTATGATGCAACATGATCAAGGAGAGTGAAAGCTCTAAGCTTAGGGGATGCCCGGTGGTTCACCCTGCATATATCAAAGAAGACTCAGCGTCTAAGCTTGGGGATGCCCAAGGCATCCCCTTCTTCATCGACAACATTATCAGGTTCCTCCCGAAACTATATTTTTATTCCATCACATCTTATGTGCTTTTTCTTGGAGCGTCGGTTTGTTTTGTTTTTTGTTTTTTTTGAATAAAATGGATCCTAGCATTCACTTTATGGGAGAGAGACACGCTCCTGTAGCATATGGACAAGTATGTCCTTGGTTTCTACTCATAGTATTCATGGCGAAGTTTCTCCTTCGTTAAAATTGTTATATGGTTGGAATTGGAAAATGATACATGTAGTAATTGCTATAAATGCCTTGGGTAATGTGATACTTGGCAATTGTTGTGCTCATGTTTAAGCTCTTGCATCATATGCTTTGCACCCATTAATGAAGAAATACATAGAGCATGCTAAAATTTGGTTTGCATATTTGGTTTCTCTAGGTCTAGATAATTTCTAGTATTGAGTTTGAACAACAAGGAAGACGGTGTAGAGTCTTATAATGTTTTCAATATGTCTTTTATGTGAGTTTTGCTGCACCGGTTCATCCTTGTGTTTGTTTCAAATAAGCCTTGCTAGCCTAAACCTTGTATCGAGAGGGATACTTCTCATGCATCCAAAATACTTGAGCCAACCACTATGCCATCTGTGTCCACCATACCTACCTACTACATGGTATTTTCCCATTCAGTAAATTGCTTGAGTGCTACCTTTAAAATTCCATCATTCACCTTTGCAATATATAGCTCATGGGACAAATAGCTTAAAAACTATTGTGGTATTGAATATGTAATTATGCACTTTATCTCTTATTAAGTTGCTTGTTGTGCGATAACCATGTTCTCTGGGGACGTCATTATTCATTGTTGAATTTCATGTGAGTTGCTATGCATGTCGTCTTGTCTGAAGTAATCCCGCATCCAGTTGAATGGTTTGAGCATGCATATTGTGAGAAGAACATTGGGCAGCTAACTAAAGCCATGATCCATGGTGGAAGTTTCAGTTTTGGACAAATATCCTCAAGTCTCTAATGAGAAAAAAAAAATTGTTGTTGAATGCTTAAAGCATTAAAGAAGTCATTATTGTCCATATGGATGTCTAAGTTGAGAATAATCAGCGAAAATCAATGCGAGCTTTCCTTAGACCTTTGTACATGCGGCATAGAGGTACCCCTTTGTGAAACTTGGTTAAAGCATATGTATTGCGGTGATAATCCAGTAGTCCAAGCTAATTAGGACAAGGTCGGGCACTATTGGTACACTATGCATGAGGCTTGCAACTTATAAGATATAATTTACATGATGCATATGCTTTATTACTACCGTTGACAGAATTGTTTCATGTTTTCAAAATCAAAGCTCTAGCACAAATATAGCAATCGATGCTTTTCCTCTATGAGGACCATTCTTTTACTTTAATGTTGAGTCAGTTCACCTATTTCTCTCCCTCAAGAAGCAAACACTGTGTGTTACTTGCATTGATTCCTACATACTTGCTTATTGCACTTATTATATTACTCTATGTTGACAATATCCATGAGATATACATGTTACAAGTTGAAAGCAACCGCTGAAACTTAATCTTCTTTTGTGTTGCTTAAATGCCTTTACTTTGAATTATTGCTTTATGAGTTAACTCTTATGCAAGACTTATTGATGCTTGTCTTGAAGTGCTATTCATGAAAAGTCTTTGCTTTATGATTTACCTGTTTACTCATGTCATATGTTTTGATCGCTGCATTCACTACATATGCTTTACAAATAGTATGATCAAGATTATGATGGCATGTCACTCGAAATTATCGTGTTATCGTTTTACCTGCTGGAACGAGCAGAAGACTAAGCTAGATTTGATACGTCTCCGACGTATCGATAATTTCTTATGTTCCATGCCACATTATTGATGTTATCTACATGTTTATGCACACTTTATGTCATATTCGTGCATTTTCTGGAACTAACCTATTAACAAGATGCCGAAGTGCCAGTTGCTGTTTTACTGTTTTTGGTTTCAGAAATCCTAGTAAGGAAATATTCTTGGAATTGGACGAAATCAAAGCCCAGGGGCCTATTTTTCCACGGCTTCCGTAAGTCCGGAGAGAGGAAGAGGGGCGGGGCCACACCTAGTGCGCGGCCCCCACTTGGCCGCGCGGCCCTGTGGTGTGGGGCCCCGTGCCGCCCTTGACCTGCCCTTCGCCCAACCTCCGTGTGAAACCCCCAGACGGAGGCCACGATACGGAAAACCGGAGACGCCGCCAACGCCGATCCCATCTGGGGATCCAGGAGATGCCTCCGGCACCCTGAGAGGGAATCATCTCCCGGAGGACTCTACGCCATGGTGCCCGCTCCGATGTGTGAGTAGTCTACCCTGGACTATGGGTCCATAGCAGTAGCTAGATGGTTGTCTTCTCCCCATTGTGTATCATTGTCGGATCTTGTGAGCTGCCTAACATGATCAAGTCATCTACATAATTCTATATGTTGCGTTTGTTGGATCGATGAATAGAGATACTTGTTATGTTGATTATCAAAGTTATATCTATGTGTTGTTTATGATCTTGCATGCTCTCCGTTATTAGTAGATGCTCAGCCAAGTTGATGCTAGTAACTCCAAGAGGGAGTATTTATGCTTGATAGTGGTTCATGTCTCCGTGAATCTGGAGGGTGACAAGAACCTCTAAGGTTATGGATGTCTTGTTGCCACTAGGGATAAAACATTAGTGCTATGTTCAAGGATGTAGTCACTAGTTACATTACGCGCAATACTTAATGCAATTGTACCGAGCAACTTAATATGGAGGTTTGGATGATAACTTGAAGGTGGACTTTTTAGGCATAGATGCATCGGATGGCGGTCTATGTACTTTGTAATGTAATGCCCAATTAAATCTCACTATACTCATCATGATATGTATGTGCATGGTCATGCTCTCTTTATTTGTCAATTGCCCAACTGTAATTTGTTCACCCAACATGCTTTCGTCTTATGGGAGAGACACCTCTAGTGAACTGGACCCGGTCCAATTCTCTTTACTGAAATACAACCTACTACAATACTTGTTCTACTATTTTACCAAACAATCATCTTCCACACATACGGTTTAATCCTTTACAAGCAAGCCGGTGAGATTGACAACCTCATGTTTTCGTTGGGGCAAAGTACTTTGGTTGTGTTGTGCGGTTCCACCAGACGCCGGAATCCTGGTGTTGCGCCGCACTACATCTCCCGCCATCAACCTTCAACGTGCTTCTTGACTCCTACTGGTCCGATTAAACCTTGGTTTCTTACTGAGGGAAACTTGCCGCTGTGCGCATCACACCTTCCTCTTGGGGTTCCCAACGGACATGCCAACCACACGCATCAAAGCGCCACAAGCCCTACGAGATGCGCAGCGAACGCACGAAGAGTCCATGAGAAAAATATGGACCTACATAAAACAAGAGACCTCAAAGCTCTGCGCCATGGTCGATCATGTTGTTTCCCACCCCGAGAGCGGCACGGGCGTGGTGGCAGTGGTAAGAAACAGGGCACCATCATTCCATCTATGTACTTAGCATTAGCATACCATAAACCTAACTTTCAGCAATTTTAGATACTCATGGCGAAAGAAGTCTAGATCACCCCCTATCTTTCACATTTGGGACGTTTAACCCCCCTAGGTTTAAAGTGGAGCACATAACCCCCTCAAGTATGGATTACCGGTTAAATTACCCCCTCCAGCTCTAGATGGCTGTTTTAGCGGACTTGGATAGTGGTTTTGCCCACGTAGATTATAGTTAAGAGATGGGGAAAAGGAGAAAAGGCAACCGCACGGAGATGCCAATGGCGGCGCCGGCCAGCCCATCGCCTGTCCTGGGGGATATCTACGAGGACATGCTGGAGCGCGTCCTGGCGCGCCTCCCACTAGCCATCTTCGTCTCATCTTCTATCTCCTTGCCTTCTGTCGAGAGTTGCGCGTGATCGCTGTCTCCAGAAGACCACGACCCTACGCCTGGTTCCCCTCTCGCCATCGAGCGCTCCTGGAGTCCCTGCTGTGCGGCGCCAGGGTCCATGCCGATGGTGGCATCGGGCGACCTCATCCTCTGTCGTGCGTTGTCCATCGTGTCCAACCCTCTCACCGGGGCGTCTCTCGTGCTCCCCACGCTGCCGCAGAACCAAGGCGTGCTGCAGCTCCACGCAATGTCGGTTCCCTCTACAGCGTGGTGCTCTTCACGGGCGAGGTCCCTGACATGTCAATGTCGGTGTTTGACTCGTCTAAGGACTAGTGGAAGGGCCCCATGGAGCTGGCCCGGAGCAGCCATACCTCTTCCATTGAAGCACCGGCTGAGGGCGGTGGTGGCGACGACTGTATGATTTACTTTCTGAGCAAGTCAGGCGAGTTCCAGGAGCGCGCGCTCGGTGGCATCGAAGCAGTACTCCTCGGTGGTCGTCCCATCAAGGAGAGAGGAGCAGCAGCGCTTCGACGAGAGAGAGGAGAAGCAGCGCGGCGCTGGGTGAGAGGAGGAGCAGCGTGGCGACAGGCCGGGAGAGAGGAGGAGCAGCGCAGCGATGGGAGAGGAGAAGCAGAGCGGACCAAGTTCCAATGCGCTCGACCGGACAAGACTAGGTGCCAACGGGCTCTACCTCCTCGCTAATGCACCGCATCCACGTGGACCAATACCGCCTCCCAAAACAACCATAAGCCTCACAAACCGGCTGGAGGGGGTATTTAACCGGTAATCTATCCTTGAGGGGGTTATGTGCCCCACTCTAAACCTAGGGGGCTAAACGTCCCAAACGTGAAAGATAGGGGGTGATCTAGACTTCTTTCTACTCATGGCCTTGGAGAGGTTCAAGACAACACATAAGAAGGGCTTCTATGTGGTCCATTGCTGGGAAAAGCTGAAGGGCGCGTTGAAGTGGAGGATTGGCTATGCGGCCTACAATGAAGCTATCAAGAATGGGACAGCCAAGTTGGTCGTCGAAGACGACCATGCTGGGCAGAAAGCCCTTCCACCTCGTCCCAGGGGCTATAAGACTACCAAGACCGATCTTGCCCAGGAGGCATCAACCCTTGTGTTGAGCCAAACCTTGGAGAAGATCATGGCAGACTCTCAAGCCACCCTAGACAAAAGGGACGAGAAGAGGCATCTCGAAAAACAGGCATGTACTTCCATCTACCTCAACCTCACCAAAGAGTCCATTGAGGTACAAAGGATGGACGTCCATGCCAAAAAGGAAGACACCGATGCCAAAATGCTTGACGTCGAGACCAGAAGGATGGACGCCGAGGCCAAGATCCGGGCAGAAAACACAAGGATCATGTTGGCGGACTTGGGGAGCATGGACGACGTCACTAGAGCATGGTTCCGGAAGAAGCGCGCCAAAATCCGCGCCCGAGACGCCTGGTCTGCGCCGCCATTGTCAAGCACCATGGCCTCTTTTTAGACTATATTTGTTGTTCTGGCCATGTGGTACCCTTTTAGACTATATTTTGTGCCGTACCATGTGCATAATATGATGGACTTATGTGAGGCCTCAATTTGAGCCAATACGAAGGCCATGTGTTTGTGCAATTTACTTGTTTGTGTTGTTTTTGCATATTTCAGAAAAAGACAGCCCATGGATAAAATGCGTCGGGCCAGGAGACACCCCCGATGCTGCAAACAGATGCATGACCATATTCATGTCAACGGGCCAACGGAAACAGACACTGACGGCCAACGGAAACATATCTATGCATGCACTTGGAGATTTATCCTATCCATCAATCAATGAATATGAGTATTATTTACCTCCATCCAATCACTACAAACACAGAATTTGAACTAATTTGGGAAGAAACAAACCAAAATATCTCCTTATTTCCTTTAACAAATAACTTGGAAAGCAACCGTGAAAAAAACTTGAAAAGCAATCGGGTCCTCCCTCACCACGTCCATCAGTCCATAACTCCCCCCTCCACAGGTTGTCTTATTGTCGTCTATCGGTGGGAATCGAGCATTCTGCATGTTGTAGTATGTAAGTCGTTGATATAATACTTGTGAAAGTACTTATCTGCAAATATTGCATCCCTCTTAGTGGTATAAAAGAAACATTAAAGTTCTGGATATTACATACTTATTGTTACAAGCCAAAAGTGTATAAATTCTTCAATATAATCATCGGTCTAGTCAGGATACCAGTCAACCTCATATTCTACCTGAAACATCTTAACAACTAGCGGAAGTAAAAGAGTGAACATTTTAAGAGCTCATCAGCTTACTTAAGTAGGGTTATAGGTTGCTCGGCTCGACTACCACTACTCGAAACTAAAGGTTCAAATCATGCTATGACGATGTCATGCTTTAGTTGATTGTTTTATGTTATCCCCCTTGTTCTATGTTGCTTTTAAGTTTAATTGTGAATTTGAATTTATTTAGGAATAATGATTTAATTATTCAAATGAAATTCTAATAAAATGGAAATATGATTTAAAAATTTAAGTGTAGATAGGGCATCACAAGCAATACCAATTTTGTCCTTCAGTTCAGTCTTAGCGTCAGCCTGGCGTCCCTTCCCAAAGAAAATTGATGATTTCTGTTTGTCGAAAACCCTCCTCATAAACTTGCAACACCTTGCTCAGGGCCAAGAGACTTTCTATGCTGGTCTCCAAAAATACTACACTGTCATCAGCCAAAAGGAGGTGCCAGCCAAAATGATGTGCGTTACAGTAGGTCCTTGTAACCCAAAACTCACCCCCGCAATGCTCGGTCTGGGTGATTTGCTACGATAAAATAATGATCTATTGTATAGACATATTTGTTTATTTCGTGGGTGTTGTCAAACTGCTACAACTTTTTTCCTTCTTATTTCTGACATATCCGATGAAAAAACTGCAACGATGGAAAAGCTGAAAATTTTGTTTGAACAGTTAGAGTATTCTTATTACTTTGTTGGAAATAACAATACTTTGCTGCAATCTCTATTAATTAACAAAACTTACATCCCCAGTCAATATTTGGTTGATGCCCAGTTGCCCACACTCAGCTGTCAGCTAGCTAAAACATGAGCGACGACAGTAGCATTCCTAGAACAAAACATATATTCAACTATTCTAAACGCGCGCTGCCGCTTGAATGCAAATATCTTCAATAATAGGGGCTGCAGCAGTTCCCGTGAATCACCAGTTAGGGGTACTTAGGGCAGGTACAACGCGGGCGCTAAACTAGGGACGCTAGGAAAACAATCCCAGTTCTTTCGGCAGTTTGAGCCAAGTTCCTGGTCCTTTTCTTAGAGTCGATGCAAAAGAAAGAGTCTGGCGCTAATAAAACGCCTACAAAATAACGCTCCAAGCGCTCGACGTTTCAGCCGGCCGGGATTACAGATTTTTAAGCGCCCATGTAAGCGCTCTGGAATGTACATGCCCTTATAATGCAAGGGTCAAGGACGACGCCGATCTGAGGCTCCTTCACTGGGCGGGCTATTGCCTCAGAGGCGGCTAAACTTACGTTGGCAATATGCAATTCACTTCAATCCTGGCGGAAGCCCATGCAACTATGCTCCTATTCGCAGCCCGTATCTACTATCTGACAGCTGCATAAATGGCTGACAAATCAAAGGATGTACTGATGAGTAGACAACTATAAGTAGTACAACATCTGAATACGCACGGAATAACTAATTTCAGATTAGTGATCTTGCTCTGTTAACAAACTGTTCATTGCATACGTCCTTGTTTCATGCTACTACTACTTCTGAATCTGACCAAGAGCAACCAATTGTTTGAGGAAACAGGGAGCTGATATTTTCCTTAGTTCTCACAATCCACAGCTATGATGCACGGATACTTCAGAAAACTTACGTATCCGTATCGGATACCGCCGGATACGCGGATACGTATCGGATACCTGCGGATACCTATCACATACATAGCAGCTAATTTTCCATTTTTTAAAAAAGAAACTAAACTGTTACTTGAGAGCTAGGTGGAGAAGAGACTAAGAGAGCGCTATAGTTGTGAAGTTTTTAGCCAAACAACCTATAGGTACTCCTATATGGTAGTTTTTCTGGTAAAAAATCAGTAATTTGTATATATGTTAAAAGCCGTCCTGGATTCCACACTCGAAAGCCGTCCTGCATATTTTAAATGTTGTCTTTTTATCATTTCTTCGCATCACCTCGGGAACTAATCCTCAAACTATGAACCGAACTCGGATCTCGTGTCCAATCGATTTGTTTCTTATTTATTCTTCAGAAAACTGAGACACGATCACATGAGTACAACAGAATGATACAAAAGAGTTCGGTACACAACTACATTGGACTCCACACGAACAGGACACAACCGCGGCAAATGGATGTACTCGCACAGACATCGGCCAAGATGATCCTCATCGCATACACGCTTAACCAGAGATGTCGATGGCCTTGACCTCGGGCTTCTTGACCTCAACCTTGGGCACAGTAACGGTGAGCACGCCGTTCTCCAGCCCGGCCTTCATCTCCTCTACCTTGGCGTTCTCCGGCAGGCGGAAGCGCCTGACGAACTTGCCGCTGCTGCGCTCGACGTGGTGCCACTTGTCGTTCTTATCCTCCTTCTCCCTGCTGCGCTCGCCGCTGACGACGAGCACGTTGCTATCTTCCACCTCCACCTTGACCTCCTCCTTCTTCACACCAGGGAGATCCGCCTTGAAGACATGGGCCTCGGGGGTCTCCTTCCAGTCCACGCGGGCGTTGGCGAACGCGGCCGTCTCTGTATTGCCAGAGACTACCGGAACGATGGAACGGAAGGCGTCGAAGGGGTCAGCCCAGAGGTCCAGGGAGAAGGGGTCGAACACGTTGCTCCTCCTCATGATCGACATCGTTGGTTGGTTGCCTGGAGTTACTTCTGTTTCTGCGCGGGGGAGTTGTTGGTAAGTGTCAAATCTGAATCGCTATCTGAATTCACTTTTTTTAGGTTGGTTTCAGCTCGAGTGGGAGGCAGTCAATTTATATCTTCTCCAAAAAGTGTGGGCCATTCAATCGTGATGCACCTGGAGTTCTCTGGGCTTTTCACGTTTTCTTCTAGAAGGGCCCTCTCCATCGAAATCGTTAAAAAAAGGCCGACCTTCGCGAAGGGAAGGCAACTTTCCGGCGTGTGGCGCGTTGTGGTGATAGAAAATCTCGGAAATGGTGCCACCTGTTCGCAGAAGCAGGTGGAGATGGGGGAGGAGAGAGCTGAGTTGTGTCAGTTTTCTTTTAGATTCGTTTTTTTCAAAATGAAATATCTTTAGATCCGTAAGTCCAAATTGTGAACCGTTTTCACTTTTGAGATCCTCGCGTCGAGATCTTCAAAACTAGATCCCATGTTTATAGGTTTGGAGATACTTTTTTTCGTACTTCTAATAATACTAGGACAATTGCCCGTGCGTTGCTACGGGTAACAAAATATTTGAATTTTGAAATGGCTAACTTATTTATTGAATTGAATTTTTCATCCATATGCCCGTAGTTTTTGAAGTCCATGAAGAATTTAAGTACTCCAAATCATTTTGCTAAATTACACAAGTATCGAAGAATGTTAGGTATTCTTTAGTAACAATAGCAATGTGTGTAGGTGAAAGCACTTAGCATTCTCTGTATATGTGTTGGCCTTAAAAATAGGAGAGTCCGGTTCCCAACTAAATGTCAATCATTAGAGTATTTACAAATTCTGGATAGTGGAGTTAATATGAATTTGCACGCATGCTACTATATTAACCAAATTCATAGAAATTCACAAAAATGTACGTAGTGCCCGCTGGTAACAACCATAGATAAGTAGAATAATAGGACTATTCTACAAATCCCGCATATCCCACATAATAGTTCCATAATATGGCCTGATGCGATATAGGATGAAAAGCTAGCAAGAGTGCCCCTGACAACCTACGCCACGCTAGAAATAGCCACACGTGCCTAACCTCTCCCCCACAACATCTGTGGTCCTCCTCCTCGCAGACCAGACGCATATCAAACCGCTGCAAGATTTGCTGCATCGCTGGAGCCGTTGCTGCTTCATCCTAGATATAGAAAAGGAGGAGACCCAATCAGAACTCAACCTCTAGTTCTCTAAATCTAGTGTGTCTGAAGAGAAGAACAAAATAAGAATATAATGTTTACTGCTAATCTGTGAAAGCTACATAACTGAAACTTAATTGCCATTTATAAATAACTATATTGCAGCCAGAACTACAGCTGCATCATCCTATTTTTTATGAACCAAATTAGCAGCACACATGCAAAAGAACTTGGTCGATGCTTTTACAATACAAAGCTTCTTTCTTTTCACAATCTTTGTGAATTTGTTTGGTAGAGTCAAAATAACAATGGGTCGCAGATCTTAAAATAGAGCATTGTTGTCTCGTTTGGATGGAGGCCAGCCATTGCAATCCGGTCAGTGCACCCTTCCATTCCCACAAGTTCAGCTTCCCTTCGTTCAAGTTTTTATCCATCGTGGAAGAAAACGTGAACCAGTTTAATAAACTTTGTACGGGCCGTAACAGAAAATACTCAACTGCACTGATTCTAAGTACTGAACTACTCAAGCAAATATTAGCCAACGTGGAGGAATATTTATAGCACTAACATACTAATCATGCTTATCTATAGAAACAAGCATATACACTTCCAGTTTATTGACCAGGGGTGGTTATCCATCTAAGTAAAATCTAGTAACGCACAAAAATGAATGAACAACCAAAATGTACTGATTCTCTAACATGTACTATTGAGCGTATAAAAAATGTTCATATGTATGCGAAAGTCATATTCATAACGGGAGGAGTCAACCACATGTATTCCCATGTCTTGTCATCCCTGATGTAAACTGATTGTTACACCTTGGACGGAAAGTCGGTGGGCGATAGCATACCTATGGAAAACTCTCTTGTTTCTACATATGATAAATGCAAGGCCTATGTCCTCCCAATTATCTTAAAAGCATCTCTGATCTGAAACAACGGCCAAGTAAATGATGGATCTATACTTTGGGAAGAAAACAATCTACACACAGTATGAAAATATATATAATAAATGAACTGTTTCAATGGCAGATTAAAAAGAAGTAAACGTTAAATGATGACAATGTAAAGCCTTGATTAATTCCGAAGATACAAGTGGCTAGACCAAGAATGGATCAAAGAGTGTCAACTTGGCACAAGAATATCAAAATGTCGAATATGCCATCTATTGTCAGTAAACCCACTAACTGCTGCTAGTAATGTAATCATGATTCAATGAATAAATAAAGTATTGTAAAATTTTCCAATTTACTAAGTTACTATTGTCAAAATTGAGGGATTTCTTAACATGTTTTTCTATTGTAAAAGATAAGTGTATAAAGTGCTTCATATAGATTATTATGACACCTCTGAGTAAATTTGAACCTGCACCTTTTCATATAGATGCCTCATATTGTTTTTGGTAAGGGGGCTCATAAATTAGATGCTCATATTTTTTCATTAAGATACAATAAAGGTTAATGGTTTTTGTGGCTTGTTATCTTTCGTAGCATCTCCACCTGCAAGCCTAAATCATGTCCCTGTAATTGACACAAACCAATGATGTAGTTAGAGAGGAAGTCGCGCCGGAGCACGGGCAAAAGGGCGCACCCAGTAGCGCCAGGTTTTAGTGACCTGATATTCATTGCTAAAAACAATTCTCAAAGCAATATGAGAACAAAACAACCGCTATATATGCTAGTCTAGGTTGGATGTTTACAGGTAAATTAGTCAATGACACACAATTAGACTGGATGTTTACAACTTACAAACTTGCAAGCAGCTAATATGGTAGTGCGGTACCGCTAAGTGCTAATCCGATGCGTTCATGCGAATTGCAAAATCTGAGGGACATAGGGGATCAGGTGAATAAAAGATGAAGAGCAGAGCAGCACCTGTGTCTTGGGTCCTGGCCATTGATACCGTGCTGTCGTGGTCCCCTGCAGGATGCCAGGATGCATCCTTATTCGCTGCCGCTCGTCGCTGCTCCGCCACTTCCGGCCGGTCGCCGCCCCTCGCCAGATCTGCTTCGCGTTGGATCACCTAGAGTTGCCGCCGCCCGTGTGTGCATCAGTTCGTGTTCCTGCGAGTCTGTGAGGCCGCGAGACTGCGAGAGCGAGCAGAAATTGCATTTGTGGCTTCGAGCGAGAGCGACCAGAATTGGGTTGGACGGCCTGTTCGATGAGCTATCGGCCATATGAGTACTCCCCCCAGAGGTAGTAGTAGTAAAACGAAATTTGCTGACAATCTTTGGTATTCACCTGAATACAGGGGAATACCTCAGCACCGCCAATGGTGCCGCGCACCAGGAATAGCCCTCCTTGCCGATGGAGTTGGAGGAGGTGGTGGCGCTGGGGCGTGGCATCCGCGATGAAGACCAGGCAGCGGCCATCGACCGCACCCTGCGTGGAGGCAGCGGCGCCCACGGTGAAGGCCCAGCGGTTGCAGATCCCTGTGACCGGGAGTCAGGGGCATGTGGAGGTGGGTGGATATGGTAGCCGGCGAAGTCGGGCATGAAGATGCGGAGCTCGATCTTCAGGTGATGGGGCCTAATCTCCTCGGAAACGGGGGCCTAATCTCCTCGAAAGATTGCCTCCATGGCGCGGCGGGGGTAACCCGCTTTTGAGTCAACGACCAGCAACACGGTGGTGCAGGGGAGCGGCGGCGGAACCCTAGCCTACGCTTGAAGACGAGGGAGGGAGAGGGTGGGGGAGCTGGAGATGGAGGAAATCTCGTCGAGGAGAGAATCGTGGGGACTGGCCCACTTCTCGGCACGTTCGGAAGAGATGGAGCGAAAGAATCGAAGAGGTACGACGAAGATTTTGACGTATGGGACGACCAACGTATCGTGGATGGCAGAATAAGGAACCACTTTAGTCTTTTTAAGTAGTAGAGATAGAGATTATAATTGTAACTGTGGTGTACCTAACTGTACTCGTGTTTCAACTGATAAGTACTTCTGTTTTTAATGTATTTAGTGCAGTTTTTCTCTTTACTCGCTAACTGTACTCGCCGTGTGTGGGACTGTACCTGTACTTACGCGCGACTGTACCTGCTCTGTACTTCTATACATGTACTTGCTCGTGTTCATGACTGTACCTGCTCGCATGCGTGTTTTGTACCTGCTCGACTGCGTGACTGTACTTATACTCGCTCGCGTGTTCAACTGTACTCGTGTGTTGTGCGTGACTGTACCTGCTCGTGTGCACGACTATACCTGCTCGTGTGCATGACTGTACCTCTACTCGCATGTGTGTTCAACTCTACTCGTGTGTTGTGCGTGACTATACCTGCTCGTGTACACGACTGTACCTCCTCGTGTGTGCGACCGTACTTGTACTCGCCTGTGTGTGCAAATGTATTCACGTCGTGTACCTAATTGTACTCGTGTCTCGTATGTAATTCAAACACTTCGGAGCGAGGTGCATGTGCTGGATGCGGTAATGCTAGCTAGCTATTTGGATGCCAGACTCGCGTGCGCGGGGGAGAGCGACTTGCCTCTATGCGTTTTGCCAGTACGTACTCCCGCGCGGGCGTACGAGTACGTGTCTGGGATCGCCCGCGGGCCACGTCGTACGGGAGGCTAGCACGTGTCAATCGCTGGGTGCCCTTCGCGGGAGGACGTTTCCCTTGGCGAAGGTCGGTCTTTAGGTAGTAATACCCCCTCTCCATCCGTCCCAGTCTAGACTAGCCCAGGAATTGTGCATACAATTAATACCGGCCCACCCACACCAATAGCACACAACACTACGAGAGAGTGATCTAGAACGTAGAAAGAACGTTTGAAAGTGGATGGAGCCCCCATGTGTGGTTTTGGTAATTAATGACAATCCGTATGGACTAATGTTTGCATTGAGTTATATTTATAGGAGTTGTCCATAGGCAATTCTTGAACCATATGTTGGCTTCAAGGTTGCAATAAGAAGAATTTGATGAAGGATATCAAGTGTCAAGTATGTCTTGAAGATGAAGATGAAGTGAGCCCTCAAGTTACTTCAAGACATCAACATGTTTGTATTAGGTTGCAATAAGAAGAAATTGATGAAGGATATCAAGTGTCAAGTATGTCTTGAAGATGAAGATGAAGTGAGCCCTCAAGTTACTTCAAGACATCAACATGATGAAGCATGAAGAAATGAAGTGCAAGTTCAAGATGAGCCATCTCGAAGAGATCCTTTGCTTGAGTCTTGCCATCCATATGGTGATCATGGATATGTGAAGATGCGCCGAAGAAGAAGCTCTCCCATGGTGGATTATGGGGGAGAAATCCACATGGTGGTCATGGTTATGTGAAGATGCGCCGAAGAAGAAGCTCTCCCATGGTGGATTATGGGGGAGCAATCCACAAGACTTCATCAAGCAAGCACAAGCAAGAAAGGCGTTCCATCTTGTTGAGGTCAAGATCGTCGTCATCGAGCTCAAGTGGAATGCGCAAGTATAAGGTTTGCTCTTGATAGGGTTTCTTTCTCACCGGTCTCATGGTGTAGTTGGAGACCGGTTTATACTTTAGTTGACGTACTATCAAGAGGGCTCTCGAGTGAGTAACTCGATCGTATCCTTCGGAGAGCTCAAACCTTTGCATCCTTGCATCATCCTTCTTGGTTGTTATTTGGATCTTATCCATATGGTGTTTTAGAGCTTGTGCTTATTCTCATGACAAGCTCTAGTTCATCGAAAACGATTCATGAATCACTTGTTGCGTTTTCGATATTGGAGTTTTTCGGTTTCTCGTATTGAGATGTTTCAATCTAAAATACATAGCAAAACCTACCCCAATTGTTCTTAAGCTTTTCACTCTTTGTGGGGTATCTCTTGTCATCTTCTTTACAACAAAATTGGTTTCACCTAAATCCGAGTTTCCTAACTCAAGTTGTTGCATTTTCCATATTGGAGGTTTTACCGGTTTGCTGTTTATAGATAGATAAAACCTTTATCCATTTGTTTCTATCCTACTTTTCTGGACTATGATGTTTCTATGCACATTGTTGTAGAGCTCGTTGTTGTGATTTCAACGAGCCCAAGATCATCGAAATCGGAGTCCGGATGCAAAAGTTATTACGGTTTTCGTATCGGGTGTTTGGGCAAAACTGGGGGGCCGGAACTGCCGCCGGAACACCCGGCACTGCCGCCGGGCCGGCACTGCCGCGAACAAGGCCGGCCGGCATTCTTTTGGCCCCAACGGGCAGAAATCTAAGACCCCTATTTAAGGCCTTCTTCCTCCTCTTTCTCCCCACTTCTTCTTCCTCCTTTTGCTCTCCACCATTGTTGACCTTGAGAGCTTGCCTCATCCCTCTACTCCTCCAATGATTCTTGAATCCATTTGAGGGAAAAGGAAGAGGAGATCTAGATCTACATTTCTTCCAATCAAATCCATCTCTTTGTGAGTGGAACTCTCTAGATCTTGATCTTGGTGTTCTTTGTGAATTCCTTTGTTCTTCCTCTCTTATTCCCCCAATAGCTGAGAGAAGGACTTGAGCATCTTTGTGGTGTTCTTGCCATTGCATTTGGTGCATCGGTTTGAGTTCTCCACGGTGATTCGTGGAGGTGAAAGCAAGAAGGTTGTTACTCTTGGGTTCTTGGAACCCTAGACGGATTCTAGGCCTTTGTGGCGATTTGTTGGGAGCCTCCAATTAAGTTGTGGATGTGTGCCCCAATCTTTGTGTAAGGCCCGGTTTCCGCCTCGAAGGAAATCCCTTAGTGGAACCGTGACCTAGGCCTTTGTGGCGGGGTCACCGGAGATTTAGGTGAGGCGCCTTCGTGGCGTTCGGTGTGTGGTGTGATCATCTTGGGTGAGGCCTTTGTGGCGTTGGTGTGCATCGAGCAACCACACCTCAAGGTGAGCCTCTTGTGGCGTTCGGGAGCACTAAGCAACCGCACCTCTCCACCGGAGATTAGCACTCGCAAGAGTGTGAACTCCGGGATAAATCATCGTCTCCCGCGTGCCTCGGTTATCTCTATACCCGAGCTCTTTACTTATGCACTTTACCTTGTGATAGCCATCGTGCTTGAAGTTATATATATCTTGCTATCACATACTTGCTTGTATTGCTTAGCATAAGTTGTTGGTGCACATAGGTCCACCATTGCTTAGAATAAGTTGTTGGTGCACATAGGTGAACAATAGTATATAGGCTTTGGGCTTGAAAAAGTAAACGCTAGTTTTATTCCGCATTTGTTAAGCCCATCTCGTAAAAGTTTTAAATCGCCTATTCACCCCCCCTCTAGGCGACATCCGTGTCCTTTCAATTGGTATCAGAGCAAGGTCTCTTATTCTTAGGCTTCACCGCCTTGAGAGTAAAGATGTCGGCTAGAGGATTAGTGCACGATAACACTCTTATATTAGATGGCACAAATTATGATGTTTGGAAAATTTGCATGCTTAGTCATTTTCGGGACATTGACCCTCTTATGGAGAAAATTGTAGATATAGGTTTTTCTCCTCCTATGGATTCACAAAATCTATCGTTAGAGGATGAGAAAAATTTATATCTCAATTCTCAAGCTTCTTATGTTCTTATGAATGCTTTGAGAGATGTAGGTCTTTTTCCATACTTGCCTTTTTGGAGCGCTCATGAGTTATGGACAAAGATTCAAGATAAATATGATGTGTCCAATATTAGTAAGGATGATTGTATTGCTTCCACTTCCGGCCGTGATGAGGTCTCATCTTCATCCACTTCACCAAAGTGTGGTAAGACACAAGGTAATGATATGGTGAGTGGTGATGAAAATTGCAATATTGATATTGAGCTTACTCTTGATGATTCTTCATCTCTATCTCATTGCAATGCTTCATCTTTGGACTTAAACACATCTAGCACTAGAAATGATTTACATGCTTGTGTTGATAGTCCTTGCATATCATGTGTAAGTTGCTTGAAAAAATCTAATGATGATATGCTTGCATTGTCTTGTGGCCATGTTAAAAATGATTCTATTTCCTCTAGTTGTTGTGTGTCTAACAATGTAGAGGAAACCAAAGATTCTATTGGTCAAGACAAGATCTTGAAAGGAGCCTCAAGTAACTCCTCATCTTTATCTCACGGTCCTCATATATGCCTTATGGCCAAGGGTTCCACGGTACCTCCTACCATGGACCCTAATATGTCTCGTGGTGATAAGAATGAGCATGAATATGAAGAAGAGGATTGGGTTGTCTCTCTACGCGATAAGGGTAAGAATGTATTCAAGGTTCTTTGCAAAGATAAAATTGCTTGCTCCCACTTCTTTGAAATCTTGACTACCGCTATTGAGAGCCAAAAACTTATTTGGATGCATGAGAACACCATTGATAAAAAGGGTGCTCTTGAACGAGAGTATGCCAATGATGTAGCATCCTTAAAGAATGATCTTGAAGAAGAACAAGAAACCGTAGCCTCTCTTGAGGAGCAACTTGAAACCCTTGAGGTGTCTCAAAATGAAATATTTGCTAAACTCACTAAAGAAAGAGACCATGCTAAAGCTAAATTAAAATTGCTTAAAAATGAAAAGTCCAAAGTTGGTGTTGGTCATGATAAACTTGTTAAGGATCTAGATGATCTAGACAAGGCCCACAAGGCCTTGGAGAGCGAACACTCTATCCTCACCAAGTCATATGAGCAACTACAAGCTTCATATTTAAAAGAGCATGCTATGTTACCCTCTCTTCTTGATATGTCTTGTGATGATGCTTGTGCTACTAACTCTATTTCTTGTGAAGCATCTATCTTGAAGGAGAATGTTGAGCTAAGGGCTCAACTTGATTTGCTAACTAGCAATTATGGGAAATTGGAAGAAAATCATGGAAAGCTTGCTAGCTCCCATGAGGATCTTCTAGCCTCTCATGATAGGCTAAAGTTAGCTCATGAGGCTATCATATCTAAGGCAACACCTTGTGAGCCTCATGTGGGTACTAGCACTACTACTCAAAATGTTATATTGCCATGTGCTAGTCCTAGTAATTCATCCACTCGTAATATTGCTAAATCTTGTGATGAATTATCTTCCTTGCCTTCTTGCTCTAACAATGAAGGTTCTACTTCCTCTAGTACTTGTGTTGTTACTAACCATGTAGAGGAAATCAAAGAGCTCAAGGCTCAAGTCACTTCTTTGAAGAATGACTTGGTAAAGGGTCATGAAGGGAAATGCAAACTTGACACGATGTTGAGTATGCAACAATCCCCCAATGACAAGAGTGGACTTGGATTCAAATCCAACAACAAGAACAAGTCCAACAACAACAACAACAACAAGGGCCAAGTACAAGTCAAAGACCCGGCCAAGATTGTTTGCTTCAAGTGCAATATTGAAGGGCACCATGTTAGATCTTGCCCTTTGAAGAAGAAGCAAAAAGGGAAGCGGCCTCAAGCTCAAACTCATATTCAACCTCAAGTTGAAGAAATACCACTTCCCAAGAAGAAACAAGCCAATGCTCCCATTGTGGAGAAACCTAGTGAGAAGAAGGAGAAGAAAAGAACTTGCTACATATGTCGAGAAGGGCCACATATCCTCCTTGTGCACTATTGGTACCTCATCCAACTCTATCACCATTGATGATGTTTATTCTCTTCGTAAGGATGAGGGTGGCAATGTGTTTGCCAAATATGTTGGTGCTCAAAGTGGTGTCAAGAAAAGAACCATTTGGGTTGCCAAGCCTATTGTGACTAACCTCTTAGGACCCAACTTAGTTGGGGACCAACAATCAAAATTTGATCAATAGGTGCTTGTTGGAGGGCATTGGAGACTTGGCTACATCATGAAGAATTAAGGGATCTTCATCATTTATATTATCTCAAGCCAAGTCTTTTGGTTATCTTGCTTCTATCATGTATTCAATGTTCCTCCTTGCGGTAACATGTTCTCAACTCACTTATATTGAAAGTTACTCGCCCCTTTGCATGTGTTAGTTTTGTTCCTAGCATGTGTTTGTATATGTTGTGCTTCCTACTTGCTTTTCTTGAGAAATCAAGTCTATGTATGTTGGGTTGCACACCGTGTACTTGTGTTTATGTTGGAGCCACTTTGCATCTTGTTGTATCTTATATGGCTCTTATGAGCGATTAATGGACTATCCCATTTTGGGGGAGTGATATTCCTTTGGGAATTTCATGATCCTAACAATGTGTGTACATGAGGAATATCACTTAGAATTGATATTGCAAGATTATCTAGTCTCTATGTGGTATGTCATCTTCATGAGAAATTCAAATTCTAATGTCCATTAATATCTCTAGTTGGATCTTATTTGCCTCTTGTGAAAATATATTATTTATCACATTATGGGGGAGTAATAAGCTTTGTGCATATTACAAGCCTAGGAAATGTGAACATTTGAGGTTGTGTCACATAGAATTGATATTGTAAATTATCTCTCATATGTGACATGTTTTCTCAAACAAGTTCCAATTTGCTTAAATGGCTTCATTTCTAATATCTATGTGGATCTTATTTGTGAAAGTGTTTCTTAGCATGGTTTTTCACAATGTGTCCCTCAATACATTTTTGGAAAACCATATGCTTCAAGTCATACTATTAATGGCTTTGCATGTTCGTATGAATACTATTAATTGCTTTGCATGTTGGTATGAATACTATTAATTGCTTTGCATGTTGGTATGAATACTATTAATTGCTTTGCATGTTGGTATGAATACTATTAATTGCTTTGCATGTTGGTATGACTAATTGAAGCTATCAAGAAACTCTCTTTGCATGATGGTTAACTCTTATCTTTTACCATATGCTTTATTTGGTGTAAATATCATCTTACATATACTTACAAACTACCACCGGGAAATATTTCCTAATACCTCTTGTCCTAGGACAATTGGCAATCTATTATGAGGTAGAAATTTATTGATCATATTTAAATTGGCTCTTGTGTTTAAATTGTCTTATTTATTGCCATGAATGTGTTGTGCTTTGACTCCCATGTGTCTTCCTTGCATCTTATGGATCTAATTTGTCTATTCAAACTTTTTTAGCATTTTAGTAGATATAGGTAGCGTGATGATCCTAGTTTTGTGCATTTAGTATTCATATGCAAAATCCTAGATAATGCACTAATCTTGGGGAGCTCTCCTATATTTGTTAGAATGCTTAACATCTCTTGATCATTATCAAAAATTTGGTTTTGGGAGACATAAACTTTCTTTTGGTACTTTGTGCCATCATAAAAAGTGTTGAGGGTTTGGTTTGTTTGTTGGAACCTTGCTCTCTTGGGAGTTGGTTATCTCATTCATTTGTGTTTAGGTTTAATTAGCTGCTTATAATGAGATAATTCTTTGGAGTCAATCTTGTGTTGATTTGATTCTTTGATATAATTTGGACAACCATTGTCTCTTGATTTATTTGGTGTCTTGTCCAAATTATATCTTTCTTTGGTTCTTGAAAGTATTGTGCATGCATCTTTAATATATGTCTATCTTATGGCATGTGTTACTTTCTTTGATCCAATATATAGGGTAAACTCCATCAAATCCTAATTTGTCTAAGATGTGCATGAAATTCAATTTCATATCTATATGCACATAGTATTGTGGAGTTTGTCCTATATGTTGTAGTGTGTCTAACTACTTTGGACCCAATTAGTTTGGGGACCTTTTTGTACTTACCTTTGTGTTAGGTACAATGGATATGCATTGGATGCTTGTCTCACTCTTGGGGAGAAGTGGTGACTCAATGGTAACTTGAGGCAAGCTAGGATGGTCAACGAACACATATCTACTACATCCTCACCAATGCTATCTCGGTAACAAGTATCTTCTCATGCATATTTTTCTAGCATCCAACCATGTGGTTGCATCTTGGCATGAATCTCTTGATTTGCAAATGTTGTGCTTCTTGCTAAAGTCTTAACGAAACCTCTTTATTGCGAATGTGAGTAATTTGAGATGAGTACATATGTTGGAAAGTATATAAAATCATGCTCATGATTCACCAATCCCATCTATGCCTATCTAGCAATTTTATTGCATATCATTTCCTCAAACCTCACTCATGTGCAATATCGATGAAAGTGCAAATTGAGTTATTTCTTCTTTTGTGATACTTGTTTCCTTTCTCAATGCATCACAACTATCTTATATCCCTTGTTGATATTTGTGATGTATTTTATATGTTTGTGGTTGAAGTTCATGAATGTACCATAAGATAAAATTGAGCCTTTGGCCATGCTATTAAGCAAAAATTCTTATTGGTATATTGCATGACTTCGTCTTGGATATCATGCTATATTTCTTGTGTATCTATTTTGTGTGTGCATATTTCTTTGTGGATAAATATCTTTGTGATATTGCTCACTTAGAGAAACTTATACACATAAGAGATGATACATCTCCATTTGATATCTTATTTATTTGTTGCGTGTTGATTGGTCATGCTAAGCAATATAATTCATTGAAGACTATGATGATGCTTTTTGCTCATCCTTGTAATAGTCTTATAATATGCTTTATCATGCCTTTCACATATCCTCTTGGTTGAGCCTTTTATTATGGTGCATCTTAATTGTTGCTCAACCATTTGTTTGTTGCAAGTGTTAAGCTTAATTTTCTATCTATGATCTATTGCAAATTTGTGTTTTAAATGGTAATGAGGGAGTAAGGATTCCATGTTATGCATATTGTATTCAAATGCAACATTTTAATTTATGCATGTACCTTGGGGAGCTTCCTCATTTTATTTAAGGCACTATTTTGTGGTGATCATTAGAGTTTGATTCACTTGGTATTTTTTGTTTTGAATGATATTATGGGAGTGATGATTCCATGTTTGTGCACTTTATACTCCAATGAAATTTGTCTAGTTTTGTGCACAAACCTTGGGGAGCTTCCTCATATTATTTAGAGCAATCTTCTTGATCTTATCATAATATCTATCTTTCTTTTGGTATCTTCTTTGTTGTTCATTTGGTTGCTTGCTTCATTTGTTGAAGCTTCTTAACTTTGTTATCTTTTTTGCAATCTTTGATCCCATCTATAGTGTGATTCCTTCCGAATATTCTTCATTTGGATACGTGCATTTGATTCCACTCAAATTATGAGAAATGCACACGCTATGGAGGAACTCTCACTATTTTGGCATTCTAAATTTTTCACCCATTTCGGCAATTGGTGCCAATGGGGGAGAAGTTTGGAGGGTTTAAGGGAATTTGGTTATGTCTTTGCTTTGTGCTTAAGCATGTGCCTTTATTGCATTGTATCTTGTTGCTTTGCATAGTTGAATATTTAGAGGAAACTCCACTAGGCTTTGAATGCCAATATATGCAATGAAAGTCAAGATCATTCACACATGCATATATTATGGGGGAGTTTGCTCTATATTTTCAACTTGTTTGTTACTTAAATTCCTTATATAAACCCTCTCAAAGAGATTGTCATCAATTACCAAAATGGGGAGATTGAAAGTGGATGGAGCCCCCATGTGTGGTTTTGGTAATTAATGACAATCCGTATGGACTAATGTTTGCATTGAGTTATATTTATAGGAGTTGTCCATAGGCAATTCTTGAACCATATGTTGGCTTCAAGGTTGCAATAAGAAGAATTTGATGAAGGATATCAAGTGTCAAGTATGTCTTGAAGATGAAGATGAAGTGAGCCCTCAAGTTACTTCAAGACATCAACATGTTTGTATTAGGTTGCAATAAGAAGAAATTGATGAAGGATATCAAGTGTCAAGTATGTCTTGAAGATGAAGATGAAGTGAGCCTCAAGTTACTTCAAGACATCAACATGATGAAGCATGAAGAAATGAAGTGCAAGTTCAAGATGAGCCATCTCGAAGAGATCCTTTGCTTGAGTCTTGCCATCCATATGGTGATCATGGATATGTGAAGATGCGCGAAGAAGAAGCTCTCCCATGGTGGATTATGGGGGAGCAATCCACAAGACTTCGTCAAGCAAGCACAAGCAAGAAAGGCGTTCCATCTTGTTGAGGTCAAGATCGTCGTCATCGAGCTCAAGTGGAATGCGCAAGTATAAGGTTTGCTCTTGATAGGGTTTCTTTCTCACCGGTCTCATGGTGTAGTTGGAGACCGGTTTATACTTTAGTTGACGTACTATCAAGAGGGCTCTCGAGTGAGTAACTCGATCGTATCCTTCGGAGAGCTCAAACCTTTGCATCCTTGCATCATCCTTCTTGGTTGTTATTTGGATCTTATCCATATGGTGTTTTAGAGCTTGTGCTTATTCTCATGACAAGCTCTAGTTCAAAACGGATTCCGCATGAATCACTTGTTGCGTTTTCGATATTGGAGTTTTTCTCGGTTTCTCGTATTGAGATGTTTCAATCTAAAATACATACCAAAACCTACCCCAATTGTTCTTAAGCTTTTCACTCTTTGTGGGGTATCTCTTGTCATCTTCTTTACAACAAAATTGGTTTCACCTAAATCCGAGTTTCCTAACTCAAGTTGTTGCATTTTCCATATTGGAGGTTTTACCGGTTTGCTGTTTATAGATAGGTAAAACCTTTATCCATTTGTTTCTATCCTACTTTTCTGGACTATGATGTTTCTATGCACATTGTTGTAGAGCTCGTTGTTGTGATTTCAACGAGCCCAAGATCATCGAAATCGGAGTCCGGATGCAAAAGTTATTAAGGTTTCGTATCGGGTGTTTGGGCAAAAACTGGGGGCCGGCGCCGGGGAACACCCCGGCACTGCGGGCCGGCACTGCCGCGGAAAAAGGTCAGCACTGCCGGCCACCGGCACTGCCGGTGGAACAAGCGCCTGTGCTTTTGCTAGGCGGGCAGAAATCTAAGACCCCTATTTAAGGCCTTCTTCCTCCTCTTTCTCCCCACTTCTTCTTCCTCCTTTTGCTCTCCACCATTGTTGACCTTGAGAGCTTGCCTCATCCCTCTACTCCTCCAATGATTCTTGAATCCATTTGAGGGAAAAGGAAGAGGAGATCTAGATCTACATTTCTACCAATCAAATCCATCTCTTTGTGAGTGGAACTCTCTAGATCTTGATCTTGGTGTTCTTTGTGAATTCCTTTGTTCTTCCTCTCTTATTCCCCCAATAGCTTTTGTAGCTTTGTTGGAATTTGAGAGAGAAGGACTTGAGCATCTTTGTGGTGTTCTTGCCATTGCATTTGGTGCATCGGTTTGAGTTCTCCACGGTGATTCGTGGAGGTGAAAGCAAGAAGGTTGTTACTCTTGGGTTCTTGGAACCCTAGATGGATTCTAGGCCTTTGTGGCGATTTGTTGGGAGCCTCCAATTAAGTTGTGGATGTGTGCCCCAATCTTTGTGTAAGGCCCGGTTTCCGCCTCGAAGGAAATCCCTTAGTGGAACCGTGACCTAGGCCTTTGTGGCGGGGGTCACCGGAGATTTAGGTGAGGCGCCTTCGTGGCGTTCGGTGTGTGGTGTGAGTACCGCATCTTGGGGTGAGGCCTTTGTGGCGTTGGTGTGCATCGAGCAACCACACCTCAAGGTGAGCCTCTTGTGGCGTTCGGGAGCACTAAGCAACCGCACCTCTCCACCGGAGATTAGCACTCGCAAGAGTGTGAACTCCGGGATAAATCATCGTCTCCCGCGTGCCTCGGTTATCTCTATACCCGAGCTCTTTACTTATGCACTTTACCTTGTGATAGCCATCGTGCTTGAAGTTATATATATCTTGCTATCACATACTTGCTTGTATTGCTTAGCATAAGTTGTTGGTGCACATAGGTCCACCATTGCTTAGAATAAGTTGTTGGTGCACATAGGTGAACAATAGTATATAGGCTTTGGGCTTGAAAAAGTAAACGCTAGTTTTATTCCGCATTTGTTAAGCCCATCTCGTAAAAGTTTTAAATCGCCTATTCACCCCCCCCCCCCTCTAGGCGACATCCGTGTCCTTTCAACGTTTTCATGCCTAATGAAACGTTTTCACTTAAAAAAACTCCCCTAGCGAAAAAACTAGGGTTTCTCTCTCCTCTGGCGGCGCCTTGGCGATCCCGGAGTTTTGATTCCTCTATCGATCAAGTGATCCTTTCCGTTCATCGCTGAGCGGCGGGCAAGGGCAAGGAGGTCGCGAGTGATGTCTACGCAGGGAAAGCCTGAGGAGAAGATGGCATATGAAGGGGAACCAAGTGGGGCATCGACGGAAAAGAAAGAGGAAGTGGAGGATCTCCTAGGACGGCTGCACCTTCATGAAGACGAGATTGAAGATTTTGTCTGGGAAGAGGAAGCAGAAGAACCAGATTTCAAAGCGAAGTGGTTAGCGATCGCGAGAGTGCACACATCAAAGTTAGGGTTCAGTCAGAGTGCCCTATTTGCTGACATGCGATCGTCGTGGAATCCGGCGAAGGAGGTAACCTGGAGGAGAGTAGATTCAAATCTCTTTACTATACAATTCAATTGCTTAGCAGATTGGAATAAAGCCTTGCATCAGGGGCCATGGATGTTCAGAGATCAGGCTTTAATCATTGAGGAATATGATGGATTTACAAATCCGAGGGCTGTAAAACTTGACAGAGTGGGGGTGTGGGCGCAAGTTCATAAACTGCCTGATAATTATCTGAGGGCGCCAATTATAAAAGGGATGTGTCGTAATGTTGGAGAGGTGACCGAGGTTCAGATTAAGTTACCGTCGGGGTTCGTTGGAAGTTTTGTTCGTATAAAGGTGAGATTGGATGTGAATAAGAAAATTAGCAGATTCGCATCGGTGACAAGAGATGGGAAGAAAGAATATTTCCAGGTGAAGTATGAGAAGATGCCAGTTTTCTGTGCTTGCTGTGGCATGATAGGTCACTGGTATGAGGAATGTGGCACGGGGGAACATGAAATATCAACACTTGAATGGGGTGATTTTATGCTAGCGGATGGCGGCAAAGGGAGAGGCCGGGGTAGAAGTTCTGGCCGTGGCCGGAGTGGAGAAGGTAGAGATGGTGTTCCTTGGGGTCGAGGCATGGGCAGAGGTCCGAACCCTTTTTTGAATAAGGAAGATGGGGGAGATGTTAACTTTCCATCAGATATGGAGTATGAGGGGCATGTCATCCATAATCCTTTTCTTAGGAAGAGGATAGCGGAGAATTCTGCAAGAGGGACAGGAGCATCGGCAACGGTTGTGGTTGATCCCAATACAGGAGGTGGAGTGTTGGCTATGGTTGGTCAGTTTGAGGGAGGAAATGAGATTGGTAACATTACTCCCCAGAAAAACCTGAATAAAAAGAAGGTTCGACCGAATGATGATGGCGAGACACCTGAAACAAATGAGAATATATTGGCGGCACCCCTCGAGGGTGACCGCCAGGAGCAATGAAAATCCTAGGACTCAACTGCCACGGCCTTGTTGGGGCTGCGGCAGTTATTGCGCTTGTGAATCTTCAGAAGCGTAGAGGTGCGGATGTTTTATTTTTATCTGAAACTCATTTGGATACTTGGCCAGCAGAATGTTTACGGAGAAAGTTGAACATGGATCATAAAATAGTGGTAGCAAGCGATGGTAGAAGTGGTGGTCTTTTATTACTTTGGAAAAAAGAGGTGGCAGTTGGCCTTCGGTACAAAATGGAAAACTATATAGATGTTACCATAGGTAGTGGCCTGGAGAATATTTGGAGATTCACAGGCTTATATGGTGAACCAAAATGGCAAGATAAATACAAGACATGGCAGCATCTTCGTGATCTACATGCTCAGAGTTCCATGCCATGGGTTGTGATGGGGGATCTGAATGAAATTCTTTATCCATTTGAAAAAGAAGGGGGAAATCCTAGACCACTTCGATACATGCAAGCTTTTCGGGATGCACTCACAGATTGCAATCTTCATGATCTTGGGTACATTGGGGATAAATTTACATGGCATCGAGGCAAAATCCGAGAGAGACTTGACCGGGTCCTGGTTAATGATGCTTGGAAGAATAAATTTACGGGGGCTAGTCTGGAGAATTTGCCATATAGTCATTCTGATCACCGTCCTTTGCTTCTGTTGCTAGAGGAGCAGGAATCACACGATACTTATAGACCAAGGGTCTTGAGATTCGAGGCGAGATGGCTAAAAGAAGGTCGGTTCAAGGAAGTGGTTGAAGGGGCATGGGAGTCTACACAACATATACATGGTCTTGATCTGGCGGGCAGGTTAGCCCGGGTTCATGATCAGCTACATCGGTGGGATCATACAGTACTCAAAAGTACTAGCAAGCGTATTAAAACAGCACAACGTGATCTTGAAATAGTGGCGAGAGGAGCACTTACTGATGAAAACGTTGCTCGGCAGAAGGAGTTAGCAATAGAAATTGAAAATCTATTGGTTCAGGAAGAAATTCACTGGGCTCAACGGAGTCGAGTAAACTGGCTCCAATTCGGTGACAAAAATACCTCATACTTTCACAACTTTGCAAAGGCTCGTAGACAAAGAAATAGAGTGAAGAGGTTGAAGGATGAAAATGGAGTCTGGAGGGAAGGAACAGCATATCTAAATCCTATGATTTCTGATTATTTTTCAGGGTTGTTCTCTACTGAAGTTTATGATACTGATCCAACTCTTTTACAGAAAGTCTATCCCCGTGTGACAGCCAATATGAATGACTCTCTACTTTGACCATACACGGCTGAAGATGTCCGAAAGGCTTTGTTCTCGATTGGGGATATGAAGGCACCTGAACAGACGGTCTTCATGCGATTTTTTTCAAAAAATGTTGGCATATTGTGGGTGAAGTTTTAACCCAAGAGTTGCTGCAGGCCATTAATGATAAGGTAATCCCTGAAGGTTGGAATGATACTGTTATTGTGTTGATTCCAAAAGTGGAGACTCCTGAATCCATTTCCCAATATAGACCAATTAGTCTATGCAATGTTCTATACAAGGTTATATCCAAAATGATTGCTGTTCGTATTAAGTATATTTTAGATGAAGTTATTTCACCTATACAAAGTGCTTTTGTCGCTGGCAGAATGATCACAGACAATATTCTAGTGGCATATGAAAGTTTGCATACTATGAAGAACAAAAAGGGAAAGGAGGGATACTGTGCCGTTAAATTGGACATGCATAAGGCCTATGATCGTGTGGAGTGGATTTTTCTTGAGAGAATGTTAATTCAATTGGGTTTTCATCCTGAGGTGGTTGAGCTGCTAATGGCTTGTGTGAAATCTGTGAAGTATAAAGTGAGATATAATGACCAAGAAACAGAAGGTTTTATTCCAACCAGGGGACTGAGACAGGGGGATCCTCTTTCTCCCTACCTGTTCCTGATTTGTGCGGAGGGTTTATCGAGCTTACTAGCTCATCAAGAGGAGGTTCGTGGTATTGAAGGGGTAAAGGTGTGCAGAAATGCACCATCAGTGTCACATCTTTTATTTGCTGATGATTCCTTAATCCTAATGAAGGCAAACATAGTTAATGCAACCTCGTTGAGACAAGTGCTTGATCAATATTGCACAAATTCGGGACAATTGGTGAGTGAAGGGAAGTGTAGTATTTACTTCAGCCCCAATGTTGATGTTCTTATTAAGGCTGATATATGCTCTGAGCTGAATATTATGACTGAAGCCTTATCCGATAGATATTTGGGTCTACCTGCTATGGTGGGGATAGACAAAAGTGATAACTTTATGTATCTGTTGGAAAGAGTGATAGCCAGGCTGAATGGTTGGAAGGAGAAAACAATGTCAATGGGAGCAAAAGAAATTTTACTCAAAGCTGTAATTCAATCTATATCTGTCTTTGCGATGGGAGTTTTTGAAATACCAAAGAATATTTGCAAAGCCATTACCGATGCTATGGCAGCATTCTGGTGGGGTGATACTGAGGATCAGAAGAAGATGCATTGGAGGGCATGGTGGAGAATGTGTATTCCAAAAATTGATGGAGGGATGGGATTTCGTGATCTCCATTCTTTCAATTTGGCGATGTTGGCAAAACAGACATGGAGACTCCTCAATAATCCAACCAGCCTATGTGCTTCCATACTCCAAGCAAAGTACTACCCAGATGGAAATTTGTTGGCTGCGGGGCCTAAGAAAGGGTCTTCTTTTACCTGGCAGAGCATCATTAGTGGCATACAAACTTTCAAGAGAGGGCATATCTGGCGTGTGGGCAATGGCACAAGGATCAATATATGGAGAGACCATTGGGTACCAGGGAGTGTTACACGTAAAATTGAAACTAACCGTGGTAACTGTTTACTGAGGACAGTTGATGAGCTTATTGATCCATCATCTGGCTTTTGGGATGAACAATTAATCAGGGACAATTTTAACCCTTTGGATGTTAGAAGAATTCTACAGATTCCCATTAGCCAAGATTTAGGTGAAGACTTTGTAGCTTGGCACAAGACTAGTAATTTTTGTTTCTCTGTTCGATCTGCCTACTACTCAGAATGGGAGCATCAGTTTGGTCTGAAAATCAGAAGCAATGTTGGACAAGGCTCATCGTCTATAAATCCAGTATGGGGAATTGTTTGGAAACTGCAAGTTCCATCTAAAGTCAAAATTTTTATCTGGAGAGCTTTGCATGGCTTGGTCCCTGGAATGGCTATATTAGCAAACCGACATATCAAAGTGCCAGCTCAATGTCCTATTTGTAAGATGGGGGCTGAGGATATTCTGCACTTGATCTTTACATGTAACAGAGCAAAGGAGGTTTGGACGGCGTTAGGTCTGAATGAATTTATCATGCAATGGTCAAAACTGGATAAATCTGGGAGTGTTGTGCTTGAGGAGATCTTACGCTCAGATTTGAATCACCCGCCATTACTTGGTTCCATGAGTCTGAAGGAGACAGTGGCGGTGGCGGCTTGGTATATATGGTGGCAGCGGCGAGAAGGAGTGAAGGGAGAAAAGGTGGCTTCACCAATCAGTTCAGCATTCTTGATTAAAGCCCTGACTATGAATTTTTCTCTAGCAGAACAGAGAGCAACACCGAAGGTGGTAACATGGAGTAAACCTCCAGCTCGACATTAAAAGCTTAATATAGATGCATGTTTTTTCCCTAATGGTTCAGGGGCTGCGGCAGCTGTTATTAGAAATGATCGTGGTGAGGCGATTGGAGGCAGGACTTGGCCTTTACTGGATATGTTAAGTCCAGCAACTGCTGAAGCAATGGCGTTGAAAAATGGCTTGTTGTTACTTGAAAATATTGGATGTTCGCCGGTAGTGGTGGAATCTGATAGCTTAGACTTGATTACAGCATGCAACGGAGAAATTGAGTTATGGAGCCCTTATGCAGCAATACTGGCAGACTGTTTTCAAATTGCTCGAAGAATTGGGAGGATATCGTTTCAGCATTGTCCCAGAGAGGCAAACAAGACGGCGCTTCCATAATCAAGCTAGATTAAGTTTTGAGTCTAATATTTTCTGTATTTGGGATAGTAACCCTCCTTCATCTGTTTTAACAGATGTGCTGAACGATGTAACTGTACTGAATTTGTGAAGCAGCAAGTACCAGACGCACTCTTTTCCTTACCAGGGTACCGAAGGGGACTGGAAGGTTTTTAATGAGGCGGCTTGCTGACTTAATATATTGGTTTTCAAAAAAAAAAAATAGAACGTAGAAAGAACATTTCTAGGGTGAAAAAAAAAAGAAGGAAACAGATTTAGCTCATCGACCAAAGAGAACTCTAGATACTTCACCACCAATATTTCAACACGATATAGGTACCCAGTCATCTCGACTCAATCCAGTATAAGAGAAATCAAATCATGTAAATTTTATTCGTCGCGTTTTTTCAGAAATTCATGGAAGGGCCATAATCATTTAACAAAGATGACATCCGCACCTTGTTTTCTAATCTAGGGGAAAACCGTACATAAGTATGCATGTCTTAGTTTCATAAAAGAATGAACCCAAGCATAGTTTGGCCGCATGATTCAGGTTTATTTAACAAGTTTGAAATGAACTCGAAAGGGCGGGCCAATTTGGTTAATCCTTGAGAAACCCTTATGGATTGACACTTCACACAGTAAATTCCAGGAACAAGGATGTGTGATGGCAAGGTGGATAGAAACGTTAATATATTGTTCCACATCCATTTATAATCATTAAATAAGCATTATGTGGATAATTAATTCTAAATTTTGAGAGTCATGATGTTTTATATAGCTAGTTAGCAATAACATTAGAGTAGAGTATATATAAAAACATTTTCCGCCATACAAATAAGGAAAATAAGCTAACGAAAACGTGGCACACAACCGCTAAGCCCATGATTTGATTCTTTGAACTCCAACAAGATTGAAACGGCTGACTGTGCCAAATATTTTTCGGGTTGCATTTATTTTTGAAATATAATATGAAATTAGTTACAATATGTAGAATTCGTTGTCAATTTTCTCAAAGTTGCGCCAAATTATTATTATTAAATGGTAATTGTAGATCGTGCGTCATTTGAAACGACAAACATTAGAGAAAACATGATTGTAAATTTCCAAAAAAAACACCCACTTAACATTGAGAGAATCAACACCGCCCGATCGCCCAGCCTCTCTCTCTCTATCCCTATGCATGCACTTGGAGATTTATCCTATCCACCAATCAATGAATATATTATTTACCTCCATCCAATCACTACAAACACAGAATTTGAACTAATTTGGGAAGAAACAAACCAAAATATCTCCTCATTTTCCTTTAACAAATAACTTGGAAAGCAACCGTGAAAAAAACTTGAAAAGCAATCGGGTCCTCCCTCACCACGTCCATCAGTCCATAACTCCCCCCTCCACAGGTTGTCTTGTTGTCGTCTATCGGTGGGAATCGAGCATTCTGCATGTTGTAGTATGTAAGTCGTTGTATAATAGTTGTGGAAGTACTTATCTGCAAATATTGCATCCCTCTTAGTGGTACAAAAGAAACATTAAAGTTCTGGATATTAAATACTTATTGTTACAAGTCAAAAGTGTATAAATTCTTCAATATAATCATCGGTCTAGTCAGGATACCAGTCAACCTCATATTCTACCTGAAACATCTTAACAACTAGCGGAAGTAACAGAGTGAACATTTTAAGAGCTCATCAGCTTACTTAAGTAGGGTTATAGGTTGCTCGGCTCGACTACCACTACTCGAGACTAAAGGTTCAAATCATGCTATGAGGATGTCATGCTTTAGTTGATTGTTTTATGTTATCCCCTTGTTCTATGTTGCTTTTAAGTTTAATTGTGAATTTGAATTTATTTAGGAATAATGATTTAATTATTCAAATGAAATTCTAATAAAATGAAAATATGATTTAAAAATTTAAGTGTAGATAGGGCATCACAAGCAATACCAATTTTGTCCTTCAGTTCAGTCTTAGCGTCAGCCTGGCGTCCCTTCCCAAAGAAAATTGAGGATTTCTGTTTGTCGAAAACCCTCCTCATAAACTTGTAGCACCTTGCTCAGGGCCAAGAGACTTTCTATGCTGGCCTCCAAATAGACTACACTGTCGTCAGCCAAAAGGAGGTGCGTTACAGTAGGTCCTTGTAACCCAAAGCTCACCCCCGCGATGCGTGGTCTTGGTGGTCTTTGTGATTTGATACGACAAAGTAAGGATCTATTGTATAGAGTATAGACACATTTGTTGATTTGATACGACAAAGTAAGGATCTATTGTATAGACACATTTGTTCATTTCGTGGGTGTTGTCAAACTGCTACAACCTTTTCCTTCTTATGTTTGACATATCCGATGAAAAAACTGCGACGATGGAAAAGCTGAAAATTTTGTTTGAACAGTTAGAGTATACTTATTATTTTGTTGGAAATAACAATACTTTGCTGCAATCTCTATTAATTAACAAAACTTACATCCCCAGTCAATAATCGGTTGATGCCCAGTTGCCCACACTCAGCTGTCAGCTAGCTAAAACATGGACAGTAGCATTCCTAGAACATAACATATATTCAACTATTCTAAACGCGCGCTGCCGCTGAATGCAAATATCTTCAATAATAGGGGCAGCAGCAGTTCCCGTGAATCACCAGTTAGGGGTACTTATAATGTAAGGGTCAAGGACGACGCCGATCTGAGGCTCCTTCACTGGGCGGGCTATTGCCTCAGAGGCGGCTAAACTTACGTTGGTATATGCACTTCACTTTAATCCTGGCTGAAGCCCATGATCCTATGCTCCTATTCTCAGCCTGATCTCTGAATCCCGCTGTACCAGGGCCCGTATCTGCTATCTGACAGCTGCATAAATGGCTGACAAATTAAACGATGTACTGATGAGGAGGCAACTATAAGTAGTACAACATCTGAGTACGCACGGAATAACTAATTTCAGATTAGTGATCTTGCTCTGTTAACAAACTGTTCATTGCGTATGTCCTTGTCTCATGCTACTACTTCTGAATCTGACCAAGAGCAAGCAACTGTTTGAGGAAAAGGGAGCGACATTTTCCTTAGTTCTCACAATCCACACTCGAGAGCCTCCTGCATATTGTAAATGTTGTCAAACTATGAACCGAACTCAAGTCCAACCGATTTGTTTCTTATTTATACTTCAGAAAACTGAGACACGATCACACGAGTACAACTGAATGGTACAAAAGAGTTCGGTACACAACTACATTGGACTCCACAGGAACAGGACAAAACCGCGGCAAATGGGTGTACTCGCACAGACATCGACCAAGATGATCTTCATCGCATACACGCTCAACCAGAGATGTCGATGGCCTTGACCTCGGGCTTCTTGACCTCAACCTTGGGCACAGTGATGGTGAGCACGCCGTTCTCCAGCCCGGCATTCACCTCCTCCACCTTGGCATTCTCTGGCAGGCGGAAGCGTCTGACGAACTTGCCGCTGCTGCCCTCGACGTGGTACCACTTGTCGTTCTCTTGGCATTCTCCCTGCTGCGCTCGCCACTGACGACGAGCACGTTGCCATCCTCCACCTCCACCTTGACCTCCTCGTTCTTCACGCCAGGGAGATCTGCCTTGAAGACATGGGCCTCGGGGGTTTCCTTCCAGTCCACGCGGGCGTTGGCGAACGCGGCCGTCTCGCTGTTGCCGGAGACAGCCGGGACGATGGAACGGAAGGCGTCGAAAGGGTCAGCCCAGAGGTCCAGGCGGTGTTAGACATGTATAGTAGCTGTATATGTACGTCATACCGTATTTGGTATAGACACCTGTATTGTATCTTGTATACCCTATATATATATGAGATAGGCCTCTCCATTGGAGTAGTGCCGGTTCCCCAAAACATACTGTCGTACATGGTATCAGAGCGAGTCGGTGCCTAAACCCTAACCCGGTGCGCCGCCGCCCGATCCTCCGCTTCCGACGCCCGATCCTCCGGTTCCGCCGCCGCCACGTCAAGCTCGTCCTCGATGACTGGCTTCACCTCCGCCGGCCTCCTTCCGGCGTCCCTTGCTGCGCTCCTCAACAGGCCCCTTGATCACGCCGCCATGACGGCGCCTCCGATCGGGACTGTGAGCGTCGGCTCCCTGTACTCCTACCGCCGTCGGCCACCTCGATGGATCCTTCGTCCGCAGCCACGACAGCGCTGCAGATCGCGACGTTCACGCCTCCCTCGTCCTCCGCCACGATGGTGCCGCAGATCGTTGGCTCGGCGCCTGCAGTGGTTGCTCCTGTGACGGCTACGCCATTGGCAGCGCCTCCACCTGCACCCACAACAGACACATCTGGCTTGATCCCGCCGCCATACCACTTTGGTAATCACATCACCATCAAGCTCTCGCCGGACAATTATATTTTTTGGCATGCGCAGGTCCTCCCCCTCCTTCGGAGTCATTATCTGATGGGATACGTCGACGGTTCTCTCCCGTGTCCTCCTGCGCTGGTGGATGGCGTGCATGGACCGGTGATCAACCCTGCTCATCGCGTTTGGACGGGGCAAGACCAAGCCAACCTCTCCTCGATCCAGGGCTCCCTCACGCCGGGTGTCGCTGGCCTCGTCGTCTTCGCCAAGACCTCGCACGAGGCATGGAGCATCCTCGAGCGAACCTTCTCGGCTCAATCTCAGGCGCGTGCCAATGCTCTCTGTCGTCAACTTGGCGAGTGCGAGAAGCTGGACCTGAGCGTCACGGACTACTACAACAAGGTTCGGGAACTCGCGGACACGCTGGCCTCCATTGGCCAGCCTCTTCGTGATTCCGAATTCACCTCCTACGTCGTCAACGGTCTCGATGAAGAATATGATGGCCTGGTGGAGGTGGTCAATGAGCGCGCTGCTACTTTGCCTATGCCCGCTCATGAGCTGTACCAGCGCCTGCTCAATACTGAGCAGCGTGTGGAGGCTCGCCCAGGACGCCGGGGTCACGGTGACTCCTCGGCTCTCGCCGCCAACAAGGGCGGGTTCCGTCCTACGCCGGCTACTGGCTCCGGGAAACCCTATTCTCCCAAGCCACCTGCGCCTTCTGCCCCGGATCACTCAGGTGGAGGTCGACCCACACGCGTGTGCCAGCTCTGTGGGCGTGATGGCCATCTCGCCTCCATGTGTCATCGCCGGTTTCAGCGCAGCTTTCTTGGCATTGGCAATGATGGCAAGGACACCCGCAACAATCCTCATCAAGCCGCCATGGCCGATCGCCCCGCTCCTCAGGGCCAGCAGGGGCACACTCAGACCTATGTTGATCCTCACTGGTACATGGACACCGGTGCTACGGATCATCTGACGAGTGAGTTGGGCAAGCTCAATACCCATGACGTCTACCATGGTTCCGACAAGGTTCACACCGCCAATGGGGCAGGTATGCACATCTCCCATATTGGTCAAGTATCCTTTCTTACTAGACATGCCGATAGGAATCTCCGTCTTCGTAATGTCCTTAGAGTTCCCTCTGTGACACGTAGTCTCCTTTCAGTTCCGAAACTCACTTATGATAATAATGTGTTTTGTGAATTTCACCCTTTTGATCTTTTTGTTAAGGACCAAACCACGAGGGACATTCTTCTTAGTGGGTGCCTATGTCAAGGTCTCTATCGGTTGGAGTCGCCCCGTGTATCTCAGGTCTTCAGTGGAGTTCGCACTTCGTCGTCACAGTGGTATGCTCGCTTTGGTTATCCAGCCACACCCATTGTTCGCCATATTCTCCATCGCCATGAGCTTCCTAGTTTGTCTAGTAATAAAGATCCTGCAGTGTATGATGCATGTCAGTAGGGCAAGAGTCATCAACTTTCTTTTTCATCATCTAGTAGAGAAGTTAAGATTCCTCTAGAACTTGTGTTTTCAGATGTGTGGGGTCCCGCTGAAACTTCTGTCAGTGGTCATAAATATTATGTCAATTTTATCGATGCTTACAGTCGCTTTACTTGGCTATATCTTATTAAGCGCAAATCTGATGTGTTCAATGTTTTCATTCAGTTTCAAACGCATGTTGAACACCGTCTCAAGCACAAAATTATGCATGTGCAGTCTGATTGGGGTGGCGAGTATCGCAATCTCAACACCTTTTTTCAAAAGCTTGGGATCTCTCACCGTTTAGCATGTCCTCATACACACCAGCAGAATGGCTCTGTTGAACGTAAGCATTGTCATATTATTAAAACTGGCCTCACTTTGCTAGCCCATGCATCTGTTCCTTTTTGCTTATGGAGTGATACCTTCTCCACTGCTTGTTTTCTCATTAATCGTACTCCCACTAGAGTTCTTGACATGAAAACACCCATTGAATTACTTTTGCATGAAGTCTGACTATACCTTCCTCAAGGTGTTTGGGTGTGCCTGTTGGCCTCACTTGCGCCCCTACAATAAACGCAAGTTGGAATTTCGCTCTAAAAAGTGTGTTTTCCTCGGGTATAGTTCCCTTCATAAGGGCTACAAATGCCTCCATGTTCCTACAAATCGTGTCTATATCTCTAGGGATGTCGTGTTTGATGAAAAACTGTTTCCTTTTGCCAATCTACTGTCCTCCACCGCAAAGCTATCTCCACCTCATTCCACTACTGTTCCTGCTGACCAATTTGATGATGATGCATACTCCCCTATGTTGTTGCCTAACCATGGTGCAGGGATTGGTCGTGGTGCTCGGTTGGAGTTGCTAGAGGACGCTGCACCGTCATCGCCGCCTACCTCTTCCTCGCTGCGGATTCAGCCGATCGTGGTGCTCCTTTGCATGGCCTCGATGGTCGTGTCCATGCAGACGCGGCTGCGCACGTCGATCAGCCATCATCATCGACCACCACGTCTCCTCCACAACCCGTTCATGGCCTTGAAGATCGTGCCCATGCAGCGGCTCTTGCTCTCATCGATCGGCCAGTGCATGGCCTCGACGCCCGTGCCCATGCACGATCTAGCGTCCACGATGTCGATCCCCCCGCGTCGCTTGTGCGTTCGTCGCCCGTGCGCGGGTCCCTAGCCTCGGCACCCACTCTGTCCGCCTCGCTCGTGGCATCCTCTCCGCCCGCCTCGCCCGTGGCTGACCCATCTCCTGCGGACAGCTCGTCTTCTGCACCCCGTAATTCACCGGTTGTTCCTTCGACGACGGTTGCTCCTGTGGCTCATTGTCAACACCCGGATTTTTAAGTCTAGATGCCTATTATGCCATACATCGCAATCCCAGGAATATTGTTTTTGCGAGACATAATAGATTGATATCACAGAACATCATTCATTACAAACCATAATTGTCTTACATCAAGGGATCACATGATCCAGTCTTACAACATAGTTGATCTAATGATCAAATTACAAAACACATAGCGGAAGCAAAGTAGCGGTTGCAGTCCATCTGTTCCACAGACAACGCTTGACGTCAGGAGTAGTCCTAGTTATCATAGACATCCTGCTGTCCATCATCCTGGTACTGGTGCTCCTCTTCATAGTCTGGCCATTTGAATAGCCAGGGACAAAGCCATGAGTACTTTAAAAGTACTCGCAAACTAATACTAGTGTAAGCACTATCAACTATAGTAAGGGGGTTCTAAGCTCTAGGTTCATTTGCATAAAGCCAGTTTTATTTCATAAGCACTTAGTAATAAAAGACTCTTTAGTTGTCTAACTAACTCAAGTGGGAACATTAGTGTCATTCCCACAACTCTGTTGTGGTTCAAGTCAAATTCATCTTCAAGTTCAAGTCACCAGTCACATGTCACATTTTGAAAATGGTCTGATGACGGAACGGTATGGCCTTTCCAATCGTCCATAACCGTGGACACAGCTATTCGAATAGTTTTACACTCTGCAGAGGTCGCACACTTTTGCCACAACATTTGGAATAATCCGTCAAGGTAAACTGGCCCTGATTTATCACACTCCGTGTGCGGACTACCAACCATAACCTTTCGCTTACATACCCTAGTACAGGCACCTCTCCCCATGAGCTTGGCCTCCCAGTGAGGGCAAACCGCCAACCTGGGAACTGCACAGGGCTTGGGTCGGACATTTAGCTCATTTCACGTCATTTCACATTTCAATGGAGGCAGCCTCGGCATAACCCCTATGATGCTTGTTTATAGGGAACCCATACTAAAGCACATAAATTTCCAGTTAAGCCCTACCCATGATCAGGTATTGTGGGGGTACTTTAAAATTGGAATGGTATCGCATCCAAACCCAACCATCAGTTTTTGGGAAAATTCACCATGTCATTCACAAGTCATAGTCACCTTCAAAATCTTTCAATAGAATGACTCGTCATTCCAAGGTTTTCAAAGTCATTTGATTCACATGTTTCCCATCTAGAGTAGTCAATTTTAGTTTAGCACTAGCAACTAATCATGAGGGGTGCTATCTACATTGTAGTTCTCTAGTCTAACCTTGTTGCTCTTGCAATACCTCATATCTAGACCAAAGTGAACAATGAACAAAATATCTTTGATACACCAAAGTAAAGCTTCTAAGAATAAAACTTGGGATGAGATCCTTAAACATAAAGTAGAAGTGTAATGGTGCCTTGCTCTAGTAGAGCTTTGCATTAGGGTAGCTTGGTAATAGCTTGCAATAATATAGCTTGCATTAGTCTAGCTTGCCTTGATTGGTGTAGTGATCAAAGTTTTCTTCTTCTTCCTCGTAGACTTCTTCTTCCTCGTAGCACTCGGGACTAGCGTCTATAAATGAATACGCGATACACCATCACCAAACAAATACTTAAGTAAACTAGTAACCATAATGGTTCACACAAGATGACCTATTATCATCACAAGCATCCACACTAGGGTTTTACTTTTATTTACTTTGAAAAGTAATTTCCTCTCATTGAAATGTTTTCTAGGGTTTCTATTTACTTCCTTTGAGAAATAATTTCCTCTCATTGAATCTTATTAAGATTTAACCACTTCAAACAATAAAGTATGAGTACATGTTGACCAAGGTCAACACTTCATGTTTACCATTTGGGGAAAATGATTTAAATGAGATACTTCATCTCATGCAATTTAAATACTACTATGAAACAATTTAAATTTCTCAAGGAATAACATATGAGGTCATGAAGTATAATGTCATCACCTCACATTGAATTACTTGGAAATGTGATTTAAATGAGGTGCTACACCTCATAGATTTAAAATCCTAAATTTGAAAATAATTTAAATGGGCTAGTAATGACTACATAACCATTATTTCAATCTAGCCCATGATCATCTGAAACAACTGTGTTATATTTTTGCATAAACAAACATACAATATGAAATGTGATTTTTGAGAGTTGGAATGAACTCAAAACAATTCATGGTTGATTTTATAAAAATGTTTGAATTCTGAAAAGTTACTGCCTTGTTATTTTTGTTGCCATTGCTCTACAACGAACTAGGGTTGGAGACCAGTGGGGTTTGATAGATAATTTCACAAGCTTTCCAACCATATAAAATTCATCAAATTTGGCTCAGTAGATTTGAAGGTTCTGGCAAAGCACCAGTATTCAAATTTGATTTAATTGAATTAAACAGATTTTGAATGAAATGGGCGCGCGGGAAAAGAATTGGGCCGGCCCAGCTGTGCTCCAGTGCGCAGCGGGCCGCCTGACAAAGGGACCTACATGTCAGTGAGTTTTAAATAGCGAAGCGGTACGCAGCGAGGTGAGCCGTTGGATTAGATCGTGGATCAATGGCGCACAAGCGTCGTCGTCGACGGTGAGAGGGGGTACTAGCAGCGGCGGGGGCTAGGGGGTCGATGAGCTCACCGGCGGCCGGCGTTCATGGGCGTTGACGCATGGCGACGTTGCGGACGATGAGGAAGCCAACGGTGGTCGCGGCAGCTCCGGGGGTGGCGCCAATCGTCGTTTTCGTCTGCGGCGGCTCCGCGGACTCCGGCGAGAAATTGAGTGGCTACCGGCGGTAATGTGGAGAGGGAGAGGGTTGACGAGAGTCAGAGAGGAGAGGGGAGTGGAGTGGTATGCTGAGATGGCTCGGGGGAGGCTCTATTTATAAGGGCGCGAGGTGGCCGAGGGGGAGTGGCAGGTCAATGGTGGCGACGACATTCTGGGTGGTGAAGGGGCAAGGCTAGGTGGGCGTGAGGTTGCAGACATCATGGCGAGCAGGATGAGCGTGACGGCACAGAGAAAGGGAGACGGGAGCGTGCGGGCGATGTCAATGACCGTGCGGTACTGCGGCGGAGATCGGCGATCATGGCGACGGCGACAGGGCTTCCGCAAGCGAGTGGGGTTGTCCAGGAGCTAGCTGGTGCGTAGGCGCGTGCGCGTGCGAGAGGAGGGAGCGAGGGGAGGACGGATGCGATGGGGCAAGCGTGCGCACTGGCGCGTCCAGTGTCGTGCCCGTGCGTGCTCTGGCATGGCCTGGGCGTGTGTGGGCGCTTACGGGCGCGTCGCGTTCTGAGCGGTGCACGTCTCCTTTTCGACTAGGGAGAGTACGAGCATGCTCAGTGGAGTGTGGTGAGTCTCTTTGACAAAGTGAGGGTGACCAGAGAGGGAGGGAGAGGATGAGTGGCATGGGAGTGGCATGGTGCAAGACATGGTTGAGTTTTGATCATTTTGTTGCTTTGATCATTGCAGCAAAAGCATGGTGTGGTCCAGGGGAGGCAAGGGAAAGTTGAGGTTGACCAGAGAGGAGAAGGTTTAGCCTAAAATCCAGTGGATATTAGAGAGTATTATCAAACCAGAAAATTGTACACAAGGTGCTCGACCAAATGGCCGCATGAAACTAAAGTTGGAATTTTGCAAAGATTTTTGGTGGAGTTGATTCAAATATGATTTGGCACACAATGGTGGTGGTGGTGTGCAAAATGGAAGTGGTTTGTGAAAATTCAAAATTGGCATGATCTTAATTTTGATTCAACATCACAACTTTGCATCCTTATATTAAGCAATGGAGAAAGATTTTGCTATGTTGGTCTTTACCAAAGTTGTTCATCTTGATGAGGTCTTGGATGAGGTGTAGAGAGTTGGGCAAGTTTGGTTTATAAATCTCTTAATACAGGGGCTCAAAGTGGGTAAGATTTTAAAATTGTCACATGTGACCATTATCACATGTCACTTGTTTTTGAATTTTCCTTTGATTTGATTTGGGATGCTTTGATTCAATAGTGTTTGTTATTGGTTCATTGATGTTTCCCAACCATTGGCACAATTCAAAATGGCCTAGGTTAAAGATTTACAAAAATGGCCATAGCCTCATATGTGAATTTCTTGTTTTTATTTTATTTTCTTTGTCTTTGACCAAAGGTCCTTGTTGGGTGTTCATGGAGTGTTGGATTAAGTTTAAATATGGGTTCAAACCATTTTGGTAAAGTAAAGATGGCATAAGCCAAGATTTGCAATCATGGCTATATGCCACATATGCCTTTTTCTTTTATTTTCCTTTTCTTTTCTTTTGTTTCTTCTTGACCTCGAAGAGGAAGGTTTAGGATTTTAGAGGCATTTCAAAGTACTTCACATAAGCATCATGGCAATATCACAACATATAAGCATGAGTAGTATGCACAACCTCTAACTCAATTAAAGTTTTTGTTGGTTCCAAATTTTGGGAAATAGGGAAATTCATTTTCTCTTTGTTTTAAAATTTGGGATGTTACACTCATCGCCCACATACACGCAGTCGCAGCGGCATTGTTCGACCACTTCACCGCACGGACGGTACTGTCGCCTGGTATGCTGCTTGCTTGGCTTCTACTCTTTCTGATCCGTTTGTTGAACCTCACACTTATCAAGCTGCCATGGGTGTACCTCATTGGAGAGCAGCTATGGAACTGGAGTATCATGCATTGCTTCGTAATGAGACTTGGACCCTTGTTCCTCCACCGCCTCGGGTAAATGTCATTGACTCTAAATGGGGTTTCAAAGTGAAGAAACATGCTGATTATCGAGGGTGCTCCTCGGCAATGCCCTCCGATAGGGGCTTAGGGTTGATGGAATCCTGCAAGCTGACACGAGACATCGGTTCACAGACAAGCGGGGAGAGCGATTTACCCAGGTTCGGGGCACTCGATGAGGTAAAACCCTTACGTCCTACCTGTCTGTTCTTGATTATGATGATAATGGGTTACAATGGGGTGCCGAATAGTTCGGCTGAGATCTCGTCGAGATGGATAAGTACTAGGGTAACCTAGCTCTAAGCTTCTGTTGGCTAAGATTGCTAAGATTGATTGTGTGTCTCGACAGCCCCTCTCCTGGCCTTTATATAGGAGGCCAGGCCTCAAGAGGTCTAATCGAGTACGACTAGGTTTACAGTAGATCTATCTCTAGACTTTCCTTGTTCAGCTCCTTCCGCGTCTTGTACTTCAAGGAATCTTCCGCCGCACCGTCCTAGTGGCCCACCTTGCCATTGAGTGCCTTCATGGGCCTCCAACTAGGAAATACAGGATAGGGCAACATTGGTTAGCCGAAGGGTAATGCCCACGTCAGTAGCCCCCGATTGTCTAGCCGAAGGTAGTTCGGGTAGAGACTAAAGCATGTCTTCCTCCGATGTCCTTCTCCTCAGTCGTTCTTGTTTTCCTTCTGTCTGCATCATCTTCTTCTATCGGGTGCACGTCAGCGCTCCCGATGGGAGTAGCCCCGAGTCTAGGTACGGATGCTTGCAATCCGTGCGTAGACTCAAGTTGTACCACTCGAACATTTTTCTCTGTCGAAGTTTTTTCTGCAAGTCTTCATAGGTCATCCGATATATTTTCCTCATGCAAGGGATAATGAGTAACGTGCCCAACTTTTGCTGGTTAACTGCCGACGGCAAAACAACGTTACCCTACACAGAATCAAGTCCCGGGCATGATCCCGGAGTGCGAAAAAGTTCTGGGGTGCGCGTCCAGCGCTCCCGATGGGAGTAGCCCCCGAGGGGCACGGGTGCTCCGGGTGCAGACTCGAGTCGAACAATTATCTCTTCTTGCAAGGCCTTCTTTTCAATTTCTTCGAGTCCTCATTTTGTCGGGTGCGCGTTCAGCGCTCCCGATGGGAGTAGCCCCCGAGTCTAAGTGCAGATGCTTTGCAATCTGTGCATAGACTCAAATTCGCCATCCGATACTTTTTCCATTCCTTCGACTGTCTTTGACAGCGCCCATGATGTTATTGATGACGCGCCGCTGCCGTGGCTCGATTGACAAGACTTGACCTAACGGGCCCACCCTAGTTCTGCGCTGGCAGGCTTTAGGATTTGACCAGTGCACGCGCAGCGACCGAGGCGTTTCCTCGATTTTCGCGCGATGTGGGAATAATGGGCCGGCGGTTCCATTCCCTTTTCAAGCGCCACGTGTACAGCCAGATCCGCTCCACCTCCCATGACGTCTGTGGAGTTATGGCCACGATCCCACGCAAATTCTTATGGCATAAATAGAGGACTTCCTCATTTTTACTTTTTTTACGCCTCTCACTGCTCATCTTCTTCGCCCGTCCTTTCCTGCTTCCTTTGTCCTTCCCTCAAAAGCTTTAGACGCCATGGGCAAGAAGAAGGGTGCCAGCACTTCGGACGCGGCCAAAGTTAGCCGCGATTGGAGTGCCTCCGCCATTTCCAACCGCGACATCAACAAGCTGCGCGCCCTCGGCTTCATCTCCGCATCTGAGGATGATATTCGTCTTCCAGGTGCGGTTTCTCGCCCAAAGCCCCCGAAGGGTTTCACTGTCATGTTCGTCACCTTTTTGTTCCGTGGTCTTTCTCTTCCGGCCCACGAGTTCCTTCGCTCTCTTCTTTTCTTTTACGGGATCCAGCTCTAGCAGCTGACCCCAAACTCCATCCTCCATCTTTCTATCTTCATCACTGTTTGCGAGGCCTTCCTCGGCATTGACCCTCACTGGGGTCTTTGGAGGAAGATCTTCTACGTGAAGCGCCACAATGACAGCAATGGCCCCCCCCGTCATCGGTAGCGTTGGCTTTGTTGTTAGGAAGGAGGTCGACTACTTCGACTATCCAATGAAGGAGTCCGTCCAGGGCTGGCGCAACAAGTGGTTTTACCTGCGTGATCCCGTAGTGCCTGGGCGACGCTCGAATCTCCCTCACTTTGATGACGTCTTGGTGGCTCACAAGAAAAAGTCCTGGCGAAACGCCCTTTCTCCCGAAGAGAGGGCAACAGCCGACAGACTGGTTGAGCGGGTCGTCGTCTTGAAGAACACGGGAGGCTTGACAATGTGCGGCACTGAAGTAGTTTCAGTGTTCCTACAACGTCGAGTGCAGCCGTTAATGTCTCGACCCCACCAGTTATGGCTTTACACCGGCAAGACCGACAAGTCGAGGATCAGCTCTACCGATCTGTCGACAGATGAGCTTCGAGATGAGGTTCGTCGCTTGACGTGCCTTAGCATGAAGGATAACATTGTCTTGACATCAGCTCATCCTCCTTACGATTTCGACCATCTCCCGACTGAGGTAATCTCTGCCTCTCTTTGCTTGCTTTCATCTCTTCTTTCTTCATTGTATTTTACAAACTTCAATTTCTCTTCTTGGTAGGCCTCCTCCGTTGTCCAATGCTATCCTCCCACTCCGGAAAGTGGTGTGGAACCAGAGGATGACGATGACGATTCTGAGGGGACCGAAGACGCCCAGCCAGCCCTTGAGGACAGCGATGTCCAGGAGGACGACACTGTCGAAGAGGTTGCTTTTACCAGGAGCAAGCGTCGCTTGCGGATAGACAAAGATTTTATCACGACGGCTGAATCTAGTCACAGCGACCGAGATGATGATGCCGTTGGAACTTCTCCGCCTTCTCCTGCCGACAAGAGGCCATCAGGCTTTTTCGCTACCGAGGATGACTTGGAACTGTAAGCATCTTCACTCCATTGCAACTTAACCTTTGTCTTTTTGTATGCTAATCATTCTCCTTTCTGAAGTAGCTCTGATGATGATGATGAAATTCCTCTCGCGAAGAGGGCCAAATTAACCTCTGGGAGAGCGGCATCGGCTAAGGAATCAAATCCCTCTCCCGCCAAGTCGACACCTCCCTCGCGAACGGGTGTAGAAAAAATTACAGTGTCGAAAGTTATTCCTCCTGGCGATGCTCCCACTCGGTCGGCTAGTCGTGATCACGTAAGTATTTAATTTGCCCTGCTTTGTCGAGTTTCTGTCGACTGAGTCTTCTTGATTTTTCTTGCTGCAGCCGATTTACGTCACAGTCGATGCTGTAGCGGATTTCGCCGATCAATTCACCCGACTTGAGGCTGAAAACTCTCAACTTCGAAAGACTATCAGATCTTCGGCTGACCAGGTGCTTGAAGCCAACAGGCTTGCTACCGACGCCAAGAATGAGAATGCCTTGCTGAAGGAGGAGGTGAAGAAGCTGAAGTAGCAGATGAAGGATGAACAAGATGCCAGGTGTGCGGCGGCGGCTGCAGTCGACAAGAAGGAAGGCGTCCTCCGCGAATCCATCAAGAATTTATTAGGTAAGATCCATGGTACACCATTTCTTTCTTGGTGTTTCTTCATTGATTATTGATCTGTCTTTCTTTCAGAGGCCGCCGACATAACTGTCACTCGACGTCATCAGCTTCGGGAGGACTCTACAGCCGATGCCTTGTCGCTTGCCGCTGAGTCTAATGTCCAAGTCCTTGGACTTCTGCAAAAGACCAAAGGAGCGTTGTCGAGGCTATACTCGATGATCTTCCCGAAGATGAAGCAGGACAAGACTCTCGACGAGTTGGCGGATGCTTTCCTTGTTGATCCTTCCGAGCCTGTGGAGGTATTGAAACGCCGTAACCGCTTATTTGGGGCGGTTCTTACTTTCCAGTTGCTTATGGGCCATGGGATGGGGTCAGAATTGGAGAAGTTATCTAAGGCATTGCCTGTTGACGATGACAACCATTTAGTCGACCTTGAGCCCTTCAAAAGATCGGCAGTAACTTGCGCCAATCAACTTCTAAGCTGGTAGATGAAGCGCAAGCCAAGCCTATTCCTGAATCTGCCCCTGGTTCATCATCGGCGAACCCTTGAACTTTTGTTTGATTTGTTGTAAATAAGATCAACTGTAACTTGACGTAGTCCAGTTTCATTTCGGTTCTGTTGCCAATTCGAACATCCTTTTGAATGTATCATATATGCTAAGCACTCCCGATGGGAGTTTTTATGTTAATGCTGGTCTGAACTGGGGACTGTAGTGCAGATTCCTTCATCTTCTTCCCGTGCCGAGCTTTTTCCGAACCCTTCGAGTAATGATGAATCAGGCCTTGTTCACCGCTTGCGTGACCAAGTGTCTTGTCTAAATAAAGACATCACTTCTCTTCGCGCGATGGCAGCCTTGGTGAAGAAAAAGGGGAGATAGCGACTGCTATCGAACAGTACGCTCTCGATGGTCTTCATGTTGCTACCGAAAGTTTGGGCTGTAAGTATTAGCCCATCTTCTGATTTCTGACATAGCTTGAATGTTCCTTTAACTGACATTCATTCCTTTTCAAGTCGTAGCTTCAGATGCAGCTGAGGAGAACAAGAAGATCCATGAAGAGGTCGAGGCGATGACTGACGTTGCGCACCCGAAGCACGATTTATGGCTGCATCGTCCGAAGGCTGTTGTCATGGAGAAGTTTAAGTACCGGGTGGGGAAGGCGCATTATTACTTTGATAAGTTCCACGCTCATCTCACGATGGTTTGGAACACCTTGTTCCCTCTGGACCAAGCACCCGAAACTTTATCTGCCCTGTTCACCCGATTCAAGTCTCCCGAAAGGATTCGACAGTTGGTGCGGAAAGAACTCCTAGCTGGTGCTGAGCTTGCCTTTGCTTCGATATTGGCGTGCCATCCGTCTTTAGACTTGGGAGCCGTAGCAAATACTGAGAGGGATTTAGGCCAATATTATGACATTACCAGAGGTCCTGCTTACACCATTGTTTCTCGGATGGAGTCATGCTTTGAGAAGGATCTGAAGGCACACTGGGACCGGGGAACCCGATCATGAATGTAATAACCTTATACCTGCATAAGATTATTTTGTACAATTTTACTGCGTACGTTGCACGCTATGTTAGTTTGATTGATTTTTTATTGTCGAGGGCGGCTGAGTGATCAGTTCAACCTGCTCTCTCGATGACTTCGTTGATTTATGCAATGTTATTGCGAAGCGTCTACGTATGTTTTGTAAGAGCGAGACCCATCGACTTAGTCAAGGGAATTAAACGCTTGGCTTCGTCACGCGGTGCACCGGTTTGAGCCTTATTTTGTGATAATGTAACCATCGACTGCAGCACTCGTGTGTTTTCTCGAGGCTTGGATTGGTCGTTTTTGTGCATCATTAATCTTAGCTCTCGTTGAGAGTATTTAATTAATGACACTGTGTAAGCGTATTTTTTTAGGCCAGCGCTCCCGATGGGAGTAAGAGCCAATGGCAGGGCCCCATACGGTACGTTCGGGTGATAAGGCCTGGAGCAATAAAAAAGGTAGAAAACCTGATTTGAACTTTTATTCATAGTACAAAAGCAACCTTAAGGGTTGTCGAGAAAATAAAAAACAATCGTATCCTATGTATAGAACCGTCGCAAATGTGCGATGTTCCATGGATTCTCAACGTCTTTTCCTGAAGCTGGGTTTTTGAGCCGATAGGCTCCTCCTGGCATCACTTCAGTGACGATATATGGTCCTTCCCATGGGGATTCAAGTTTCAAGGGTCTCTCCTGCTTCAGCCGAAGTACCATATCCCCGACATTAAAGTTTCGACTGCGTATTCGTCGGCTGTGATAATTTCTCAGCGCCTGCTGGTATACCGTCGTTCTTGCCAAGGCAATATCTCGTGCCTCGTCGAGGAGGTCCACAGCGTCCTGTAGCGCGATGTTGGAAGAGGGTTCCATGTATGCCGTCACCCGAGGCGCTTCAAATCGAATGTCGGCTGGCAGAACTGCCTCGGCCCCATGTACCAAGAAGAACGGGGTGTACTGAGTCGACCTGTTAGGTGTATTACGCAAACTCCAAAGTACAGATGGTAACTCTTCGACCCAGGCTCCAGCTGCACCTGTAAGGCGTTTCTTGAGGCCATCCCCTATGAGACCGTTGATCCTTTCCACCTGGCCATTGGTCTGTGGGTGGGCCACTGATGCAAACTTTAGTTTCATTCCTCCGTCATCGCAAAATTTTCGAAACTCTTTGGAGTCAAAGTTGGTTCCGTTGTCTGTGACGATACTGTGAGGCATACCAAATCGACATGTTATTCCCCTGAAAAGTTTGGACTGCTGTTTTTGCTTTCTGATTTCGCACCGGTACTGCCTCGATCCACTTTGTGAATTTGTCGACTGCGACCAATAGATACGTGTGTCCTCCAGGCGATGATCTTTGCAGTGGTCCAACTTGGTCGAGTCCCCATTGAACGAACGGCCATGCCAGAGGTATCGTCATCAGGTCTGTGGCAGGGGCGTGTGGTTTTGGTGAAAATCGCGACAGGGGTCGCACTTCATGACCAGATCTCGAGCATCCGATGCCGCTGTTGGCCAGTAAAATCCCGCTCTGAAGGCCTTCGCCACGAGGGCCCTGCTTCCTGCGTGATGTCCGCAAGTTCCTTCGTGTATCTCGCGCAACAGTGCTCTTCCATCGTCAATGGCAATGCATCTTTGGAAGATACCGGAAATGTTGCGCTTGTAAAGTTCACCGTTTACTATGGTGAAGGCTTTTGATCGCCTAACGACTCGTCTCGCTTCTACCGGATCCTCTGGTAACTCCTGCTTCGTTAGATACGCTAAGAATGGCTTGGTCCATAGTGGCTCGAGGAGGAGGACTTGTTCGGCAGGAGTAGTTAGAGATTCTTCGGCAGCTTGCTGCGAGCTCGCCTCCAATTCCTCAGCCGACGGTTTTGGAGGTGCTGACGCTTTTCCTTTTATTGATCGCGGAGTGATCACTTCGTAAAACACTCCGTCTGGAATAGGGGAGCACATGGACCCGATGTTTGCCAAAGTGTCGGCTTCCTCATTGCTGGCTCTTCCGATGTGCTTGAGCTCACATCCTTCGAATTTAGCTTCCATATTTTGATACAGCTGCCGATAGGCGATCATGTTGTCGCTGACTACGTCGCACAGGTTCATCGACTGCTGCACCACCAAGTTTGAGTCTCCATAGATTTCTAAACGAGTTGCCCCGCATGCCTTTGCCATCTTCATTCCGTGCAGCAGCGCTTCGTATTCTGCTTCATTGTTCGTCGGCAGAGAGAAGTTCATACGTAGTATATACTTCATCTTATCTCCCTGCGGTGATATCAACACCACCCCTGCTCCTGCACATGTACTCCGTTTTGACCCATCGAAGTACATTACCCATGACCCCGAGATGTCGGGTGCTGCTGGCGTCTGTGATTGGATCCAATCTGCCACGAAATCTGGGAGGATTTGGGATTTTATTGCTGTTCGATTGACGTAGGTTATGTCGTGTGGTGCTATCTCGATAGCCCATTGGGACACTCGACCTGTGGCATCCGGATTAGTCATTATGCTTTTCAGTGGTGCTTCGCTCACGACGATAATCGGGTGCTCTGTGAAGTAGTGCCGTAACTTGCGGGCTGACCTCCATACTGCGTATGCCAGCTTCTGATGATGGGGTACCTCTGTCTTGCGGGTGTGAGCACTTCACTGAGGTAGTAAACGGGCCTCTGCACGCCATGAACTCTCCCTGTTTCTTCTCTTTCGACGACCAAGACGCTGCTAAAGACTTGGGCCGTTGCAGCTATATACATGAGCAGTGTTTCCTTCTCACGGGGGGTTACGAGGACTGGAGATGTCGACAAGATTCTCTTCAGATTTTTGAAGGATTCCTGCGCCTCCTTTGTCCACTCGAACTTTTCTGATTTTTTCATCAAATTATAGAAGGGCAAAGCTTTTTCCCCTAGCTTGGCGATGAACCTGCTGAGCGCTGCTAATCGTCCTGCCAATTGCTGCACTTGGTGCAGATTCTTTGGCGGCTCCATGTCGAGAATAGCTTTGATCTTCAAAGGGTTGGCTTCAATCCCCCTGGCTGAGATGAAGTACCCGAGTACTTGTCCCCCTGGTACTCCAAAGAAACATTTTTTGGGATTCAATTTGATTTTATACTTGTCTAAGTTGTCGAAAGTTTCCCGTAAATCATCGACGAGAGTGGCAGTGTGCTTTGTCTTCACCACGATATCGTCGATGTAGACTTCGATGTTCCTCCCGATCTGCTCTCCAAGGCAAGCCTGCATGCAACGTTGATAAGTTGCTCCTGCGTTTTTCAACCCAAAGGTCATGACGTTGTAACAGAAAACGCCGTGTATGAACTCCTGGTCTTCTTTCCTCAGCTTGATCTGATTGTATCCGGAGTACGCATCAAGGAAGGAGAGGCGATCACATCCGGCTGTGGAGTCGACTATCTGATCAATACGAGGCAGCGGGAAGTGGTCCTTCGGACAGTGTTTGTTGAGGCTGGTGTAATCGATACACATACGCAGAGCGGTGGTGTCCTTTTGGGCACCATGACAGGGTTCGCCACCCACTCAGATTCCTTGAGCTCTCGGATGAATCCTGCTTTACGGAGTCGATTGACTTCCTCGCCAATTGCTCTCCTCTTAGGTTCGGAAAATCGGCGCATCGACTGCTGCACTGGTTTGGCTGTCGGGTCAACATTAAGGGCGTGCTCAGCGAGTTCCCTGGGGATACCTGGCATGTCGGATGGTTCCCATGCAAATATCTCCAGCGCTCACGGAGGAACTCGATGAGCGCGCCTTCCTATGCGACCGTAAGGTCAGCCGACGTATTGACCATTTTCTTCGGATCAGTGGGATGCACCTGCAGCTTCTTGGCTTCCTTTGTAGCATCGAATTCATCGGATCTTACGTTTCGATTGTCGGCTGGTGGTTGCGTATGATCTGTGGCAGCGTCGATTGCGTTGAGTTCTTCCTTGGCACCGAACTTCGAGGCGATCTTCTGAACTCCCTATCGCAGGTGTCCGATCGAGCAAAGCTCCCATGAACGGTTATTGGGGTCCCGTTGTTGCCTGGCATCTTCAGTTTAGGTACGCATAATGAGGTACGGCCATGAATTTGGCAAACACGGGCCTGCCGAGGATGGCGTGATATTGAGACTCCCAGTCGACTACTTCGAACTCGATCTTCTCCTTCCTGAAATTGTTGGGTGCTCCAAAGACTACATCCAATGATGTTTTACCAAGAGAATAAGTGGGTCGAGTCGGTATGATGCCGTGGAACCCTGTGTCAGACTCTCTTAGCATGTCGACTGTTAAACCCATTGCTCTCATTGTATTGGCGAATAGTAGGTTCAAGCCACTTCCTCCATCCATGAATACTTTGCTCAAATTGTACCCTCCAATCTGCGCCTCAAGGACAAGGGCTGCGTGACCTGGTCTAGGGACGGCTTTCGGGTGGTCTGTCCTGTCGAAGGAGATACTTTGCTCCGACCAGTCGATGAATTCGGGTGTGTCAACCATAGCCACTTCTGCATACTTCACTTCTCGCGAGAATTTCTTGATTTCCCTTTTTGAAAAGCTGGTTTTATGGATCATGTTGACCTATCCGCGTGGCTCTGGGAATGCTTCGGCTGGTACATACTCCTCTCTCTCCATTGGTTCGTACGGCTCTGGTACATACGGTTCTGGCGGATGGCCGTAAGATCTTGCCCTCTTCTCCATCATGTGAACTCTTGATATGGCTTCGGCTCTAAGATCATCACAGAACTGTCGAATCTCCAGGAAGTGTCGGCAGTTCCTTAGTAGGTGACTGGATTTCTCTCGACCATCCTTCGGATCAATGTAGGAGTGGAGGTAACATGGTGCCTCGAGTTGCTCTGTAGCCGATAAACACGGCGAACGGATGCGGCCGTGGATCGGTTGCATGTCCTGCTGCTCTCGTTCAGACTGGCGAGGGTGAGTCGCTGTACGTTCTTCCTCTCCACGGTGCGAATCGCTTCGTCTTTTCCTTCATCCCGTTGCAAGGTCGAAACTTCCTCGGCTGCCTCCCTGCGCGTTTCTGGGCGGGATTTCCAAGGTTGTCGCCAGAACGTCACCTGCCGAGACAGAGGTTCTCGAGCCAGATGTACTTGCCCTAGGGAGGCGAAGAAAGCCTCCGGAGTCAATGATGAAGTGAACGCCTCCGAAAGTTGTGGTCATGTCGTCATGCGATTCTGCAGAGATCGAATGCGGCGGCTTGAGACGTGGTATGAACTCAAAGGATCCGCAGCGGATCGGGTCTTTTAGATCAGATGGCGTTGGCGACTCGAGTACGAACGCCGCAGACGTGACTGGTATTGCCGATGACCTGCCTTGTGCCGACAGGGTTCCCACAGACGGCGCCAATTGTCGAGGGTGCTCCTCGGCAATGCCCTCCGATAGGGGCTTAGGGTTGATGGAATCCTGGAACACGAGACATCGGTTCACGGACAAGCGGGGAGCGATTTACCCAGGTTCGGGGCCCTCGATGAGGTAAAACCCTTACGTCCTGCCTGTCTGTTCTTGATTATGATGATAATGAGTTACAATGGGGTGCCGAATAGTTCGGCTGAGATCTCGTCGAGATGGCTAAGTACTAGGGTAACCTAGCTCTAAGCTTCTGTTGGCTAAGATTGCTAAGATTGATTGTGTGTCTCGACAGCCCCTCTCCTGGCCTTTATATAGGAGGCCAGGCCTCAAGAGGTCTAATCGAGTACGACTAGGTTTACAGTAGATCTATCTCTAGACTTTCCTTGTTCGGCTCCTTCCGCGTCTTGTACTTCAAGGAATCTTCCGCCGCACCATCCTAGTGGCCCACCTTGCCATTGAGTGCCTTCATGGGCCTCCAACTAGGAAATACAGGATAGGGCAACATTGGTTAGCCGAAGGGTAATGCCCACGTCACTGATGGATGTATTGAGCGCTACAAAGCGCGCTTTGTTGCTCGTGGTTTTCGGCAGCGCTATGGTCTTGATTATGAAGATACCTTCAGTCCTGTGATCAAGCCTACCACCATCAGGTTACTTCTCTCTCTTGCAGTTACTCGAGGTTGGTCGATGCGTCAGTTAGATGTGCAGAACGCCTTCCTTCATGGTGTTTTGGAGGAGGAGGTTTATATGCGTCAGCCCCTAGGTTTTGTTGATTCATCTCATCCAGATTATCTCTGTCGACTCACCAAAGCTCTCTATGGTCTGAAGCAGGCTCCTCGTGCCTGGCATGCACGTCTTGCTACTGCGCTCCGTGCTCATGGTTTTGTGCCTTCTACAGCCGATACATCTTTATTTCTTCCGCAAAAGTCTGAGGTTACTATGTACTTCTTGGTTTATGTGGATGACATTATTCTTTTCAGCTCGTCTCCTTCCGTTGCAGCTGCTCTTATTACATCCTTGGGTGCTGATTTTGCCGTCAAAGATCTTGGTCCGCTTCATTTCTTCCTTGGTTTGGAAGTTACTCCTCGTGACCGTGGATTGGTTTTGACAAAGAAGAAGTATTCTTTGGATCTTTTGCAGCGTGCTGGGATGTTGAAGTGTAAGATAGTTGCGACTCCCATGTCTTCCACTGAAAAGATAACTGCTGTAGATGGTGAGCTTCTTTGTTCTGCTGGTGCCACTGAATACCGAAGCATTGTTGGTGGCCTCCAGTACCTGACGCTCACTCGCCCAGATATTTCCTTTGCTGTCAATCGAGTTTGTCAGTATCTTCATGAGCCTCGTGACACACATTGGTCTGCTGTCAAGCGCATTTTGCGCTATGTGCGCCTCACAGTGTCCTACGGTCTTCATATTTGGCCGCATCCTTCAGCCACGCTTTCAGCCTATTCTGACACTGATTGGGCAGGAAATCCTGATGACAGGCCATCCACGGGGGGCTATGCAGTATTCTTTGGGTCTACTTTGATCGCCTGGAGTGCTCGCAAACAGGCTACAGTTTCTCAAAGTAGTACAGAGTACAAGGCTGTTGGTAATGCTACTGCTGAGCTCATTTGGGTACAGTCTTTAATTAAGGAGTTGGGTATTCCCCAACCTAGACCTTCTATACTTTGGTGTGATAACATCGGTGCTATATACCTTTCTGCAAATCCGGTATTCCATGTCCGAACAAAGCACATTGAAGTTGACTTTCTTTTTGTGAGGGAACGTGTTGCGAAAAGGCTACTACAAATCAAGTTTATCTCCTCTAAGGATCAACTTGCTGACATCTTCACGAAGCCATTGCCTCTACCACAGTTTGAGGCTTGCAGGCGCAATCTTACCCTTCTTGATTCTCTATGAAGTGGCTAAGATTGAGGGAGGGTGTTAGACATGTATAGTAGCTGTATATGTATATCATACCGTATTTGGTATAGACACCTGTATTGTATCTTGTATACCCTATATATATATGAGGTAGGCCTCTCCATTGGAGTAGTGCCGGTTCCCCAAAACATACTGTTGTACAGGGGGAAGGGGTCGAATACGTTGGCCCTCCTCACGATTGACATTGTCGATTGCTTGGCGCTGCTACTTTTGTGTCTACGCGGGGGAATTGTTTGCAAGTGTGTAATCTGAATTCACTCTCTTTTCGGTTGGTTTCAGCTGAAGTGGGAGGCAGTCAATCTTGAAGCACCTGGAGTTCTCTGGTTTTTTCGCGTTTTCTTAAGGGCCCTCACCATCCGTCCCAGTTTAGACTAGCCCAGGAAGCGCCTGAGTGGAATTGTGCGTGCAAGCAAAATTACCGGCTCACCCACCAACAGCACACGAGACTACAGGAGACTGGTCTAGAATGTACAAGAGCATTTCAGGGGTGAAAAACACGACGAAAGTGATTTAGCTCATCGACCTGACAGAACTCTATATAATTCACCACCAACATTTTAACACGATATAGGTACCCAATCGCTTCGACTTAAGCCAGCATAAGAGAAATCAAATCATGTAAATTTTATTCATTGTTATTTTTCAGAAATTCATGGAAGTGCCCTAATCATTTAGTAACAAATATGACATCCCCACCTTGTTTTCTATTAATTCTAAGGAAAAACGTACGTAAGCTACCATGCCTTAGTTACATAAAAGAATGAACTCTGGCATAGTGTAGCCACATGATTTAGTGTTATTTAACAAATTTGAACTCGAAAGGCCAAGGCAATTTGGTTAATCCTTGAGAAGCCCCTCTGGATTCACATTTCACACAGTAAATGCCAAGAGCAAGAATGTGCGATGGCAAGGTGGATAGAAATGTTAATATCTTATTCCACATCCATTTATAATCATTAAATAAGCATTGTGTGGATAATTAAGTCTGAATTTTGATAGTCATGACGTTTTATATAGCTAGTTAGTCGTAATATTAGAGTCGTGTATATAGAAAAACATTGTCATCCATACAAGAAAAAAGAATAAGCTAACTAAAACTTGGCACGTAACTGCTAAGCAGATTATTCAATTCTTTGAACTCCAACAAGACTGACAAGGCTTACATCATGGCCCAGCTGGATTGCATTCATTTTAAAATGTAATATGAAATTAGTTACAATGTGTAGAATCCGTTGTCAATTTTCTCAAAGTTGCGTCAAATCTTTATTATCAGAGAAATCGGGATTGTAAATTTGCCTAAAAACACCCACTGAACATTGAGAAAATCAATGTCGCCCGATCGCTCGACCTCTTGTCGCCCTATCGCTTGACCTCTCTCTCTCTATATATATATGCATTTGTTTGGAAAGTTATCCTATCCATCAATCAACGAATATACTATCCTCCATCCAAATACTACAAACACATAATTTGAACTTATTTGGGATGAAATTAACAGACCAAAATATCTCCTCATTTTCCTTTAACAAATAACTTGGAAAGCAACCGTGAAAAAAACTTGGAAAGCAATCGGCTCCTCCCTCATCACGTCCATCAGTCCATAACTCCTCCACAGGTTGTCTTGGTTTCTTCTGTCGGTGGGAATCGAGCATTCTGTATGGTGTAGTATGTAGGTCGTTAATATAATAGTTATGGAAGTACTTATCTGCAAATATTGCATCCCTTGTAGTGGTACAACAGAAATATTAAAGGTCTGCAAATTACATACTTATTGTTACAAGCCAAAAGTGTATAAACTCTTCAATATCATCACCGGTCCAGTCAGGATACCACTGAACCTCGTATTCTACTTGAAACATCTTAACAATTAGCGGAGTAAAAGACTGAACATCTTAAGAGCTCATCAGCTTACTTAAGTAAGGTTATTGGTCGCTCGGCTTGACTACCAATACTCGAGACTAAAGGTTCAAATCATGCTATGATGATGTCATACATTCGTTGATTGTTTTATGTTATCCCCTTGTGCTATGTTGCCTTTAAATTTAATTGTGAATTTGAATTCATTTAGGAATGACGATTTCATTATTTAAACGAAATTCTAATAAAAAGAAATTATGATTTAAAAATTTAAGTCTAGATAGGGCATCACAAGCAATACCAATTGTGTCCTTCAGTTCGTACCTAGGGTCAGCCTGGTATCCCTTTCCAAAGAAAATAGAGGATTTCAGTTTGTTAACTTTAACCCTCATAAATTTGCAGCACCTTGCTCAGGGCCGATAGACTGTCTTAGTTGGCCTCCAAAAACCCGACATTTTCATGGGCCAAAAGGAGGTGCATTATAGCAGCTGCTTGTGACCCAAAGCTCACCGCCGCGGTGCGTGGTCTTGGTGATTTGCTACGACAAAATAAGGATCTATTGTATAGATACATTCGTTTATTCCGCGGGTGTTGTAAAAATGCTAGAACTTTTTTTTTCCTTCTTATTGCTGACATGTCCGTTGAAAAAACTGTGATGATGGAAAATCTGAATTTTTTGTTTGAACCGTTAGAGAACTTATTGTTTTGTTCTATGGAAATAAAAATAACAATACTTTGCTGCAGTCTCTTTTAATTAACAAAACTTACATCCCCAGAAAACATCGTAAGAATAGAATCTGGTGTTCATCGAACAAAATATTCGGTTGATGCCCAGTTGCCCACACTCAGTTAGATAAAACATGAGCGACGGCAGTAGCATTCCTAGAACAGAACGTATATTCAACTATTGTAAATGCTGCCCCCGCTTGAATGCAAATATCCTCAATAATCGGGGCAGAAGCAGTTGCCGTGAATCACAAGTTAGGGGTACTTATAATGTAACGGTCAAGGACGACGCCAATCTGGGGCTCCTTCACTGGGCGGGCTATTACCTCAGAGGCGGCTAAACTTACGTTGGCTATATGCACTTCACTTTAATCCTGGCCATGTAACTATGCTCCTATTCTCAGCCTGATCTCTGAATCGCGCTGTACCAGGGCCCGTATCTGCTATCTGACAGCTGCATAAATGGCTGACAAATCAAAGGATGTACTGATGAGTAGGCAACTATAAGTAGTACAACATCTGAATACGCACGGAATAACTAATTTCAGATTAGTGATCTTGCTCTGTTAACAAACTGTTCATTGCGTATATCCTTGTCTCTTGCTACTACTTCTGAATCTGACCAAGAGCAAGCAACTGTTTGAGGAAACAGGGAGCGACATTTTCCTTGGTTCTCACAATCAACACTCGAAAGCCGTCCTGCATATTGTAAATGTTGTCAAACTATGAACCGAACTCATGTCCAAACGATTTGTTTCTTATTTATTCTTCGGAAAATTGAGACACGATCACGCGAGTACAGCTGAAAGATACAAAAGAGTTTGGTACACAACTACATAGGACTCTACACGAACAAGGACACGACGGCGGCAAACGGGTGTACTCGCACAAACATCGACCAAGCTGATCCTCATCGCATACACGCTCAACCAGAGATGTCGATGGCCTTGACCTCGGGCTTCTTGACCTCAACCTTGGGCACAGTGACGGTGAGCACGCCGTTCTCCAGCCCAGCCTTCACCTCCTCCACCTTGGCGTTCTCCGGCAGGCGGAAGCGCCTGACGAACTTGCCGCTGCTACGCTCGACGTGGTGCCACTTGTCGTTCTTGTCCTCCTTCTCCCGGCTGCGCTCGCCGCTGACGACGAGCACGTTGCCATCCTCCACCTCCACCTTGACCTCCTCCTTCTTCACACCAGGGAGATCCGCCTTGAAGACATGGGCCTCGGGGGTCTCCTTCCAGTCCACACGGGCGTTGGCGAACGCGGCCGTCTCGCTGTTGCCGGAAGCTGCTGGGACGATGGAGCGGAAGGCGTCGAAAGGATCAGCCCAGAGATCGAAGGAGAAGGGGTCGAACACGTTGCTCCTCCTCACGATCGACATCGTCGGTAGCCTGGAGCTACTTCTGTTTCTGCGCGGGGGAGTTGTTGTCAAATCTGAATCGCTATCTGAATTCACTTTTTTTTGGTTGGTTTCAGCTCGTGTGGGAGGCAGTCTATTTATAGCTTCTCCAAAGAGTGTGGGCCATTCAATTCGTGATGCGCCTGGAGTTCTCTGGGTTTTTCATGTTTTCTTCTAGAAAGGGCCCTCACCACCCGTCCCAGTCTGGACTAGCCCAGGAAGCTCCTGGGTGCAGGAATTGTGCATACAAGCAATACCGGCCCACCCACACCAATAGCACACAACACTACGAGAGAGTGATCTAGAACGTAGAAAGGACATTTCTAGGGTGAAAAAAAAAGAAGGAAACAGATATAGCTCATCGACCGGAGAGAACTCTAGATACTTCGCCACCAATATTTTAACACGATATAGGTACCCAATCGTCTCGACTCAATATTCCAGTATAAGCGAAATCAAATCATGTAAATTTTATTCATTAAATTCTTCCAGAAATTCATGGAAGGGCCATAATCATTTAACAAAGAGGACATCCGCAACTTGTTATCTAATCTAGGGATAAACCGTACATAAGTATGCATGTCTTAGTTACATAAAAAAATGAACCCAAGCATAGTTTGACCGCATGATTCAGGTTTATTTAACAAGTTTGAAATGAACTCAAAAGGGCGTGTCAATTTGGTTAATCCTTGAGAAACCCTTATGGATTCACACTTCACACAATAAATTCCAGGAGCAAGGATGTGTGATGGCAAGGTGGATAGAAATGTCAATATCTTGTTCCACATCCATTTATAATCATTAAATAAGCATTATGTGGATAATTAAGTTTGAATTGTGATAGTCATGATGTTTTATATAGCTAGTTAGCAATAACATTAGAGTAGAGTATATATAAAAACATTTTCCGCCATACAAATAAGCAAAATCAGGTAACGACAACGTGCAATGCAACCGTCATGCACATGATTCGATTCTTTAAACTCCAACAAGATTGAAACGGCTGACTGTGCCAAATATTATCTGGGTTACATTCACTTTGCAATATAATATAAAATTAGTTACACTGTGTAGAATTCGTTGTCAATTTTCTCAAAGTTGCGCCAAATCATTATTATTAAATGTTAATTGTGGATGGTACGTCACTTAAAACGACAAACATTAGAGAAACCAGGATTGTAAATTTCCAAAAAAATACCCACTTAACATTGAGAGAATCAAAACCGCCTGATCGCCCGGCCTCTCTCTCTCTATGCATGCTCTTGGAGATTTATCCTATCCATCCATCAATGAATATATTATTTACGTCCGTCCAATCACTACAAACACATAATTTAAACTAATTTGGGAAGAAACTAACAAACCAAAATATCTCGTCATTTTCCTTTAACAAATAGCTTGGAAATCGGCTCCTCCCTCACCACGTCCATCGGTCCATAACTCCTCCCTCCACAGGTTGTCTTATTGTCCTCTGTCGGTGGGAATCGAGCATTCTGCATGTTGTAGTATGTAAGTCGTTGATATAATAGTTGTGGAAGTACTTATCTGCAAAAATTGCATCCCTCGTAGTGGAAGAAAAGAAACATTTAAGTTCTGGATATTACATACTTATTGTTACAAGCCAAAAGTGTACAAATTCTTCAATATCATAATCGGTCTAGTCAGGATACCACTGTTGCCTGCCAAAACCCACCGGCGGGCAGCGGCGAGCAACACGAAGAGCCGGGAGGGTCCCAAGACTGCTGGTGGGCCTAGTCCCTCGGTCATCGTCCCGTAATGCTCCGGCACACGTCCTGACGGTTGCAAGGGCGTGCCACCTGACCTATACCTGGTCAGGAAGGTGTTGTATCGCGTCGATTAGTTTCCTGCATGGTAGACACGTAAACATTAAATACGAGCTCCGATCGGCTCTTAAGTTGTTCCGTGGATCGGCTCAAAGAGCCGATTGCCCCGTGGTTCACGTTAGATTTACAATGACACGGGGATCATGCTTTATCAATATTAAGCTAAGCTAATCTACGATAGTCTAGGGTTTTCACTGCATAACCGGAACATCCTACGCGTAATTGAGCCTAACAGATACGTAAGATGATGGAAAACCAACCCTAACGAGGCCTAAAAACCAACATGAAGTTGATCCCCGGAACAATCCCTTTAGGGTTTAATAAACCACATCTTATGCACTACCGGATCGTTCAACCCGTTTGTAAGGCCTAACCATGCAGATATCAAACTAATCCTTGTAGAACAAGGAACGACTATAACAGATCGGTTCTACTAAACAAAGATAAAGCAAGATGCCGCCCTTACACCTAAAATAGGTGTAAGGGCGGCTAGATATCGAGGGGCAACGTAGCTAAGCAAGCATAACATAAACACGTCGACGTAAGCCCCAAAACATCTAAGATAAAGGTGTCGCTCGCCATCAACAAGGCTTCAGTACGAGCAACATCAAGAACGAATAAACTGATACTGCCTAGATCGCAAGATGCGATCTAGGCAGCATGTTGCTTACCCGGGAGAAACCCTCGAAACAAGGGGTGGCGATGCACCTAGATTGGTTTGTTGTGAACGTGATTGTCCTCCTTTCTCAATAACCCTAGGTACATATTTATAGTCCGTAGACTTTCTATCTTTGGAAATACACCTAACCGTGTACGGCCTAAACTCTATCTTTTAATTCTAAACTACCATAATATACAGATACACGGGCAAACTAGCCCAAACTCTCGTGCAAGGCCGCTTCAGACGCTCCACGTGTATATTCTCCAAGCCCATCTCAAGTATGGCCCATCTCCTGATTTGGCCAAAATCCGGTGATAACACATGCCCCCTGGTTTTGGTAATGATAATTTCAAAACCACTCTTTTCCTTCGTAGGGTCATGTCGTGGAGCAGAACCGCTTCGTATCTTTCCATCATGATACCCTGTCTTCTCAACTTCTGCACGATTGACAGTTTTGGCACCGCATCCTCGAAAACTGCTCAAGCATTAAATCTCCACTATATCCCCTTTATTTAACCGCATCGAACAGTTCGCTTCTTCATCCCCTGCTCCGTACTAGCCATCGGCAAAAACCCCTTCTCTCGTAGCCATGTCTTCCTCTTCCTCCTCTGCCTCTTCCGGCCTTTCCTTCGACTCCTCCTACTCCAGCGAGCTAGAGCCGGAGGTCAATCTGATGGCCATCTACGAGGCTCTCGCCCCCGAGTATTGGGACGCGAGGGATTGGGACTCCTCCATCGAGTCGGAGGACGACGAGCCCCTCACCGATGGGAAGAAGACCTCAGTTCCTCGTTGACGGGGAGCTGGAGGCGGCAACGACGATGACCTCTTCTCATGGGAGGCGGACCTCTCCTCCGAGAGGAGGAAGAAGAGGCGGAGGAGGACTCCTCCTCCGAGGTACCCACCGGCCAAGCGCTTCCGCGCTGGGTCGGATGACGACGACGAGGAGGATGAAGCGCCGGTGGCTTCATCAGCGACGAGGAGCCCGCCGGCAGCAGGCGCGACGGCAGCTACGACGGCGACGACGAGGGCAGCGACGGCCCGTAGATTAGGGAGTAGTGCAGGGCTAGTAGTGGTAGTGCATTAGGCATCGGATGATCCTTTTGAGAGCCATCGGCTCTTCCTTGTAAAATCGCTCCTTTGAATCGATGAAAAATGTTCTTCCAATTTGATTTTTCAATTGTCCAATTTCAAATCTTCCGATTGTCCAAGCAAGTCAATGCACCAAGAACCGATAACAGCGTATCGGTCTTTCACCATCAAACGCCCATAAGGCTGCCCATTATATTTTGTAGTTCTAGAGTCGATGGCTGCACATCGGCTGTTTTATTCTTAAGTCGATGTCTGTGCATCGGCTATTGCTTTGCACGTATATTTCTTTATCGGCCGATTTCATGTATCGGCCCCCATATTCCATTGTTCATCATCCCCAAACTTGAGAAGGGATTTGTTTTTTTTACTGGCCGATTTAGTGCATCGGCCTTCATATTTTACTGGCCATCATCCCACATACTTGGGAAATATTTCTTGAGATGCTGGCCATTGACGGCTACTGGGAACTTCACCCCATCCAACTGCTCGAGCAGGTATGCATTGCCCTTCAAAACTTGGTCAACTTTGTACGGTCCGTGCCAATTTGGAGACCATTTACCATACGCTTTATCCTTAGTCCCCAACGGCAACACAGCTTCCCATACCAGATCACCAACGAGGAACTCCTTCGGTTTCACCTTCTTATTATATGCACGAGATACCTTGGCTTTGTTCTCCTTGATTTTCTCAAGCGACCATCCGAGTTCCGTTGCATCCTCAATGCTGTCACTCATCAGGGCTGCATATTCTTCAGTTGTTAAGTCATTCTGAAACGTAGTCCGTTTCGAGCCAGCCGTGATTTCCCAGGGCAACACAGCTTCTTGTCCGTAGACCAGATGGTATGGCGAGGTCTTTATTGCTACATGACACGACATGCGATAAGCCCACAAAGCCTCTGACAACACTTCGTGCCAACGTCTAGGATACTCGTCAATTTTCCTCTTAATCAGCTTGATAAGGCTCTTGTTGGACGCTTCAGCTTGCCCATTTGCTTGAGCATAGTATGGAGACGATCGGATCAGCTTGATTCCCATGTCCTCAGGTAACTTGAAACCCTTAGAAACATCGGTCGTTGTCTGGGAATCCGGAATCTAAATGACATGCTCCTTCACGAAGCTGATGACATCTTTGGATGCTACTGACTTCATAGGGATGGCCTCCACCCATTTAGTGAAATAATGTAATGGCCAGAACCCACTCATGGCCTTTGCTCGATGAAGGATGAATTTTGCCGATCATATCCATGCCCCAACCTCGAAATGGCCAAGGTTTGATGATGGGATTCATCGCTGATGCGGGTACCATCTGAATACTCCCAAACTTCTGACATGCTTGACACCCTTTATAGTACTTGAAATAATCCTCAAGCATGGTGGGCCAATAAAATCCCGATCGCCTGATCAGCCACTTCATCTTATGAGCCGATTGGTGAGTTCCACAGGCACCTTCATGTACGTCATGTAAGAGCCGATTGGACTCGGCTGGTCCCAAACATTTGAGAAGTAACCCTTCCAACGTCCTGTAGAACATGTCATCCCCAATTAGGACGTACTTCATGGCCTTATATCTTATCCGTTTAGGTGCCCCCGCCGAATCTTTCAAGTAATTGAAAATATCGGCTCTCCAATCATCTGCTCCATGAACTGCACCTGGACATCGGTTCCATCTCTACGTCCTTGTATCCTGATGCCATGTGCGAGATCGTTCGCCTCGGTATCTGCGACCTTGGGATCCAATTGAAATTTATATACCTGAACTATGCCATCAGCTCACGGCATTGCATCCATAATGGGAAGAGCAACTCGCTCTCACATTTGTATTCCTCCGTGAGTTGAGAAATCACCAATTTGGAATCTCCAAATAGCAACTCCATTCCCTTGCAGATTGCTTCATACTCAGCGACATTGTTGGTGCAAGGGGTAGGTAACCTGATGGAGAAGGAATGTGTTGCCCCCCGAGGCGACACGAGTAGCACGCCGATGCCGCAACCATCCTCACAGACCGATCCATCGAAGAACATGGCCCATGCACGCAGACAGTGCTGCTATATCAGTGTTTATTCGTTCAGCGATAAGATCGGCCAACGCCTGTCCTTTGACTGCTTTCGCAGGTTGATACCGGATATCAAATTCCGATAATGCAAACATCCATTTACCGAGTCGGCCTTTCAACACAGGAGCCGACAACATATGCTTGATGACGTCTGATTTGCATATGACGATAATTTCTGCTGACAGCAAGATGTGCTGAATCTTGGTGCATGTGAAAAACAAACAGAGGCACAACTTCTCGATCTCAGGGTACCTCGTTTCTGCATCCAACATCCTCCTGCTGAGGTAGAAAACTACTCTCTCCAGACCATCATAAACTTGCACCACCACTGAGGCGATGGAGGTGTCAGCTACTGACAAGTAAATGTAGAATGGCCTGTCTTGCTGTGGCGGAACCAACACAGGTGGCTTCGTTAGATATGCCTTGATCTCGTCAAATGCTTGCGTTGCTCTGCCCCCCAGCGAAACTCTTCATCGGCCTTAATTTTCACCAAGCCCATGAATGGCTCGATTCGCCCTGACAGATTGGAGATAAATCGTCTGACGAAGTTGATTTTGCCGATGAGACACTGGAGTTCTTTCTTCGTGGTAGGTGGCTTCATCGTTCGCACTGCCTCCTGCTTTTCCGATCTCAATTCCGCGTTCATGAACCAAGAAACCCAAGAATTGACCGGCCGTGAAACCAAAAGCACACTTCTTTGGATTCATTCTTAGTCCGAACTTTCTAGTTCGGTCCAGGACGTGTCGTAAATCCTCCAAGTGTCCTTCCACTGCAACAGACTTGACCACCACGTCATCAATGTAAATCTCCACCAATTTGCCGATCAAATCATGAAAGATGTAATTCATGGCTCTTTGGTACGTTGTGCCGGCATTTTTCAGCCCAAATGTCATGACTACATACTCAAACAAGCCCAGCGAGCCTGGTACTCTGAATGTAGTCTTGTGTATATCTTCCGGAGCCATGAAAATTTGGTTGTAGCCGGCATTGCCATCCATGAAACTTAGAACCTTATGGCCAGCAGCTGCATTGATCAATGTCTCTGCTACCGGCATTGGGTACTCATCCTTTGGAGTGGCTCTGTTGAGATCCCGAAATCTATGGCGACGCGCCATCGGCCGTCCTTTTTCTCAGGTACGACGTTAGAAATCCACTCAACCCGCATGGCCTGATGAATCCGGCGTTCAGCATTTTCTCGATCTCTTTCTTGACCTCCACAAGAATTTCGGCCTTCATCTGCCGTGCTCGAACGGCCGAAATCCTTTCTTCGAGGGAGCCGATGCTCGATGATGCTCTGTGTAACCCGGCATCTGTGTAATCCTGTGCAAAGCAATCGGTACTCTTTCAACGAGCTATCATCGCTCCTCGATGCGGATCTAACTTTTTCTGATAAATGTTGGTCATGGCTTATCCCCAGGACCAATGTCAATCTCTTCTAGCTCATCAGCTGATGTAAACCCATATCCTAGCTTTCCGTCGCCTGCTAGATCGATGCTAAACACAGGTAAAACATATTGTGAGGATAATATGGGCCGATTGCTGGAATCGGCCTCCTTTTTCATTGCATTGCTCAATGAGGGTTTACAACTTATTTGTGTCCTACGACAACTACGTGGCATGCTTGTGGTGAGATCATTGCTTTTTATTTTTTGGGGCCGATCGCAAGGATCGGCCTTGCCACGTACGTCTACTGACTTCGGTCTTGCTACTCCGTCAGGCCGGTGGATAAGACCAGCCTCACCCCGTTTTTTGAAGCTTCGATGCGCTCACAGCCGTCCAAACTGATCCCAGAGATCGGCTCTTGGTCATCTGCATCCCAAATGTTCATGCCAGCTAGTGAGATCTCGATCGAGTCATCTGCATGAACGACCTCTACTTCATCTCCATCCCACTGTATCAGGCATTGGTGCATCGTAGATGGAATGCGCTTAGCGTGAATCCAATCCCTCCCTAGCAGGACAGCGTAGGTGCTCTTGCTGTCGACGATGAAGAACGACGTAGGGATGGTTTTCCGGCCTACAGTTAGATCCACGTTCAGAACGCCTTGCGCTTCTGATGCTTGGCCGCTGAAATCGCTTAGTGTGACGTTGGTCTTGATCAGATCTTCGTTGGAGCGTCCCAAACGCCGTAGCATGGAGTATGGCATTATATTGACTACCGCTCCCGTGTCGACCAACATCTTATTGACAGGCTGCCCATTGATATAACCTCTCAGGTACAGGGCCTTCAAGTGCCTGTAGCTCCTCTCGTGGCTTCTCAAAGACAACTGGCCGTGGACCGTAGTCAAACTGTGCTACTGGCACTTCTTCGGTTCTTGGAGCATGAAACTCCGATGGCAGTATGAACACCATGTTTGTATCAGCCGATGCCTTTGCATCGGCTTTTGTCTGCTTGGGGCGCCATTCTTTCTTTGGCGGGCGCGCCTCCGTCTCCAATGTTTGCTGAATTTTCACGGCCAGATCGGGCCGTGCTTTCCTCAATGTGTACATGTACTGCGCTTCGGCTTCCTCCAAGTTACGTAGCCGCTGAACCCTACGCTCGAGAATGACTGGAGTCCATCGGGCACCACCTTGGCCGGTGGTACCTATCTTCTTCTTCATCTTCGACTCCTCGAAGTCTTCATCTCGAGATGACTCAACTCGTCGGCTCGAGGTGGGAGATGCCCTAGACGCTGAACACGACACCTCACTTGTGCCCCTCCTTTGCTGTCTACATTCTGGGCAGTTGTCGATTGTAGGCAATCGGCTCACTCCTGAGTCCCAGCAGTGCTTAAAGAAAGGACAATCCCAGTGTCTGTCCATGTCTTCCTGCTCTCTTGATCTCCCTTTTGCGCGGCGTTCGTATCCTTCATCGTCTCTATCATATCGACGATGTTTTCTGTCGTCTGCACCAGACCGACGATATCTGTCGTCATCCTCGTCGTACCGCCGACGTCGGTCGTACTGGTACTCATATTTGTTAAGGAGATGCGCGGAGAGTGGCCGTTGATATCGCACGCTTCTCACTTCTTCCTCGGTGAGGTACCGTCTGTTATCACATTGGGGCCGGTCGCGTGGATCGGCCTCCTTCTTATCCTTGCCACGGGAGTGACTACTCTCCTCTTTATCTTTACCATGGCGGTCTACAGGCCCCTGCCATGTTGATATCGAAAGAGAAACCCGGCTGACGTGGCATGGTTGAGCTCCACCATGTTGACGCGAGGAAACGGTTGCATGTCTACTTTCATGGCAAACTGACCGAAGATTAATCGGCCTTGTTCTATCGCCATTTGAATCTGTCCACATAACACTTTGCAGCCGTTGGTGGCGTGGGTGAACGTGTGATGCCATTTGCAGTATGATCTCCCGTTCAACTCTTGCACCGTAGGGATTTTATGGCCTTCGGGTAACTTCAGCTGTTTTTCCTTCAGCAGCAAATCGAAAATCTGCTCAGTTTTGCTTATATCAAAGTCGAACCCTTTGGCCGGCCCTGGTTGTTTCACCCATTTGCAGGACACGGGGGAGTCCATTCAACCACGGCGACATTCCTGATCTTCTGCAGAGTCTTCAACTTCTTCTGCCTCGACCAGGCCTATTGGGCGCTTGAACTTGTCTTGGTACAATTCTGGGTGGCGCTGTTCATATAACGTTAACTTTTGAACCATGTGTGCCAGTGAATTGTACTCCACTTGGAAAGTCAGATCCTTGAGCGGCGCTGCGAGGCCTGCCACGCGCTCGACTGCTTCTTTTTCTTAAACGAACCGAATAACATCGGTTCTTGAGTTCTGAACGCTGAATGTACTCGGACACCGTCTCTCCCGCCTTTGCCGCACTGCGTCAGATCGGCAATGCCAGCTTCGGTAGCTTCTGAGTGATATTGTACATGGAACTGCTCTTCCAGTTGCTTCCATGTCCGAATTGAATCTGGTGGCAACGAGGTGTACCACCCAAAAGCTGGACCCGTGAGCGATTGCGCAAAGAACCTTACACGTAGCTGGTCGGATGCTGAAACCATGCCCAACTGTGCCAAATATCGGCTCACATGCTGAATTGAGCTAGAGCCTTCCGATCCACTGAACTTTGTGAAGTCAGGGAGCCGATACTTGGGCGGCAGCGGGATCAGGTCATATTCATTGGGATACGACTTGGAATAGCCGATTGTTCTCTTCTTTGGCAGGATACCGAACTGATCTCTCAGGATTGCACTGATTTGATCCATGGTATGAGCTGCAGGGGCTGAGCTTTCATAACTCGTTCCGGTGGCATATTGCTAGCCGCTGTTTCTCAGCATCTGCTCCAGAACTCCCTCCTGCTCCAGCAATCCCTCCTGCTGTAATCTGGTTCGTGTGTGCCCAATTGTTGCAGTCCGGCACGTATGTGCACACCTATCCATGTGGAATCTCTTTGGGCGGCTCATACAGGAATTGGTAATCGCCAGGATCACCTCCAACCTTGTAGACAACATATGCCGGTGAACCTTGTTGCTGAGCCGCAAGCGTGAATGGGAGTTGCGGCCTGGTGTGGAACGGTATCTCTCCCTGGTGAATCCCTAAGGCAGGTCCTGACGGAGAATATTGATGCTTCATGATTTCCTGAACCACACGGAGCGCAACACGCTCAAAAGCGTTCACCAGGCTCTCAGAATGACGATGTAGAGAATGAGCCACCATATAATTGGTTTCCTGGCGCAGGGCTCGGTGCGCTCTTCGAAGGAAGAGACAGATCTACTCCATCGAGCACGACTTCGGTGTGAATCCTTTGAACCTAATGCCGTGTGAACGGGTTTCTCGAAAGAGCCGATGAGATCGGCTTCGAAGAGAGCCTTAAGCTCATCATACTTCTTCGGTGCTCGTGCAACTCTTCGTACTTGACTGGTTCGCGACATCTCACAGATGTTGACGTGGTTGTTGCAGATGGTCCCACCGGGCGTGCAAGAATGTGTTGCCTGCCAAAACCCACCGGCGGGCAGCGGCGAGCAACACGAAGAGCCGGGAGGGTCCCAAGACTGCTGGTGGGCCCTAGTCCCTCGGTCGTCCCGCAATGCTCGGCACACGTCCCGGCGGTTGCGTGCCACCTGACCTATACCTGGTCAGGAAGGTGTTGTATCGCGTCGATTAGTTTCCTGCATGGTAGACACGTAAACATTAAATACGAGCCCCGATCGGCTCTTAAGTTGTTCCGTGGATCGGCTCAAAGAGCCGATTGCCCCGTGGTTCACGTTAGATTTACAATGACACGGGGATCATGCTTTATCAATATCAAGCTAAGCTAATCTACGATAGTCTAGGGTTTTCACTGCATAACCGGAACATCCTACGCGTAATTGAGCCTAACAGATATGTAAGATGATGGAAAACCAACCCTAACGAGGCCTAAAAACCAACATGAAGTTGATCCCCGGAACAATCCCTTTAGGGTTTAATAAACCACATCTTACGCACTACCGGATCGTTCAACCCGTTTGTAAGGCCTAACCATGCTAATATCAAACTAATCCTTGTAGAACAAGGAACGACTATAACAGATCGGTTCTACTAAACAAAGATAAAGCAAGATGCCGCCCTTACACCTAAGATAGGTGTAAGGGCGGCTAGATATCGAGGGGCAACGTAGCTAAACAAGCATAACATAAACACGTCGACGTAAGCCCCAAAACATCTAAGATAAAGGTGTCGCTCGCCATCAACAAGGCTTCAGTACGAGCAACACCAAGAACGAATAAACTGATACTTCCTAGATCGCAAGATGCGATCTAGGCAGCATGTTGCTTACCCGGGAGAAACCCTCGAAACAAGGGGTGGCGATGCACCTAGATTGGTTTATTGTGAACGTGATTGTCCTCCTTTCTCAATAACCCTAGGTACATATTTATAGTCCGTAGACTTTCTATCTTTGGAAATACACCTAACCGTGTACGGCCTAAACTCTATCTTTTAATTCTAAACTACCATAATATACAGATACACGGGCAAACTAGCCCAAACTCTCGTGCAAGGCCGCTTCAGAGACGCTCCACGTGTATATTCTCCAAGCCCATCTCAAGTACGGCCCATCTCCTGATTTGGCCAAAATCTGGTGATAACAACCACTCAACCTCATATTTTACTTGAAACATCTTAACAACTAGCGAAAGTAAAAGAGTGAACATCTTAAGAGCTCATCAGCTTACTTAAGTAGGGTTATAGGTTGCTCGGATCGAGTACCACTACTCGAGACTGAATGTTCAAATCATGCTAAGATGATGTCATGCTTTAATTGATTGTTTTATGTTATCCCCCTTGTTCTATGTTGCTTTTAAGTTTAATTGTGAATTTGAATTCATTTAGGAATAATGATTTAATTATTTAAATTAAATACTAATAAAATGAAAATATGATTTAAAATTTTAAGTGTTGATAGGGCATCACAAGCAATACCAATTGTGTCCTTTAGCTCAGTCTTAGCGTCAGCCTGACATCTCTTCCAAAAGAAAATAGTTGATTTCTGTTTGTCGAAAACCCTCCTCATAAACTTGCAGCACCTTGCTCAGGCCAAGAGACTTTCTATGCTGGCCTCCAAAAACACTACACTGTCGTCAGCCAAAAGGAGGCGCGTTACAGTAGGTCCTTGTAACCGAAAGCTCACCCGCGGGATGCACGGTCTTGGTGATTTGCTACGACAAAATAAAGATCTATTGTATAGACACATTTGTTTATTTTGTGGGTGTTGTCAAAGTGCTACAACTTTTTCCTTCTTATTTCTGACATATCCGATGAAAAAACTGCGACGATGGAAAAGCTGAAATTTTTTAACATACAGTGGGACAGTTCTCTCGCAATTTCTCGGAGATTTGTTGAGGCACGGCAAGATTTTAATGGACCTTGCTTCATGGAGATAGCAATATGTGCTGCATGGAACATATGGAAGGAACGTAACGAATTTATATTCAGACACCAAACTCCTTCTTTGGCACGTTGAAAAGTGAGGTTTCAGAGTGACCTTTTGGTTCAACAATATCGTGTGAAGTTGGATCTGGTGCAACCTCTCCTTGACTGGATCCACTCCACTTTTTCTTAATGGCCTTTTTCTTTTTAGTTCATTTTTATCCACCTTGATCCCTTGTAACTCTTATGTACTTTGTACCCTGGTCTTGGGTATATGAATAAATAAAAAATCCACACCGTAGGGGTTTTCCTCTACGGTAAAGTTGTCAAAAAAAAAAACTGAAAATTTTGTTTGAACAGTTAGAGTATACTTATTATTTTGTTGGAAATAACAATACTTTGCTGCAATCTCTATTAACTAACAAAACTTACATCCCCAGTCAATATTCGGTTGATTCCCAGTTGCCCACACTCAGCTGTCAGCTAGCTAAAACATGAGCGACGACAGTAGCATTCCTAGAACAGAACATATATTCAACTATTCTAAACGCGCGCTGCCGCTTGAATGCAAATATCTTCAATAATAGGGGTTGCAGCAGTTCCCGTGAATCACCAGTTAGGGGTACTTATAATGCAAGGGTCAAGGACGACGCCGATCTGAGGCTCCTTCACTGGGCGGGCTATTGCCTCAGAGGCGGCTAAACTTACGTTGGCAATATGCACTTCACTTCAATCCTGGCTGAAGCCCATGCAACTATGCTCCTATTCGCAGCCCGTATCTGCTATCTGACAGCTGCATAAATGGCTGACAAATCAAAGCATGTACTGATGAGTAGACAACTATAAGTAGTACAACATCTGAATACGCACGGAATAACTAATTTCAGATTAGTGATCTTGCTCTGTTAACAAACTGTTCATTGCATACGTCCTTGTCTCATGCTACTACTACTTCTGAATCTGACCAAGAGCAATCAATTGTTTGAGGAAACAGGGAGCTGATATTTTCCTTAGTTCTCACAATCCACACTCGAAAGCCATCCTGCATATTTTAAATGTTGTCAAACTATGAACCGAACTCGGAACTCGTGTCCAATCGATTTGTTTCTTATTTATTCTTCAGAAAACTGAGACACGATCACATGAGTACAACAGAATGATACAAAAGAGTTCGGTACACAACTACATTGGACTCCACACGAACAGGCCACAACCGCGGCAAATGGGTGTACTCGCACAGACATCGGCCAAGATGATCCTCATCGCATACACGCTCAACCAGAGATGTCGATGGCCTTGACCTCGGGCTTCTTGACCTCAACCTTAGGCACGGTGACGGTGAGAACACCGTTCTCCAGCCCGGCCTTCACCTCCTCCACCTTGGCGTTCTCCGGCAGGCGGAAGCGCCTGACGAACTTGCCGCTGCTACGCTCGACGTGGTGCCACTTGTCGTTTTTGTCCTCCTTCTCCCTGCTGCGCTCGCCGCTGACGACCAGCACGTTGCCATCCTCCACCTCCACCTTGACCTCCTCCTTCTTCACTCCGGGGAGATCGGCCTTGAAGACATGGGCCTCGGGGGTTTCCTTCCAGTCCACGCGGGCGTTGGCGAACGCGGCCGTCTCGCTGTTGCCGGAGGCTGCCGGGACGATGGAGCGGAAGACGTCGAAAGGATCAGCCCAGAGATCGAAGGAGAAGGGGTCGAACACGTTGTTGCGCCTCACGATCGACATGGTTGGTGGCTTGCCGCTACTTCGATTGATTCTAATCGAATGCTATGCTCTACCTGAATTCGCTCAATTCTCGGTTGGTGTCAGCTGAAGTGCGAGACAGTCTATTTATAGCTTCGTCAAGGAGTATGGACCGTGCGCTCTCGACTCAAGCAAGAATTAGATTAAAAAAAGTCCATGTAAATTTGGTGCTTCATGTTTTTTTTTGTTCTTTTTTTTTTGCTGGAAATGTTTTTTTTTTGTTCATGGTACTGTCCTAATCATCTAACAAACATGACCGCCCCACCTTGTTTTCTAAGGAACATAGAAGTATGCATATTTTAGTTAGAATATAAAAGAATAATCTCCAACATAGTTCCATCGTATAATACTTATTTAACAGGTTTGGAATGAACTTCAAAGGTCATGTCAATTTGGTTAATCCATTAACATGAGTAGACCCTCTAGATTCACATATCACAAAGTTTTTCATAAATGCCACGAGCAACATGAACAAAGACATCAGGAAGGCCACATGGATGGAAATAATAGTTTCTTGGTATATGTTCTTATAATAATCAAATCAACATAGTGTGGATAATTAAGTCTAAATTTTGATAGTCATGATGTTTTATATAGCTTAGCAATAAATGTGGCACACAAACTAGAAAATAAGCTACTGGTTAGTTGTTTTGTATAGAATTTTTCAACTAAATCACGGGAGGGTAAAACGCCTCATATGTTGGACAATATCACTTTCGCTTTGTGATATACTACTAGTTATTTACAATATGTATCATTGGGCGATTTTTTTCTTGAAATTAAGAAAATATTAATTAACCATACCTGTTTTTATTACTCTCGAATCAGTTGAGCTGCCGGTCGACCGGCGAACAAGTTAACCGCCGGTTCTTCACTCGCCGGTTCTGGTTGTCTAAACTGTGGTGTCATGTACGTATGTAGTAATATAGTAGATGAAAAATGCAGAGTGGATCTAATGTGCCATACATGGAAAAATATAAAAAGGTTAAAAATAATTCAAACTTTTTTTTAAAATCAAAGATGATCAAGTACTGTACTTGTATAAAAAAATCCATAGGAAATTAGTTTCATTGTATCCTATGTAAAGAAAACAAACTCGAAATTCCCTATTACCCGATCCTATTCACTTCAATTCGTCATAATTTTTTTTTGCTCTAAATACCATGGGAATCATTTATTTTCCAAACATATTTGTACGAGTACAAACTTGGTACATCTTGTTTTCAGGAAGATTCAATTTTTTAATTTTTTTAATTTCTACAAAAAATTTGGTGTATGGGGGTGTGTTGCACCCGAGAGCCAAAAATCCCCTTCCTATAGTAGATACGGTTACATGCTAAAAGAATAATCTTGATTCTGAGAGACACACTAGGTGGTCACTTATAATTAACCATGCCACAAAGATGTTGTGCACGTAACATATCAAGATAATATCCTACTAATTAAATCATGGAATCAACACAATACATATTTTGTAAAACCCTAAAAAATATTTTCATGGTAAAAACCTTACTTTCATTTGCAAAATTAATTTTATGTTTATAAAAGCCTAAAACAATCGTTATGTTTGTGAACTTCTGAAAATTGTTTTAAATTCAAAAATTCAGTATTATGGGATGTTTTCAAATTAAGTCTTTGTACTTATATGTTCCATACATAAAAGTGGATTCTGTAGCTCCCTATTTCCTTTTTGTTAGTTCAGAGTTGATCCACTACTGATCCACCGTCCAATAGTTGCTAGCAAATAAAATCAATGTATAGTGTTATGGTTCCCTCTATATGCTGCCCATTGGACGCACTAAACCTATTTATTCAATAAGGTTTTTGAGATCACCAAAATCAGATGTATTTCATCTTCACAGTAGGAAACTTTCCCTTGATGATGCGTGCCATGGCATGGCATGATTGGTTGAATTTATATCTGTATTTTGTCTTCTTCCGTTACCAACACACGATTCTCATGGTACCTTCTTGAAATTCCATTGGAAATTTGAACCTAACCTAGTGGAATTATTCAATGCAAAAAGAAGTTTTCCCATGAATGCCATTTTGAGCACATGTAAATGAAGAAAAGTACATATTTTGATTATCTGTCAAGCATGTTACAATAAGAAGTGAGTGTCCATACCACTACTGTATAAGTGTTATTTATGCAAAAAACAATACTAATGGCACAATCATCATATTTTTCTTGAGTGAACTTTCACTATAAGCTTGTGTTTGGGACAAAATATACTACTAGCCAAGAAAAGTGGTAAATAATATACATTTGAAAGTTGTTTCCGGGCCATTCATCTCGATCATGTAAATTCATATTTGTGGTGGTATGTTGATCCTTTTAGCTTTGTCGTATTTTTTATAACAAAGAAATGTTTTTTATTTGCAGGATTTTTATTCTTATACCAACTCATTGGACTTGTGGTTTATGCTACAATGATGTAGATATCAGGTGAAATACAAATTTTAAGGTTCCACAGTTGGAGTTTATTGTTAGCAAAATCTTTTGATTCTTTGGACTACAAATCTACTCCATCCGATATATGTCAGTTATTTGAATTAGGTAAAATATAGAAATATCATATGAAATCTAATGTCCTTATAAAAAATGTTTAAGGATGCATAACAATAGGCGTTATCGGACCTGACAATAAGAGAGTGGTCACATACATTGAATAAATTTGTTATATGGATAATTTAATGACTTGAATGATGTGTTGTATAAAAACTAATATTAAGCCTAACATTTTCAATATTATTATTTTTAGGGCAATATTTAATGTATGAGAAATTCAAAAAGAACTGGCGGGATTTTTACTTGAGCAAGTCATAGCTCCAACAGTAAAAGAGGAGGTTACGTGTCAACAAATGATCGGACAGAGAAGTGGATAAATAGCCCATCTACAGTGGCAAAATCACTTAGGAACGGCTAACTTGTTCAGCTTTTATATAGTGTAGTATAATTAGATAGCTAGCTAGATATGGGCGTGCTTCGCGCGGGACGAGTAACACGCCGCGCGCGGGGACGAGTACGCGGGGTTTGACGTACACGGACGGAACGAGTACGCGCGCGGGGCTGCACGTACGGGTCGCGGGACGAGTACGAGACGCATGCGCGCGGTGTTTGCCACGCATCATCAATTGGCTGGTCCAACTTCTCTTTGCAAAGGTCGGTCTTTATCTAGTGGTATCCATGGTTGCCACTGAATTTTTTATTTTTCTCTTCGCAAAGGTCGAATGTAAAAGATTCGTTATTTTCAGGCCAAAACCTAAGACCAAAAAATAAAACATTCTCTGGCGGAATAAGAACACTAAAAGCCTTTGGGCCCGCCAAGGTCCAAACACCTAACTAATTAATCTTAGTGACAAGCATCGTACACGTTATCAGACTATTTCTAAGACTGTAATTTTCTAAGACAAGTGTTAAGGACAAACCAATATTAGCAGTGTGGAGGTTCTCTCTCGTGTCGACCGCCGGAGCTCGGCGCTGCTTCATTGCCAAGTGGTTCGTCCCCGGAGGTGGAGAAGCGACCGGCGGTTGCGACACGGCGTCGGAAGTGTGATGTTGAGCATCTTGGCACCTGAACTCGACGTCTCCATCTTGAGTTCGCCGGCGATCTGTGGCGGCGCCACCCTTGGACTTGATTGCGTTTTCGCTTTTCTTCCTAGGGTGTTTTTTGCATATTTAGAAGCCCTTTCTTCACATTTCAGGTTTCTCAGTGCGAGAGATGTAAAAGGGCTTCTTTGTAATTTGTACCTGCCACGTGTGATGAATGAAAGCTGTGCTGGGGTCTTCTAGGCCCTGGATCCCTGTTCAAAAAATATATTAGACCGTGCACAGGGCGGGCTACCTCCGAGGCAACATGAATTTTAGGAGTACTTATTCCTGGCTGAAGCTCTGCTCTTGTATCGGTTTGAACTCTGAAGCCTCGTCGGAGCTCAACGCCTCTTCACCAACAAGTGGTTCGACCCCGGAGGAGAAGAGGTGGCTGGAGGATGCTAAGCTTCACCGGAAGCGTGCTACTGAGCATCTCGGCGCCGTATCTCGACGGTGACGTCTGGAGATCGCCGGCGATTGGTGGCGGAGACATCCAAGGGCCTCATTGCTTTTTCAATTTTTGCTCCAAGGTGTTTCTTCTAATGTTCGAGGTCTTTTCTTCAAATTCTGGGTTTCTCCGTGCGAGTGATGTAAAAGGACTTAGATGGTTGTGGCAAAAATGGAAGTACCCCAACAAACCATGGTCACACACACAAATCCCATCCACTGCCAAAGACCGTGCCTTATTCGACGCTGCGACCAAAATAACCATTGGAAACAGCCAAACGGCGAAATTGGATGGTTATATGATTTGTCTCCGGAAGAGATTGCGCCAGAGCTTTTTAAGATCTCAGTCCGGAAAAACAGGTCGGTCCATGAGGCACTCAATAATAGAAAATGGTTGATGGACCTTCGTTTCTCCCTGGACATCCGCCACTCCGATGAACTACTGCGTTTGGAGATCCTTCTCGATGGCATCCACCTCACAGAGACACCGGACGAGATCACCTGGACCTTTGGGAACAAGAACTACTACACGACCAAATCTGCATATCTGTACAGATTACAAAAAGATCATTTGGAAAGGATGGGCGCCTGCAAATTCTTCATGTGGCCCCTAATGCTTGAACGTGTCTTAACAGTAGATAAACTATTGATGCGTCGCTAGGAGAATGAATATTTTTGCCCCTTCTGTCGAATGAACCTAGAAACAACCATACACTTGTTCACTGAATGCCCTTATAGCCTGAAGGTCTGGACATCCATTGCCACTCAGCTTAGCCAAGACGAGTTGAAGCGGAACTCCTGGACCAACACATACCACAACTTCCAAAGTTGGTACAGGAACATAGTCGGAAAGCTTTCAAAGGAACGGCGCAAAACCATCATTACGCTCACCAACCTTGTCTGTTGGGACCTGTGGAAAGAACGCAACCGACGAATCTTCCAGAAGAGTGAGATGCCGACAAGCGCAATGATCGCGAAAACTTTAGAGGAGGTAGACGTTTGGAGAATCGCAGGTGCGCCCATTCCTCTTGTTATCCAGGTAGGAGGGACACCTTTCGACCCTGGTTGAGTCTGTACCTTTGCTTTTTTTCCAGAAGTCACCCGTTTTAGGGGCTTCTTACTTTGTAAATCTTCTCCTCTAATGCAATGAACACAGCAGCTCTCCTGCTGTTATTAAAAAAAAAAAAAATTGTACCTACCACGTATGCAATGAATTCTCTCCGGGTCTTCCAGACCACTCTCTTGTTCAAAAAAAAAAGCTCTGAACCCCATTTTGCCACGTGTATTTTGTACTTTCTGAATCTAACTATAGTAAAAGTAGTGGGGAAGTGCCATTTCCGTTGCCTCTTACAATCCATAATATACAAACTGGAAAACTCTTTCGCACATGCAACAAAAGGTAAAGCATCTCCAAACGATTTTATTTCTCACGGGCAAACTGGAAGACGATCACACCACACCAGCACAAAGTGGCGACCAAGGAAGGTTATACAACTAGTACATAGTACGACTCCACAATAACACGATACAGTGCGGCGAATCAAGCTGGTACTTATCGTTCACACACATTTAGCCGGAGATCTCGATGGCCTTCACCTCGGGCTTCTTGGCCTCAACCTTGGGAACGGTTACGGTGAGGACGCCGTTCTCCAGCCCGGCCTTCACATCCTCCATCTTGGTGTTCTCCGGCAGCTGGAAGCGCCTGACGAACTTGCCGCTGCTGCGCTCCATGCGGTGCCACTTTTCTTTCTTGTCCTCCTTCTCCTTGGTGCGCTCACCGCTGACGATGAGCACATTGCCTTCCACCTCAACCTTGACTTCCTCCTTTTTCACTCCGGGGAGGTCGGCCTTGAAGACGTGCGCCACTGGCGTCTCCTTCCAGTCCACGCGAGCGTTTGCAAAGCCGGCTGTGTTGGAGTCCCAAGATGCTGGGACGATGGAGCAGAAGCCATCGAATGGGTCGACCCAAAGGTCGGCGAAGGGGCAGCGCCTAACCATGGACATTGTTGTTGGCTGCGGTTTCTACCTGCGCGGAGAAAGTGATTGCGACTTTGCGAGTGTATATGCGTTGTACGATAGTTCGTGATCTTCTCTGTTGGTTTCAGCTCAAGAGCGGCAGTACATTTATAGACTCGTCAAGGAGCATGCAGGGCGTGATCTTGACGCACCTCGATTGCTCTGTTTTTTTTTCTATGTTTTCCACACAGGACCAGTCCATTCCAGACTCGTCTCCATTGTGCCGGAATTGTGCAGCAAAAATAAAGGATAAGGCCCACACACCAGCAGCAAGCTGGAGAGTGCTCTAGAACGCAGTAGGCCCTTCCTTCCTGCTGAAAATAGATAGGAGTACAAAGAGAAGCAAATCTGAGCTGGAAAGCAAAACAGGACCAAACGCTCGTTCACTGGAGAGAACTCGCGATGCTTCTGGTCCGGCCCTCGACGACGTTATAAGTACATCGCCTCTCCATCAATCCATCTCAACTCAAGCCAGTGCAAATCAAATTAGCAGCAGCTACCAACATCTTTTCGATCCCTTCATTTTCCCCTCGCACACACCTCACCCACTCTAACCATGTCGATCGTGAGGCGGAGCAACGTGTTCGACCCCTTCGCCGACCTCTGGGCCGACCCCTTCGACGCCTTCCGCTCCATCGTCCCCGCGATGTCGGACTCTGACACTGCAGCCTTCGCCAATGCTCGCATGGACTGGAAGGAGACACCCGAGACGCACGTGTTCAAGGCTGATCTCCCCGGCGTGAAGAAGGAGGAGGTCAAGGTGGAGGTGCAGGATGGCAACGTGCTTGTTATCAGCGGCGAGCGCACCAAGGAGAAGGAGGACAAGAACAACAAGTGGCACCGCGTCGAGCGCAGCAGCGGCAAGTTCATCCGGCGCTTCCGCCTGCTTGAGAGCATGTCTAACAGGCCCCTATAATCCGCCCACCCCGTAAACTTCCGGCGACATACGGGACAGGCGCGGTTTGGGCCGTCTAGCAGGCCCCGTATTCGGGCCGCCCCGTTTCGGCGGAATACGGGGCCCAGGAAATCGGCCCCGTCGCCCCGTACATATAGTGGGCGCAGGTGCGAGTGAGGGGTTAACCCTCACTAACCCTAACTCCGCCGTGCGCCGCCGCCTCCTGCTCCGGCGAGCAATTAGCCGCTCCTCCGCGCCGCATTCCACCCCCAAGCCAGGATGGACTCCCGCCGCCGCAGTAGCGCCTCGCCGGCGAGCGGATCGAAGCGATCCCGCTCGCCGGACACCGTAGAGGATGCGTGGCGGCTCAAGTGCAAGCTGTCCGCCGCCGGGAGCCGTCGCGTGGCTGCAAGTACGCCGGCGCGCTGTACGTGCCGGAGCCGCTCCGCGAGTACGCCGCGGGTGGGCGGTGGTACAGCAGGACCCGCCGCTCAAGCCGATGAGCGAAGCGTTCGAGAAATGGCGCGCGCAGTGGCAGCGCGACCGCGCGGCGTTGGCGGCATGGAGGGCCACCATCGGCAGCACCAGCGGCGGAGGAAGCGGAGGCGGCGAGGAGGAAGACGCGGCGGCGGAAGAGGAGGCGGCCTACCGCCGTGCGGTGGCCGAATCCGAGGCGGAGGCCGCCGAGAAAGCTCGGGCGGAGGCAGACGAGCGGCGGCGGCCATCGCCGCCGTCCAGGAGTTCGAGGCGCGGCAGGCGCGGGAGGCGCGCGCGGGAGGAGGCGGCGAGGATCGCCTTCATCCCCTACGTCATCCTTGACGACTAGACGTAGGTTGATGCTTAGTTAGATGTAGTATGATCCGTAGTATGATCAATATGTATGTATGATCCCTAGTATGATCAATGAAGATGAACTTCCCGGGGTTTTTATTTTTGAAAATACGGGGCGAAATACGGGGTCTGCTAGACGGAATGGCTCGAAATGGAGCAGTTTTTCGATACGGGGTGAAATAAGAGACTTATACGGGGCAGCGAAATACGGGGCCTGTTAGACATGCTCTGAGAACGCCAAGTTGGACGAAGTGAAGGCCGGGATGGAAAACGGCGTGCTCACCGTTACAGTGCCCAAAGCAGAGATCAAGAAGCCGGAGGTGAAGGCCATCGAGATCTCTGGTTGAGCCATAAGGACAAGCTTGGTCGGTGTGAGTGCGAGTACACCAATTTGCCGTCGTATTTACCTTCCGTGCTCATCTTTTTTTCGCATCGGTGGAGTCTTGTGTAGTTGTGTACCAAACTCTTGTGTATCTTTCAGTTGTATGCTCGTGTGCGTGCCGCAGTTTGCTGGAAAATAAATAAGAACAAATTGTTTGCGAAAACCTCTAATAGCACACGAACTCCAGTGATCCCTATAATTACAAGTTCACAAAAACACATTTCTAAGTTTCGAAAAAATCAACAAAAAAGTATGGTAGCGTGAGAGTACATTACAAGGGCACGCCAAAAATTTTGGGAGAAAATGCATTTATTTTGGGCCACACAAAAAAGACAAATTTCTTACAGTTTTCTTTGTTATGTACCTCTATATACAGCCAAAGAAGTTTTCTTTTTTCCGTAGCTCAAAACAGAACAAAATTTCTATTGAAACTTCACACGGGTGTTCAATACATGTATATCTATTCACAGAATAAATTTTGTAATTTTTTGAAACAAAAAAGTGTAATTTACAAAAGAATAAAAAAATAGGATCACTAGTGCTCGGGAGCACCAAATTCGTGTCCAAATTGTTTGGTCTTAATAATTTGCAAACTCTAACCTTGTGCACGAAATTACCGGAAACTAAGCTTTTGCCGTGCACCCGTAATACACGGCAAAGGACGTATTGTACACGGCAAAGGCTTTGCCTTGCCGTGACACAGCGCATGGCAAAAGGCAGACATCAGCGTCTGACCCGGTAAAGATTCTTTGCCATAGTGAGAACGAACCTGAGCAAGAAAGAGATTTAGCTTGTGACTGGAAGATACTCCAGATGCCTCACAAGCGGCTATCTCCAGTTGAACACGTTATAAGTACCTCGCATCTAGGCTCGTAGTGCGACATCTAAACTCAAGCCAGTGTAGCGAGACAAAAGATATTGTAATCTTCTGAACTTTCCACGTTTCTTTTGTAAAAAAAGTCCAAAAAGTCCCCAATCATCTTTTTTTTTTGGAGCAAACGCCAGGAGCTCTGGCTATTCATTTAGGAAGAAAGGAAAATGATCCAGTTTATGAGGAAAACCGGATCGAAAACCATACATACTTAAGTACCTTCGACATGCGGACTACTCCCAAAGTCTAAAACAACAACACAACAAGATTGAACAACTTGTCGACGATAAAAAGCTACATATTCGATAAAACGACACGAAGGTTGCATGAAGTGCATCCATCATGTAATCTCAACCGCCTTCTTCTTGGCGCCGACCTTGTTGCCCTTGACCTTTTTCACCTTCTCCACATTCTTCACAAGGGAGCCAAGCATCGTGATGGAACGAGGCGACAAAGGGGTCTTAAACTTGTTAATGAAGGCAGCAAGGGCGTTGTCATCGAACTCAGCGTTCTCTTTCAAGATGCCCAAGACACGCGCAAGCAACTCCTGAGATGTAACATCCTTCCGCAATTGCTTCTGCTTCTCGATGCGACCACTCCGACGAGGCGTGGTGGCCACCTCCTTAGGCGCACGGGGTCGCCTAGAGGGCGGCGAAGCAAGGATAGGCGGGGGCACTGGTCGAAAAACCGATGACAAGAAAGCATTGAGCTTTACAGCAGCGGGATCCCCGGGATCAACTTGGATGTCCTGCGCAGGCACGTTTTCTGGAACAACGACACAGGCAGCAGGGATCTCCTCCAAAGACTCACCCAAGGGTGGCATGAGCGCCCGCTTTTTCGAAGCCAAGTTGGCCAAGAAATCGCAAAGCTTGGTGGAGTCGGCCACCTCAGGATCTTCAACAGAAGGCACCAAGGGAAATGCCAACACATCAACCACATCAACAGGTTCAAACGCAGACGCCTCAAGCCTCGAGTGCTCAACCGAAAGAGGGACAGAAGCTTCAACAAAAAACTCATCCAAGCCAAAACCCTCAATGTCATCGGAGATTGGGCTCTGTGGACCCACAGGGGAAGCAACCTTGTCATCAACCGCATCCGGCGGAAAAGGAGCAAGACCGGAGCCACCCTCAAGAGGCTGACGAAAGATGTCGAAGCCAAGAGGAGACGAGTCGCAGGGATGGCGGACAGGCGAGAAGGGGACGTAGAACTCCAAGAGCTCAGCGTCCCCCAACCTAGCATCTGAAGCGCTGACAGGGGCACGCCCAACACCACCTGTGGCAGCCTCTTCCACACGCTCCCAACTTCCGACAGCACGCGCTAACCAAATCTTGATTGCAGAAGTGGGTTAGACTTAAATGTGTTTTGAACTTGCTTTTTGATGCTCTCTTTTGCGTCAACTCTCATCCTTATGTGAGCATCATTAAAATTGCTGAGCCCATCTTAATGGCTATAAAGAAAGCACTTCTTGGGAGATAACCCATGTGTTTATTTTGCTACTGTTTTGTTGTGTCTTGGAAGTTGTTACTACTGTAGCAATCTCTCCTTATCTTTATTTTATTGCATTGTTGTGCCAAGTAAAGTCTCTAATAGAAGGTTGATGCTAGATTTGGATTTCTGCGCAGAAACAGATTTCTATCTGTCACGAATTTGAGTAGGTCTCTCTGTAGGAAACTCAGAAAAATCTGCCAATTTTCATGCGTGTTCCTCAGATATGTAACTAACTTTCATTAGTTTTGAGTTTTCTGATTTGAGCAACGGAAGTACCTCTTAAAAATTCGTCTTTACTGGCTGTTCTGTTTTGACAGATTCTGTCTCTGTTTTTTGCATTGTCTCTTGTGAATTTTAAGTAAGGTTTTCTAGATGTGGAGAGCTGTAGCTAATGTTTTATTGAGTTCTTGCAATGTGTCACTACAGGACCAAAGTGGATTAAAGTTTTTGAGTACTAACCCCTCTAATGAAGTTTATGAGAAGTTTGGTGTGGCAGAAGTTTTCAATGGTCAAGAGAGGAGGATGATATATGATCAAGAAGAGTGAAAAGTCTAAGTTTGGGGATGCCCCTTGGTTCATCCCTGCATATTTCAAGAAGACTCAAGCGTCTAAGCTTGGGGATGCCCAAGGCATCCCCTTCTTCATCAACAACTTATCGGTCACTTCTAGTGAAACTATATTTTTATTCAGTCACATCATATGTGCTTTACTTGGAGCGTCTGTGTGTTTTTATTTTTGTTTGTGTTTGAATAAATTCGGATCCTAGCAATCCTTGTGTGGGAGAGAGACACGCTTCGCTTTTTCATATGAACACTGGTGTTCTTAGCTTTATTTTAATGTTCATGGCGGAGTTGAAAACCGTTGCACTTATTGATATTTGGGTGGAAACAGAAAATGCTTTATATTGTCTTGAATAATTTGATACTTGGCAATTATTTTGAGCTCTCAAGTAGATCATGTTTAAGCTCATGCACCATGTAGTTTAAACCTATTAGTGGAGAACTACCGTAGAGCTTGTTGAAATTTGGTTTGCGTGATTGGTCTCTCTAAGGTCTAGATATTTTCTGGTAAAAGTGTTTGAGCAACAAGGAAGACAGTGTAGAGTCTTATAATGCTTGCAATTTGTTCTTATGTAAGTTTTGCTGTACGGTTCATACTTGTGTTTGCTTCAAACAACCTTGCTAGACAAAGCCTTGTACTGAGAGGGAATGCTTCTCGTGCATCCAAAACCTTGAGCCAAAACCTATGCCATTTGTGTCCACCATATCTACCTACTATGTGGTATTTCCTGCCATTCCAAGTAAATACTTCATGTGCTACCTTTAAACAATTCAAAAGCTATTATCTCTTATTTGTGTCAATGTTTTATAGATCATGAGGAAGTATGTGGAGTTTATCTTTCAACCTTGTCATTTACTTCTGACAGACTTTCACCAATGGACTAGTGGCTTCATCCGCTTATCCAATAACTTTGCAAAAAGAGCTAGCAACGGGGTTCCCAGCCCTAATTAATTAACTTTCATTAATAATTCTCTTCACATGCTTTGCCCTGATCTATCAGTAAGCAACTTAATTTTGCAAATAGACACTCCTCCATGGTATGTGAATGTTGGAAGGCACCCGAGGATTCGGTTAGCCATGGCTTGTGTAAGCAAAAGGTTGGGAGGAGTGTCATCAATAATAAAACTAAAATACATGTGTAAACAAAAGAGGAGAGGGATGATCTACCTTGCTGGTAGAGATAACGTCCTTCATGGGAGCCGCTCTTGAAAGTCTGGTTGATAAGGTAGTTAGAGTACCAACTACCATTCGTTGACAACAACAAACACCTCTCAAAACTTTAATTTTATGCTCTCTATATGATTTCAAAACTTAAAAAGCTCTAGCACATGATTTAATCCTTGCTTCCCTCTGCGAAGGGCCTTTCTTTTACTTTATGTTGAGTCAGTTTACCTACTTCCTTCCATCTTAGAAGCAAACACTTGTGTTAACTGTTCATTGATTCTTACATGCTTACTTATTTGCACTCATTATATTACTTTGTGTTGACAAATATCCATGAGGTATGCATGTTGAAGTTGAAAGCAATTGCTGAAACTTAAATCTTCTTTTGTGTTGCTTCAAACCTATTATTAAGAATTTATTGCTTTATGAGTTAACTCTTATGCAAGACTTTTTGATGCTTGTCTTGAAAGTACTATTCATGAAAAGTTTTGCTATATGTTATCTATTTGTTAGCAAACTATAGATCGTTGCCTTGAGTCACTTCATTCATCTCATATGCTTTACAATAGTATGATCAAAATTATGTAAGTACCATGTCACTACAGAAATTATTCTTTTTATCGTTTACGACCTCGAGGGCGAGTAGGAACTAAGCTTGGGGATGCTTGATACGTCTCCAACGTATCTATAATTTCTGATGTTCCATGCTAGTTTTATGACAATACCTACATGTTTTGCTCACACTTTATAATGTTTTTATGCATTTTCCGGGACTAACCTATTAACAAGATGCCGAAGTGCCAGTTCCTGTTTTCTGCTGTTTTTGATTCCAGAAAGGCTGTTCGGCCAATATTCTCGGAATTCGACAAAACAAAAGCCAAACATCTTATTTCACCGAGACGGACCAGAACACCGAAGGGGAGCCGGAGAGGAGGCCCAGGCCTCCACACCATAGGGCGCGGCCTAGAGGGGCGCCGCCCATGGGGTGGGCCCCCGGCACCCCCTTGCGCGCCTCTTCGCCTATAAAATCCATCGCGACCTAAAATCCGATACCAATTGACGAAACTCCAAAAGACTCCAGGGGCGCCGCCTCGCGAAACTCCGTTTCGGGGGACATAATCTCTGTTCCGGCACGCCGCCGGGACAGGAAGTGCCCCGGAAGCCATCCCCATCGACGCCACCGCCTCCATCATGCTCCGTGAGTAGTTCCCCCATGGACTACGGGTTCTAGCTGTAGCTAGTTGGTACTCTCTCTCCCATGTACTTCAATACAATGATCTCATGAGCTGCCTTACATGATTGAGATCCATCTGATGTAATCGGTGTTGTGTTTGTTGGGATCCGATAGATTGTTACATTATGATTAGTCTATCTATATAAGTTTGTGAAGTTATTGTTGCTGCAATCTTGTTGTGTTTAATGCTTGTCACTAGTGCACGAGTGGCATGATCTTAGATTTAAACTCTATAATTATTGCTTAGATTGTATCTACAAGTTGTTTGCACATGTCTATGTCCGGAACCCGAGGCCCAGTGACAGCAATGGGATAACTGGAGGGGAAGGCGTAGGTATGAGGATCACATGTTTTCACCAAGTGTTAATGCTTTGCTCGGTGCTCTATTAAAAGGAGTACCTTAATTGCCAGTAGATTCCCTTGAGGCCCGGCTGCCACCGGCTGGTAGGACAAAAGATGTTATGCAAGTTTCTCATTGCGAGCACGTATGACTATATACGGAAAACATGCCTACATGATCAATAATCTTGATGTTCTGTCTTAATGCTATTTCAATCCTATCAATTGCTCAACTGTAATTTGTTCACCCAACAATTGTTACTTGTTATTTGAGAGTTACCACTAGTGTAGATAGCTGGGAACCCCGGTCCATCTCTTATCTTCATATACTCGTTCTATATGTCATTGGAAGTAGTATCAACTATTTTCTGTGCCATGTGTACTGCTGTGTGTTACATTACTATTGCTCTCATATTTCTGCTGCTTTCACATCACCCCTGTTACTAGTGCTTTTCAGTGCAGCTGAATTGACAACTCAGTTGTTAAGGCTTATAAGTATTCTTTACCTCCCCTTGTGTCGAATCAATAAATTTGGGTTTTACTTCCCTCGAACACTGTTGCGATCCCCTATACTTATGGGTTATCAGCCCGCCACAAACAACAAACTCATCTTTAATCTTAGTGACAAGCATCGTAGAGGCTATCGGATTATTTCTAAGACAGTAATGTCCTAAGACAATTGTTAAAGACAAACCAATATTAGAGCATCTCCACTCGCGTTCCCCAAAGCGACCCCAAACGGTGGATCGAGTGTTTGGGGGATGCATTTTTCTTCGTGTCGATTTGGGGAACGTCACTTCCCAGCCGCATCCCTAAACGCGCTCCCAAACATTAAAATAATGCATTATCTATTTTTTTGCATTTTTATTTCAATAGAGAGAAGAAATTTGCAGGTACGGTGAAGACTTTGAAAAATATGAACTAATTTTCAAAGTAGTGCAACATAAACAAATTACATATAAAAGCTTCAAAAACAATCAACTAATTTTTAAACTACTTCTTTTTTGATGGTCCTGCCTCGTCGTCCTCACGGAGGCGCTTCCTGCTCGTCACCTCTTCCGAAGTGCCGGTGTCGTTCGACGCGTCGGATGAACTTGTGTCCCCCTCATCATCGACGGTGCTCGCCGGATGCGCCTTCCGATCCGCCTTCGCCTCTGCCGCCGCCTCAGCCTCTTACTCCTCCTCCTCCTTCTCATGGTCATCGTTGGCCTCCCAATCCTCCTCCTGGCTGTCCGTCGGCAGGGAACTAGAGCTGCTAGGCTTTGCAACTCTGTCCCACCAATGGCGCCATCTCGGCGGCTTCCCCTCGCTTTCGATGTCCGATGGCAAAGAGAGGTTGCTCGTGGTGAGATAGGAGAGGAGAGATGAATGGCGCCGACCGGTTCTAGATCGGAAAGCGCACTATGGTTCTTATTGAGCGTGAATGAATGGCGGCGCAGATATCGAAGAGAGTTGCGGTTGCTCTTCCGCGGAGTTCGCGTTTCCATTTCGGCGGTTCGCGCATCGATCGACGTGGTTGCCACTGACATAGTTCCCCTTCCCGGTAATTTCACCGTCGCCAGGTAGGCGACGGTTGAGCATCTGTTCGTGAGTCGCGGACGTGTTGGTCCCGCTACTCCTCGCCTTGCTTCTCGCTGTGTTCGGCGTGTCCGGAGCATCCCCTGTGGACCGGGGACGGACTCGGGACACCGGACACCGTATTAGACCGGACGGAAAGTGCTTTTAGGACGCGCGGCTAGGAACAAAAATATTTGGCACGCTCCAAATATGTTTGGGGGACGTGGCTGAAGATGCTCTTAGACCATGCACAGGACGGGCTGTCTCAGAGGCGACATAAATTTGAGGAGTACTTTTACCTGGCTGAAGCTGTGCTCTTGTTCTCGGTTTGAACTCTGAAGCCCTTTTTGCCACGTGTATTTTATACTTTCTGAATCTAACCATTGTAAAAGTAGTAAAAGTAGTCAGGAAGTGTCATTTCCCTTGGCTCTTACAATCCATACAATCCGAGAACCAACCTGAGATTGGGTGGTTAGGAGGATGGTTGTATCCCAAATCCACCAGAGTTCAAACCCCAGGTTTGACATCTGTGTGTCTCATAAAGGCGGAATATTCATTCAGTGGGAGGCGACGTTCCGTCAACAGCGAGGCGTCTGTGGTAACTTCGTCAATTTCAAGATCCAATCCGCCGGCTCAGTCTTCCGGAGGTGCTCATAGGGGAGGATGTGAGTGTGTGCGTTCAAGGGATGAGTGTATACGCATGTATGTGAGCGTCTACGTTTGTACTGTGTTTCTCAAAAAAAGAAAACTCTCTTGCACATCAAGTTTCAGCTAAGGGTGGGTTTTTTTGATGTAAGTGTTACTCAGTGTAAACGTTTATGTAATCAAGCTGCGCACAGTTTAGCTGCGCATGGCACAGGCATGTATGCTGGCTCATGTGAGGTTTGGCTTGGCCAATTCCCAAATTTTGTAACAGACTGTGTAGCTGGCGATTTGTCCAGCAATGTTAATTAATGGAATACACTCGTGTTCCTTTAAAAAAAAAAACTCTCTTGCACATGCAACAAAAGGTAAAGCATCTCCAAACGATTTTATTTCTCACGGCAAACTGGAAGACGATCACACCACACCAGCACAAAGTGGCAGTGCGGCGAACCAAGCTGGTACTTATCGTTCACACACATTTAGCCGGAGATCTCGATGGCCTTCACCTCGGGCTTCTTGGCCTCAACCTTGGGAACGGTTACGGTGAGGACGCCGTTCTCCAGCCCGGCCTTCACATCCTCCATCTTGGTGTTCTCCGGCAGCTGGAAGCGCCTGACGAACTTGCCGCTGCTGCGCTCGACGCGGTGCCATTTTTCTTTCTTGTTCTCCTTCTCTTTGGTGCGTTCGCCGCTGATGACAAGCACGTTGCCATCTTCCACTTCAACCTTGACCTCCTCCTTCTTCACTCCGGGCAGGTCGGCCTTGAAGACATGCGCCTCCGGCGTCTCCTTCCAGTCCACGCGAGTGTTTGCAAAACCGGCTGTGTCGGAGTCCCAGGATGCTGGGACGATGGAGCAGAAGCCGTCGAATGGGTCGACCCAGAGGTCGGCGAAGGGGCAGCGCCTAACCATGGACATTGTTGGCTTCGGTTTCTACCTGCGCAGATAAAGTGATTGCGAGTGTATGATTTAAATCGATTGATACGCTCTGTATGAATTTGTGATCTTCTCTGTTGGTTTCAGCTCAAGTGCGAGGCAGTTTATTTATAGACTTGTCAAGTGAGCATGCAGGGCCCTGGGCCCGATCTTGACACACCACGATCTCTCTGGTGTTTCCCGAGTTCCCCACACAGGACCAGTCCATTCCAGACTCGTCTCCATGGTGCCCGAAATGTGCAGCCAAAAAAAAAAAAGGCAATGCCCACTCACCAACCGCAGGCTGCAGAGTGCTCCAGAACTCAGTAGGCCCTTCCTGGGCTGAAAATAGAAAGAAAGAGAGCAAAGCTGAGCTGGAAAGCAAAACAGGACCAAACGCTCGTTCACTGGAGAGAACTCGAGATGCTTCACGACTGGCACTCGACGACGTTACAAGTACCTCGTGTCCGCACCACTCCATCTCATCTCATCTCATCCAACAGCCAGTGCAAATCACATCAAGCAAGAGCACGCAAAACATCTTTTCGATCCGCATATTTTCCCCTCGCACAGATCTCAGCAACACCAACCATGTCCATCGTCAAGCGGAGCAACGTGTTCGACCCCTTCGCTGGTCTCTGGGCTGACCCCTTCGACGCCTTCCGCTCCATCGTCCCTGCCATGTCTGATTCCGACACCGCCGTCTTCACCAATGCTCGTATGGATTGGAAGGAGACGCCCGAGGCGCACGTGTTCAAGGCGGATCTTCCCGGCGTGAACAAGGAGGAGGTTAAGGTGGAGGTGGAGGACGGCAACGTGCTTGTCATCAGCGGCGAGCGCACCAAGGAGAAGGAAGACAAGAATGAGAAGTGGCACCGCGTCGAACGCAGCAGTGGCAAGTTCGTCAGGCGCTTCCGCCTCCCGGAGAACACCAAGGTGGAGGAGGTGAAAGCCGGGCTGGAGAATGGCGTGCTCACCGTCACCGTGCCCAAAGCAGAGATCAAGAAGCCCGAGGTCAAGGCCATCGAAATCTCTGGTTGAACGTGCCGGCGATGAGGACAAGCTTGGTTGGTGTGAGTGCGAATACATCCATCTGTCTCCGTTTTTACTTTTCGTCTTGAGTCATGCGTAGTTGTGTACCAAACTCTTATGTATCTTTCAGTTTTGTACTCGTGTGATCATGGCCCAATTTGCCGAAAAAAATAAGAATAAATCATTTGGTTTTAATAATTTGCAAACTCTGACCTTTAGGTTTGAGTGGTGACAACGTACCTAAATCTGGCAGCGATTATACTTTGGGGATAATAATTCTATGAAACATGGTTGACAAGATTAACTGTGTCAACCAACTTCACCATTTGAAACGCGCTGAAAAAGTGAGTTTTCTTTTTACCACATCTAAACTGCCTGGAAGTACGGTTGACAGTCGACGCGCGGAAGAGATACAATTCTCCACCTAGACGGAGGCATGTCGAACATCAAAAGGTAGTAGATGCGGTGGATCGCTAGGATTTTTTACCTTGGATGACATCATCATTTCGACGTTGATGCTTCCGAAAAAATCGTGAGCGATGCACCCTCAGCCGACCCCTTAATATCAACCCGGACATGAGCGAGAGGAAAGCTCATCGGCGGTAGCAATGTAGTCCCCTAGTCCTCCGGTGGTTTTTGCTGCCACTGTTTTTCGATAAAGGGTGATTTCATTACTTACGATAAAGGGTGATTTCATTACTTAAAAGGTTTAAGTATTACACTCGGCATCTGCATAGCTAAGATGCACACAGCCGCAACGGAAAAAACACACAATTCCAAGTTTGACAAAGCAACAATAAGAACGCAGTACGCGGGCCTGGAAAACTAAGGTATCGGTGACCAACTTCATTTGAAACGCGCTGAGGAAAGAGAGAAAAACGTGTGGAAGTGGGTTTTCTTTTTACCACATCTAAACTGCCTGGAAGTACGGTTGACAGTCGACGCGTGGAAGAGATACAATTCTCCACCTAGACGGAGGCATGTTGAACATCAAAGGTAGCAGATGCGGTGGATTGCTAGGTTTTTTCCTTGGATGACATCATCGTTTCAAGGTTGATGCTTCCGAAAAAATCGCGAGTGATACACCCTCAGCCGACCCCTTAATACCAACCCGGACATGAGCGAGAGGAAGAGAAGCTCATCGGTGGTAGCAATGTAGTCCCCAAGTCCTCCGGTGGTTTTTGCCGCCACTGTTTTTCGATAAAGGGTGATTTCATTACTTAAAAGGTTTAAGTATTACGATCGGCATCTGCATAGCTAAGATGCACACAGCCGCAACGGAAAAAACACACAATTCCAAGTTTGACAAAGGAACAATAAGAATGCAGGACGCAGCCTGGAAAACTAAGGTATCGGTGACCAACTTCACCATTCGAAACGCGCCGAGGAAAGAGAGAAAAACGTGTGGAAGTGGGTTTTCTTTTTACCACATCTAAACTGCCCTGGAAGTACGGTTGATAGTCGACGCGCGGAAGAGATACAATTCTCCACCTAGACGGAGGCATGTCGAACATCAAAGGTAGCAGATGCGGTGGATCGCTAGGTTTTTTTTCCTTGGTTGACATCATCATTTCGACGTTGATGCTTCCAAAAAAATTGCGAGCGATGCACCCTCAGCCGACCCCTTAATATCAACCCGGACATGAGCGAGAGGAAGATAAGCTCATCGGTGGTAGCAATGTAGTCCCCTAGTCCTCCGGTGGTTTTTGCCGCCACTGTTTTTTGATAAAGGGTGATTTCATTACGTAAAAGGTTTAAGTATTACACTCGACATCTGCATAGCTAAGATGCACACAGCCGCAACGAAAAAAACACACAATTCCAAGTTTAACAAAACAACAATAAGAACGCATGACGCAGCCTAGAAAACTAAGGTATCGGTGGAGCAATCCTGAGACTGTGCCGCCACCCATGTAGGGAAATAAAATCCTTCGCCGTGTCCTCGAACCGTGTACACACCTCCGTAAAGAGGTTGTGATCCTCCATACGCTGTAGTGACGACCATGAATGAAGCAAACTGGTGCACCAGTTTGCAACCTACAAAGGCCAGGAGAGGGTCTGCCGAGACACAACTTCAACACATAGATCCACAGTTAGATCTAGAACCCTAGAATCTTTGCCTCCCGGCGAGACAACCACCAAGGCCTATCGGATACCCTATTGTAACCCGATATATTCGATAATCAAGATCAGACAAGCAGGAAGTAAGGGTTTTACCTCATCGAGGGCCCCGAACCTGGGTAAATCTCTCTCCCCGTTTGTTTGGTATCCGATGTCTCGTTCTAGCCTGCAGGATTCCATTAACCTTAAGCCCCTAATGGTTGGCATTGCCGGGGAGCACCCTCATCATTTATACTATTAAAAACCTTTTCATTTCTACATAGCCACAGCGACCAAATAACTGCAATCGCTCCCACCCCAGTAAGTGTTTTGTACCTATGGTCCACCTCATTAATCCAATTAGCAAAGATATTGGAAACGCTACGTGGTGGATATAAGGTAGAACTCATTCGAATGATTGACCATATAGATTTTGCAAACCGGCACAGAAAGAATAAATGTTTTATTGTCTCATCTTGATGGCAAAAACACACGATTTACTTCCTTGCCAGTTGCATTTAGCAAGGTAGTCTTTAGTAAGAATGACCCCCCGACGAAGATACCAAGCAAAGACCATAGTCTTGAGAGGTATCTTCATCTTCCAAATCAACTTATTATTACATACCGGCTCGATGGGTTGGATCAAGGCTTTATACATGGATTCAACTGAGAATATCCCATTCTCATTTAGATTTCATCGAAAAACATCTGGTCCAGTTGACAGCTGGAATTTCCAAACGTTGTAATAGGGCATTCCAGGATGCTAACCTTTGTCCATTAAGATTTCTTTTGAACGTCATATTAGGTCGAGAAGACTCCATTACCTTGGATAAGGTATCACCTTTATGGCGCATAATATTATATAAGGCCGGATACTGTTGTCGGAGAGGGGAGTCTCCGAGCCATTTATCCTCCCAAAACTTTATCTATGCCCCATCATTTATCAAGAAATATCCAAATGGGAAGAAATATCTCTTCGTTTCTATTAGGCTATTCCAAAAGTGTGAATCCCCGGGTTTCCATGAGACCTAGGATATTGCCTTTGAGCGAACATATTTTCTCTTCAAAATGGTTTGCCAGACCCCTTCTTCAGTGAGTAGTTTAGCCAGCCATTTCTCAAGCAGGACCTGTTCTTCACCAGAAGGTCATGAACACCGAGCCCTCCTTGATATTTCGGCCGACAAACAACTCCCCACTTAGTAAGCCGGTATTTCTTTTTTTTTCTCTATCCCCTTGCCAAAAGAATCTTGATCACAGATAATCTAAGTGATGCAAGACTCCTTTTGGTATCTGGAAAAATGATATCATACATAGTACCATATTGGTTAATACTAAATTAATGAGTACTCCCTCCGATCCGAAAAAATTGTCAGACCCGTAGTATAGTGTCACTTGATAAAATAATCCTTGGTAAATATAGGAATTGACAAAACCCGTAGTACAACGCCATATAATTATTTTTGAATTTTTAAATTTTTACAGGAAAAAAACTTTAACTTGCTGTATCTTTTTACTCTCTTCGAATTTGGCGATTCTAGAAATTGTCCAGCTGGGCAAGTCCGGGTGAATTCGGATGTAGAATTTTCTCCAGGTAATTTTGATATATTGTGCATTTTTTTTGAGTTCGTATGCAACCAGGAATCCAGTTTGATGAATTTGCAACGCAATTTTGAAAAAAAAGTCGAAATCCATGTTTGTTGATTTTCAGTGGTAGTAGACGACATAATACATGAGCACCTCGAAGGATTTTATTTTTTGAAATTTCTATCTATTTCTTTTATATTTTACAGTGCTATAAAAGGCAATCCGGGGAGGGGAGGTGGAGTTGCGTGGGGAGAAAAAATCCCCACATAATTTCGCATATGCCTACATGCGGCACAGAATTTTGACTTTCTTTGGCGCATGTGGGCATATGCGCCACAAAATTGTGACTTTATGTGGCGCATGTGGTAGATGCGCCACAGAATTCCCTTCGCCCATTGTAACATCCCAAAAATTACAAAACAAAAGAAATGAATTTCCATATTTTTCCAAATTTTGGAACCAACAAAAACTTTTCTTAAATTAAGTTTGATACATAGTGATCTTGCTTAATTATTGTTTTATTGCCATGATTGCTTGTTATTAATATTTGAAATGATCTTAAACCCTAAACCTCACCCCTCTTTTCACCACCCAAGTTAAAATAAAATAAAAGGAAATTAAATAAGAAAAAGGGCATATGTGCCTATGGCTATTTTTGTAAATCTTTACCCTAGACCTTTCTACTTTGATTAGAGGTTTGGAAAACCTTCACACACCTTACCTAGTACTTATCAAACCAAATCCAAGTTGAATCCAAAGAAAATAAAAAGAAACTAAAAAGGCATAGAGGCATATGAGAGAAAAATGCAAATTTATGAATTTGAGAATCTTGACCCTAAGACATGTTGTGAATGATTGGATCACTCCTCTATACCATTTCAACACTCAACAACACCTATTGGGTCAAGCCAAGTCAAATGAAAAATCAAATACAACATATGCATAGAGGCATATGTGACACATAGCCATAATACCCAATTCTTTCCCTATGCCTTTAACCCTTGACCAAGTGGTGTGAAACCACCTCTAAACCTAATCTAACCCTAAATTGACACTCAACCTTGCCCAAGTAAAGCAAGGGGAACAATTTACAAGATTAAGAAAAATTGACACATCACCTCTTTTGTGTGATGGCCATTTTTGCAAATCTTTGAACTAGACCATTTGGAATGGTTTCAATGGTTTGGAAATGTTCCTAAACTAATAAGAATCACTTTGGAGTCAAGAAAAATCAAATCAAAAAGAAAGAAATCAAATAGGGAGAAAATCCCATTTTCACTCACATACAACTTAGGCCAATTATCCAAATCTTCACCAAAGGCCACCATTGCTTGATCTCTTGGTTGTAAAACACTTTGATATCAATTACAAACCCAAATGCATCAAAGAAACCAGAATCAAATCAAATTTTTTTGCAAAACCAACATACATATGATAATGGTCATATGTCCCCTTTTTTATATCTTCACTACTTTGCACCCCTGGTTTTATCTTTTCTTAAACCAAACTTGGTCAACCCTTGACACCTCATCCAAGACCATGTCAAAGTGAACAACTTTGCTGTTGACCACCCATGCTAACTTTGACCAGGTTGACCAGAATAGAATTAACAAGAGAGGACTTTGAAACAAAGTGTAGATGACCCTCAATTTGAAATGTTGCAAACCTTCATCAAAATGGATACCACCACCATCATTAGATCACATTAATTATATCAATGAACTCCACCAAAAAGAATTCCAAAATTCCAACATTTTTCTCTTGCGGCCATTGTGTCGAACACCTGGCAGGCACAAAACCAAATTGATCAAACATTGCATTGTCCAACAGTCCAAGGCCTAAACCAGTGGTGAATCTTGTTGATCATTGCACCTCTTGTACCCCTGCATCATTGCCAGTACTTGCCCGTGATGTTTGAAGAGAAGAGAAACCCTAAACTACTCCATGTTATGCTCAGGCCGGCCACCATGCTTTCTCTCTCTCTGGCTCGACTCTCTCCCTCTCATCATGTCTAGTTCTCTCACCTGGCAACGACGATCATCACCATGCATGGCCCGAGCTCGCCAAGGCACGGCATTGGCCAGAACGCCGCAAGCCCAGACGCGCCCATGCCGGTCATTGCGCGCCAGAGCGCGCATGGGCACCGTCCTGGACGCGCCAGTACCTCGCGTCGCCTGGTCGCTGTCGAGCCCCTCTTCCTCTCTCCTTGTGCATGCACCCTCCACACCGCACCAGTACACCGCCGGACACCGCCATTGGCCATCATCGGCGCCGTAGACGACGCCATCATCAAGTTTCTGCCGCGCCGGTACCGCAGGGACGACAATGACGCCGCACGCTCCCGTCCTCCCCTAGCGATGCCATCAAGTGCTCTAGCACCGCCTAGCCATCGCCTACACGACGCGCCCATCACTTGCCCCTTCACCGCCCTGGAGCGCCATTGCCGACGACGCTCCTCCACAGCACCCACGGCACCCTCACCATCCTATAAAAGGAGCACTCCCTCGACCCAATCTCTCACACCATCTCACTCACCTCGCTTCACTGCCTCTCCTCGCACCACTAGCTCGTCCAATCATCGCCGAAGCCGCCCCAATTTCAAGATCGGAGCCGCCGGAGACCTGAGATCGCCGCCGTCGATTCACGCCTCCCCGAGCCTCGCCACTGCTACCAGGAGCTTCCTCACCGTCGACAACGCCGCCTCGCACCCAGCAGAATCCCGCGGGAACCTCGGTAAGCCCTCCGACCCCCTAGGCTCGCCGCCAGCTCGTCGGATTCTCGCCGGAGACGACGACCGTCGTGCGCCGTTGATCTCCCTTCTGATCCAACAGATCCTATCACGCGTACCGTTTCGCTCTTTAAGAGCCACTGACGGGTGGAGCCCACGCTGTCAGGCGGCCCGCGTGTGCGAGTCACACTGCTGGGCCGGCCCAGTCCGTTTCGCCTGTTTAGCCCGTTTAACCTTCCCGCCAAGCCCAGTAATTCAAAAATAGAATTTCTGTTTAATTCGAAATCCCTGCTGATGTCAACTTCGAATTTGAATAGTTTAAAATCTACTACACCAAATTTAGCAAATTTTATATATTCGGAAAGCCCATGAAATTATCTAAACAATGCCACTGGCCTCATTTCCAAATTCGTAATTAAATTCAAGTGATAAAAATAACAAGGCAAGGCCTTTTCTAACTTCAAATAAATATTAAAAATTATCTACAAATGATTTTGAGTGGATTTCAACTCTCATAAATCACATTTGACATAATCTAATTGTTTATGCAAAAATATAGCATAGTTGTTTTGAATGATCATGGACTAGAACACAATAATGGCTATGGAGCCATTTCTAGTCCATTTAACACATGCACCTAAATTTATTTAAATAGTATGAGAGCTACTCTCTCATTTAAATCTTGATTCTAAGTAATTCAATAAGAGGTAATGACCTTAGTCTAATGAACCTCATATTTTATTACTTAGTGATATTAAATCATTACCATGCTAGTATTAAAATGCATGAGGTGTAGCACCTCATTTAAATTCTACTCTCAAATAATAGATATGAATTGTTGACCTTGGTCAACCAATATTCATACCTTATTATTATTTGAAGAGATTAAATCTTAATAGGATTCAATGAGAGGAAATTATTTCCTCCAAAGCATTAAAGAGTTATACCAATAAATAATTATAATGAGAGGAAATTATTTTTCTTTAAAATAAAACAAAGTAAATCATCATGTTAATAAGATGTGATGCTAGCTTAGGCTTGTGTGAATCTTTGGTGTGTTTAGCCTAGCATGCAAGTTTTGGTGTGGTGATTGTATCCTCGTATTCGTTTATAGACGCTAGTACTGAAGGCTACGAAGGGGACGACGAAAACATCTACGGAGAAGAAGAAGGAACATTTTGATCAATACACCAACCAAGGCAAGCTAATATTCTTGCAAGCTATTACCAATGCAAGCTAACACTCTTTCAAAGTCCCAAGTGCAAAGCTCTACAAGAGCAAGGCACCATCACCATTTATTTTTATGTCCAATAAACCTATCCCATGTTTTTACCTTGCAATTATTTTGCTTATTGTATTTCAAAGCTTATTTTTGATTTATGATTCACATGGGCTAGAATAGAACAAGAGCATCAAATTTAGCTTCAAGCAAACAAAGCTAGATAGCACCCCTCATGACTAGTTGCTATTGCTAAATAAATAAAATTGACTACTCTAGATGGGAACACGTGAAATGAAATGACTTTGAAAGATTTTGAAGGTAAATGTGACATGAATGACTTGATGAAATTTTGATGAAAACTGATGGTTGGGTTCGGATGCGATACCATTCCAATTTACCAGTACCCCACAATACCTGATTATGGGTAGGGCTTAACTGGAAGTTTATGTGTCTTAGTATGGGTTCCCTCTAAACAAGCGTCATCGGGGTTATGCCAAAAGCTGCCTCCACAACACAAAAGAAATAACGTTAAAGATGAGGTGAATGTCCGGCCCAAGCCCTGTGCAGTTCCCAGGCTAACAGTCTGTCTTCACTGGGAGGCCAAGCTCATGGGGAGAGGTGCCTATACTAGGATATGTAAGTGAAAGGTTATGGTTGATGATCCGCGTACTGAGTTACGATTATTCATGGTTACCCCTGACGGATGTAATCAAAAGTTGTGGCACAAGTGTACAACCTCTGCAGAGTGTAAACCTATTCGAATAGCCGCGTCCACGGTTAAGGACGGTTGGAAAGGCCATATTGTTCCGTCATCAGACCATTTTCAAAAATGTGACATATGACTTGTGTTTTGAACTTGAAAGGTGAATGGGGAATTTGAATAAAATCACAACCGAGTTGTGGGAATGACACTAATGTTCCCACTTGAATTAGTTAGCAGATGAGGAGGCTTTTACTAAATGTTTGTGAACTAAAATTGGCTTTATGCAAATAAACTTAGAGCTTAGCACCCCTTACTAAAATTGATAAGTACTTACCTTAGTATTAGTTTGCGAGTACTTTAAAAGTACTCGTGGCTTTGTCCCTGGCTATTCAAATGGCCAGACTTTGAAGGAGAACCGCAGTACGAGGAAGATGGACAGCAGCACGTCTACGACAACTAGGACTACTCCTGACGTCAAGCGTTGGCCTTAGATAGCCACTACTACTTCGCTTCCGCTATTTGTGATGTTCGTTGATCGATAGATCAACTACTATTGTAATATTGGATCAGGTGATCCACCTTTGTAAGACGATTATGTGTTGTAATAAATGATGACTCTATGATATTCAACTATTATGTCTCGCAACAACAATATTCCTGGGATTGCGATGTATGACATAATAGGCATCTGGACTTAAAAATCCGGGTGTTGACACCCATGTGCAGTGTTGGATGCCACGTGGACCCCATGAAGATTCTGCGGCGCATCCATCCACATGCGCCACATAAAAGCAAAGTTCTGTGGCGCACCAGTCCTACATGCACCACAGAAATTATAAGAGCATATTTTTGTGCGCCACAGAAATAATTTTTGTGGAGCACATTTTTTACGCGCATCACAGATGGTATTTTTACCTATAAGGGTTTTCCTACTAGTGAAGATAATGGTGAAAAAATATAGAGTTGGTTAATAGCAAAGTTGAGCCTACACCCAAGTGCAAACACTCGGCTATAGCGTCGGGGGCTACTCACATCGCGCACCCGATGAAAGTTGATAATAATAGAAAGCAAGATAGAAAAGCAATACAGAATGAAACTGAAGAATTTTGGTCGTATGCATACATCTTCGAGTTCCATGAAACTTGTCATGTACTCCCATCGGGAGCCAAGATATTATTCGTTAAAATACACCAACTCGAAGAAATGGAGTATTTCATGAGCCGAAGAAAGACACTCGACAATATGTTCTCGGAGCACGTCCGTCGCGATAAAAACTCTGAATGTCGTGACTAGTAAAAGGGTCACGAAGGTAAGACCCCAGGATCCGTCCTCTGCGGCGGAGCATCGCACCCGAATGCGCTCTCCCACTTTATCCATGTGAACAGATGTGAAGAAAACTTCGAGTTCTATGCGCCACATAAATAGTAAAACCAATTATTGGGGCTGGCCGGGATGAGGCCCACCATGTTTCTGTGGCGCATGTGGGTGTGGTGCGCCACAAAAATATGCTATTCCAGTGGCACACCTTATCACAGAAATGGCGCATGCAAAACAGGTGCGCCACAGAATACCCTCCCACCTATAGCTAGTTTTCTAGTGTCTTTGATCTCTCTTCTATCTTGTTTCCCTGTTATGGGGAATAATGGTATCGCTTTGCATTCACTGGTTGTACCTCCGGTAGCAATGTTATGTGATTATCCTAAACACGATGGGGTGGCAGGTGTGATGAACCAGTGTACCACTGCATGGTGTAGTACACAAGTCGTTGACATAACACAAGTGAAACACCGTTCCACACATATTACATCTCTCAGAGTTGTACAACAGAAACATATGCGAGTCCAAGGTATGTCTATAGAAGGATACACAAACTGTTTACAGAAGATCAACACAGCCTCCTACTTTACTGGGAGGTAAAACTTCAAATAAAGCTACTCGTAGTCTAAGCTATTGCTACTCAAGCTTGAGAGATATATGGTTTACTATAGACTTCCAGCTACTTAGGTGCTAGGATTAGGGAAAGGTTCCCTTCTATTACTAGTCTAAGTTTCCACTCTAGCTAATGCAGAAGTTGACTCCATTGACTTCTTTGATTGGATTCTTCCTCCTATTGCAGTTTACTCCTTTGTCTTCGAGTTCCACGGTAGTTTCTCCTTCGATGACTTTGATCTAAGAAGGTGGTTCAAATGGGAGGGAATGAGTACGAGCGTACTCAGCAAGTTCATATTACGAAATAGGTGTATCATGCACTAGCTACAGCCACAGACCAGAAAGTCATAGGCGAATGCAAGTTTTCGTAAACATTTCTTCAAAAGGTTTATTTTATTCTGAAAACTATGCTCGTCAGTCTTCACAGGTTGACCAGAGCTTCATGGAGTTCATTTCCTGCTGTGTTTGTAGTTCCCTTCCCGGAACAGGGAGTGACTGCCACAATTCGATACCCTCTACAGAGGTGCGTTACTTTTTCCATAAGAGAACTTATCCTTGATACCAACCGGGTGTACTATCTCGTCCACACTTCCTTGGTGTGGGGCCAGTTGTAAGATCCCCAAGTCAATCACTGTCTTCTCCGTGACCCTGCAAAACCACCCTTTTGTCCATCCGTACACCCCCGGTAGATGTCTCCCGATCATACGGCTTTACCCCCGGTGTACTACGGACAATCCTTCATAGACGGTAGAGCCTCTCATCCACACGGATGGGGATTTAAAAGGATTTCCCAACCTACGGCGGTGTTATCCCAACACCCCTCCAGGCTCTATCAAGTCCGTTGGCGTGCAGGAGGGAAAAGATACAGCTGACTTTCCCAGAGCCATTATAGATCTTATGGTTAACGCGATATGTACGGCGCTAGAATCACTGGACGACATTGATATTTAGTCCTAGATGAATAGTACCCTTGAAATGGAACCTCCACCATATCAACACATACCATGGTTCCATTTCCAACCACATAGTCATATTCATAATTATAAAATAATATTTTGCGTTTCAATGCAGGAGTGATAAGTATAGTACTTTGCATATAGTTTGATAAAAATAATCAAATGACATGAGCAAGCGATGAGCTTGCCTTTCTTGACTGCAAGATTATGCAGGCAAAAGCTTCGATACGTGAGAACTCCAAATGCTGAAATACCATCAACGTCCGGTAAGGACAATGTTTGAAAGAACTGGCAAAGATGCTATAATGCATAGTATAAGATGCAATCGTCCCGAGCGTAACCTAGCCTCGATGATTTAGGATGTATGAGTTGTAAAGATTTCTTTAGGGTTTGTTGCATTTTTAGGATGGTTCTCAAACAAGGTTCTTATTAGGGTTTAGTTATATTAACATCATAACCAAGTGATATAAGACATCATAACAAGCACACACATAAAGGACTTGTAGTTGAACAATATGTAAAGAGCAGTTGTCAATTTTAAGTTCTACAGGACATGGTTGATGATTACTTATATTATACTTCAAAAGAATAACTTTTGAAGAACATATTGATTAAGAGATAGTAAGTATTTCAAATAAGAACTATGGCTTCAATGGGTTGCTTGATACCTACTTTAAAAGAATAACTTTTGAAGAACAGGTTAAATAAGAACAAGAACTACTATAAATAGAAGCTATGGAATTCTAGGGTTTACTATTGGATTCATTTAGTTTTACTAATAGGAACTAGTTGGTTCTTAATGATGGGGTTCGTTGCATAGAAAACAAAAAATTTCCTACTGCAAGACAAATAAAACCAACAGATATAATCTATGGAACATCCAAGATCTAATCTACAAGATCGAAGCAACGAGATGGACATGAGACTAACCCTCAAAGATTCCAAAGCCTACAAGATTAATCTCGTTGTTGGTGTAGACGATCGTCCCCGGTGCTACAATCCGGCAGCACTTCCGTACTCGGTCGCACGTACGGTGTCGATGAAGCTCCTTCCTCTCCCGTTCCAGCGGGCAGCGGAGGTGTGGTAGATCTCCTCCAAGTTCCAGCAGCACGGCGTGGTGGTGGTAGTGGAGGAAGCTGCAGGGCTTCGCCTAAGCCGGAGCAGCGTATGGTGGAGGAGAGAGGCGGCCAGAGGAGGGGCAATGATGGGGTAAGGTGGCCGGCCACCCCTCCCCTCTTTATATAGGGGGCCAGGTCGGTGGGGTGGCCCCCCATCCCATCTAGGGTTAGGGGACGGCGGCCAAAGGGGGGAGAGCTTTCCCCTCCCCAAGTTGATCCCCCCTAGGGAAACCCTAGGGGTTGGCCGGCCTGGGCCTTGGGGGCATGTGCCCCCGGCCCATTAGGCCAGGGAGCATCCCCTCGGCCCATGCTAGCCCTCCTAGGTCGTGGGCCCCATGGTGGACCCCTCCGGAACCTTCTAGAACCTTCCATCAACCACCGGAAAAATCCCGAACTTTTCCGAAACCCAGAAATCAACTTCCCTTATATGAATCTTATTCTCCGGACTATTCCGGACCTCCTCGTGACATCCTGGATCACATCCGAGACTCCGAACAAACTTCGCCTCCATACCATATTCAAATCTACTTATGCGACATCGAACCTTAAGCGCCACCCTACGGTTCGCGAACTATGCAGACATGGTCGAGACTCCTCTCCGAGCAATAACCAATAGAGGATGGAGATCCATAATGGCTCCCACATATTCAACGATGACTTAGTGATCGATTGAACCATTTACATACGATGCCAATTCCCTTTGTCACACGATATTTTACTTGTCCGAGGTTTGATCATCGGTATTTCCATACCTTGTTCAACCTCGTTACCGACAAATACTCTTTACTCGTACCGCGGTATGTCATCTCTCATGATCCAATCATGTGCTTGCAAGCTAATTAGACGACATTCCACCGAGAGGGCCCAGAGTATATCTATCAGTCATCAGGATGGACAAATCCCACTATTGATCCATATGCCTCAACTCACACTTTCCAAATACTTAATCCCATCTTTATAACCACCCATTTACGCAATGGCGTTTGATGTAATCAAAGTACCCTTTCGGTGTAAGTGATTTACATGATCTCATGGTCGAAGGACTAAGGCAACTATGTATCGAAAGCTTATAGCAAATTGAACTTAATGACTTGATCTTATGCTACGCTCATTTGGGTGTGTGTCCATTATATCATTCAACCAATGACATAACCTTGTTATTAATAACATCCAATGTTCATGATCACGAAACCATGATCATCCATTAATCAACAAGCTAGTTATACAAGAGGCTTACTAGGGACTCCTTGTTGTTTACATAACACACATGTATCAATGTTTCGGTTAATACAATTATAGCATGGTATGCAAACATTTATCATAAACACAAAGATATTATAATAACCACTTTATTATTGCCTCTTGGGCATATCTCCAACAGTCTCCCACTTGCACTAGAGTCAATAATCTAGATTACATTGTAAGGTACCTAACACCCATAGCATTCTGGTGTTGGTCATGCTTTGCCCTAGGGAGAGCTTTAGTCAATGGATCTGCAACATTCAGATCTGTGTGTACTTTGCAAATCTCTACTTCACCATCTTCGATGTACTCGCGAATCGAATGAAAACGCAGCTTGATATGCTTCAGCTTCTTGTGTGACCTTGGTTCCTTTGCATTGGCGATGGCACCCGTGTTGTCACAATAAATGACTAACGGGTCCAATGCACTAGGAACCACATCAAGCTCAACAATGAACCTCTTCATCCATACCGCTCCCGATGAAGCCTCTGAAGCCGCTATATATTCAGATTCTGTTGAAGATTTCGCCACCGTGCACTGCTTGGAACTGCTCCAGCTTACTGCCGCACCATTCAATATAAACACGTACCCAGACTGAGACTTAGAGTCATCAGGATCGGTGTTCCAACTTGCATCGGTGTAACTGGTTACAACGAGCTCTTGGTCACCGCCATAACAAAGAAACATATCCTTAGTTCTTTTCAAGTACTTCAGATATTCTTGACCGCTGTCCAGTGTTCCATTCCTGGATCACTTTGATATCTGCTGGTCAAACTAACAGCATGTGCGATATCCGGTCTAGTACACAGCATGGCATACATGAGAGAGCCTACTGCCGAAGCATAGGGGATCTTGCTCATCCTCTCTCTTTCATCTGCCGTAGCCGGACCTTGAGTCTTACTCAAGACCTTACCTAGCAACATAGGCAAGAACCCTTTCTTGCTTTCATCCATTCTAAACTTCTTTAGAATCTTGTCCAGGTATGTACTCTGTGAAAGGCCTATTAGGCGTCTTGATCTATCTCTATAAATCTTGATGCCTAAAATGTACGCTACTTCACCAAGGTCTTTCATTGAAAAAGACTTATTCAAATAACCTTTAACGCTGCTTAATAGTTCTATATCATTCCCAATCAATAATATGTCATCTACATATAATATCAGGAATGCTACAGAGCTCCCACTCACTTTCTTGTAAATACAGGCCTCACCATGAGTCCGTATAAAACCGAAGTCTTTGATCACTCTACCAAAGCGTAGGTTCCAACTCCGGATGCTTGCTTCAGTCCATAAATGGAACGCTGAAGTTTGCATACCTTGTCAGCATTTTCAGGATCGACAAAACCTTTGGGTTGTACCATATACAACTCTTCCTCAATATCACCATTAAGGAACGCCGTTTTGACATCCATCTGCAAAATCTCATAATCGAAAAATGCAGCTATTGCTAACAAAATCCTCACAGACTTTAGCGCTACAGGTGAGAAAGTCTCATCGTAGTCAATTCCTTGAATTTGTCGGAAACCCTTTGCGACAAGTCAAGCCTTATAGACAGTAATATTACATCTGTTTTTCTCTTGAAGATCCATTTATTCTCGACAGCCTTGCGGCTATCAGGTAAGTCTACCAAAGTCCATACTTTGTTATCATACATGGATCCCATTTCGGATTTCATGGCTTCTTGCCATTTGTTGGAATCTGGGCTCATCATTGCTTCTTCATACGTCGCAGGGTCCTCATCATTGTTGTCCACAATCATGACATTTAGACAGGGATCATACCAATCAGGAGTGGTACATTCCCTCGTCGATCTGCGAGGTTCAGTAGCTTCCTCATTCGAAGTTTCATGATCATCATCATTTGCTTCCTCTCCTATCGGCGTAGGCTGCGCAGGAACTGCGCTACTCTGATCTATGAGAGAAGGTTCATCAAACTCATCGAGTTGTACTTTCCTTCCAGTCACTTCTTTAGTGAGAAACTCCTTCTCAAGAAAGGATCCGTTCTTGGCAACAAAGATTTTGCCTTCGGATCTGTGATAGAAAGTGTACCCAATTGTTTCTTTAGGGTATCCTATGAAGACGCATTTCTCCGCTTTGGGTTCTAGCTTGTCAGGTTGTAACTTCTTTACATAAGCTTCGCAACCCCAAACTTTAAGGAATGACATCTTAGGTTTCTTCCCAAACCATAATTCATACGGTGTCGTTTCAACGGATTTAGATGGTGCCCTATTTAAAGTGAATGCGGCTGTCTCTAATGCATAACCCCAAAATGACAACGGCAAATCGGTAAGAGACATCATAGATCGAACCATATCTAAGAGAGTTCGATTACGATGTTCGGACACACCATTGCGCTGTGGTGTTCCCGGCGGTGTCAACTGTGAAAGTATTCCGCATTTCTTTAAATGCATGCCAAACTCATAACTCAGATATTCGCCTCCGATCAGAACGCAGAAACTTAATCTTCTTGTTACGCTGATTTTCTACTTCACTTTGGAATTCCTTGAACTTCTCAAAAGTCTCGGACTTATGTTTCATAAAGTAAATATATCCATATCTACTCAGATCATCCGTGAAGGTTAGAACATAACGATAACCACCGCGTGATGCTACACTCATTGGTCCGCACACATCGGTATGTATGATTTCCAATAAGTCTGTAGCTCGCTCCATTGTACCAGAAAATGGAGTCTTAGTCATTTTTCCCATTAGACATGCCTCGCATCTGTCAAGTGACTCAAAGTCAAGTGACTCAAGAAGTCCATCGGAATGGAGTTTCTTCATGCGCTTCACTCCAATATGACCAAGACGACAGTGCCACATATAAGTAGAATTATCATTCAATTTAATTCGCTTAGCATCAATGTTATGAACATGTGTATCACTACTATCGAGATTTAACAAGAATAAACCATTCATCTCAGGTGCATGGCCATAAAAGACATTACTCATATAAATCGAACAACCATTATTCTCAGACTTAAACGAATAACCGTCTTGCATTAAACAAGATCCAGATATAATGTTCATGCTCAACGCAGTACCAAATAACAATTATTGAGGTTTAAAACTAATCCTAGATGTAGAGGAGCGTGCCGACGGAGATCACATCGACTTTGGATCCATTTCCAACGCGCATCGTCACCTCGTCCCTTGCCAGGCTTCGTCTATTCCGCAGTTCCTGTTTCGAGTTACAAATATGAGCAACCGAACCAGTATCAAATACCCAGGCACTACTACGAGAACCAGTAAGATAGACATCAATAACATGTATATCAAATATACCTTTCTTTTTTACGTGGCCGCTCTTCAGATCGGCCAAGTATTTGGAGCAATTGCGCTTCCAGTGCCCCTTCCCCTGGCAGTAATAGCACACAGTCTCAGGTTTAGGACCAGCCTTAGGCTTCTCAGGATGCGCTGCAACTTTCTTGCCGCCCTTCTTGTAGTTACCCTTGTTAGGCTTGCCCTGCTTTTTGAAACCGGTGGTCTTGTTGACCATCAACACTTGGTTCTCCTTTTTAATCTCAACTTCAGCAGATTTCAGCATGGAAAAGAGTTCAGGTAAATCTTTATTCATGTTCTGCATGTTGTAGTTCATCACGAAGTTCTTGTAACTTGGTGGCAGTGATTGAAGGACACGATGAATACCCAGCTGGTTAGGGATCATCATCCCCATGTCACTGAGCTTCTTCGCATGTCCGGACATGGCGAACATGTGCTCACTAACGGAGCTGCCCTCTTCCATCATGCAGCTAAAGAACTGTTTCGAGGCCTCATAGCTCTCCACGGCCGCATGAGTTTCAAAGATAAGTTTGAGCTCACGCATCATCTCACAAGGGTCGTGGTGCTCAAAACGCTTTTGGAGCTCTGCCTCTAAGCTGCACAAGATGGCACACTGAACTTCGGAGTACCGAATAGCCCGAGTCTCATAAACATTCTTTATGTCCTCGGATACTGCAGGAGGTGGTGGGGGATCTAGCGATGCATCGAGCACATATTGCAGGTTTCCACCAGTGAGGAAAATCCTCACATGACGGAACCAGTCAGTGAAGTTGCTACCATTGCCCTTAAGCTTTTCTTTCTCTAGGAACTGGTTAAAATTGATGGAGGGGGCGCCATGATCTACAACATATTTGCAAAGAGTTTAGACTAAGTTTATGATAAAATGAGTTCAATTTTAATTCTTAAATTAACTAGGTGAACTCCCACTTAAAACAACATCCCTCGCATTGTCTTAGTGATTACACGAACCAAATCCACTACACCAAGTCCGATCTTCACGAGAAAAGATGTAGCTTCAAAGGCGAACACTCAAAGTGTTCATCATATCATTCATATGACTCATGCTCTACCTTTCGGTATCCCGTGTTCCGAGACCATGTCTGTACATGCTAGGCTCGTCAAGGCAACCTTAGTATCCGCGTGTGCAAATCTGGCTTGCACCCGTTGTATGCACATGTAGAGTCTATCACACCCGATCATCACGAGATGCTTCGAAACGACAAGTCTTAGCAACGGTGCATACTAAGGATGAACACTTTATTATCTTGATATTTAGTGAGAGGGATCATCTTATAATGCTACCGTCTCGATCTAAGCAAAATAAGATGCATAAAAAGGATTAACATCACATGCAATTCATAATGTGTGATATGATATGGCCTTTCTTCTTGTGCTTTTGATCTCCATCTCCAAAGCACGGATATGATCTCCATCATCACCAGCATGGCGTCAAGGTCAGTGGCGCCGCTTCATGGTTGTCCATCACTTATAGCTACTATAACAACTACTTGAAATAAAGCTATTACATGATGAATAGACACGCATGTGTTTAACAAAAATTAAAGACAACCATGATGGGGTTCGTAGCATAGAAAACAAAAATTTTCCTACCGCAAGACGAATAAAACCAACAGATCTAATCTATGGAACACCCAAGATCTAATCTACAAGATCGAAGCAACGAGATGGAGATGAGACTAACCCTCGAAGATTCCAAAGTCTACGAGATTAATCTCGTTGTTGATGTAGACGATCGTCCCCGGTGCTGCAATCCGGCAGCACTTCCATACTCGGTCGCGCGTACGGTGTCGATGAAGCTCCTTCCTCTCCCGTTCCAGCGGGCAGCGGAGGTGTGGTAGATCTCCACGGAATCCCAGCAGCACGACGTGGTGGTGGTGGTGGAGAAGAATTCCTGCAGGGCTTCCGGAGCAGGAGAAACTGGGAGGGAGGAGAGGTGGCAAATTAGGGTTGCGTACGGAGCAGCTTTGGCCGGCCAAACTATCCCACTATATATAGTCGGGAACTAGGGTTAGGGTTTCACGAAACCCATCTAGTGTCGGCGCCTGGTGGGCCCACACAACACCCTGCGCGGCCTGGGGCCGCGCCGGTGTTGTGTGGCCCACCCCTGGCTCTTCTCCTTCTCCCCTTTGGACTCCGTCTGCGTGACAGAAAAATAAGAACTTCTGTTTTTATTTCGTCCAATTCCGAGAATGTTTCCAGAACAACTTCTCTTGAAATACAAAACAGCAGAATTCTTCCAGAACAATTCCGGTCCTCCTCGTGATGTCTTGGATCCCATCCGAAACTCCGAACAACATTCGGTCTCCATCTCATATTCCGAATCTACCTATGCGACATCGAACCTTAAGCGCGTCACCCTACGGTTCGTGAACAATGCAGACATGGTCGAGACTCCTCTCCGAGCAATAACCAATAGCGGGATCGGAGATCCATAATGGCTCCCACATATTCAACGATGACTTAGTGATCGATTGAACCAATTACATACGATGCCAATTCCCTTTGTCTCGCGATATTTTACTTGTCCGAGGTTCGATCATTGGTATCTCCATACCTTGTTCAACCTCGTTACGACAAGTACTCTTTACTCGTACCGTGGTATGTGATCTCTTATGAACCATTCATATGCTTGCAAGCTAATCAGATGACATTCCACCGAGAGGGCCCAGAGTATATCTATCCGTCATCAGGATGGACAAATTCCACTATTGATCCATATGCCTCAACTCACACTTTCCGAATACTTAATCCCATCTTTATAACCACCCATTTACGCAATGGCGTTTGATGTAATCAAAGTACCTTTCCGGTGTAAGTGATTTACATGATCTCATGGTCGAAGGACTAAGACAACTATGTATCGAAAGCTTATAGCATTTTGAACTTAATGACTTGATCTTATGCTACGCTTATTTGGGCGTGTGTCCATTATATCATTCAACTAATGACATAACCTTGTTATTAATAACATCCAATATTCATGATCACGAAACCATGATCATCCATTAATCAACAAGCTAGTTATACAAGAGGCTTACTAGGGACTCCTTGTTGTTTACATAACACACATATATCAATGTTTCGGTTAATACAATTTTAGCATGGTATGCAAACATTTATCATAAACACAAAGATATTATAATAACCACTTTATTATTGCCTCTTGGGCATATCTCCAACAGTCTCCCACTTGCACTAGAGTCAATAATCTAGATTACATTGTAAGGTACCTAACACCCATGGCATTCTGGTGTTGGTCATGCTTTGCCCTTGGGAGAGCTTTAGTCAACGGATCTGCAACATTCAGATCTGTGTGTACTTTGCAAATCTCTACTTCACCATCTTCGATGTACTCGCGAATCGAATGAAAACGCAGCTTGATATGCTTCAGCTTCTTGTGTGACCTTGGTTCCTTTGCATTGGCGATGGCACCCGTGTTGTCACAATAAATGACTAACGGGTCCAATGCACTAGGAACCACACCAAGCTCAACAATGAACCTCTTCATCCATACCGCTTCCGATGAAGCCTCTAAAGCCGCTATATATTCAGATTCTGTTGAAGATTTCGCCACCGTGCACTGCTTGGAACTGCTCCAGCTTACTGCCGCACCATTCAATATAAACACGTACCCAGACTGAGACTTAGAGTCATCAGGATCGGTGTTCCAACTTGCATCGGTGTAACTGGTTACAACGAGCTCTTGGTCACCGCCATAACAAAGAAACATATCCTTAGTCCTTTTCAAGTACTTCAGGATATTCTTGACCGCTGTCCAGTGTTCCATTCCTGGATCACTTTGATATCTGCTGGTCAAACTAACAACATGTGCGATATCCGGTCTAGTACACAGCATGGCATACATGAGAGAGCCTACTGCCGAAGCATAGGGGATTTTGCTCATCCTTTCTCTTTCATCTGCCGTAGCCGGACCTTGAGTCTTACTCAAGACCTTACCTGCAACATAGGCAAGAACCCTTTCTTGCTTTCATCCATTCTAAACTTCTTCAGAATCTTGTCCAGGTATGTACTCTGTGAAAGGCCTATTAGGCGTCTTGATCTATCTCTATAAATCTTGATGCCTAAAATGTACGCTGCTTCACCAAGGTCTTTCATTGAAAAACACTTATTCAAATAACCTTTAACGCTGCTCAATAGTTCTATATCATTCCCAATAAATAATATATCATCTACATATAATATCAGGAATGCTACAGAACTCCCACTCACTTTCTTGTAAATACAGGCCTCACCATGAGTCCGTATAAAACCAAAGTCTTTGATCACTCTATCAAAGCGTAGATTCCAACTCCGGGATGCTTGCTTCAGTCCATAAATGGAACGCTGAAGTTTGCATACCTTGTCAGCATTTTCAGGATCGACAAAACCTTTGGGTTGTACCATGTACAACTCTTCCTCAATATCACCATTGAGAAATGCTGTTTTGACATCCATCTGCCAAATCTCATAATCAAAAAATGCAGCTATTGCTAACAAAATCCTCACAGACTTTAGCTTCGCTACAGGTGAGAAAGTCTCATCGTAGTCAACACCTTGAATTTGTCGGAAAACCCTTTGCGACAAGTCGAGCTTTATAGACAGTAATATTACCATCAGCATCTGTTTTTCTTTTGAAGATCCATTTATTCTCGACAGCCTTGCGGCTATCAGGTAAGTCTACCAAAGTCCATACTTTGTTATCATACATGGATCCCATTTCGGATTTCATGGCTTCTTGCCATTTGTTGGAATCTGGGCTCATCATTGCTTCTTCATACGTCGCAGGGTCCTCATCATTGTTGTCCACAATCATGACATTTAGACAGGGATCATACCAATCAGGAGTGGTACGTTCCCTTGTCGATCTGCGAGGTTCAGTGCTTCCTCGTTCGAAGCTTCATGATCATCATCATTTGCTTCCTCTCCTATCGGCGTAGGCTGCGCAGAAACTTCTTCCGGCACTGCGCTACTCTGATCTATGAGAGAAGGTTCATCAACCTCGTCGAGTTCTACTTTCCTTCCAGTCACTTCTTTAGTGAGAAACTCCTTCTCAAGAAAGGATCCGTTCTTGGCAACAAAGATTTTACCTTCGGATCTGTGATAGAAGGTGTACCCAATTGTTTCTTTAGGGTATCCTATGAAGACGCATTTCTCCGCTTTGGGTTCTAGCTTGTCAGGTTGTAACTTCTTTACATAAGCTTCGCAACCCCAAACTTTAAGGAACGACAACTTAGGTTTCTTCCCAAACCATAATTCATACGGTGTCGTTTCAACGGATTTAGATGGTGCCCTATTTAAAGTGAATGCGGCTGTCTCTAATGCATAACCCCAAAACGACAATGGCAAATCGGTAAGAGACATCATAGACCGAACCATATCTAAGAGAGTTCGATTACGATGTTCGAACACACCATTGCGCTGTGGTGTTCCCGGCGGTGTCAACTGTGAAAGTATTCCGCATTTCTTTAAATGCATGCCAAACTCATAACTCAGATATTCGCCTCCGCGATCAGAACGCAAAACTTAATCTTCTTGTTACGCTGATTTTCTACTTCACTTTGGAATTCCTTGAACTTCTCAAAAGTCTCGGACTTATGTTTCATAAAGTAAATATATCCATATCTACTCAGATCATCCGTGAAGGTTAGAACATAACGATAACCACCGCGCGATGCTACACTCATTGGTCCGCACACATCGGTATGTATGATTTCCAATAAGTCTGTAGCTCGCTCCATTGTACCAGAAAATGGAGTCTTAGTCATTTTTCCCATTAGACATGCCTCGCATCTGTCAAGTGACTCAAAGTCAAGTGACTCAAGAAGTCCATCGGAATGGAGTTTCTTCATGCGCTTCACTCCAATATGACCAAGTCGACAGTGCCACATATAAGTAGAATTATCATTCAATTTAATTCGCTTAGCATCTATGTTATGAACATGTGTATCACTACTATCGAGATTTAACAAGAATAAACCATTCATCTCAGGTGCATGGCCATAAAAGACATTACTCATATAAATCGAACAACCATTATTCTCAGACTTAAACGAATAACCGTCTTGCATTAAACAAGATCCAGATATAATGTTCATGCTCAACGCAGGTACCAAATAACAATTATTGAGGTTTAAAACTAATCCCGAAGGTAGATGTAGAGGGAGCGTGCCGACGGCGATCACATCGACTTTGGATCCATTTCCAACGCGCATCGTCACCTCGTCTCTCGCCAGGCTTCGTCTATTCCGCAGTTCCTGTTTCGAGTTACAAATGTGAGCAACCGAACCAGTATCAAATACCCAGGCACTACTACGAGAACCAGTAAGATAGACATCAATAACATGTATATCAAATATACCTTTCTTTTTGACGTGGCCGCTCTTCAGATCGGCCAAGTATTTGGGGCAATTACGCTTCCAGTGCCCCTTCCCCTGGCAGTAATAGCACACAGTCTCGGGTTTAGGACCAGCCTTAGGCTTCTCAGGATGCGTTGCAACTTTCTTGCCGCCCTTCTTGAAGTTACCCTTGTTAGGCTTGCCCTGCTTTTTGAAACTGGTGGTCTTGTTGACCATCAACACTTGATTCTCCTTTTTGATCTCAACTTCAGCAGATTTCAGCATGGAAAAGAGTTCAGGTAAATCTTTATTCATGTTCTGCATGTTGTAGTTCATCACGAAGTTCTTGTAACTTGGTGGCAGTGATTGAAGGACACGGTGAATACCCAGCTGGTTAGGGATCATCATCCCCATGTCACTGAGCTTCTTGGCATGTCCGGACATGGCGAACATGTGCTCACTAACGGAGCTGCCCTCTTCCATCATGCAGCTAAAGAACTGCTTCGAGGCCTCATAGCTCTCCACGGCCGCATGAGTTTCAAAGATAAGTTTGAGCTCACGCATCATCTCACATGGGTCGTGGTGCTCAAAACGCTTTTGGAGCTCTGCCTCTAAGCTGCACAAGATGGCACACTGAACTTCGGAGTACCGAACAGCCCGAGTCTCATAAACATTCTTTATGTCCTCGGACACTGCAGGAGGTGGTGGGGGACCTAGCGGTGCTTCGAGCACATATTGCAGGCTTCCACCATTGAGGAAAATCCTCACATGACGGAACCAGTCAGTGAAGTTGCTACCATTGCCCTTAAGCTTTTCTTTCGCTAGGAACTAGTTAAAATTGATGGTGGGGGGCGCCATGATCTACAACATATTTGCAAAGAGTTTAGACTAAGTTTATGATAAGTTGAGTTCAAGTTTAATTCTTAAATTAACTAGGTGAACTCCCACTTAAAACAACATCCCTCGCATTGTCTTAGTGATCACACGAACCAAATCCACTACACCAAGTCCGATCTTCACGAGAAAAGATGTAGCTTCAAAGGCGAACACTCAAAGTGTTCATCATATCATCCATATGACTCATGCTCTACCTTTCGGTATCCCGTGTTCGAGACCATGTCTGTACATGCTAGGCTCGTCAAGGCAACGTTGGTATCCGCGTGTGCAAATCTGGCTTGCACCCGTTGTATGCACATGTAGAGTCTATCACACCCGATCATCACGAGATGCTTCGAAACGACAAGTCTTAGCAACGGTGCATACTAAGGATGAACACTTTATTATCTTGATATTTAGTGAGAGGGATCATCTTATAATGCTACCGTCGCGATCTAAGCAAAATAAGATGCATAAAAGGATTAACATCACATGCAATTCATAATGTGTGATATGATATGGCCTTTCTTCATGTGCTTTTGATCTCCATCTCCAAAGCACGGACATGATCTCCATCATCACCAGCATGGCGTCAAGGTCAGTGGCGCCGCTTCATTTTGTCCATCACTTATAGCTACTATAACAACTACTTGAAATAAAGGTATTACATGATGAATAGACACGCAGGTCTTTAACAAAAATTAAAGACAACCATTAGGCTCCTGCCGGTTGCCATAATACAATAATGAACATCTCATACATCAAATATAATCATCATCACATCATGGCCATATCACATCACCAAACCCTGCAAAAACAAGTTAGACGCCTCTAATTTGGTTTGCATATTTTACGTGGTTTAGGGTTTTCGAGTAAGATCCAATCTACCTACGAACATGAACCACAACGGTGATACTAGTGTTGACAATAGAAGTGTAAATTACAATCTTTACTATGGTGGGAGAGACAGACACCCGCAAAGCCACTTATGCAATACAAGTTGCATGTCAAGCGTGGAGCAAGTCTCATGAGACGCGGTCATGTAAAGTTAGCCCGGGCCGCTTCATCCCACCATCCCGCAAGAAGCAAAGTACACAAACTAAAGCAACAAAAGCATCACCGCCCACAAAACCATTGTGTTCTACTCGTGCAACAGATCTATGCATAGACATGGCTCTGATACCACTGATGGGGTTCGTAGCATAGAAAACAAAAATTTTCCTACCGCAAGACGAATAAAACCAACAGATCTAATCTATGGAACACCCAAGATCTAATCTACAAGATCGAAGCAACGAGATGGAGATGAGACTAACCCTCGAAGATTCCAAAGTCTACGAGATTAATCTCGTTGTTGATGTAGACGATCGTCCCCGGTGCTGCAATCCGGCAGCACTTCCGTACTCGGTCGGGCGTACGGTGTCGATGAAGCTCCTTCCTCTCCCCGTTCCAGCGGGCAGCGGAGGTGTGGTAGATCTCCACGGAATCCCAGCAGCACGACGGCGTGGTGGTGGTGGTGGAGAAGAATTCCTGCAGGGCTTCGCCTAAGCCGGAGCAGGAGAAACTGGGAGGGAGGAGAGGTGGCAAATTAGGGTTGCGTACGGAGCAGCTTTGGCCGGCCAAACTATCCCACTATATATAGTCGGGAACTAGGGTTAGGGTTTCACGAAACCCATCTAGTGTCGGCGCTGGTGGGCCCACACAACACGCGCGGCTGGGCGCCGGCTGTTGTGTGGCCCACCCCTGGCTCTTCTCCTTCTCCCCTTTGGACTCCGTCTGCGTGACAGAAAAATAAGAACTTATGTTTTTATTTCGTCCAATTCCGAGAATGTTTCCAGAAAAACTTTTCTTGAAATACAAAACAGCAGAATTCTTCCAGAACAATTCCGGTCCTCCTCGTGATGTCTTGGATCCCATCCGAAACTCCGAACAACATTCGGTCTCCATCTCATATTCCGAATCTACCTATGCGACATCGAACCTTAAGCGCGTCACCCTACGGTTCGTGAACAATGCAGACATGGTCGAGACTCCTCTCCGAGCAATAACCAATAGCGGGATCTGGAGATCCATAATGGCTCCCACATATTCAACGATGACTTAGTGATCGATTGAACCAATTACATACGATGCCAATTCCCTTTGTCTCGCGATATTTTACTTGTCCGAGGTTCGATCATTGGTATCTCCATACCTTGTTCAACCTCGTTACCGACAAGTACTCTTTACTCGTACCGTGGTATGTGATCTCTTATGAACCATTCATATGCTTGCAAGCTAATCAGATGACATTCCACCGAGAGGGCCCAGAGTATATCTATCCGTCATCGGGATGGACAAATTCCACTATTGATCCATATGCCTCAACTCACACTTTCCGAATACTTAATCCCATCTTTATAACCACCCATTTACGCAATGGCGTTTGATGTAATCAAAGTACCCTTCCGGTGTAAGTGATTTACATGATCTCATGGTCGAAGGACTAAGACAACTATGTATCGAAAGCTTATAGCATTTTGAACTTAATGACTTGATCTTATGCTACGCTTATTTGGGCGTGTGTCCATTATATCATTCAACTAATGACATAACCTTGTTATTAATAACATCCAATGTTCATGATCACGAAACCATGATCATCCAATAATCAACAAGCTAGTTATACAAGAGGCTTACTAGGGACTCCTTGTTGTTTACATAACACACATGTATCAATGTTTCGGTTAATACAATTTTAGCATGGTATGCAAACATTTATCATAAACACAAAGATATTATAATAACCACTTTATTATTGCCTCTTGGGCATATCCCCAACAAACCATTAGGCTCCTGCCGGTTGCCATAATACAATAATGAACATCTCATACATCAAATATAATCATCATCACATCATGGCCATATCACATCACCAAACCCTGCAAAAACAAGTTAGACGCCTCTAATTTGGTTTGCATATTTTACGTGGTTTAGGGTTTTCGAGTAAGATCCAATCTACCTACGAACATGAACCACAACGGTGATACTAGTGTTGACAATAGAAGTGCAAATTGCAATCTTCACTATGGTGGGAGAGACAGACACCCGCAAAGCCACTTATGCAATACAAGTTGCATGTCAAGCATGGAGCAAGTCTCATGAGACGCGGTCATGTAAAGTTAGCCGGCCGCTTCATCCCACCATCCCGCAAGAAGCAAAGTACACAAACTAAAGCAACAAAAGCATCACCGCCCACAAAACCATTGTGTTCTACTCGTGCAACAGATCTATGCATAGAATGGCTCTGATGATGGGGTTCGTTGCATAGAAAACAAAAATTTCCTACCGCAAGACGAATAAAACCAACAGATCTAATCTATGGAACATCCAAGATCTAATCTACAAGATCGAAGCAACGAGATGGAGATGAGACTAGCCCTCGAAGATTCCAAAGCCTACGAGATTAATCTCGTTGTTGGTGTAGACGATCGTCCCGGTGCTGCAATCCGGCAGCACTTCCGTACTCGGTCGCGCGTACGGTGTCGATGAAGCTCCTTCCTCTCCGGTTCCAGCGGGCAGCGGAGGTGTGGTAGATCTCCTCCAAGTTCCAGCAGCACGACGGCGTGGTGGTGGTAGTGGAGGAAGAAAACTGCAGGCTTCGCCTAAGCCGGAGCGTATGGTGGAGGAGAGAGGCGGCCAGAGGAGGGGGCAATGATGGGGTAAGGTGGCCGGCCACCCCCTCCCCTCTTTATATAGGGGGGCATGTCGGTGGGGTGGCCCCCCATCCCATCTAGGGTTAGGGGGCGGCGGCCAAAGGGGGGAGAGATTTTCCTCCAAGTTGATCCCCTAGGGAAACCCTAGGGGTTGGCCGGCCTGGGCCTTGGGGGGCATGTGCCCCCGGCCCATTAGGCCAGGGAGCATCCCCTCGGCCCATGCTAGCCCTCCTAGGTCGTGGGCCCCATGGTGGACCCCTCCGGAACCTTCTAGAACCTTCCGGTCAACCGGAAAAATCCCGAACTTTTCTGAAACCCAGAAATCAACTTCCCTTATATGAATCTTATTCTCCGGACTATTCCGGACCTCCTCGTGACATCCTGGATCACATCCGAGACTCCGAACAAATTTTGTCTCCATACCATATTCAAATCTACTTATGCGACATCGAACCTTAAGCGCGTCACCCTACGGTTCACGAACTATGCAGACATGGTCGAGACTCCTCTCCGAGCAATAACCAGTAGCGGGATCTGGAGATCCATAATGGCTCCCACATATTCAATGATGACTTAGTGATCGATTGAACCATTTACATACGATGCCAATTCCCTTTGTCACACGATATTTTACTTGTCCGAGGTTTGATCATCGGTATTTCCATACCTTGTTCAACCTCGTTACCGACAAGTACTCTTTACTCGTACCACGGTATGTCATCTCTCATGATCCAATCATATTCTTGCAAGCTAATCAGACGACATTCCACCGAGAGGGCCCAGAGTATATCTATCCGTCATCAGGATGGACAAATCCCACTATTGATCCAGATGCCTCAACTCACACTTTCCACATACTTAATCCCATATTTATAACCAACCATTTACGCAATGGCGTTTGATGTAATCAAAGTACCCTTTCGGTGTAAGTGATTTACAGGATCTCATGGTCGAAGGACTAAGGCAACTATGTATCGAAAGCTTATGGCAAATTGAACTTAATGACTTGATCTTATGCTACGCTCATTTGGGTGTGTGTCCATTATATCATTCAACCAATGACATAACCTTGTTAATAATAACATCCAATGTTCATGATCACGAAACCATGATCATCCATTAATCAACAAGCTAGTTATACAAGAGGCTTACTAGGGACTCCTTGTTGTTTACATAACACACATGTATCAATGTTTCGGTTAATACAATTATAGCATGGTATGCAAACATTTAGCATAAACACAAAGATATTATAATAACCACTTTATTATTGCCTCTTGGGCATATCTCCAACACTTAACTTGGAATGGGTTTATCTATAACAAGTTTAGACAAGTTTATTACTATGGTTTCTCATAAGCATCAAATCAAAGGATGGTTCAAGATGATTCCATAAATTAGCTATTAGGATTTACTATGGCTTCACATTTGCTTCACTAAGTAATCACTAATGGTTTCTAAGCTAGATGGTTTATTATTTCATAAATAAGGTTTAGTTGGATAGGAGCATGTGTTGTGAATTGCTACACAAGTTTGGTACTAGGGTTCATCATTATGGTTCTACTAGGGTTTGATGGTTTAGGTTGATCCTAATGGTGTGGTAAATAGGAGTGGTGATCAATGGCACTACTCTAATTAACAAGCTAGCTAGGGTTTGCATCTAAGTGGTACTAGTGGATCATATAGGTTTAATCAAAAATAAAGACATGAAATGATAATCTCATGTGACTTGGTTTTATGTTGTGGATCATAAGCTTGCATTCATTTGTTTCTTACTAGGGTTTTATAGGTATAGGTGAAGCTTATATGATCACATGGGTTCAACCCCTAGGGTTTTAGAATTGAAACAATTTATGATGAACACATAAAATAATGGGTTCAAGGTCTTACTTATATAAAATTTAGGGTTTCTAAATTATGTTATAACTCTAAAAATGATAATTGATAATATAGGTGTGGTAACTAATTACTTTGAAATACAATTAATAATGGTTTGACATTTATTAATTTTCACAAGAATTAGAGTAACTCCTAATTAGGTTTAATTAAAAATTAGGGCTTAACATTTGTTATTAAGTTTTAAAATACTTAACTTGTTAACTAGAGATGTTTAAGTAAACAAGTTTTGGATTACCCAAAATAATATTGGCCTTCCAATATTTTCTTGATTTATTATTTTTTTCAAAAGAAATAGAAAATGGTAATTTACAAATTAGGGTTTATAAATTATCACTAATATTTAAGTGAATGCCATTATGGTAAAGAAAATTAATCTTAACATTCTATTTATTACTGAATAACTATTATTTAATTTGTATACTTAACTAATTTATTAAATTCAATTTGTCCTTCAAATAAATGAAAAGGCATAATTAATGAAGTTAAAAATAAGTGATTTTTTATTTTGACACATTTTTTTATTTTATATTTTATTTGAATAGAGTTTATTGTTTTGAGAATTTTGATATATTATTCACATTTTTCTGAGTTGAAATGAATTTTATATGATTTTACAAAGTTTCAACATTTTTCTGGAATTTGAAATAAAGCAAAAATCTAAACGTACCGATTCGATCTGTACCCACAGAGATAGACAGGTGGGCCTGTTGATTGCCACGCGGGCAACGACCAGTCAACAGAGCTGAGGTGGCGATGCCACGTCAACCTCGCCGGAGAGAACGCCGGTGACGCTCCGGCGAGCGACGGAACAACTGCTAGGGACCTCCAGAGGCAAGCTAACTAGGTGCGTTCGAACCAGTACTTGATGCTGAGCAAACGAGCGTGAACGACACCACCCAATGGTCACTGGAGCAACTCCGACGAGCATCTCTGCGGCGGCGGATTCCGGCCAACTATCGGTTGCGAGCTAGACGGATCTAGGAAGCGAGATCTGGCTCATTAGATGCGCGAGCTCACCCTGAATACGACGGCATGGTCGATGACGACGATTGCTGACGGAGACGGCGAGGATTTCGCCATTGCCGGCGATCTACTGCAAGGGGAAAATCCAAAATTGGCGTTGCTCCGAGCTCCCCTGGATGTTGGGCTCCTCCGAGATGCTCCTTGAGTCCAGGCGCTCCTCCTGGACCACGCGACGGAGGCTAGGGTGGCCTCCTCCGTCGGCTTCGTCTTCGACTCCGGCGACAGAGAGTGGACGAATTTGAGAGATAGGGAGCATCTGAGAAGGTTTGAAGTAGCGGCGGTGAGCAAGGCGTGCACGGCGATACCCTCCACCTATTTATAGGCCAAGGGAAGCCATGTGGCATCGACACGGTGACGGCCATGGTCGAAGAGGTGGCGGTCTCTGGAAGCTTCTAGCTGGCAAAGATCTCCTCGTCCGCGGATAAACCCGGACGCGAGAGAGGTTGGGCGTGGTTCTGAGTGTCTGGCGACGTCCGGGGCAAGCTTATCGACGACGAGATCGTGGCCTAGTGGCTCGCAGCGCTGTCGTGCTCGGAGACGATGACGACGACGTGTTTTCTCCTCGCATGATTTTTAAAGCCACCGAATCAGTATCTGGCTTTGGCTGGGCTGCTCCTGGTCCTTTGGTGGGCTGCACGATCCAGGACATATGAGTTTCCCTCTCTTTTATTTCTTTTCAAATTATGTTTTATATTTCTGTTTTCTATTTGAATTTAAATTTGAATTCTATTTTGTTTTGCAGGTTCTAAATATTTGAATATTAAACAATTTGACAATTATACTTACTGTGTTGTGTTGTCTTTAACAACCATTTTATCATTGATTAATTTTGGTTCTTATGAGGCACAAATTAAAATTCAAATAGATATAATTTTAGGATTCATTTAAATTGCTTTTTAATTTAGGTGTCAATACTGTTTAGATGATTTGAAATTTAGAATATGTGCATGGTGAACATATTTTATTTTTCTAATGCTTAACCATAATGATTACTCACATACAACTTAATTATGGCTAGGGTTTAACAAATAGTAAAGAGAATGGAATTGGTTTATGATTTTATGTGGATGATAGTTTCTTAGGGTTCAAGAAGATGGTTGAATAAATTCTATAATCATCAATCAAACTTTGACTTAAATTATTTAGGATGGATCCTAAATTCCTCATGGTTAATTCAATTGCTCATGTGGTGATTCTATTTTATAAAATACTATTTCATTTGGTTCACAAAGCAATTTCTTTGGGAGGAAAAATAAAAAATGGCTATTGGTTCACTCTACTCACCAAATGGCATTTGGTCCTAAAGTACATATATATATAGCTTGGTTTATAATGGTTATACATGATACACAAGTTAGGACATAGTATTTTATGTGGGGTGAATTCTACTTGAAAGGTTTAGAGCTTTGGTGATACTTCACTAATTGAGGTATAAAATAGGCATGAGGCATGGCAGGGTTCTGCTTATATTCCAAAATGATACTTGGATTGGAATTCAAATATGGCCTAGGTTTTAGTAGTGATCACCAATGTGATACACAACTAGGTTTAAGACATGGACATAAGCTTGGGTTATGTTTATTTGTCTAGGGTTATTCCTCCTCACTTGGTTAGAATTCTTGTATCAAGGCAATGCTAGGTTTGTCTCAAGTGTTTGGATAGGCAAGTGCTGTCCACAACTGGCGCGTGGTTGACGTGGGAGGTTTGATGGCGGTTGACGGGCTTGATGGAGTGTCTTGATTCGTTCCCCGGCAACGGCGCCAGAAAAGTGCTTGATGTCTACGGGTGCTTCTATTCTTGTAGACAGTGTTGGGCCTCCAAGAGCAGAGGTTTGTAGAACAGCAACAAGTTTCCCTTAAGTGGATCACCCAAGGTTTATCGAACTCGGGAGGAAGAGGTCAAAGATATTCCTCTCAAGCAACCCTGCAATCACGATACAAGAAGTCTCTTGTGTCCCCAACACACCTAATACACTTGTCAGATGTATATGTGCACTAGTTCGGCGAAGAGATAGTGAAATACAAGTAGTATGGATGTATATGAGTGGTAATAGCAATCTGAATAAAATATGGCAGTGAGTAAACATGCAACAGAACAGTAAATAAACGGTGTTTGCAGTATTGGAAACAAGGCCTAGGGATCATACTTTCACTAGTGGACACTCTCAACATTGATCACATAATAAATAAGTTCTCTTCCTTTGTGCTACATATACTCTTGTTTGATAATGAACACCATTCGTTGTGTAGGGCTACAAGAGCACCTCAATGCCGGAGTTAACAAGCTCCACAACATTCGGCATTCATATTTAAGTAACCTTAGAGCATAATAGATCTTTGCAATTTAAACTGAGTACTAACATAGCATACACACTGTCACCTTTACACTATGAAGGGGGAATAGATCACATCAATACTATCATAGTAATAATTAACTCCATAACCTACAAGAGATTATGATCATAACCTACGCCAAGAACTACACGATGCACACACTGTCACCATTACACCGTGAAGGAGGAATAGACTACTTTAATAACATCACAAAAGTAGCACATAGACTAATAGTGATACAAAGCTCATATGAATCTCAATCATGTAAGGCAGCTCATGAGATCATTGTATTGAAGTACATAGGAGAGAGATTAACCACATAGCTACCGGTACAGCCCTTAGTCTCGAAGGATAACTACTCCCTCCTCATGGGAGATAGCAGCGTTGATGAAGATGGCGGTGGTGTCGATGGAGAAGCCTTCCGGGGGCACTTCCCCGTCCCGGCGGCGTGCCGGAACAGAGACTTCTGTCCCCAGATCTTGGCTTCGCGATGGCGGCGGCTCGGAAGGTTTCTCGTACCGTGGCTTTTCCGTATCGAAGATTTAGGTCAGGGAGCTTTAAATAGGCGAAGAGGCGGAGTCGGAAGGGTTACGGAGCCACCACACAATAGGGGGCGCGCCTGGCTCCTTGGCCACGCCGCCCACACGTGTGGGGCCACCAGGGCTCCCCTCTGGTGCCTCTCGGTGTTCTGGAAGCTTCATGCAATTATAAGATGCTGGGCGTTGATTTCGTCCAATTCGAGAATATTTCCTTACTAGGATTTCTGAAACCAAAAACAGCAAAAACGGCACTTCGGCATCTCGTCAATAGGTTAGTTCCGGAAAACGCATCAAAACGATATAAAGTATGAATAAAACATGTAGGTAATGTCATAAAACAAGCATGGAACATAAGAAATTATAGATACGTTTGAGACGTATCAAGCATCCCCAAGCTTAGTTCCTACTCGCCCTCGAGTAGGTAAACGATAACAATGATAATTTCTTAAGTGACATGCTACCAACATAATCTTGATCAACATTATTGTAAAGCATATGAGATGAATGCAGCGATTCGTAGCAATGATTAAGACAATGAGTAAACAACTGAATCATATAGCAAAGACTTTTCATGAATAGTACTTTCAAGACAAGCATCAATAGGACTTGCATAAGAGTTAACTCATAAAGCAATAGATTTAAAGTAAAAGGCATTGAAGCAACACAAAGGATGATTAAGTTTCAGCAATTGCTTTCAACTTGTAACATGTATATCTCATGGATAGTTGTCAACATAAAGCAATATAACAAGTGCAATAGGTAAACATGTAAGAATCAATGCACACAGTTGACACAAGTGTTTGCTTCTAAGATAGAAGGAAGTAGGTAAACTGACTCAACATAAAGTAAAAGAATGGCCCTTCGCAGAGGGAAGCAGGGATAAAATCATGTGCTAGAGCTTTTCAAGTTTTAAAATCATATAGAGAGCATAAAAGTAAAGTTTTGAGAGGTGTTTGTTGTTGTCAATGGTAGCGGGTACTCTAACTACCTTATCAACCAGACTTTCAAGAGCGGCTCCCATGAAGGACGTTATCTCTACCAGCAAGGTAGATCATCCCTCTTCTCTTTTGTTTACACATGTATTTTAGTTTCATTATTTATTTTATGGATGACACTCCTCCCAACCTTTGCTTTCTCAAGCCATGGCTAACCGAATCCTCGGGTGCCTTCCATCATTCACATACCATGGAGGAGTGTCTAATTGCAAAATTAAGTTGCTTACTGATAGATCAGGGCAAAGCATGTGAAGAGAATTATTAATGCAAGTTGTAATTAATTGGGGCTGGGAACCCCATTGCCAGCTCTTTTTGCAAAATTATTGGATAAGCGGATGAAGCCACTAGTCCATTGTGAAAGTCTGTCAAAAGTAAATGACAAGATCGAAAGATAAAACACCACATACTTCCTCATGAGCTATAAAACATTGACACAAATAAGAGATAATAGCTTTTGAATTGTTTAAAGGTAGCACATGAAGTATTTGCTTGGAATGGCAGGAAATACCACATAGTAGGTAGGTATGATGGACACAAATGGCATAGTGTTTTGGCTCAAGGATTTGGATGCACGAGAAGAATTCCTCTCAATACAAGGCTAGGCTAGCAAGGTTGTTTGAAGCAAACTCAAGTATAAAACGGTGCAGCAAGACTCACATATGAACATATTTTAAGCATTATAAGACTTCACATCGTCTTCCTTATTGTTCAAACACCTTAACCAGAAAATATCTAGACTCTAGAGAACAATCATGCAAACCAAATTTTAACAAGCTCTATGTAGTTCTTCATTAATAGGTGCAAAGTACATGATGCAAGAGCTTAAACATGATCTATATGAGCACAACAATTGCCAAGTATCAAATTATTCAAGACATTATACCAATTACCACATGTAGCATTTTCTGTTTCCAACCATATAACAATTAACGAAGCAGTTTCAACCTTCGCCATGAACATTAAAAGTAAAAGCGAAGAACACTAGTGTTCATATGAAAAAGTGGAGCGTGTCTCTCTCCCGCACAAGCATGAATTTATTCAGAGAATGAAAATAACAAAACGAAAATAAAAGCACACAGACGCTCCAAGTAAAGTACATAAGATGTGACCGAATAAAAATATAGTTTCAAGAGAAGAAACCTGATAAATTGTTGATGAAGAAGGGGATGCCTTGGGCATCCCCAAGCTTAGATGCTTGAGTCTTCTTGAAATATGCAGGAATGAACCACGGGGGCATCCCCAAGCTTAGACTTTTCACTCTTCTTGATCATAGTATATCATCCTCCTCTCTTGACCCTTGAAAACTTCCTCCACACCAAACTTAAAACAAACTCATTAGAGGGTTAGTGCATAATCAAAAATTCACATGTTCAGAGGTAACACAATCATTCTTAACACTTCTGGACATTGCCCAAAGCTACTGGAAGTCAATGGAACAAAGAAATCCATCCAACACAGCAAAAGGGGCAATGCGAAATAAAAGGCAGAATCTGTCAAAACAGAACAATCCGTAAAGACGAATTTTTTAGAGGCACTGGACTTGCTCAGATGAAAATGCTCAAATTGAATGAAAGTTGCGTACATATCAGAGGATCACGCACGTAAATTGGCAGATTTTTCTGAGTTACCTACAGAGAACCTTGCCCAAATTCGTGACAGCAAGAAATCTGTTTCTGCGCAGTAATCCAAATCTAGTATTGACTTTACTATCAAAGACTTTACTTGGCACAACAATGCAATAAAATAAAGATAAGGAGAGGTTGCTACAGTAGTAACAACTTCCAAGACTCAAATATAAAACAAAAGTGTTGTAGTAAGATAAACACATGGGTTATCTCCCAAGAAGTGCTTTCTTTATAGCCATTAAGATGGGCTCAGTAATTTTAATGATGCACTCGCAAGAAACAAGAGTTGAAGCAAAAGAGAGCATCAAGAAGCAAATTCAAAACAAATTTAAGTCTAACCCATTTCCTATGAAAAGGAATCTTGTAAATAAACAAGTCATGTAGGCATAATGCAACAAGCATAGGAAAACTAGACAAGCGCAACTTCAAGATTTTCAGCATATAGAGAGGTGTTTTAGTAACATGAAAACTTCTACAACCATATTTTCCTCTCTCATAATAACTTTCAGAGGCATCATGAACAAACTCAACAATATAAGTATCACATAAAGCATTCTTATTCACATGCATAAAAGTATCATTACTCTCCACATAAGCATAATCAATTTTATTAGTTGTAGTGGGAGCAAATTCAACAAAGTAGCTATCATTATTATTCTCATCAAGTGTAGGAGGCATAGTATAATCATAATAAAATTTACTCTCCATAGTAGGCGGCACCAAAAGACCACTATCATTATAATCATCATATATGGGAGGCATATCATAATCAACATAAACTTTCTCCTCAATACCCGGAGGGCTAAAGAGATCATTTTCATCAAAACCGACCTCCCCAAGCTTAGAATTTCCTATATCATTATCAACAATGGTGTTCAAAGCGTTCATACTAATATTACTACTAGCATGCAAATAAGGTTCCATAGGTTTTTTAATTTTCGCATTAAACCATTCATGTCTTGACTCAGGAAATAGTTTAAAAAGCTCACAGATGTTTTCCATTATGCCTTACTAGTGTTTAACAAGAAACAAAAAGATGCAATTGCAGGATCTAAAGGAAATAGCTTCGAGCACACACACAACGGCAATAGAAAAGTACTTAGTTACCTGGGACCGGAGTATGAGTGCCTTTTACCTTTCCTCCCCGGCAACGGCGCCAGAAAAGTGCTTGCTGTCCACAACTGGCACGTGGTTGACGTGGGAGGTTTGATGGCGGTTGACGGGCTTGATGGAGTGTCTTGATTCGTTCCCCGGCAACGGCGCCAGAAAAGTGCTTGATGTCTACGGGTGCTTCTATTCTTGTAGACAGTGTTGGGCCTCCAAGAGAAGAGGTTTGTAGAACAACAGCAAGTTTCCCTTAAGTGGATCACCCAAGGTTTATCGAACTCAGGGAGGAAGAGGTCAGAGATATTCCTCTCAAGCAACCCTGCAATCACGATACAAGAAGTCTCTTGTGTCCCCAACACACCTAATACACTTGTCGGATGTATAGGTGCACTAGTTCGGTGAAGAGATAGTGAAATACAAGTAGTATGGATGTATATGAGTGGTAATAGCAATCTGAATAAAATATGGCAGCGAGTAAACATGCAACAGAACAGTAAATAAACGGTGTTTGCAGTATTGGAAACAAGGCCTAGGGATCATACTTTTACTAGTGGACACTCTCAACATTGATCACATAATAAATAAGTTCTCTTCCTTTGTGCTACATATACTCTTGTTTGATAATGAACACCATTCGTTGTGTAGGGCTACAAGAGCACCTCAATGCCGGAGTTAACAAGCTCCACAACATTCGGCATTCATATTTAAGTAACCTTAGAGCATAATAGATCTTTGCAATTTAAACCGAGTACTAACATAGCAAACACACTGTCACCTTTACTCTATGAAGGGGAATAGATCACATCAATACTATCATAGTAATAATTAACTCCATAACCTACAAGAGATTATGATCATAACCTATGCCAAGAACTACACGATGCACACACTGTCACCATTACACCGTGAAGGAGGAATAGACTACTTTAATAACATCACAAAAGTAGCACATAGACTAATAGTGATACAAAGCTCATATGAATCTCAATCATGTAAGGCAGCTCATGAGATCATTGTATTGAAGTACATAGGAGAGAGATTAACCACATAGCTACCGGTACAGCCCTTAGCCTCGATGGAGAACTACTCCCTCCTCATGGGAGATAGCAGCGTTGATGAAGATGGCGGTGGTGTCGATGGAGAAGCCTTCCGGGGGCACTTCCCCGTCCGGCGGCGTGCCGGAACAGAGACTCTGTCCCCCGGATCTTGGCTTCGCGATGGCGGCGGCTCTGGAAGGTTTCTCGTACCGTGGCTTTTCCGTATCGAAGATTTAGGTCAGGGAGCTTTAAATAGGCGAAGAGGCGGAGTCGGAAGGGTTACGGAGCCACCACACAATAGGGGGGCGCGCCTGGCTCCTTGGCCGCGCCGCCCACATGTGTGGGGCCACCAGGGCTCCCCTCTGGTGCCTCTCCGGTGTTCTGGAAGCTTCGTGCAATTATAAGATGCGTTGATTTCATCCAATTCCGAGAATATTTCCTTACTAGGATTTCTGAAACCAAAAACAACAGAAAACAGGAACTGGCACTTCGGCATCTTGTCAATAGGTTAGTTCCGGAAAACGCATCAAAATGATATAAAGTATGAATAAAACATGTAGGTAATGTCATAAAACTAGCATGGAACATAAGAAATTATAGATACGTTTGAGACGTATCAGCAAGGTTTAAGTATAATATCAATACTCCTCTACACAAGGCATGAGGATTGGCGTGGGTTTAATTGTTAGGGATCTATCATTTTATGTGGTGGATGATCTCTGATTATCTAACAAGTTTGTCTTATCATCTAAATCTACAAAGCATGGTCATGCATTGGACATGATCACTTATTCCTCACTACTCTCTCTTCTTTATTATTTCTCTCAACACACTTACTTAGCTTCTTAGGGTTTATGATCATCACCCAATTTGTAATGATCAAAGTATTGGCCTCATAATAATTCATTAGTGAATCATGGTTCTCTCTCTCCAAGATCAAGTATAAGTCCATATACTTGAGTATACACATGTATCTTGATCTCTCTTGAATAGGTAGGGTCCCTCTAGGGTTCATGATCATTACCAAGGTGTAATGATCACAACACTTGTCTCTCTTTAATCCCTAATAAAATAGATTCTCACTTACCACCAAAGGTTGGCTAAGTCAATTAGGGTTTAGTACTTGACTTGTACTCCTTATAGCATTCATTAGTATTAATGGTTTACCTCACATAAGTAGGATTTAAATATTAACATATGGCTATACTCAATGAATAGTATAAGCACATGAATGGTTCTCTACTTTCTCTAGGGTTTGATAAGAATGAGTTTGGAGGAATAAGTTTGGAATGGTCAAGGTTTAATAAAGAACTAGTACGGATCTCCTTGACATGGATTCAAGTATTGTAGTTGAAAAGATATACCATGTGAATCATGGTAAAAATATTTATTTAGTAAAATACATGGAAAAGATAAGTATATAATAGTGTCTTAATTAATTGCGTTCTTTGATTTATAGTTGAATAATTATTCATGTGTTGTTGTAAGGAATGTCATGTTGAGATCCCTTTATAAGATCTTGTAATTGACCCTTACTTAAGGTGTTGTTTGTTGTCAAACTAATTCCATTTGATCTAACTCTTAGAGCAAATCCTCTCTACCCAAAACAGGGTTTTAGCAAAGATCACAGTGAAGTTTGTAGCGTTTGACTTGATGATCTACTTCAATTCCAGCAAGTCAAGTGAAACTTCAGTTACTGTGGTAAGTTTTATTTGAAAGAGAGAAAATTCCCCGAATTTTCTATGCATGAATGCAATGCACACTTTGGTGTTCTCTAATTTTATTGCCTCTAAACCTGGAATATTACAGCAGGGCAGCAAGATTTAGGAAGCATGTTCCTGGAGGTGTTGAATTTCCGCATGAATGGCGTCTCTATCACCTTTGTATTTACAATATTGAGCTGAAATATGTGTTTCAGTGTCGTCGATGGGGGCGTGCCAGCTGAATTATGTGTTCCACTGGCACAGCTCGCACGTCCTCATCGACGCCACTGGTTGGGCTCTGCATAGGACCAGCTTTGTTATCATCTTTTCGGGCGGAAGGCTCGATATTAACCCGCTTTGAACTAAGGAAGCCAACCGTGTGTCAGAAACTGCGAAGTTTTTGGCCTCCGTCTGTAATGGCGGAATTGTATAATCTTCTCTTGTTGTACATTTTGTGTAGCTCGGCACCTATGAGTCTTGTCTGGAGCTATGACTGGTGCAGTCAAGCTTTGTTGAAACTCGAATCGACACTTGGCGATCATACTTAATTAGATTAGCCGGCCGGCGGCCGCAGTCGGCTAACATAGGCAATGTCGCCGAACACTGTACTGACAATTAACCAACTTCCGCCAGTGCTCACATGAGCATCGCCTCAGACTACATAAGCAACAAGACTGAACTTCTGAACGCCATCGATCGGCCATGGCGCGACCGACGCAGATGCTTCTCTGCGTCCTCGCCGTGATGGCGATCCCGGGCATCACCGGCAGCTACTACACCCTCTGCCCCACGGACGAGCTGGACATCAGCACCCCCGTGTTTCGCGCCAACCTCATGGCGATCCTCGACGCCGTCCCCGTCGCGGCCGCCCCGACCGGCTTCGCCGCCCTGCGGTTCGGCATCGAGCCCACGCCCGCATTCGTGCGTGGCTTCTGCTTCGCCGACCGTCCGTCGCCGCAACAGTGCCTCGGGTGCCTGCAGTCCACCGTGGCCGAGATGAAGGCCAAGAACTGCACCTACAGCTGGAGCGCCGGCATCTGGGGCGACGACTGCCTCCTGTCCTACTCCAACACCAACACCTCCTCGTCGTTTGACGAAAAGTTCCGGCGGTTGAACTTCACCTTAAACGACGGCGGCGTCGCGTACCCCAAATTCTTCGGCCTCGACGAGCTCGGCAACCTGGCGCAGTCCCTTGTCCCGTCCAACGACGCGACCACGGGCGCCGGAGCCGTCGCGAACACGACTACTGCTCGCGGGAAGAGCACAGTGATAGCTCGGGCGCACTGTGCGAGGGACAGGGCGAGTGACTGCTCACAGTGCGTCAGGGACTCCGCGCAATACCTGGAAGGGTGCCCGATAATGAACGGAGATTTTGAGTGCCACTACCTCGATGGCACCCAAGCTGGTGTGGCCGCGGTGCTCGGCTTCAACTGCTACCTGCGGCTCGAGATATCGCCCCCTACGTCGCAAGCTGGAAGCCTCAGTGAGTCCTCTCTATGATTCTCGCAGGTTTTGAGTTTCATTCTTTACACTTTTTTCTTATACGAGACCAGTTCTTGCAACATGCGAGCATGCTCCTTATAATTGCATCTATATGATAGTTATTTTTCGGTGCACTTACTTTGTTACATAGTACAAGATATTTTAGGAAACTAAAATAGTTTTAAAAATACAGTATAGAAAGGAGGGAGTAGTACAATACTACTTCCGTTTCATAAAATAAGGTCTATATGTTTGTTTAGAAAAGTAAATTTAAGTAAATTTTGATCAACCGTTTAGAAAAAAACTATCAAGAACCATGATAATATGTGGATATCATATAAAAACATATTTCATGATGAATCTAACGGGATTGAGTTTGGATTGTGCATACTAACATTTTTTCCTAAAAACTTGGTCAAACTTTACGTAGTTTGACTTTTCAAAAAATATAATCCTCATTCTTTATAATGGAGGTAGTATATAGAGAAGTTTTGGGTCGTCCACCAGGCTTCAAAAACTGCTCTCCCTTTATGCATGCCAACTCTATGTCAACTCTAATTTGCCTTATAATTGTTGTAACTTTAATGTATACAATTTTTTTAAAAAAAATATGCATCATACATCATCCCAGCTAGTTCTTCGTCAAACCAAACATATAATATGGTTCAAACATCTCATTAGCGATATATAAATAACAAAATATACTCCCTCCGATCCTAAAAAAGTGTCCCATGGTTAATAGAATTGCATTTTACAATTACATCCTTCGAAAATTAGAAAAATTGCAGCGGGGGCACTGTTCGTTGCTCAGCACACAGGATCTTGCTCCGGCAACAGCGCTCCGGCAACCAGGAAGACAACACTAGGCCAACCCGCCCTCGCCTCGCGCTGCCGGAACCGGTGGTGCCCCGCGGGGCCACGGCCCCTCCCACATCGGTGGCGGACTACGACCTCGGCCAGGCCCGGATCGAGGCAGAGGCGGTGGCCAACGCCATTGCAGCGCCGGCCGCGCTGTCGCCTCCATCGCCCTCGCCGGAGATCCAGCGACCCTTGCGGCGACTCGCGTCGACGGAGGCCACGCGCCGCCCCAGCATCCGCTTGAGCGCGTGGTCGCCCGGTACCCTTGGCGACACCCCCGACGCTGGAGGCTCCGGCGAGCCATCCTCCTCCGCGGGGGAGCCGTCCCTCGCCTCTGGTCGACGGCGTCGAGCACCAAATGGCAGCAGCCAACGGGATCGACGGGGAGGCGGCGGGATTGGGGATCGACGGGGAGGCGGCGGGATTGGGGATTTCTTGACGTCTGCGTGCGGTTGCGGGTTGAAGATGAAGCCTATAGGGTGGAGTGGAGTGCGGGCTGACAACCAAATAAACGCAATGGTTTTTTTGCAAAATGTATCATCCGACATTTTTTTCGGATCGGAGGGAGTAATAAAAATAAAACATTATCAAAACATAACATGTGGTCCAAATAAACAAAAGTATCACATAATAAACCATAAAGATACATGAGGAAACATGAAGCCTCTACAGCCCATAAAAGACCAGATGTGCTCCACAAGGTTGAGGTGAAGAGACAGTGTAACACTCCCTGTGTGGAAGTTACCGTTCTGAAAGTCTGTAATGGAGTCTGAAATCCAAACCCAGATCGCTAAGTAAGACACACAAAGTTTCTATAAAAAATGCATCCTACGATCATTAGTTGCTTCCCCCACATTTGAATACATGATTTATAGAAATCTTAAAATCTAAATCAGAATAATTATTTGAGTAATCTAACGACTTTCATATAAGTGCTAGTTCTCCAATACCAATGACGCAATCACAATATTTTCCTGGAGTGCCCTTCCTCTCTAAACTCGTTTCCAGGATTCTCTAGAATATACTGCGTGCTAAGAACAGTGATCAATAGTTTGAGTTTTGTGGGGGTTTCCATATTACTTTGGTTTAATACCCTTTATCATATTTCTTATAACAAAAGATTTTTTCTGCAGGCTTTTTATTCTTTTACCAACTCATTGGACTTGTGGTGTTTGCTACAATGATGTAGAAAGCGAGTGAGATGCCAACTGTAGGGTCCGTCGGTTGGATTCTATTGTCAACAAACTCTTCGACGTGGATTTGGTGGGCATGGATCTTGGCGTCCATGAAATCTTGACAAAAAGCACTAACATGATATGTGGCTAATATGGCAATTTAATAATATTATATGAGGATACATATTGACAACGAAATTCATACATATTGAACACGAAATTAATCGACATGATGGCTTTTAGACTAGTCCCTCTCAGTCCCGGTTTACAGGGCATGCGTGTATCCCTAGATCGTAATTTTGACTAACATAATATAAATTGTACAACACAAAACTTATATCACTAGAAAGTACTGATGATATATGTTTTATAATATATACATTGTATTATGTTGTAAGATTATTAAGACTGCTACAGTTCAACTGTTTTAATAAAGGGATGTGTGCATCTATTTGATGCAGAGGCCGGGTAATACCCATTTCTAAAAAAAAGTATTATGTTGTTCAAACTTACGATCTAGTAATATGTGTAAGACCTAAAACCAAGATATAGGGAGTAGAAGTAATGGTACAACCGACCTTAGCATTGATCGAATATTAGCACTACAACACATGGGTTGATAAATGATGATTTCCAGGCATCACTAAATCACAACATCTATCATGGAACCCATTTAATGTCAGGTTGTTGGCAAACCATTATGTATCTCGCATCATAGATGGCTCGCGTGATGGTTTGGCAAAACCGTGTTGGATCCGTGAAGGTTCTCGGTTGTCACGAATTGGCACAAGGACCACCCGACACAATTCATCATGGTGGAAATAACCATCACAAAAGTGGTTCCTCGTGGTCGACGATCGTGGTGTCAAGTATGTCATTAGAAGGGACTGCATTGTTAGTCTTGTTGTCTAGGGTGATGTCACCTAAAAAGGTTGTAGGGTGTGCTTCCACCTCGTGGTACTTCCCGACGGTGACACAAGGCCTCATGATACTAACACAGGTGTCGTCCCATGTACTTACCTCCTGAAACAACAACATGGTGGCACATATATGTGTCATTAAAAGGTCGACATGTGGCACCATAGAGTGGTGACGCATGGACAAATGGAAGAATTCTTCTTGGGACAACACTAGCTTGACAATTATTTCAATAGTAGCTCGACTTGTGGTGGTACATTAGTTGATATTTGGTTCAACGATGGCTTCATATAAGGATCTACCTAAGCTCGACATGTGGACGTATCACTAGTGTTCTCGTGGATATACGACATCCAAATACATAGCCTGGTAACAATTCAACATGTGGCGGGATAAGGAGGAAGCATGTGATATTTTCTACAGTGACAAGTGTCTTTTCAAAAATACGTCCCATTTACACTACATTACTCACCTAGCTATCCTCGGCTGGTTTGTGTTGCTGTTCAATTTTCACAAGGTCATTGATGAGTTATGGCCCATAGGGGTATAATTTCGTGACACATTGTTGAGCAAGGCTAACTCGGCATGTTAATAACTATTTACGATGAGAGCGTTACAACAACCAATCCCATGCAAATAATACGAATTAATTACAATATTCTATTAGATTATTATATATGGTTCCACATGTACCATTAGCATTGTGTTTCCAATTGCATAGACATAGAGTTCAGCTAGGCAATCGCACCATCGAAATAAAAGTGCAACATGCACCAACACACCATCAAAATAACAATTCAACTTTGAACCACCACACCACCAGTTCACCATGTTACCTTATTTAGGAAGTCTATATTCACTAGTACATGATCATGAGCAATAGATCATTCCGTACAAACATGATAAACATCAATTCTTCTATTTCATATGCCTTGTGTCAATACCCGGATTTTTAAGTCCAGATGCCTATTATGCCATACATCGCAATCCCAGGAATATTGTTTTTGCGAGACATAATAGATTGATATCACAGAACATCATTCATTACAAACCATAATTGTCTTACATCAAAGGATCACATGATCCAGTCTTAATACAACAACAGTTGATCTACTGATCAATTACAAAACACATAGCGGAAGCGAAGTAGCGGTTGCGGTCCATCTGTTCCACAGGCAACTGTTGACGTCAGGAGTAGTCCTAGTTATTGTAGACGTCCTGCTGTCCATCTTCATGGTACTGGTGCTCCTCTTCATAGTCTGGCCATTTGAATAGCCAGAGACAAAGCCATGGGTACTTTAAAGTACTCGCAAGCTAATACTAATGTAAGTACTATCAACTATGGTAAGGGGGTGCTAAGCTCTAGGTTCATTTGCATAAAGCCAGTTTTATTTCATAAGCACTTTAGTAATAAAAGATTCTTCATTTGCCTAACTTACTCAAGTGGGAACATTAGTGTCATTCCCACAACTCTGTTATGATCAATTCAAATTCACCTTTCAAGTTCAAGTCACAAGTCACCCTTCACATGTCACATTTTTGAAATTGGTCTGATGACGGAACATTATGTCCTTTCCAACCGTCCATAACCGTGGACACTGCTATTCGAATAGTTTTACACTCTGCAGAGGTCGCACACTTTTGACACAACATTTGCAATAATCTGTCAGGGTTAACTGGCCCTGATTTATCACACTCCGTGTGCGGACTACCAACCATAACCTTTTTACATACCCTAGTACAAGCACCTCTCCCCATGAGCTTGGCCTCCCGGTGAAGACAAACCGTCAGCCCAGGAACTGCACAGGGCTTGGGCGGGACATTCACCTCATTTCACGTCATTTCACATCATTTCACATTTCAATGGAGGCAGCCTCGGCATAACCCCTATGACGCTTGTTTAGAGGGAACCCATACTAAAGCACATAAATTTCCAGTTAAGCCCTTACCCATAATCAGGTATTGTGGGGGTACTTGTAAAATTGGAATGGTATCGCATCCGAACCCAACCATTAGTTTTTGTAAAGTTCACCATGTCATTCACAAGTCATATTCACCTTCAAAATCTTTCAATAAAATGACTCATCATTCCAAGGTTTTCAAAGTCATTGGTTTTCACATGTTCCCATCTAAAGTAGTCACTTTTAGTTTTAGCACTAGCAACTAGTCATGAGGGGTGCTAATTAACTTGTAGCTCTCTAGGCTAAGTGTGATGCTCTTGTACTACTCCATATCTAGACCCAGTGAATCATGAATCAAAAATAAACTTTGATAAACCAAGGTCAAAAACTTGTAAGGTAAAAACTTGGGTTGGGATCACTAAACACAAAATAATATGTAATGGTGCCTTGCTTGAGTAGAGCTTTGCATTTGAGTAACTTGCAAGAGTATAGCTTGCGAGTACTTTAAAGTACTCATGGCTTTGTCCCTGGCTATTCAAATGGCCAGACTATGAAGAGGAGCACCAGTACCATGAAGATGGACAGCAGAACGTCTAAGATAACTAGGACTACTCCTGACGTCAACAGTTGCCTGTGGAACAGATGGACCACAACCGCTACTTCGCTCGCTATGTGTTTTGTAATTGATCGATAGATCAACTGTTGTTGTATTAAGACTGGATCATGTGATCCTTTGATGTAAGACAATTATGGTTTGTAATGAATGATGTTCTGTGATATCAATCTATTATGTCTCGCAAAAACAATATTCCTGGGATTGCGATGTATGGCATAATAGGCATCTGGACTTAAAAATCCGGGTGTTGACAAGTCGGTATCAGAGCAATTGTTTGACCTTAGGAGACCCTATTTAGAATGGACGTCCGAAAAACCTAGTTTCAAAACAAATGAAGTGAATATTTATGAAAACTTATTCTCCCTCTTATCCTTGAGATCTTTTTCAAAATGAGAAATTCATGCTCTACTTTTCCTTGTAATTCTACATAAAATTTTGACACACTTGATCACTTCTCTAACTTACTCATCCTAATGCTTCACAGATGGAGTACCACTGTGAGTCCTATCAGCTTTGCCACGGAGGAAACCTAATGTTCGAGAAGGATTTGAAGCAACTAGTGGAATATTTAGGACGCCCGTATCCCGAATTCTTCGGAATACCACTCAATAATCAGTCAGGAAGACAACCTCGGTGGGAAGTTACTGCAGATCTAAGAGGAAAGCTAGGAGCCCGAATTTGGGAAACCATCTGGTTTTCTGTAACGGGAAACACTTGGAAGGATGGAATAGCCAAAGCCATGCAGGAAGCAATTGCTCGTCTGTGTGGACAAAATGAGAACAAGATCAAGAACACTCGCTTCTTCTACCCAGACATGACCCCATGGGAAGACCAATAACCATGCCACCGCACCCGGAGATGAACTACTATGTTGCATGCCTGGACTTCCTGCTGCACAAGACCCACAAGGAGTTGGACAACGCCCGCGCCTGTCGCTAAGCACACTACCCCATGAAGATGAAGAAACCACCCTTACGAATGAAGAGTAGTATCACTAGAGCAGTTTCGTAGGTGTGAGTTTGTTATTATCCCCTTGTATCGTAGAGCGAATGAATGGTTCTTAAAACCAACGGTGTGTTAGTTTTGTAATGTGTAATGTTTGGTATGAATGAAAAAGTGTTGTTGGTTTTTACCCCCTCAACACTACTCAAGTTTTCAAGTTTTGAACTTTTTAAACTTAAACCAAACAAACCATAGAAATTTCCCTATTACCTTATGATCTACCTCAAATGTTCAGATGGCCCCACCAACCCGCAGCACCAACCAAGATGCAATGATGCAGATGCTGCAGATGATGATGGCAGACCGAGAAGCCGAGAGAGCTGAACGACAAGCCAATATTGCCGCACTGCAGTAGATAGCCCAGAACAATCAAGGCCATGGAAACCATGATCACCCTGGATTGAAGCTGAAGAATTTTCAGAACACCAACCCTCCAATGTTCAGCAAGACAGAAGAGCCCCTAGATGCTGATGACTGGCTCCAGACAATGGAGAACAACCTGGAAGTTGCGGGAGTAGAAGCCGAAAAAGTCTGTTCGCCACCCCTATCGGACTGCCAGAGCCTGGTGGACAAGTGCCCGCGCAATGAATGCGGGACAAATGACTTGGGAAGACTTCAAACTCAAGTTCAGCAAGTACCATGTACCCCAAGGACTGATCAAGAAGATGAGAGACGAGTTCAGGGAACTCAAACAAGGAAGGATGTCGGTGGTGGAATACCGCAGAGCTCACTCTGTCAAGGTACGCCCCGGACGAGACCGACACCAACGAGAAGAGGAAGGAAAGATTTCTGAATGGACTGCATGACGAGATGCAAACGGTATTAGTGAACATTCCGTTTGCTGACCTGGAAGCCCTGGTAGACTCAGCCATCCAGATGGAAGGGAAGCTGCATCAAGCCAACGAGAACCGCAAACACCGTATGATGAACCAGAATGGGCCCAGCAATGCCCAGAAGTACCGCAACAGTTCATCTGGAGGATTTGCCCCAAGAAACAACAAGCCACCTGCTCAGACTTACCGTCCAAACTACACCAACAACAATGGAGGCCACCCGAACCCCGGAGGCCACAACAGCAACAACAACAACAACAACAACCACAACAACAACAACAACCACCCCAATGGTAACAACAACAACCCCAATACTGCCCCAAGGACTGGAAGCAATGCTACCCCCATTGCCCCAAAAGACAAGTCAACGGTGACTTGTTATGAATGTGGAACTGTGGGTCACTACTCCAATGAGTGCCCAAATAAGCTTGCCAAGACTGCCCCCAATACCACTGCACCTGCCTAACAACAACGCCGCGCTAGAAGGAACCGAACAACCGCGGCCGCCTATACGCATGAATGCAACGAGAAGCACAGGAAGCACCTCGGGCCATGCCAAGTATGTTTTCATGTTAATCCAATTGCCCAATCTCTCTTAGGAACCTAACTTTTCTTAAAATCCCGGGACGAGATTTGTTTAAGGGGGAAGGGTTTGTAACATCCCAAATTTTAAAACAAAGAGAAATTGAATTTCCCTATTTCCAAAAATGAGAACCAACAAAAACTTTTATTGAATAATGTGCTATGCATAATGCTTATGCTTGATAATTGTGTTATTGCCATGAAAGTGTGTTTGAAGAATTTAAAATGAATCCTAATCCACAACCATGCACTTAGGATCATTTGGAAACAAATCAAAAAGAAATTAAAATAAAATAGAGTCACATATGAGCATATGGCCATATTTGAAAATATGGGCCTATGCCATGATCTACCTTGTGTAGATGATTTGAAAACCCTAACACACCCAACTTAGCACTCACTAAGCCAAATCCAACTAAAAACCAAATAGAAAGAAAACAAAAATCAAATGGAATAGAGGCATATGTGGGTATATGGCCAAATTGCAAATTTAAGCCTAAGCCCTACTCCTTTGTTTGAAATGATGAAACACAATCCTAAACTCAAATAATACATAAGAACACAACACCACACATTTTGGGTTCAAAGAAAGTCAAAGAAAAAGAAATAGAAAAATACAAATAATCACACATATGTGCTTATGGCCAATTTTGCAAATCTTAACCTAGGCCAATTTGGCTTGTGCCAATGGTTGGGTAATGCTTCTAAACACTTAAGAACACTTTTGGAATCAAAGAAACTCAAATCAAATCAAAATAGAATTCAAAATGAGCTCACATAAGATAATGGTCAAAACTGCCATTTATAACATGACACTCACTTTGAGCCTCTGTATTAAGAGATTTTTAAACCAAACAATCCCAACTCTTTGCACCTCATCCAAGACCTCATCAAGGTGAACCACTTTGGTAAAGAACACCCCTGCAAACTCTTGCTAGATTTCAAATTATCATCAAGCAAAGTAGCAACATTCAAACAGATTCAAGATTATGCCCATTTTGAATTTTTGCAAACCAATTCAATTTTGCACACCACCACCACCATTGTGTCTCAAATATTATATGAATCAACTCCACCAAAAATCATTGCAAAATTTGAAAATTCTTCTCTTGCGGCCATTTGGTCGAACACTTGGCAGGCAACATTCTGCCAACTCACTACATGCTATTAACCAGCAGATAATTGCCGAAACCATCAAGCCTTGGTCATCAATTGTACTCTCCTGTACCCCCTGCATCTTGCCAAGCACTAGAGACATGGTTGGTGCAGGAGATCATCACCATTCTAACCATGCCGTGCATGACATGGCACACACCATGCCACTCCTCTCTCCATCCTTTTTCCAGCATGCACCACCATGTCAGCAACCTCCCCTTCACTCTCCTGGACACGCCCGTACTTGCCATCGATGAAGGAGAGCACCACACGAGCCAGCACGCGCGCGCCCAGTGACGTCCAGCACGCGCCAGAGCGCGCCACGACACGCCCCGGAGCGCGCCAGAGCGTCATCGCCCCTCGTCATGCTCGTCCTCCATCTGCTCCCGCCTCTCGCCCGTGCACAAACCGTTGACCCTGCTACCTCCCAGACACGCCCATTGGACCGCGGGAACGTTGTAGATGACGCCACCGTCGCCGACGTCCGCCGCAGTACCGTGAGCTCCTGTCAAGCTCAGGAGCACGTCACGACCTCGTTTTCACCGCAGTCAAGCCTGGCGTGACCGCACTGACAGCGCTAACACGCCTGCATCATCGCCCAACCCTCTGCGCCCCTGTAGCCGCGTCGCCATGGACGACCTCATCTCTGCGCCACGGCCTCGCCCAGCCGCTATAAAAGGAGGCTTTCCCCTCCCAATTCCTTCACACCAACAGCATTCCCTCCTCTCACTCGATCTCCTCGACCATCTCCACTACCACATTTTCCACCGTAGACCTCCAATTGCACGCCGGAGCCCCGTGGAGCCGCCGCTGAAGCCGCCGGAGCTAGGAGCCGCCCCTGGAGACGCCACCTGTACCAGGCGAACCGCCGTCCTCGACAACGTCGCTGCGCACCTCGACGATGATCGCCGGAGCTCCGGTGAGCCCTCCGACCCCTTACCTACACCGCCAGTACGCCCGCGTCTCGCCGTCGACGACGACGAGCGTGAGTCGTTGGATCACGATCTAATCGGGCGTCCCAGATAGAACATACCGTTTCGCGGTTTAAGTGACGCTGACAGTGGAGCCCACTATCAGGCAGCCCATTCACGCGAGACGTGCAGCTGGGCCGGCCCATTCCTTTTTCTCTCTATGGCCCAACTTTGTTTCCCGCGCTAGCCGAATAATTCAAATTCGAATAGTTTGATTTAATTCAATTTCCTTGCAGATGCCTTATTCAAAATTAAATAGAATAAAATCTACTGAACCAAATTTGATAAATTTTATATATTTGGAAAGCTTATGAAATTCTCTAAACAACTACACCGGTCTCAACCCTAGATTTATTGTAGAAATAATGTAGTAAAAATAACAAGGCAGGGAATTTTCAAACTTCAAACATTTATGAAAAATCAACCATAAATGATTTTGAGTTGATTCCAACTCTCAAAAATCACATTTCAGATTGTCTATCTGAATATGTAAAAATTTGACATGGTTCTTTCATATGATCATGGCCTAGAATAAATAATGGCTATATGGCTATTTCTAGTCCATTTAAATTATCCAAAATTATTTATTAAATAGTATGTGAGATATTATCTCATTTAAATATTTGTCTCAAGTAAGTCAATATGAGGTATTGACCTTGGTCTATATAATCTCCTATTGAATTATTTGGTGATATTAAATTATTACTATATTAGGGTTAAATTGCATGAGGTATAATACCTCATTTAAATCATTTTCCCCAAGTAATAAAGATGAAGTGTTGACCTTGGTCAAAATGTGTTCATACCTTATTATTTGAGGAAATTAAATCTTAACAAGATTCAATGAGAGGAAATTATTTCTCCAAAGAAATAAATAGAAACCTTAATCAACATTTTTAATGAGAGGAAATTATTTTTCTTAAAAAGAAAAAACAAAGTCAACCAACATGTTAATAATGTGGTGATGCTAGAATAGCTTGTGTGAACCATTTGTGTGGTTAGTCTAGTTCTTAAGTTTTGTTTGGTGATTGTATACCTCGTATTCGTTATAGACGCTAGTACCGAGGAGTACCAGGAGGAGGAGGTCTACTTCCAGGAACAAGAAGAACACTTTGATCAATACACCACTCAAGGCAAGCTATACTCTTGCAAGTTACTCAAATGCAAAGCTCTACTCGAGCAAGGCACCATTACATATTATTTTGTGTTTAGTGATCCCAACCCAAGTTTTTACCTTACAAGTTTTTGACCTTGGTTTATCAAAGTTTATTTTTGATTCATGATTCACTGGGTCTAGATATGGAGTAGTACAAGAACATCACACTTAGCCTAGAGAGCTACAAGTTAATTAGCACCCCTCATGACTAGTTACTAGTGCTAAAACTAAAAGTGACTACTTTAGATGGGAACATGTGAAAACCAATGACTTTGAAAACCTTGGAATGATGAGTCATTCTATTGAAAGATTTTGAAGGTGAATATGACTTGTGAATGACATGGTGAACTTTACAAAAACTGATGGTTGGGTTCGGATGCGATACCATTCCAATTTTACAAGTACCCCCACAATACCTGATTATGGGTAAGGGCTTAACTGGAAATGTATGTGCTTTAGTATGGGTTCCCTCTAAACAAGCATCATAGGGATTATGCCGAGGCTGCCTCCATTGAAATGTGAAATGATGTGAAATGACGTGAAATGAGGTGAATGTCCGGCCCAAGCCCTGTGCAGTTCCCAGGCTGACGGTTTGTCTTCACTGGGAGGCCAAGCTCATGGGAAGAGGTTCATGTACTATGGTATGTAAGTGAAAGGTTATGGTTGGTAGTCCGCACATGGAGTGTGATAAATCAGGGTCAGTTAACCCTGACGGATTATTGCAAATGTTGTGGCAAAAGTGTGCGACCTTTGCAGAGTGTAAAACTATTCGAATAGTCGTGTCCACGGTTATGGACGGTTGGAAAGGCCATACTGTTCCGTCATCAAACCAATTTCAAAAATGTGACATGTGAAGGGTGACTTGTGACTTGAACTTGAAATGTGAATTTGAATTGATCACAACAGAGTTGTGGGAATGCCACTAATGTTCCCACTTGAGTAAGTTAGGCAAATGAAGAATCTTTTATTACTAAAGTGCTTATGAAATAAAACTGGCTTTATGCAAATGAACCTAGAGCATAGCACCCCCTTACCATAGTTGATAGTACTTACATTAGTATTAGCTTGCGAGTACTTTAGAGTACTCATGGCTTTGTCCCTGGCTATTCAAATGGCCAGACTATGAAGGGGAGCGCCAGTACCATGAAGATGGACAGCAGGACGTCTACGATAACTAGGACTACTCCTGACGTCAACAGTTCCCTGTGGAACAGATGGACCACAACCGCTACTTCGCTTCCGCTATGTGTTTTGTAATTGATCAGTAGATCAACTGTTGTTGTATTAAGACTGGATCATGTGATCCTTTGATGTAAGACAATTATGGTTTGTAATGAATGATGTTCTGTGATATCAATCTATTATGTCTCGCAAAAACAATATTCATGGAATTACGATGTATGGCATAATAGGCATCTGGACTTAAAAATCCGGGTGTTGACACCTTGTTGGTCATCTGATCCATTTTTTGACTGTGGATAAGACTTGCAGCTCTACGCCTACCCACTTCTCTCTTTAGTTCCGCTCATTCTGGATCGAGGGGACTGGTACACGACACCCACATTATGAAAAATCTAGGTTTGGAACTGTTCTTCGAGAGAACATGTGCCTCATCCTTGTGTCATCCATCTATTGTATGTATAGAGAGATTATTTCTCATCCCGGCTTTGATTTGCAATGAAAAATATGGTTATTAGATGCAGCAAGACATAAGATGAAGTTGGTAAGCACTCATTGAAAGATGACTTAAAATTACAACATGTATTGGGTAAGAAATTTCTCAACGGGCTGAAGTGGCATTCCTTTAACATATTTGAAGGAGTGGGTTCTTTATCTCTTTACTTGTACCCCTGAGGCAAACACTTGTAAGAAGTTTCCTTAAAGCATATGGATGTACCTAAGAACTGTTCGCATAGTTGTTGTTATACATCATCTATTAAATGCCACTTTTCAGGTGGTTATCTATGGTGAGCGGTATGGTGAGAAGCAGCTAGCATGTTGAAACTATACAACTTTGATGAGGCCGGAGAGATGGAGAAGGAAAAAAGATAGCTTAGGCGACTTTGTTGGCGACCCTGTGCTCGCCCGGACCCCAGCGCCGCCGCCGGTGAAGGGAGGTAGTAAGAGCGCGCCGGCTGGCCGGCGCAAGGTGACCTCAGGGGTGGGGAACCTCTGCAGCAGGTTCTGGGTGCTCGCTAACCCGTCAGAAAAATGACGAGAAACCGGAGGAGGGTGCGTCGGTCCCGTCGGGCTCGGAGGTGGAGGAGCAGGGGCTCACCTCCCCTCGGTGCCGTCCCTCACCGGCGGTTACCTTGGAGGAATATATCCAACGAGCGGAGGAGCTAGGGGGCTTGCTCCGTCACCGGCGGCGTCGACGCGCGTTCGCTCCGCGAGGAATTTTTAGCAGTGCGGTCTGTGGCGGTGGCTTCGGCGCGGTTCTGGCGGCTGGGGGATGCACGTGGGGAAGCGGCCCCCAGGCGCAGCGGCTCCGCTTTCTCCGGGCGTGTCGGGGGAGGCTCTTCGGCATCCTCGGGGACGACCGTCGGGGCGGCATCGCCGGCGGCGTGGGAGAGGTCCGCCGCTAGGGTTTTCATAGAGACGTCTGCTTCTGGGGGAGTGGTCTGCCTGGACCGGCCTCGCGACCCAGTGTTGATGCCGTCCTGGACTGTCCCACGGGGTTCGAAGGCGGCCTATTGGAGCCAGTGAGGCCCTCCCCTCAAAGGGAAGGTGGGAGGGTTGAGCTGTTGGGTGGACTTGTTGGAGATATGCCCAAGAGGCAATAATAAAAGTGGTTATTATATATCTTTATGTTTATGATAAATGTTTATATACCATGCTATAATTGTATTAACCGAAACATTGATACATGTGTGTTATGTAAACAACAATGAGTCCCTAGTAAAGCCTCTTAACTAGCTTGTTGATTAATAGATGATTAGTTTCATAATCATGAACATTGGATGTTATTAATAACAAGCTTATATCATTATGTGAATGATGTAATGGATACACCCAATTAAGCGTAGCATAAGATCACGTCATTAAGTTATTTGCTATAAGCTTTCGATACATAGTTACCTAGTCCTTATGACCATGAGATCATGTAAATCACTTATGCTGGAAAGGTACTTTGATTACATCAAACGCCACTACGTAAATAGGTGGTTATAAAGGTGGGATTAAGTATCCGGAAAGTATGAGTTGAGGCATATGGATCAACAGTGGGATTTGTCCATCCCGATGACGGATAGATATACTCTGGGCCCTCTCGGTGGAATGTCGTCTAAATAGCTTGCAAGCATATGAATGGTTCATAAGAGATAACATACCACGGTACGAGTAAAGAGTACTTGTCAGAGACGAGGTTGAACAAGGTATAGAGATACCGATGATCAAACCTCGGACAAGTAAAATATCGCGTGACAAAGGGAATTGGTATCGTATGTGAATGGTTCATTCGATCACTAAGTCATCATTGAATATGTGGGAGCCATTATGGATCTCCAGATCCCGCTATTGGTTATTGGTCGGAGAGAGATCTCGACCATGTCTACATAGTTCGCGAACCGTAGGGTGACACACTTAAGGTTTGATGTCGTTTAAGTAGATATGGAATAAGGAATGGAGTTCGAAGTTTTGTTCGGAGTCTCGGATGGGATCCAGGACATCACGAGGAGGTCCGGAATGGTCGGAGAATAAGATTCATATATAGGAAGTCATATTCCAAGTTTGGAAATGATCTGGTGCATTTATGGTAGGTTCTAGAAGGTTCTAGAAAAGTCCGGAAGAAATCACCATGGAAAGTGGAGTCCCGAAGGGACTCCACCTTTCATGGCCAGCCAAACCCTAAAGGGTGGAGTCCCAGGTGGACTCCACCATAGGTGGCCGGCCACCCCACCTAAGGGAAGGTGGGAGTCCCACCTTGGGGACTCCCCCTTGAGTAGGTTTCCCACCTATGGGAGGTTTTGTTGTTGGGGTCTTATTCGAAGACTTGGACTACAACTCTTGGGGATTTCCACCTATATAATGAGGAGGAGAGGGAGGGGGCAGCCACTCTTGGCCGCACCACCTAGGGCTGCCCATGGCCGGCGCCCTAGCCACCCCCTCTCCCCAAACCCTAGCCTTTCCTCCTCCACCACTTCTCTCGCATACGCTTAGGCGAAGCCCTGCCGGAGTTCTCCATCGACACCGCCACCACGCCGTCGTGCTGTCGGGATTCCGAGGAGGATCTACTACTTCCGCTGCCCGCTGGAACGGGGAAGGACGTCGTCTTCATCAACACCGAACGTGTGACCGAGTACGGAAGTGCTGCCCGATTGTGGCACCGTGATCAAGATCTTCTACGCGCTTTTGCAAGCGGCAAGTGATCGTCTACCGCAGCAACAAGAGCCTACTCTTGTAGGCTTTGGAAATCTTCAAGGGTGAGTCTTGATCATCCCCTCGTTGCTCCCGTCTTCTAGATTGCATCTTGGCTTGGATTGCGTTCTTGCGGTAGGAAATTTTTGTTTTCTATGCTACGAATCCCTACAGTGGTATCAGAGCCGTGTCTATGCATAGATGGTTGCACGAGTAGAACACAATTGTTTTGTGGGCGTTGATGCTTATGTTGTCTTTAGTTCGAGTACTTTGCATCTTTGTGGCATGGTGGGATGAAGCGGCTCGGGCTAACTTTACATGACCGCGTTCATGAGACTTGCTCCACGTTCGACATGCAACTTGTATTGCATAAGTGGCTTTGCGGGTGTCTGTCTCTCCCACCATAGTGAAGATTCAATTTACTCTTTCTATTGACAACACTAGTATCACCGTTGTGGTTCATGTTCGTAGGTAGATTAGATCTTACTCGAAAACCCTAAACCACGTAAAATATGCAAACCAAATTAGAGGCGTCTAACTTGTTTTTGCAGGGTTTGGTGATGTGATATGGCCATGATGTGATGATGAATATGTATGAGATGATCATTATTGTATTGTGGCAACCGGCAGGAGCCTTATGGTTGTCTTTAAATTTCATGTTGAGTAGTATTTCAAAGTAGTTGTAATAGTTGCTACATGAGGTGAACAATCATGAAGACGGTGCCATGGACCTTGACGCTACGCCGACGATGATGGAGATCATGCCCGTTGATGATGGAGATCATGTCCGTGCTTTGGAGATGAAGATCGAAGGCGCAAAGACTAAAGGGCCATATCATATCACATATGAATTGCATGTGATGTTAATCCTTTATGCATCTTATTTTGCTTAGATCGCGATGGTAGCATTATAAGATGATCCCTCACATTAATATCAAGATAATAAAGTGTTCTTCCCTCGTATGCACCGTTGCAGTTCGTCGTTTCGAAGCATCTCGTGATGATCGGATGTGATAGACTCAACGTTCACATACAACGGGTGTAAGCCATGTTGCACACGCGGAATACTTGGGTTTGCTTGACGAGCCTAGCATGTACAGACATGGCCTCGGGACAACGAAACCGAAAGGTTGAACACGAGTCATATGGATGATATGATCAACATGTTGATGTTCACCATTGAAGCTACATCATCTCACGTGATGATCGGTTTTGGTGTAGTGGATGTGGATCGTGTACCACTTAACAACTATGAGGGATGTTGTATTAAGTGGGAGTTCATTAGTAATTAGATTAAAACATGAAATAATTATCATAAACATAGTCTGAGTAGTATTTTGAATTAATTTGTAGTATTGGCATCCGTTTTCTACCAAGCGCTAGTCTTGTAATTGAGATAGAAATACTGTTAAAATCTGACAAGAAACTTTACGGACTGGTACCGTATTGTTAAAGAATCAAGAAATGATTAAGTCCTATTGCAAACTTTTAGTAAACCTCACATTGTTGATTCAAAGAGCTATGGTTTCAATTAGTACCTAAAGTTATCTTGTCTCCGTGAAACTTGAAGTTCAAATCTGTTTGAAAAGTAAGGAGCTGAAAATTTTGTTTTCAGAAATAATCAAGGTATGAGATATATGTGATATCTAAGACCTTATTGCAAGATGATAAAATATAATTTGGTGAGACTACATAAACTCATAAGTTTTATGGGAATGTAGGAAGGTTGAAGACGCAAGGCGTCCCAATCCTCCAACTATTGGGGCACTAACGATATTCGCATATCCATGAAGTGATCGTCCTTAGTATGCACCGTTGCTAAGACTCGTCGTTTCGTAGCATCACGTGATGATTGGGTGTTATAGATTCTACGTGTGCATACAACGGGTGCAAGCCAGATTTGCACATGCGAATACTAAGGTTAAACTTTACGAGCCTAGCATGTACAGACATGGTCTCGGAAAAGTCGTCATGATATGATGGATAAAATTATGAGTGAAATTGTTCATCATATTACAAAGTTACTAATAGTGAAATCTGAAACACTTGTCATATGATGATCAACTTCAAAGTAAGAACCTCAAGGTTATTGGTATTTGACCAACAAACCTAGAAGTTATTGAAGGTGAAGTATTTTCTGAATAATGAGGAAAACTAAAAGAGAAACTACAAAAGATATTTTGGCAGAAAGAAAAGAGAAGACTAGAAAGTCTAGCTCAGGTGTATATACATAATATACATGTTATGGTTGTATTCCTAGTTTGGTCACACAATGAAATTCTTGGGTATTAGTACCATATTGGTTGGTATGAAATGTCATACAAAACAATGCAATACAAGAATACAATGGCCTAAGTGACTGACAAGGAATATGATAGGCACTTCTGGAACAAAAATAAAGTGTTATTATGTTCGTCGTTGGCATCCTATCTAGCCCTTAAAATTTATAATAAAGAACTTAATAATTGTTATTTTGCTCTGGTCAAATGAAAACAATGAGTTGTTCAAATTATGACATTACTACATGTACGATGGATAAGTTATTATAAATCTTAATGGTGAAACACACATACATAATACTGACGCTAAAATGTCATAAGGCAAATGATTTGAATTCCACTTATTTGTGGAACCGCAATTTAGGTCATATTAGAAAGGAACGCATGAAGGAACTCCATGCAAATGGATTTTTGGAGTCATTCAATTTTTGAATCGTTTGGCGCTTGCAAATTTTTTCTAAAGAGAATGACTGAAATACCGTTCATAGGCCAAGAGTTGAACGGACAACTAACTTAGTGGAAACATACATGATGATGTATGAGGTTCACTGGGCATAGTTGTGTGTGGGAGATTCTTCTACTTCATGAAAACTTCCAACAATGAATTGAGTATATATGTGGATATATTCGATAAGGAAGAAGTTTGAAACATTTGAATGGATTCAAATAAATTTCAGCATGAAGTGGAAATCATCGTAATAGAAAAGTCAAATATCTATGAATGGATCATAGGGAAATATTTGAATTACGAGTTTTAGCGAACATGTAAGAGAGTTATGAAATTGTTCTATAACTCACGTTTCTTGGAGTATCATAGTGATGATGGAGTATCCGAGAGATGTATCCAAACCTTGTTGGATCAATGATGAGATAAAATATTGATGCCATTATATTTTTGTAGATTATGCTTTAGATACTACCGCTTTTACACTGAATAGAGCATCATCATGATCCGTTGAAATGACACCATACGAGTTATGGCATGGGTATGAACCCTAATAGTCCTTTCTTAAATTTTGGAATGCATAGCATAAAGTAAATAAGTTTACAACCAAAATCGGATGAATGTCTTTGTTGGTTATCCCACAGAATTGATTGGGAATTCTTTCCACTATGGAGACAAAGACAAAAGTGTTTGTCAATGTTTCTTACTTATTTCCAAGAAATTGTTTTTAGCGAAGTATTTGAGTGGGAGGACAATAGAACTTGATAAGGTTTATGAACCTGAGCATAATGATCAGAGTAGCGCAACATCGGAATTGGTTCGGAAGCGGCCACGACGATCATGGCTCCCATGTCTACAAAATGTTATAGTCATGGAGATCGAAGTACTTATTGAACCTTGTAGGTATGGTTTACTTTGTGATCAAATAAATGATTTGTGAACAAAGGATTGTTTTTGAACAATGATAAACCAACTACATACAAAGAAGTTATGATGGGCCCTGACTCCGTTAAAATGGCTATACGTCATGAAATCCAAGATAGATGAATACTTTTTGAAAGTGAACGGATCTATAAAATTGATGGACTTGGATGAAATATCCTTGAATAAGCTCGACTTGTCGAAAAGTTATTTACGACAAAGTTCAACGAGTTGACTACGATAAGATTAGATCTTCCGTAGCAATGCTTATAGTCTATGTGGATTATTCTAGTAATCGCTACATATTTCTTTCATGAGATATGACAGTAGGATGGCAAAATACATTACTTAACAGAAGTGTGTATTAAAGGTGTATACAAGATACAACCAATTGTTTTGCTAGTCCGTGGAATACTAGATAGGTAAACGAACTTCAATTGGATGAAGTGAGTATCACGGAGTTGGAATCTTCACCGGATGAAATAGTCAAAGAGTTTTTGATTTCATCAGAACGATGAAGAGGCTTGCATTTGCAAGAAATTAAGTGGGAGCGCTGAGACATATTTATAATACTTTATGTAGATACATATAGTTGGTTATAAATGATGTAATTATATACTTGATTATAAAAGGTTTCATTGAGAATTAACTTCAATGAAAGGATATGGACTGAAACATATTTATTGTCAAGATCTATGAAGATAGATTGAAACACATAATAAGTTTAAGTCAAAGTACATAGAAAGGATATTGAAGTTGTTCAATATAGAAATATTAAGAAAATGTTCTTGTCATGTGAAGTTTTAACAAAACTTGAGTGTATCTGACACTCAATGAGTAAAAACACATGAGTGATTTAGATCACAATTAATATGTACACAATCAGATGTCCTGTGCTCTAAAATGTTAGGAGCATATACCAGAATGATTCATGTGATAATCATTGGACAAACAGTAAGAATATCTCTGTGTACTTTAGAAGAACCAAGGATATATAAATAGTTTTGTATGGAGAAATGACAAACAAATCGGTGTAAGGTGTTGCACCGATATTGGTTTTGTCACATATAAAAATAAAATTTCAATCTCAAAATTAGGCTAAGTGTTGTTTAAAAGGTAGCACAATACTAGATTTAGAAGAGTTCTAAATGTTGTGACGGATTCTACAAACGAAGGCCCGCGCAGATGCGCGGGCAACCATCTTTAATAGATCTATTTTTGTGCATATGAAATCCTATTAAAAATATTTTCTTTGTATATATATATTTAATAATATAAGACATATTTATTATTCTCATGAATTTTAAAAAATACTCTAATACCTAATATATGAAAAAGGTACATGGCCAAGAAAATATAGCCTTGCATATTCCTTGCAATGGCCAAGAAAATATAGCCTTGCATATACCTTGCAAAATACTTTCATGATATATGTGTTCATTAAGTGAAAGTCATTAATTGGAGACCTAAAAGGTCAAACATGTCTTATATTCGTAAATGGTCATGTTGTAGTACACATAATCAAGGTTCACAACCATTATCATAGAAATCCTAGAGAATCGGCTAAAATATATATTATTTTTATATCATTTTTTTCATGAAAATTACTGATATATACATATTACATGGAATCAAATTTACGGTTGTTCTATTATTAATATCAAAACAATAATATTTTGGAATAAAAGCTCAAAGGAACACATGAGCATTCACTTAGATAAACCTTATTTAAGTACTTCGACTATATAATTTTGCTAATGTGTTCACCCATAAGCATGACAAGCATACATAATATTGTTAATCCATATAATATGAGCATTCAGAAACTATGAAGTTCCTTTGGGGATGCATATCATCTTCAATATCAGTGAAGAGCTCTTCGAAGTGCAGCTCTGGGTTTTCAATGTAAAATGGTTGATTAGTAGATGCTTGCATTGTAATGTTTGTGAGCATATATGAAAATAAAATTGAAAGAAAATCAGCAGGGGAGGAAATGATGCATGCACATCTCGATGAAACTATTGTATGCCACAGTTCCCCGATGAATTACCTTGAATGATAATTATATTTAATCAAATTATTATAATGTAATCAGAATAGATCATAAATACTTTTTAATTTTGATAAAACTGTTGTAAAGCGAAACTGAGCTTGGACTGAAATGTAATAAATATAAACTTACCCAAATATGCTCAATAAGCCCAGCTCAGACGGGATGCTTAGTCAGGATTAACACAAAACCTTTGTACAACGAATACAAAAAGACCGTGATATCTCTAAATTGCCAAGTGTAGGAAATTTTGATAGTCATCCATGAGGTAGTATATTCCTTCTAATCCACGTTACTTGAATAAGATATGCAACATAAGTACTAAGTTGAAGAATGGTTGTTACCAATCCAATATCTGACATCATTCTCCGCTAAAATACTTTATTGTGTATAACTCTTAACATCCAAAAATTCCCCGCTAGTGTTCCAGAATATCTGATGAAATGATAATATTGACCAAACAGATAAGTAATAACTATATGCAGCAGTAAAAAAGGCATTGGTGTGTATAGGTCCTTACGTGCGAATTTCCTTCGAGAATCCAAGAATATCTGGTGATATGACAATACTGACCAAGCGTTCTAGTAATAATTGTATGGAGCATTGAAGTAATACTACTCATTCGAGATAATACATCGTGGTTAGAAACGAACATGACGTTGCTGAAGTTTCTGAACATGACATTGCCGAAGTTTCTTGACGTTGCTGAAGTTTCTGAGCATCAGACAATTCTTTTGCCTAACTGAGTCCATGCACGCAACTTGCAGCCGGTCGATCGAATGAATTGATGATCTTTGGGATATCCAGCTCGTGATCTTGGCGACGGCGAGCGGGCTCTTGTTTCCATTTCGTCCCCTGATGTATGTCTAACACAGTACTGAATGCCCCTTGGAGCCTTGATACCAGAAGGAACTTCAATTTAGAAGCCAATAGAAAATAACTTGAGTGCGTTGAACTGATCAGCATATTCCTACATGATGACTAAACATTAGAAAAACAAAATAAAGCTGATCACCCGAGCATGATCCTGCATCTCATGGTTTTCCTGCTGGCACTTCTTCCGTTCCGTCTGGGCGCAGGTTATAACCTTGTTAAATTTTCATCTTGAATTCATGCAGAGACACATGCGGAACAACTGAGGCTGGACCCTGGCACTGGTCTGTTCAGTTTGGTTGCTCCGTTGGAGCTGCAAATTAGCAATCATTGAGGCTGGCCACTGGAGCCGGACTGCTCACTTCCATTCCTCACGTTGAAGCTGCAGATGCAGACGACGACCTTATGGCGCCGAGCTGCTCGATCACATGCGAGATCAAGGAGAAGGCCTGAGGAAAACTACAGGTGGGCGTGTTAGCAGCGTGAGAACATAATGTAATGATGTGCTAATTAACCGAAGAAATCTATAGGAGGCACCATACCAATGTTTTTTTGTTCGATTCATCAGCTGCGGAGCCTTGATGCCAAGAGGAACTTGCATCTCAGAAGCCAATAGCAAATAACTTGCTAGCGTTGAAATGATCATCATCCTACATGATTAAACATTATAAAAACAAAATAAACCTAATCACCTGAGCATGCACTTGCATGCAATGGTTTTCCTGGTGGTACTTGTTCTGTTCGGTCCGGTTGCTGGTTGCTGTCTCCTGAAATTTTCATCTTGAATCATGCAGAGACACATGCAGAAAACCTGAGACTCGACACTGGCACTGGAATGCTCAGTTTCGTTCGAGCTACAGACCTAGGCAATGATTCTATGGCACGGAGCTGCACGGAGATGCTCAATCACACGTGATATCGAGGAGAAAGCCCGAGGGAACCTAGAGATGGGCATGTCGGCGGTGTGAGAACATGGTAGAGTATTGAAGACTTGCATCTAAAGATTGTAAGTATTGTGTGGAGGAATCTTATACAAACCACATCCAAATTTTAACACTGGAACATATATCGATATACCAAGAAGCTGACGTAAGTCTTTGATCAACATCCAACCAACCTCACCTCAACCTATTTTATTTTAGAATCTACAATTGTAAAGCACAGTCAAGTTGTGAAAAAAAAATGCACTTGCAATACTGGCATGACGCACAAATTTGTATGTCTGATATTAATTGAAATTCATGCACCTAGATTAGAAAAAATAAACAACTATTTGGCTAACATTTGCAAGAAACCTGTGTTCATCCTATTGATGATCAAGTGATCAGTCCGCACCTTTGTTTTCTTGACGATTCCAATTTGTTGATATGTATGTATGCATGTATCCATCTAGCTTCAGTTAATGGAAATTTCGGAACCATGTCTTTCTGACACAGCTGCTGATTCCTATTGGTGAGCGCAACAACAACACTGGTTCTCTCGAGCGATGAGTAGATAGCAATTCATGTCTGATCCACGACGGCCCTCGCGTTCGTCTATTCCCCATGAACTCCAAAAAAAAAATCCTGCAAGTCAACCGGTGAGTAATTAGCTTTGTTTTAATTCCATGGATCCAACCATCTTGCATGGATGCATGATTCGCTGTGTTATATTCCTAATGTGTGCATCATATTAGCATCACCAGCAGAGCATCGGTGTATTCACTAATTGCGTTCCATAAAATAATTAGATCAAATAGTATTGTAATATATAGCAGGAAGGGAACCGATCGATCAAGCACTCGCCCTGCGGCTGGTCGGCCGGCGACCACATGAACGTGGACCTGGTGCAGCTTTAGAGTTTAGACACAGCCCTTCCGTCCATCTACTATCTCGATCCCATCTACTTGCAAGCAGAGCAAATCGGAAGGAATCAAAATCGATCTAAGAGAGGCAAGAAAAAGATGAATCACCTAGAAAACGAATTGACAAACAATATCAAACAAAAAGGAAAGCCACAGACGGTGGCGGCGGGATGTACTTCTGATCAGAGCAAATAACCGAGAGGGCGCTGGGGGATTAGGCGTACGTACACCGGTGGCATATTGTCCTGACCTCGTTCGTCCAGGAGACGAACTACAGCCGGGTGAATCTTCCAATCGGAGGAACCATGATAGAGGAAGGAAGAGCCTGGGACCATGGAGACAGGCAGGAAGCGATGCATTGGCATGTTGAGCGTTGAAGACGGCTCATCGGCGCTAGGGCTTAAAAAATCTGTTTTTTCTTCAACTCAAGATGATGCGCTGAAGGCTACACGTTGTGGAAAAAACAAAGGGTAACGGTGAGGGGACATGTACAATGGCAATGGTGGGTAATTTTAAGCCTTAAGTTTAATCTAATGGCTAGAGATTATTTAACTATTAATTAAATGGTCAGATGTTTCTGATTTTTGTGGGATTTTCTAGCGATTTCTCTATTTTCTGGTGAGCCTGTAATGCACTTTTAATATATAATAGATAGATGACTGAGGATGTTAAGTCAAGAGGTTCTTTGAGAACTTGGTGTAGTTTCGATAGTGTCAGAACTTTGAAGCTATATTGTGTATGACAATATTAGTGACATATTTTAGACCGCGGATTTAAGGTTCCACCAGAAAACCAAACATATTTAATGCCGACTCATTTGGAAAATGAGTGATGCGTGAAGACGCAAATGAATTGCAAAATACATACGTTTCTGAGTGTGTCAGAACCGTTGACTAAAGCTCTCCCTAGGACAAAGTATGACCAACACCAGAATGCCATGGGTGTTAGGTACATTACAATGTAATCTAGATTATTGACTCTAGTGCAAGTGGGAGACTGTTGGAGATATGCCCAAGAGGCAATAATAAAAGTGGTTATTATATATCTTTATGTTTATGATAAATGTTTATATACCATGCTATAATTGTATTAACCGAAACATTGGTACATGTGTGTTATGTAAACAACAATGAGTCCCTAGTAAAGCCTCTTAACTAGCTTGTTGATTAATAGATGATTAGTTTCATAATCATGAACATTGGATGTTATTAATAACAAGGTTATATAATTATGTGAATGATGTAATGGATACACCCAATTAAGCGTAGCATAAGATCACGTCATTAAGTTATTTGCTATAAGCTTTCGATACATAGTTACCTAGTCCTTATGACCGTGAGATCATGTAAATCACTTATGCGGAAAGGTACTTTGATTACATCAAACGCCACTGCGTAAATGGGTGGTTATAAAGGTGGGATTAAGTATCCGGAAAGTATGAGTTGAGGCATATGGATCAACAGTGGGATTTGTCCATCCCGATGACGGATAGATATACTCTGGGCCCTCTCGGTGGAATGTCGTCTAAATAGCTTGCAAGCATATGAATGGTTCATAAGAGACAACATACCACGGTACGAGTAAAAAGTACTTGTCAGGAAACGAGGTTGAACAAGGTATAGAGATACCGATGATCAAACCTCGGACAAGTAAAATATCGCGTGACAAAGGGATTGGTATCGTATGTGAATGGTTCATTCGATCACTAAGTCATCATTGAATATGTGGGAGCCATTATGAATCTCCAGATCCCGCTATTGGTTATTGGTCGGAGAGAGATCTCAACCATGTCTACATAGTTCGCGAACCGTAGGGTGACACACTTAAGGTTTGATGTCGTTTAAGTAGATATGGAATAAGGAATGGAGTTCGAAGTTTTGTTCGGAGTCTCGGATGGGATCCAGGACATCACGAGGAGGTCCGGAATGGTCCGGAGAATAAGATTCATATATAGGAAGTCATATTCCAAGTTTGGAAATGATCCGGTGCATTTATGGCAGGTTCTAGAAGGTTCTAGAAAAGTCCGGAAGAAATCACCATGGAAAGTAGTGTCCCGAAGGGACTCCACCTTGCATGGCCAGCCAAACCCTAAAGGGTGGAGTCCCAGGTGGACTCCACCATAGGTGGCCGGCCACCCCACCTAAGGGAAAGGTGGGAGTCCCACCTTGGGTAGGACTCCCCCTTGAGTAGGTTTCCCACCTATGGGAGGTTTTGTTGTTGGGGTCTTATTCGAAGACTTGGACTACAACTCTTGGGGATTTCCACCTATATAATGAGGAGGAGAGGGAGGGGCAACCACTCTTGGCCGCACCACCTAGGGCTGCCCATGGCCGGCGCCCTAGCCACCCCCTCTCCCCAAACCCTAGCCTTTCCTCCTCCACCACTTCTCCCGCATACGCTTAGGCGAAGCCCTGCCGGAGTTCTCCATCGACACCGCCACCACGCCGTCGTGCTGTCGGATTCCGAGGAGGATCTACTACTTCCGCTGCCCGCTGGAACGGGAGAAGGACGTCGTCTTCATCAACACCGAACGTGTGACCGAGTACGGAGGTGCTGCCCGATTGTGGCACCGTGATCAAGATCTTCTACGCGCTTTTGCAAGCGGCAAGTGATCGTCTACCACAGCAACAAGAGCCTACTCTTGTAGGCTTTGGAAATCTTCAAGGGTGAGTCTTGATCATCCCCTCGTTGCTCCCGTCTTCTAGATTGCATCTTGGCTTGGATTGCGTTCTTGCGGTAGGAAAATTTTTGTTTTCTATGCTACGAATCCCTACAGGACTGCGGCCCACGTCGCCCAGCCCAGCTAGACGAGTGAGGTATAAATGGCTTGGCTCCCGTCGGGCTGCCCTATTCCATCGCTAGGGTTTCCTGCACGAGCGAGTGAAGTGCGGCAGCGGATGCAAGATCCAAACGCGCCTCCACACCATCTCCTCCGTAGAATCCCGCCCCCTACTCCCCTCTCTCGCTCCTTCGTGGAGGCGCTGATGGACCGCGGCGGGGATGACGGCCGCAAGAGGCGTCTCGACGAGCCCGGGTGGCGAGCGGCGGGCGTTGGGTACGGAAGGCGGGCGGGGGGTGGAAGAGATGGTGGAAGCGGAGGGAGACAGGAGGGTGGTGGCAGAGGTGATGGCGGCTGGCAAGATCGGGATGGTGGCCGGAGGAAAGATCAAGGAAGGTTTGAGGCAGGTTACCGGTACCAAGACGGTGACCAGGGGTACAGGTACCAAGAGAGTGGCAGGGAGGATTGGGATGCTCCGCCGCCGAGGTGAAGAGACCAACCGCGCTGGGAGGAGGCTCATGATGCGCCACCGCCGGAGTCCTATGGTGCCAGGGGCATGGCGACCCGGAGGGTTTTGCCAGTCAAGGGGACCGCGGCCCTCGGGCGCAGGCCAAGGTGAAAGGGAAGAAGAATGCTGGCAGCATCACGGGGGCGGCGGCGCAGAAAGGGAAGAACAAGGTGGGTCAAGCCAAGGCCAGAGCACTGGCGGCCGGAGAATGCTTCATGTGTGGCCGGGAGGGGCATTACCAGTCGGAGTGCCAGTTTGAGCCCCTATGTGTCATCTGCAGCTGCGAGGGCCACTCTTCGGCGAGCTGTCCGGGCCGCGGGAGGATGCTGAGGTTGCAATCGATGGGGCATGTCATTACAGACGGTGGATTCTTTAACATCGATGTAGAACCTCTGAGGGCAGGCCAGGGCGCCCGGGAGTCGTTCACTGCCGTCATTAAGTTCAAGGACGAGCCGCTCCCCGAGGACAAGCTGTCAGAGGAACTAAATCTGCTTGTGGATGATCTTTGGGACTGGCAGGTGAACAAGCAGTCCGAGTCAGATTCACGGTGGTTTTTCCTTCGCGCGCTACACTACGCTTGGCCACCGCGAGTGGAAAGCTTTTCCTGCCGCTGTGCGAGAAGGAGACAGAGATCAGGGAGGCGTTCCTCGCTCCCAAGCCTAACCTTGTGCTGCCGTCGACTTGGGTCCGCCTGACAGGTGTGCCGGAGGTCCTGATGACCAAAGAGAGGCTCATGGCAGCGTTTGTCATGGTGGGAGGCCAATTGATGTGGATGAACCTTCGATTCTGAAGCATGACAGAGAGCCCATCCGCATTCGGTTCCAAGGGAGGTACCCGGAGCGCATGAAGGGTTCGGTGTAGGTGTTTGTCAATGGTGAGGGGTACACCGTGATGCTGCAGGCGGAGGCTGAGCCGTGTGGGGGAGCTGGTGGGAGCCATGGCGGACCTCCGCCACCACCACGCTCGGATAGCGACGATGTGGACTCTGATGAGATATCCTCAGATGATGAATGGAACAAGCACAGGAAGAAATCGACTGGGCAGGACAAGGAGAAGGGCAAGGAGAAGGAGCTGGGAGCCGGGAAGAGTACGGGCCAATCCGGGGCGAGGAAATCGGCTTCCCAGAGTCCCCCCCCCCCCCGCGTCCAAGGTCCTGGGAGGATCGGTACAGCCCATCGATCAATACGGGACCAACCTAGGTCTCGCGATGGGGTTGGCTGTGCCTCAACGGGCGAGGATGGTGACAGGCATGACGAAGGTGGTGATGGATTCAGCACTAGCGCATGGGCGTGGGTCGCTGGATGCCACGGAGGGCTCGCTCGTGTCGACGGAGACGGACTCCCAGGTCACGGACCCGGTATCCTCATGGGTGGCGGAGAGCCCCTCCATGGGAGGCCCCCCATCCAAGATTGCGAGTATGGACTCACCGGCGAGGGAGTCTGTGGTGGACAAGCAGGACTGGGTGGTCACCGACTCGGAGGAGGATGGCGACTCCCGGGGGGATACTGTGGTGGCTCTTGCCACGAAGAAAGATCTAGTGTTCGAGTCCATGGTGGACGTGCCGCTGGTGCAGGGGAGGAGGTCTATGGCGATCATGTACGCACGCAAGAAGAAGGAGGTGGTGGCGGCCGTGCGCAAGAGCGGCAGACACGATGGCGCTGACGCGGGGACCCCGGCGCTCGAGAAGGCGCATCGACTAGCTGCGGAGAAGAACCTGGAGAACGGCAAGGACAAGGCTAAAGTTACAGACTTTTCGATTCTCGATGTTCTCCCTAATTCTCACATGTCCTCGGTAGTTAGGGATAGCTGTTTGCTCTTTCATCGGGGGCGCTTGGGGAGGCGATGTCGCTGATTAGGGCGAAGGAGGCGGTGCAAGCGGCACTGGCAGAGACGAGACGCGGTCTTGAGGTGGAAGAAGCTGCCAGGCGGGAGGAGGCAGCTGGCAAGGCGGCAGGGGAGTCCGCTACTGCGGATGTAGGGACATCCGCTCCGGACAGCCCCTTGGCTGAGGACCCAAGGGAGGCTTCGTGTGCAGGGGAACCGTGTAGGTCGACGGAGGTTGACCTTCTACCTGTGCCGGTCGGGCCCAATGGCTGACCTAGGCACAAATGTGCTCAGTCTGGTAGGCCCGTGTTGACTGTCTGTAAGGGACAAACCAAGCGGAAGGGTTCCAGATGAGGTCGCTCATTTACAACCTCAGGGGTTTTGGGCGGCTAGGGCGCCGCTCTCGACTCAAATCGTATATGAGGCAGGAGAGGGTGGATATTCTTGGCCTCCAGGAGACTATTAGACCGGACTTCACCTCCGGGGAGTTACGGATCGGAGCCTCGAGTGTGGAGGTCAGTTCGCTTGGAACTGGGTACCGGCAGATGGGCATTCAGCGGGAATGTTGCTGGGCTTTAGGCACGAGTGATTTGAAGTTGGCGTGTGGATGAAAGGGAAATTCTTGTGCTCGTCTATGGTCAAGTGGTGCTTTGTGCTCGTCTATGGTCCAGCTGACCATTCTAGGACTGGGGAGTTCTTGGATGAGTTAGAGGATGAGGTGACGAACTGCCAACTTCTTATGGTGGTGGTGGGCGACTTCAACCTCATCAGGAGGAGACAGGACAAGAGCAACAAGGTGGTCTGCTGGTCGAGGATTAGACGCTGCAATGATGCTATTGCGGCTATGTCCTTAAGGGAACTGAATCGGGCAAGGGCTTGATTCACCTGGACTAACAACCAATTGGATCTTATCCGCTCGGTGCTTGACAGGGTGTTTGTCTCCCCATCGTGGGAGACGATATTTCCTCTGTGCTCACTTTCGGCGGTCACGAGGATTGGGTCCTATCACAACCCCCTACTGCTGGATAGTGGGAAAAGTGGGATTAAGAGGCCACCACAGTTCTTTTTTCAAACCTGGTGGTTTGGCGTGGCTGGATTTGACGAGCTTGTTAGGGCAAGATCGAGCATTGCATACATGAGAATCGTCCTCATCGTTGCAGCATTGAGCTCTGGCAATGTATCTCCAAATACTTGAGCCAGTTCCTCAAGGGGTGGGGTGCGAACCTTGGAAAGGAGAAACGGGACTTCCGGGCGGAGCTCCTGCGTAGGGTGGGCGAGTTAGACTCGATTGCGGACTCCACCGGGCTGGATGACGAGGGATGGGCCCTCCGTTACCACCTTGAGGACCAGCTTGTCCACATGGACGAGGTGGAGGAGGAATATTGGAGGCAATGTAGCCGTCTTCAATGGACCCTCAAAGGGGATGCATGTACTGCCTACTTCCATGCAATCGCCAATGGGAGGAGGAGGAAGTGCATGATACCGTGTCTTAGGGTAGACGATATTGAGATTTGTGACCAGAAGGGTTTGATTGACCATATCTACAGCCTCTACTCTGGGCTTATGGGGGCAGAAGGAGAACAACGAGTGCTTTCACTTGGCCCAGGCCTCTCGGATGAGGCGGCAAAGATCTCACAAGAGGAGAACTTAGCCTTGGAAATTACATTCACACCGGAGGAGTTGGACGATGTCCTCCACTCGATAAAACAGGACTCGGCTCCGGGACTGGATGGGTTTCCGGTGTTGTTCTTTAAGAAGTTTTGCAGAACTCTTAAAGGACCCATTCTACAGATTCTCAACAATTTTGCCCTAGGGAGGGTGGATATCGCTCGTTTAAACTTCAGCATTATCTCTCTTATCCCGAAGGTGAAAGAGGCTGATGACATTAAACAGTTCCAGCCCATAGCGCTTATCAACGTCATTTTCATGTTCATAGCTAAAGCTTATGCGATGAAGCTCGGACCTTTAGCATAGGACGATCGATAGGAATCAGACTGCGTTCATCAAGGGCAGGAGCCTACACGAGGGTGTGCTGGCCCTGCACGAGATTACACATGAGCTAAGAGTCAAGAAACTAAAGGCCCTCCTTCTTAAGCTGGATTTCGAGAAGGCTTATGACAGGGTCAACTGGGATTTCCTGAGGGAAGTTCTACTGAGGAAGGGATTCACAGGGACGGTGGTGCACTGTCTGATGCAACTGGTCATGGGGGGATAGACTGCGGTGAATGTCAACGGGGAAATTGGCCCTTACTTTCATAACGCAAGGGGCGTTCGATAGGGGGACCCTCTTTCGCCTATCCTATTTGACTTCATGGCAGATTCGTTGGCTGCCATCCTTTCGAGGGCCAATGAGGCGGGACACATACATGGAGTTGTGCCTCATCTCATCCCAGGAGGAGTTACCCACCTCCAGTATGCGGATGACACGATGATTATGATTGAACCTTCACGAATGGGGATCGCAAACCTGAAGTTCATCCTCCTGTGCTTCGAAAATATGTTGGGGCTCAAGATGAACTTCAACAAGAGCGAAGCCATTGTGACAGGGGTCTCAAAGGATGAGCAATGCAGAGTGGCTGCTGCTCTCAATTGCAAGCTAGAGAGCTTTCCATTCCGTTACCTAGGCCTCCCGGTGAGCGACAAGAGGCTGACAGTAGCAGACTGGTTCTTTCTGACGGAGAAGGTGGGACACAGGGTCAATCCCTGGCAGGGCCTATATCTGGCATCGGCTGGAAGACTTGAACTGACAATCTCCTATCTCTCCAGTTTACCGATGTTCGCTATGGGCCTATACCTTCTCTACGGTTCGACGCATGGGGCGATGAATACCACGAGAAGCCGATTCTTCTGGGAAGGAGTCGGTAACAAGCGCAAATATCATATGGTGGACTGGGCTACGATATGTAGACCTAAGGAGTATGGAGGGTTTGGAGTCCTTCACACAAAGAACATAAACATTGCTCTTATGGTAGGCTGGATTTGGAAGCTTTACCAAAATGCGGACGGTCTATGGGCGGACCTCCTAAGAGCCAAGTACCTGGGCAATAATGACTTGTTTTCCCCGTTGGTACCAACTAAAGGGTCCCAGTTCTGGAAGACGATACAGAAGCTCAAATGGTACTTCAAGCTTGGGGCTAAGCATCTCGTCCACGATGGGAGGCGGACGTACTGCTAGTTGGACTGGTGGACGGGGAGGGCCCCGCTCCACCTGTCGTTCCCGTGCCTCTTCGCTTGCTGTGATAATCATTTCGCCACATTAGCTGGGGTCAGGGCGGAAGGGGTGGCACATCAGGTTCCGGTAAACCTTTGGCACGGCAGAGATGGTAGAATGGGAGAATCTTTGCAGGATTTTCGATCTACATCCTCACTCCATGGGGGAGGACCAGGTCTCTTGGGCCCTGGAGCCGTCCGGGGTTGTCTCCACACACTCCCTGTACCTCCGCCTGTCGCAAGGGGTGACAGTCACATTCTTCAAGGAGGTGTGGGCTACAAGGGTTCCCCCGAAGATCCAAGTGTTCCTTTGGCAGCTCATTAGGTTTAGACTTCCGTCGGCATAACAGGTGGCCAAGAGACATGGCCCCTCCGACTGGAGCTGCGCGTTGTGTGGTATGATGGAGGATTGCGACCACATTTTCTTCAACTGCCACATCGCGAAATTTATGTGGGCAGGAATTAGGGAACTCCTCTCATGCACGTGGAATCCGACAGGGGTCGGTGATTTCATCTCCTTAGTGCAAGGCCTGTCTGGGCCCATGCGTAGGTTAGCTTGGTATGCCTTTGCGGCGCTAGGTTGGACGCTTTGGAATACACGCAACAAGCTAGCTCTAGAGGGGAAGGTCATCGCTCATTCGGCTGACTCTATGTTCATGATGTCTATACACATGCAGAGCTGGAGGGTACTGGTCAGACATCGGGACAGGGGGCTTCTGGACGAGGCGCTGGGAGAGCTTAGGCGACTACATGCAAGGACGAGGACAGGAGCGACACATGAGGCATCCTAGATGTTTATCTGTTTTTCCTTTTCCTGCCGTGATGTGCCTGAGAGGCTTATGTACGGACATGTGTCTTAGTTGGCGTGGGTGTGGTTGGTCTCAGACTTTTTTTATTGTATGTTGTGACAGCTTCATTGCCATGAGGCCTTTATATATAAAGCTACTGAAAAACTCGAGTCGCCATGGCTTGGCCCTTACGTCGTCACAGAAGTCATCGAAGGAGGAGCATACAGAATCAAGGACAAGAAGACAGGGAATCCCGAGAAGAACCCCTGGAACGTGGCACAGCTAAGGCGTTTTTACGCTTAGTGTCGAAAGATAGTCCTCCTTGTAAAAATACAATGTACCGAAACGCCCGCGAGTTTTCAGACGCACTCTTTTCCTTTTCGGGGCACCGAGTGGGGCGGGAAAGGTTTTTAATGAGGCGGGCTCGCGGTGCTGCAATATAATAAAGATAGTGGAAATATATATCTTTTCTTCGAAATGCTCGGGGGCTTACGCCTCGAAGTTACAATATAGATGAATTTAACTGATAAAATTATCTCGCCTTGGTACTGAATACCTCGCCAGATAAAACGAAGTTACAAAATAGCAATCAAAGACAAAACACTCGGGGGCTAGTACCCGCAAATATAGTATAAAAATTTGGTTGCTTTGGTTTAATACCTCGCATACACAATAAAGAGATTTACCACCGAAACACTCGGGGGCTTGAGGAGGAAAAATAAAAATATCTACTAACTTTACAATATAGAATATGTGTACAACATACAAGACGCAATTCCTGAGAAAACTCGACAGGACTAGAAAGAATGTCAATGACGGCTCAGTATATTATCTATGGTCATCCGTCCAGTATTTGAAGTACGAGTACTATGTTCAGCATAGCTACCCCTTACGAAAAACTCAGCATCCATCCGAAGAAGTTCATCCATCATATCTTCGGCAACAGGGGTCACATGATCTTCAAGCTTGCTAACATCCCTTTTTCTTTTCGCCATCTTGGCTAAACACTTGGTAACAATCTGGCTCATGTCAAATTTGGGATAGCAGATTTTGATCATCATCATAGCAAACCTGGCACCGGCAGAAAGTTGAGCTCGCACGAAGTGATGGATACGAGGAGCATCTTGAAATTTCTCCAACAAACCAAGAAGAGTATCGGGCGCCTCGTTCCGAGGAAATAGCGTCTTGTAAACCAGGGTCAATTATCTGGCGCAAAAATCAAGGAAATCGCGAACCTGACAGGCGCGGTCTTGAAACCTGACAATTTGTCGGGTACGTTCCGGAGTGGCCCAGAAAAGAGAACCATGGTCAAGAGAAAGGTTAACAAGGAGATTTGTCCTCGTGTTTACCCTTTCGTCTTCAGCAGCAGCGTCGAGAATGGAACCTATTTGGCGACAGCATAATAATCTGGAAAAAGAAATAACGGGAAAACAGAAGGAGTCTTGTTTTGCAATAGCATACCTGACATATCCGCACTGGCTTCATTCATCAAATCAAGCATAAAAATTTCTTGAGTGGTCGCTTTTTCAGCTTCAGAAACAGCGGTTTCTTTGGCAGCTATGGCATCTCGAGCCTGTTGAAGTGCAATTTTCTCCCTTTCGGATGATTTTAGAGATTGCTCCATCATCATAAGTGATTGTTTCTTCAAAGACTGGAGCTGTTGGCGAAGTTCTTCCAAATCCTCTATTAAATCTTTACTCGACGAATCTTCAAAACACTCGACAGCCACATGTTTCTTCTTCAAACAGGACGCAGGAAAAGCATCGGAAGGGGGAGTCGCAGTATAGTTGTCAAAAATCAGCTGAAAAATAAAAATTTCTCGACATCAATCATCAAGCAGAGATGGTTTTCCATTAATTCTTCAAATATATACATAGCCATTACAAAAGAAGGATTCCTAGGGAAACTACGGAAGCAGTTGTCGCCAAATCTAGTAAGGCAACAGCGCCAAAAGAGAGTTAAAACTAGAAGCAAAGGCAAGGTGGTCTACTTGACCTCCGGCTTCGACGAGCTAATTTCAGGAGCTGGATCGTATCCAAGATAGGCCAGGATTTTCTTCGAGTTGGGCTTGGCAGCCTTAATCAGCGCCTGCCACTTCTTCGTCTCCATTTCTTCCGTGCCGCCAACTTTGGCCCAGTCGACGTCCTGCTGGCTATCAGCAACCAAGGCAATTGTACCTTCAACGCCAACTTTCAACCCCTCTTGGCGAAGTTGCAGTCCAAGGTTTTCTTGAGAACTGAAGCACTTGGCGAGAGCAACAAAAGTCGTGGGTACTTCCTTCTTCTTGAAAAAGTATGGAAAAAGACGCGACAGCCCAACCTTCGCTTTAGTAAGGCCATCGCGGGCCTCATCACAATGAATTTCAAGAAGAGAAAGTGCGTCAAGGAGTTGGTCACCTTCGGCACCTTCTAGCTCATATTCTTGACCGGTTCTCCCTGAACAAAGTGAAAAAGAGTTGGCCAAATGAAAAAGGGAAAAAACACGACACAAGGAAACAGCAAGGATCTGAGGACTTACTAATAAAACGTCGACATTGCGACTCCAGGCGAGTAAGGATTTCCTGGTCACGCGCAGATTGTTGAGTTATGTTTTCACTCAGAGAAGTTTCCGCGTCGTGAAGTCTTTTTCGGAGTTCTCCGACAGTGGCGGCATCCTCCTTAGCCTTCTTGGCATCCTCTTCAGCTTTCTTGCGAGCCTTTTCGCTTTGCTCTAACTTAGTAGCAAGAGCGTTGGCACGCTTGTTGGCTTCCGCAAGATCTCCTGGCAAAATGCACGTCAGTCAGATATCACGACAAAAATAATGGTACACATGCAACAGAGGAGGTGAATAAAAGAAATACCTTCCAGCTTTTTGGTATGGTCACGGTACCCGACGAATTGAGTACCGAGACGAATAAATTCCTTCATTAAAGGCTGAAGAGATGACCAAGGGAGAAAGGAAGTCAATATAGCCAGTATAAAATCGACAACATTTAGCAAAACACAAAGGGGAGATAGAAGCATTAAAAGGCTCGGAACTTAAATCATCCAATGAAGGTGTCGAAGAATTACCAGGGAACTGGATAGGTTCCTTGGATGGCTCGACCCTCGCTCTCTTTGGGGAAGAAGCTCGGGGGCTCTCAGCTGGCGGTGGCTGTTCGATGTCTTGTTGGGGAGGCGAAGTTTCGTCCCCATCAGGTCGAGATTCAGAAACAACTAAAGTACGGGACGTGCTCGTTCGAGCAGTCGCGTCAATAGGTGTATCTTCATCTTCCTCGCCACTACAAAAATAAAGCGACAAGATAAGAAACATAGGAGAGCATTATCAAAAATAAACAAGTATAGCGCATAAATACTTACGAGCTGATAAGAGCAGCCTCGTAAGGGTCAAAGGTTTTCTTTCCAGCATCAAGTGCAGGTCCTTTGCCACATGCAGCACCGGCTTCGGAGGTGCCTGAATCAACAACGTCGTCCCTTTTCCTCTTGTTCTTCGGGGAAGCAACTGGGAGGGAAGAGTGTGTTGATTCGGTGGCCTCAGTTTCAATCTCTTTTTCAGAGGATGCCACGGATTTTCGAGAACCCGCGACATCACTCTCAAGGCGAGAAGTACCTTGGTTGTCGTCGGTGACAACGGCCCGTTCTTCGACATCTCCACCTTCAGGAAGGGGAGGAAGAGGTGATGAAGTGTCATGGTTCTGCACAAAATAGAAATATGTCGACATAGATTCATATCAGTAATAGCAGTCCAAAAACTAGCAGTACCAAAGGGGAAAAAGAAGGAGTCCGTAAATAACATATGACAAAGATATATCACCTGAGGGAGTGAGTTGGTGGCGCTGAATGGCATCACGCGGCAAGTTGAAGGAACGGTGTCTTTCTTGTTCAACGACGAGATTTTTCGGACAAGTTTCTCTAAATCCTTGACCGATAAATCTGTCGACAAGCGATCTACATCTTCGTTGCCAGCATACATCCAAAGGGGATTTTTTCGGGCTTGCAGAGGCTGCACCCTAATCCTAAGGAAGTATGCCGTGATTTGGACACCCGACAATTCTTGTCCTCGGGTGTTTTGGAGCTGATGGATTCGTGTCATCAAGGCCTCTGTCGCCGTTTTTTCTTCGTCGGTAGCCTCGCATCCCAGGAACGACGGCGACAAATTTTCTCGGTACCATCAAAAGGAGGGATGTTATCTTCAACAGAGCCATGATTCTCCTCATGAATGTACAACCACTTTTTGCGCCACCCTTGTGAGTCAGGGAATTTGACATCAAAGTACTCAACGTCGGGGCGGACGCAGATAACAACGCCACCAATGTTATAAGAAACATTGGCAGAGCCATTACGGCGACAGAAGAAAATGCGTTTCCATAGAGTCCAGTTAGGCTGGACTCCAAGGAAAGCTCGCAAAGCGTGATGAAGATGGAGATATGGAGGATGGAATTGGGAGTAAGGTGGTGAAGTTGCAGTCCATACATGAAAAGCAACCCCGTAAGAAATTGTGGATGGGGGCAGAAAGACCGCGGATGAGATGATCGACAAAACTAACCCGGTACTCCATTGGAGGGGTTGGATAACTTTCTTCGCTGGGGAAGCGAAGGGCGTCCTGCTTCCTGATCCCCAGTTTCTTCAGCAGGTTGATGTCTTGTGAGGAGATTTTGGATCTCTCCCACTGTGTTCCCCAGATCTTCGGTCGCCATCTTCGATTCGGGCGTGCTGTGCTCTGCGCGGAGGCATCAACAATGGCGCCGGAGTAAGGTGCGAGTATGGTTGAGCTCAAGAGCTTTGCGGCGCAAGGGAGGATTTTTGACAGAGGAGAGCGGAGGAGCGGCGCGAGCGAAAGGACTAGAGGAGGAAGACGACGCCCTTATATGGAGGTGCGGTGAACCGTCACGCCGTTGGATTGAAAGATTGCGGCACAGATGGTGTACACGTGGACAAGGGGTAAACGGTAATTTCATATAGACGAGAAAGTGCAGCAACTACAGTACGTGCGCCAGGAAAAGCGGAGGACGTGTGTCCCCCACTTGCGCGACGTGTCAAACTGATGCAAAATTTGGGCCCACAAGCCAGAGAGAGAGAGGTTCTCGCGATTTCTTGATATATTGATCGTGGCTATCGTCAGCAATAACGTCACCTTGGTAAGAGAAAATCTCGGATACAACGGTTTATAAGAATGGCGACAGCACAAGATTGCTTTGGGAGCTTTTGAACAAATACAAGTTTTTGCCCAAATGCTCGGGGGCTACTTTGGAAAAAAGAAAAATTCGAGTATGACAAAATAGAAATGTCGAGAGCCTATGACCAAATACAAGCATTTGTTCATAGCCTCGGGGGCTACTCCCATCGGGAGCGCTGGTCGCGCACCCGATAAATATGAGAAGTTCGAGACAGAATGAAAATATATTGACATGAGGCAATAAAGTGTTGAGCCTACAACCAAGCACAAATCCTTGGCTGTAGCCTCAGGGGCTACTCCCATTGGGCGCGTGCCCGATGAAATTATAAAAAAAAAAGAGAAGAAGAAGAGAAAAAGAAGAAGTGAGCATATTTCGAGTTATACAAATAACTCTACATATACTCCCATCAGGAAGGCAAAATAATTCATACATTGACTCGATAAAATGTGCTATTCCAGCAGCCGAAAAAACACTCGACAATATATTCTCAGAGCACCAAAGTAGCGAACAAACTCTGAATGCCGCAAAACATTGTGAAGGTAAGACCCCAGATCCGTTCTGAGTGGCGTAGCGCCGTCTCTGACGTCGGTTTGCTACTTTTTTCCGTGTCAACAGATACGAAGAAAAATCCTAACGGACGCGTTAGGTACCCGCTAAAATGACTGGGACTCGACGAATGGTAAGACCTTAAGCGGCACTGTCGAAGTTTACACCAGTATCCGAGATCATGTCCAGGACGTGATCTTGAAGTAGGTTTTGCGGATTGCCACTAGAGCAGTTAACTAGTACCTGGTCCGTCAGAGGAACTAGCCCCAACTACCATTATCCCTGTACAATATAGAATTGCATATTTAAAAGATATGTGATAAAATTCGGCAGATGTATTGAACGAATATAAAGTTGGAGATTTTCCCTGACTCTACGATTCAAAAAAAATCTTGGGGGCTACTGACATAGGCATCCCCAATGGGCCTGCCAAAGATGGTACCCGGGGTTTACTTAAGGCCCACGACCCGAAGGATAAGAAGATTCGGAAGCCCAAGATACTGTTAAGGAAAACTAGAGTTGTATTAGCAAAGGATACTTGTAATCTTGCGGGACGGGTTGGAAACCCTCCCGGACTCTGTAAACTTGTGTATTACGAAATCCTCGGCTCCACCCCATATATAAGGGGGAGTCGAGGAACAAAGAGAGGATCGAATTTACCGTCAACACAACCCTAGTTTTATATTCGTCGAGTACTTTTCGGCTGAAACCTTCGAGATCTACTTGCCCTCTACATCCAACGAAACCCTAGTCTACTACTTGTAGGCATTGACAAGTTGATTCCTTGTCATCGAGGGCCTTCTGTTTAAAAGCAGCTAGCATGTGAACATAGTCTACAGTTGTACTCAAACAACGATGTGGATGAAATCTCAGACAAGCAACTACCCACCAAACATAAATTTAGTTTAATTGGATAATAGATGTCCATTAGATAAACAATCATTGTTCCTAGGTTGCAAAGTCAGCGTCATGTAAATGATATGAAAAATTGTATACACAAAGTCGTTAATGCCAAATATCTGCAAATGCAATTAGTCTTATCAAACAAGAAACATCTAGCACATGCACTGAGCGAAAATCAAATTTAAATAAGAATCGCACATGAAACATCCAAACAATGTTTTTGTTGAACCACTGACAAGTCTTGACGTCCGCCAAAGAGTCGTTTAGACTGTATATAAATGCCTCTTTAAGAAAGAAAAGGTTGTGTATGGGTATCATAATTTCTGCTAATTATTGGCAATACAGACACATGCCACACTGATGAGGACATCCCTACCTCACTACCACCTCCGTCATTACCAACTGAAGATGAACCTGCTGTGAAGCTCAAGTCCAATGAAGTCAGGATTGGACCAATGACACGTGCTCGTGCAAAGCTACTAAAGCAACAAGTGAACTTGTTCCTAAACGATACCTTGATTGATGAGAACTTTATACTACCTAAGTCCTATTACTTATGTATCATCAGGTATGAAGAGGAGACAAGCATCACACGAGGAGAGAGGAGCAGCTGGACGTGAAGATGGACGTGGAGCTGGACAAGGAACATTAAGATATCTCATGGACGCGCGAGAGAGGAGCGGGAGGCATGCGCGAGGGAAGAAGAAGTCTAGGCCGGCCCAGCACCCGGTCGGACAGCCACACCGGCGCGCCCGGTCCAGCCGGTCCAGCCGGCGCCGCGGATCCACCCGGCACCGGCAGGCGCTCGGCCGCTGCGGCCAGGGCGGGTTCTGCGCCACAATTCCCGCGCGGTCAGCACCGGTCCCTGGCCCGGTTTGAACCGGCCAGCCAGTCCCAGCCCGGTCGACCGCCCCCAGACCGGCCGTGTCAGTCTGTCTCGACCAGATCTATTCTGGGTCGGTTATTCTCGTAGTTTTTCGACCAGAATTCGTCCTGGACGCCTATATAAGTCCATAGGATGCCCCCCTAGCTGCTTTAGACCACGTTTAAGATAAACCCTAGTTCTTAGTTGTTTGCTGTGCAAAACTATTGAATTCCCTACACCATATTGCTTGATATTGTGTAGATCCTGAAAAAGTCTTGTGTGATCTGCTGTTCCATTGGGAATTAGACGGTTGCAACTTACCGCTTCGTGGTCGGCGGCGGCGCAAGTGTGTGGAGTTGGAAATATCTTGCAGGGTTGAGAGCTATTGCATTGGCGACATGGACCAATCGAGAGATCTCATTGCGTCATACAAGTTATCATCCACTTCATCAAGTTACCTCCGCTGCTATCGCCCCGTGACCACCATCACCACCGTTGCTTACTGATAAGATCGGGCCACCCCATATCATCTTGGTATCAGATTTCCAGTTTTCCTCGGTAAGCCATCCACAATCTACTCCATAGTTGAGTTGTGAGTGTTTCCTATCCAGAAAAAGCCAAAAAAAAATTAGGGTTAGGGTTTGCCATAGCTTTAGATTGCACTAATTTCGAGTTTTAGTTGCTTTTCGTAGTTGTTTTTGCGTCTCTTTTTCTTGCATCTAGTATTGTTAGGGTTTGAGTCTCTATTATTATCTAGTTTTCAGTTTTGTTACTTCGAGTCCACATAACGTACAGTGTGCTTATTCCCAACCATAGACACAGCCTATCGATATAAAGTGACTAGGAACTTTCCCAGAAGAGACTAGTTTTACCGCTCGACAGGCTGCTCGTTGGGGTTTTGGTGCTTTGCATATTTTGTTGGCCGTGTTATCAAGGAGTTGTGTCATATATCAAAAAAATAGGAAATAGAAAAGAAGCAAAAAGAGCTACATAGCTGCGTTACAAAAAGAAAAATCCAAAAAGAAAAGTGAAGTACTAGTAGAATCAAGTGAAGGCCTAAGTTTACTTTACTGCACCCGTAGTTGAGCAATCTTGTGCGTGTCTCGTTGAGCTTTGCTAGTGTCTCTCCAGTGCATTGCAACCTTTCCTCCATATAGTTGCATTGCCACTTTTATCGCCTTGTGTGAGTATCATTGGTTGTTTACGGTCAGCGCTAGAGCTTGTTATTGGTGCAAATAGGTAGCCTACATACAGCCCCACATATACCCTGCTTTGTCGTGTGATTTATTCTTATACCCTTGATATTCGCTACATCCGTGCACTAGTTGTTACTACAAGTGGTAAGCGACACTAATTTACTTTGGAACGGTAAGATCTCCTTTTCTTATCAGTTTTGAGTGAGTTGTGAGAGTACCACCATATCTTTTGATTTAGTGCACTAACCTACTAATCATGTCTGCTAGTGATCATAAGCTTGTTAACCAGGAAAACACGGATTCCGCAGATATCATCACATGGAGGGAGTTTGAAGCTCTTCGTAATGAGATGCGACGTGAATTCCGCGCTCAGGACGATGTGCTTAATGGAAAGGTTGAAGAGATCAACCAAAAGCTGGATGCTACTAATGCAACCGTCACCACAATGGCTGATCAAGTGACGGATATACAGCGCAATCTTGCAGATATGCGCCTAGCTATTGAGAATTTGACTGCACAACAACAACAAGACGATGACGAAGATCCTGAACTTCAAGGTGATACACACAATGCTCGTGGTGCGCCCCGTGGTAATCGTCCTCGTGGTTGGGCTCCACTTGGTCGCAATGGTCGTGGCCAAGATGAGGAAGATGGATTGGGTAAGCCCAAATTCTCTATACCCAAGTTTGAAGGAGGAGCTGATGTTGAAGAATACCTCACTTGGGAGCTCAAGATTGAGAAGCTATGGAATTTGCATCCACATTACACTGAAGATAGGAAGATCAAGCTTGCTTCCTCCGAATTTGATGGTTATGCATTGCGTTGGTGGGATGCTTTTGTTCGTAACCGCGAAGAAGATGGTGAGCAACCTATATGCACATGGCGTGCTATGAAGGAGGCAATGACGTCTCGTTTTGTGCCTACAAATTACTTGCGGAATATATTTGATAAGTTGACACTATTGAGGCAAGGTGTGAAGACTGTCGATGAATACTACATGGAGATGGAGATGCTTATGCAGCGTGGCCGTGTCCGTGAGTCTCTAGAGATGACAATGCAGCGTTTTCTCAACGGTTTGAAGTATGATATCAAAGGCATTGTTCGTCACTACAGTTACACCAATATGAATCAATTGTTACATCATGCAAGAGAAGCTGAATCACAGTTGGCTGAAGAAGCAAAGGTGAAAGGTCGCGCTATGGGAGCTGGGCGCTTCACACCCCGCGCGCCCTCATCTACGGCGCCGGCGCCTTCGACGCGTTCCGCTCCTTACTCTACTCCGCCTAGCAAGCCGGTCTCCAATGTATCTAATGCAAAGAAGTCCGAATCTGCTGCAAGTACGAGTGGTTCTAGCATGTCTACAGCGCGCAACCGTGATATGCTTTGTCATACATGTGGTGGCAAGGGTCACTTGAAGAGAGATTGTCCTAATGAGGACAATGAGTATGAGACTGGAGATGATGTTGATCCAAATGCTCCAGAAGATGATGACTATGACACTGATGGTGAAGATGCATATCCGTCTGATGCTCGCACCATTGTTGTGTCGCAGCGTGCTCTTAATGTGTTGCCTAGTGCATCTACTCAGCGCTGCAACTTGTTCCAAACAAAGGCTTTAGTTGGTCCTGACAAGGCTTGCAAGGTCATTATTGATGGCGGGAGTTGCCGCAATTTAGCAAGCAAGGATTTGTGTACCAAGCTGAAGTTGAAGTATCTACCGCACCCTCATCCATACTATATTCAGTGGTTGAGCGACAATGGTGAGATGAAGGTAAACCACATGGTGCGTGTTGAGTTTGCTATTGGACCGTATAAGGATTGCATTGACTTTGGTGTGGTTCCTATGACGGTGTGTCACCTACTATTGGGTCGGCCTTGGCTCTATGACCGTTCTGTGCAACACAATGGTCGTGCCAATACATATCACTTGGAGTTCAAGGGCAAGAAAATCAACTTACAGCCTATGATACCACAACAAATTGTCAATGAGTGTCGTCAGAAAATTGAATTAAACTTGGAGGATGCATCTTTAGATAGGCGAGAGAATTGTAATGTTGTGAGTGATATAACGAAAAGTGAGAGAGTGAATTCTTTAGTCTCATTAGCCACCAAAGAAGACATGAGAGAATTTAGTGAGGATCCTACGGCCATGCCTCTTGTGCTCTTGTACAGGGGTACGGTTTTGGTTTCTAACGACATGACCCCTCTTCCTCTTGGTGTTTCTAATGTTTTGCAGGAATTTGGCGACATGTTTCCGGATGAGGTACCCGCAGGACTACCACCATTGCGAGGTATTGAGCATCAAATCGACTTGATTCCCGGAGCTTCGCTACCCAATCGGGTACCAAATAGAACGAACCCCGAAGAGACGAAGGAGATACAGAAGCAAGTACAAGCGCTACTCGACAAAGGTTATATTCGCATAAGCCTTAGTCCTTGTGTTGTTCCTGTTATTTTAGTTCCTAAGAAAGATGGTACATGGCGTATGTGCGTAGATTGTAGAGCTATAAACAACATCACTATTCGATATCGTCACCCTATTCCCCGCTTAGAGGATATTCTAGATGAATTGAGTGGTGCTGCTGTGTTCTCTAAAATTGATTTGCGTAGTGGTTATCATCAAATTAGGATGAAAGAAGGGGATGAATGGAAAACAGCCTTTAAAACAAAATTTGGTTTATATGAGTGGTTAGTAATGCCTTTTGGTTTGACTAATGCACCTAGCACTTTCATGAGGCTGATGAACCATGTTTTGCGTGAATTTATTGGCAAGTTTGTGGTTGTGTACTTTGATGACATATTAATCTATAGCCGCAATGAATCTGATCATACTATACATATTCGACATGTTTTGCAAGTGTTGCGTGATAATAAACTCTATGGTAATCTTGAAAAGTGCACATTTTGCAAAGATAAGGTCATATTTCTGGGTTATGTTGTCTCTAAGCATGGAGTAGAAGTAGATTTGTCTAAAATTGAAGCTATTCAAAATTGGCCTACTCCCATGAATGTGAGTCAAGTTAGAAGTTTTCATGGTCTAGCTGGGTTTTATAGAAGATTTGTGCCTAACTTTAGTACTATTGCTGCACCTTTGAATGACTTAACTAAAAAGGGTGTAATATTTGAGTGGGGCACAGCCCAACATCATGCTTTTGATGAACTGAAGAGATTGTTAACTTCTGCACCGTTGCTTGCACTTCCTGATTTCAATAAGCAATTTGAGATTGAATGTGATGCTAGTGGTATTGGAATTGGTGGTGTGTTGATGCAAGAGGGTCGCCCAATTGCATATTTTTCTGAGAAACTTTCTGGTTCTAAGTTGAACTATCCTATATATGATAAAGAATTGTATGCTTTAATTAGAGTTCTTGAGGTTTGGCAACATTATTTGTGGCCAAAAGAATTTATCATACATTCTGATCATGAAGCTTTGAAATACCTGAAAGCCCAATCTACTTTGCATAAGCGTCTAGCTAAGTGGGTTGAGTTCATTGAGTCTTTTCCATACATTATTAAGCATAAGAAGGAAAAGATAATATTGTTGCTGGATGCTCTATCTAGGAAGAATATGCTATTAACTCAACTTGATGTTAAAATTCCTGGTTTAGAGATACTATGTGATTTGTATGCGCTGATCATGATCGTGATTTTGCTGAACCATATCGCTTATGTGCTCTTGGTAAAGCATGGGAAAAATATCACATACATGATGGTTTCTTGTTTAGGGCTAACAAACTATGTGTTCCAGAATCGTCTGTGTTTGCTCTTATTGCAGGAATCACATGCTGGAGGTTTGATGGGTCACTTTGGGCATGAGAAGACGCTACTCATGCTAGCTGACCACTTTTATTGGCCACATATGAGGCGGGATGTGGACAGGTATGAAGAGGTGCATTACTTGCAACAAGTCCAAGTCCAAGCTGAAGCCTCACGGTTTGTATACTCCTTTACCGGCACCTACTACACCATGGGAGGATATAAGTATGGATTTCGTGTTGGGTTTGCGCGTACTAAGAGAGGCCATGAATCTATATTTGTGGTAGTGGACAGATTTTCGAAAATGTCACACTTTATTGCCTGCCACAAAAGCGACGATGCGTCGCATATTGCTAACCTTTTTTTCAGGGAGGTTGTACGACTACATGGAGTCCCGAAGACTATTGTTTCTGATCGTGACGTGAAGTTTATGAGCTACTGAAGACGATGTGAGAAAGCTGGACTACCGAAGACTACTTGTCATCCCCAAACTGATGGTCAAACCGAAGTGGTGAATAGAACCTTGTCACAACTGTGAGATCCATGATCAAGAAGAACCTGAAGGAGTGGGAAGAGTGTTTACCGCATGTGGAATTTGCTTACAACAGGGCGGTACATTCTACCACGGAGTTATGTCCTTTTGAGGTGGTGTATGGTTTTAAACCCATTACTCCGCTTGATTTGTTGCCTTTGCCCATACATGAGAGAGTCAATATGGAGGCATCCAAGAGGGCAGATTTTGTGAAGAAGATTCATGTGAAGAAGATTCATGTGAAGACTAAAGAGTTGATCGAGAAGAAAGGCAAGAGCAATGCTGCAAGGATGAATAAGAAGCGTAAGGAGATGTTGTTCAAGCCTGGTGATATGCTCTGGGTACATTTTCGCAAGGATAGGTTCCCAAAGCTGAGAAAGTCTAAGTTGAAGCCTCGTGGTGCCGGTCCTTACAAAGTGCTTGCCAAGATCAATGATAATGCATACTCGATAGATCTTCCAATTGATGAGTTTGGTGTCAGTAATTCTTTCAATGTTGCTGATTTGACACCATATGACGGAGAAGACCTTGGAGCGTCGAGGTCGACGCCTTGAAGGGGGGATGATGATGAGGACATCCCTACCTCACTACCACCTCCGTCATTACCAACTGAAGATGAACCTGTGTGAAGCTCAAGTCCAATGAAGTCAGGATTGGACCAATGACACGTGCTCGTGAAGCTACTTAAACAACGGGTGAACTTGTTCCTAAACGATACCTTGATTGATGAGAACTTTATACTACCTAAGTCCTATTACTTATGTATCATCAGGTATGAGGAGACAAGCATCGCACGAGGAGGAGAGGAGCAGCTGGACGTGAAGATGGACGTGGAGCTGGACAAGGAGCTGAACATTAAGATATCTCATGGACGCGCGAGGAGGAGCGGGAGGCATGGCGAGGAGAAGAAGAAGTCCAGGCGGCTCAGACCGGTCAGACCGCCGCCACGCCGGCGCGCCGGTCCACGGCCGGTCCAACCGGGCGCAGACCGGATCCACCGCACCGGCCAAGGCGCTGGCTGCGACCGGCGCTTGCGCCACAATTCCGCACCCGGTCAGCACCCGGTCCCTGGCCCGGTTTGAACCGCCAGCCCGGTCCCGAGCCCGGTCGACCGGCCCCAGACCGGCCGTGTCAAGTCTGTCTCGACCGATCTAATCAGGTCGGTTATTCTCGTAGTTTTTCGACCAGAAGTCGTCCTGGACGCCTATATAAGTCCATAGGACGCCCCCTAGCTGCTTTAGACCACGTTTAAGATAAACCCTAGTTCTTAGTTGTTTGCTCTGCAAAACTATTGAATTCCCTACACCATATTGCTTGATATTGTGTAGATCTGAAAAAGTGTGTGTGATCTGTTCCATTGGGAATTAGACGGTTGCAACTTGTCTTCGTGGCTACGTGCGCAAGTGTGTGGAGTTGCGAATATCTTGCAGGGTTGAGAGCTGTTGCATTGGCGACAGGGACCAATCGAGAGATCTCGTTGTGTCATACAAGTTATCATCCACTTCATCAAGTTACCTCCGCTGCTATCGCCCCGTGACCATCATCACCACCGTTGCTTACTGAGAAGATCGGACCACCCCATATCACACACCCACCTCCAGAAGCATGGAGCTGTCACAACAATTGGGAAGATGGGTTTAATTTTTATGGTCCTTATTTCCATTATTTAATATATTATTCATCATTTTTATTTTTTATTTTACTTTTATTTATTTATTTTTCATCTTATTAGTATGATTTTTTATTTTAAATTATCTTCTTTGAATCTTTCCGAGTAAAGTACATCAAACCATTTTATGAGATACATGAACACTCTTTTGAAATACGTGAACCTTTCTTTTGGTAGTCCGGATCAGTTGTTGGATATACATGAGCATTTGGTTTGAAATACATGGACCTTTTTCAGAAATAAAATACTTTACTTAGAAAATATATGCAAATGGACTTACTCTTATCAAACAATAAACATCTAGCACACATGCATTGAGCGAAAATAAAATTTAAATGGGCCGGCATCAGACTGGAAGCATTGTCTAGAGATTTTTGTTGAACCATTTACAAGTCTTGACCTCCGCCAAGGAGTCGTTTAGATTATACATAAATGCTTCTTTAAGAAAAGGAAAGGAAATGCTTGTGTATAGATATCATATTTTCCCCTCATTATTGGCAATACGTACACATATCACACCCACCTCCAGAAGCATCAAATTGTCACAGTAATTGTGAAGATGAGTGTTTCTAATTTTATGGTTCTTATTTCCATTATTTAATATTTTAATTTCATCGTTTTAATTTTATCGTTTTTCTTTTATTTGTGTTCCAACTTATTAGTATGTTTTGTCGCTTTAAATTCTCTTATTTTAATCCTTTTTGAATAAAGTACTTCAAACGTTTTATGAGATACATGACCATTTATTTTAAAATACGATAAACTTTTCTTTTTTCAGCCATGATCAATTAGCTGATATACCTGAGCATTTATTTTGAAATACATGGAACTTGTTTCTTAAATACACGAAGATTTTATATGATGGCCGTAAATATTTGTTTCAGACTATAGAAATATTTTAATAGATATCACTAGCATAAATCAGGTCACATATGACACAAAATGCTTCATGAGATTTATGTAAAAAGATATTCACGAGGTCATGGAATTTTTATACCCTTTTTTAGATAGGATCCATTAAATATTCACATAATCTTCAAGAACTAACTGAGGAAATCGATGAAACAAAGCCGGTCTAATTGCCGAAATCAAAATGAAGTCCAAACAGACACCATCCCACATGATCTATACTTTCATTTTTGTTGGTTCATTCTCCTGCTAAAAGCAAAGACGTAAAGACGGCCATTTTTAGCTTTTGATGGCTCGAAACTTGTAGCTTTGGAAGATAGCATAAAGCACGAGGACCAGGCAGGAATGGCTAAGGAGCCACATGTGGTTTTCAAATTTGTAATTCGAAATGCCTCGAGACCATCGAAAGCCAAAAGATGAAACCATTGGACCTCACCTTTAGCAAAGACCGAGTCGCAGCGTACCTCTAATTCGCTAGCTCGATAATTTGCAAAACATATACACCTATCGAGCAAAGACTTCTTCAAGTCGCTTCCAAAACAAGCAATGTCGAGTACCAGCATTACGAACACGCCATACCGGAATCATCAGCTACAAGGCTATCGCGGAGCAAGAAACGAACAAAGTGGCCGGGAAGAAGTGAACAACAGGAAAAAGCTATACAGTGGGGCAGCTGCACATCACACGGCAGCCGAACTCCCCAGGACTCGAGTACACGACACGGCCGATCGTAGCTTTCCCGTCGGTTGGTCGGTACTACATCTCTCACTCCGGGATGGCGACGAGCATCGGCCTCCACTGCCGCCGCAGCATGAGCCGCCGCCGGAACCCGCCGAACACGAACCTCCGGTACTGCTGCATGGCCGCGCCGCCAACGCGTGCCGACGACACGGCCAGCGCGGCCTCCGGGCGAGCCACGTCCGGCCGTGACACGTGCTGGACGTCTTTCTTGGCGCTGCCGCGGAGGACGGCGCCGGCGACGTCGGACCCCAGGAGCTCCTCCAGGGAGCCACTTCTGCCGAGGAGGCTGCTCTTCTCCCCACCGTCGTCGTCTCCTCCGCCTTGGGCGCCGGCGTCGGCGGTTGGTCTGTGCGGCTTGCTGCCGCGGCAGAGCATCCGGCGCACCAGCAGCCACAGGCTCTTCGCCCTCGGCTTGTGCATCGTCGGCCCGGCAGCCATCTCTGCCGATGCAGTGCAGCCTCTCCCACTACTGATCTCTATCTAGCTACGGTTCTCTGGGCTTGGAGCCTGGGATATGGCACTAGGATTGGTTATATACCTGCGTGGCCTCCCATGTTCCTTGTCCGGCTAGTGCCTGAGCTGCCACCGGCGCGCGCTAGCTGCTGCTTTGGAGACGTACGACCTGGGATTCTGGAGACGATCCTGAAATAATGGTGCTTTGCGCTTTGGACTGGACTCAAGGAGTATAAAAACTTGGAGCGGGGGGAGAGGTCTAATCGCTGAACATTCTTGGATTTCCTTTGTTTACGTGCGAGGGCCGCCAATGCACGTCGCGTCGCCAGATGGAGGCCTGCAGATTAGCCCCGGAGGCTGTCTGCCTAATGGACAAAAGAAAAAGGGTATTGGCATGTGGCAGCATCAGCATCGGTGTCGCCGTCACCCGTCAGTCGCTAGAGGACACGAGAATTTCGGTGCCGCAAGAGGCCAAGGACCAGCGCCTACTCTGCATGCTGTTCTATGTATGGTAATCTGGGATATGGATATGTGCTTGTCCCCCTGGGATCCCAGTTGGAGAGAGGCCAAATCTGTTGATTAGTTTATGGGTTTATGTATGGTGAGCGCATTTGATTTGATTGATGCGTTCAGTGGAGGAAGAAGCAGTCAGTTCAGGCAAGCATGCACTACGGGAGAGCCGGCATGTGCCGACGGCCAGCCCATGTGCCGACGGCCAAATGTCGGGGCCGTCGGCACAGAGGCCCTCGTCGACCGGCGACGGAGCTGACTGTCGGGCGCAAGGTCACCGCGGCACACTGCTGTTCTACGACGCCACCGTCGGCGCAAACCGGACCGTCGGCACAGAAGTAGGCGCCCGAAGGTCACCGTCGGCACGACCACGACCGTCGGTACACGCGCTGACAGGCGGGCCCAGCCGTTAAACTGTCACGGCGCCGTCTGCACTGTGCCGACGGTAGCCCTCGGCGCAACGGTGGCCGTCGGCACATAGACTGACAGGTGGGTCCCCTAATGCTGTGCCGACGGTGACCCTCGGCGCAACGGTGGCCGTCGGCACATATGATATGCACATTTTTGTTTTTCCATTTTTTTTGCATCAAAGAGATAATTATTACCCATATAATTATTAATCCCAATCATTTTTTGTTTATTTCTTTCTCACTGCTATTTTGGCGAACCCCTTTGCGAGAAACCTATATATATGTATAAGGCCGGTATAGATCCCCCGCCGGGACCCCGGTCTAGGGTTTTCTCAGAAATCGAGGATCGGAGAGTGATTTGAGATGGTTTTATATCCAATGCTACCCCCAAGTGTCCGGCTTTGGACATGGGGTTCACTTAGCGACTGGATCTATAGGGGAACTCCTCGGAGGTGAACCAGAGAGAAACTTGAGATCATATGGGATGATCCTTGTTACCACATGTACCTATGACCTAACCAAGCTCAAATGGAGGCATATGCCCACAGGGGGACCCCCGGGATGCAATCAAAGGGTAGACCGCGCGGTCAATAGAACTAGGGTTTCGCCAGAAATCGAGCCTCGGAGGGTGAATGGCCCCAAAACTTGTGTGTGTCCACGGAGAATGCATAAAAGTGATACATTTAAGAACTTAATACCCAGACACGATACAAAACACTTAAATAACTAGACCCACACACATACCAAAGCGCTTAAAGAACTAGACCCACACACGAACCGAAACACTTAAAGAACTACACCCACACAGGAACCAAAACACTTAAAGAACTAGACCCACACACAAACCAAAACATTTAAAGAACTACACCCACACACGAACAAAGCACTTAACACTGGGTCGACACATGACCCGCTAGACACACGGACTCGACACACACACATATTAATCAGAAGTCGAAATCTTCGTCCTCGCTGGGGGTGTCCTCTGAAGGTACTTGAGAGGTGCCACAACCACCGTTCATCATCCTCCCCCATGTCGACGCCTCTCCTTGGGGTACTCGCTTCATATTCGCCCTCTCGCTTCCGCCCTCCTCTCCTCGTACGTCGCTTCTCCTTCTGCCGCGCTCTCGATGGCTCGGGATGGTCTCTGCGCCACCGTGCCATGAACTGCTCGTCCGCCTCGGTGGTATTAACCGCCGCTGGCCAGACCTGTACCGACGCGCTTCACCCTGTGAGCGAAGTAGCGGCTCGTAGAGAGACTCTGAGCCCGTCCGAGACCTGACCTCCGGGAAGTTCATTTCGTGGCGTGGCCAAACCTCCAAGCCGCAACATCGTATGCGCGGCAGCAGCCTCCTTCGTGTAGAAGGTGCCGAGCCACACACGCGTACCACCGCGGTGATTTCAGCGCGAAATGTCCCGCAGGCCGCAGGCGCCGATGAAGCCCGTGTTGCTACGGCGACGAGGAGCCATCTCAGCGGCAGCTCAGAGGATTTTGTGGTTCTGTTGGATGAGAGAAGCGATGAAGGGAGAAATGTTGCTGGTGCTGTTAGTGGAGAAGACATGGCTATATATAGGCCGGCAAGGGGCTGAAACGGCGGGAAAACTTGGCGGAGGAATGGGCGGGAAAGGGTGGCGGGAAAACTTGGCGGGAAATCATGGCGGGAAAAAAAGGCGGAGAGAAGGAGCGGGAAAGGGTGGGCGAAAAAGGGCGGGAGAGAAGCAGAAAGGGTGGCAGGAAAAAAGGCGGGAGAGAAGGAGCGGGAAAGGGTGGGCGGGAAAAAAGGGCGGGAGAGAAGCGTGAAAGGGTGGGCGGTAAAAAAGGGCAGGAGAGATCCTTGTTTCCACATGTACCTATGACCTAACCAAGCTCAAATGGAGGCACACGCCCACCGGGGACCCCCTGGGATGCGATCAAAAGCAGACGGCGCGGTCACGAACTAGGGTTTCTTGAAATCGAGCATCGGATCTAGGGAATGGCCCCAAAACTTGTGTGTGTCCACATGGCATGCACAAAAGTGATTTGTGATGGTTCTACATCCAATGCTACCCCTGTGTCCGCTCGGACAGGGGTTCACACTTAGCCAGATTCTGCATGTATAGGGGAACTCCCTCGGAGGTGAACCGGAGAGAACCTTGGGATCATATGGGATGATCCTTGTTTCCACATGTACCTATGACCTAACCAAGCTCAAATGGAGGCACACGCCCACCGGGGGACCCCCGATGGGATGCAGTCAAAGGGGTAGACGAGCGCGGTCAACGGAACTAGGGTTTCTTCGGAAATCGAGCATCGGATCTAGGGAATGGCCCCAAAACTTGTGTGTGTCCACATGGCATGCACAAAAGTGATTTGTGATGGTTCTACATCCAATGCTACCCCCGGGTGTGTCCGGCTTCTCGGACAGGGGTTCCTACACTTAGGCAGATTCTGCATGTATAGGGGGGAACTCCCTCGGAGGTGAACCGGAGAGAACCTTGGGATCATATGGGATGATCCTTGTTTCCACATGTACCTATGACCTAACCAAGCTCAAATGGACACACGCCCACCGGGGACCCCCGATGGGATGCAGTCAAAGGGGTAGGCAACAAAGATAGGGTTTCTTCAGAAATCGAGCATCGGATCTAGGGAATGGCCCCAAAACTGTGTGTGTCCACATGGCATGCACAAAAGTGATTTTTGATGGTTCTACATCCAATGCTACCCCCGGGTGTGTCCGGCTTCTCGGACGGGGGTTCCTACACTTAGGCAGATTCTGCATGTATAGGGGGAACTCCCTCGGAGGTGAACCGGAGAGAACCTTGGGATCATATGGGATGATCCTTGTTTCCACATGTACCTATGACCTAACCAAGCTCAAATGGAGGCACACCCACCGAGGGACCCGATGGGATGCAGTCAAAGGGGTAGACGGCGCGGTCAACAGAACTAGGGTTTCAGAAATCGAGCATCGGATCTAGGAATGGCCCCAAAACTTGTGTGTGTCCACATGGCATGCACAAAAGTTTTGTGATGGTTCTACATCCAATGCTACCCCCTGTGTCCTATTCTGGACAGGTTCCTACACTTAGGCAGATTCTGCATGTATAGGGGGAACTCCTCGGAGGTGAACCGGAGAGAACCTTGGGATCATATGGGATGATCCTTGTTTCCACATAACTATGACCTAACCAAGCTCAAATGGAGGCACACGCCCACCGGGGGACCGATGGGATGCAGTCAAAGGGGTAGACGGCGCGGTCAACAGAACTAGGGTTTCGTCGGAAATCGAGCATCGGATCTAGGGAATGGCCCCAAAACTTGTGTGTGTCCACATGGCATGCAAAAAAGTGATTTGAGATGGTTCTATATCCAATGCTACCCCTCCGGGTGTGTCCGGCTTCTCGGACATGGGGTTCTACACTTAGGCAGATTCTAGATGTTTAGGGGGGAACTCCCTCAGAGGTGAAGTAGCGGGAAAGGGTCAGTGGGAAAGGGGGGAATATAAAACTTTAAAAAATATTGCCATGTGTGATAATCTATTCTTATTATTTGCAGTAAAAAATAAAAATAAATATAAAAAAACCTGTGCCGACGGTCACCGTCGGCACAACTGCAGCTTCAGAGGTGAAGTAGCGGGAAAGGGTCAGTGGGAAAGGGGGAATATAAAACTTTAAAAAATATTGCCATGTGTGATAATCTATTCTTATTATTTGCAGTAAAAAATAAAAATAAAAAAAAAAAAAAACCCTGTGCCGACGGTCACCGTCGGCACAACTGCAGCCGTCGGCACAGGTGGGTCGACCATAATGGTCAGACCCACCACACGCGCGCGGACTCTCCACCACTCACGCCAACCCCCACCCCGCCGCGCCCACTCCCGCGCCGCCGCCATCCCTCCCGGCCGCCACCCGCCGCCGCACCTCGCCGTGCCCGCCAGCACCCGCCCCGCGCCAAATCCCGCCGCCGCACCATCCCCTTCCTCCGCCGCCGCGCCCGCCAGCACCTGCGCGAGATCCCGCCGCCACCCGCCCCGCCTCTCGCCCCCGCCTCCGCGCCGGCAGCCGCCACCCCGGCCCCCGCCTCCACCGCGCGGGAGCGCGGCTCGCCGCCCTCGCTCGCTCGCGCGCAGTGGCAGCCGCCGCAGCCTCGCCCCCATCGCCGCTGCCTGCACCCGGCCCGCCCCGACCCTCCTCTCTGCCGCGCCAGCAACCGCCTTGCCCCGGCCCCGCTCGCCTCCGCCGCACCTGCCCGCAGCAGCTCCGACCGCCGCAGCCCAATATGCCGGTAATTTTTTTTATTTTTTATTTTTATATCTATTTAGTTAGTTAGTTAGTTATTAAGTAGTTTGTAGTTAGTTAGCTAGTTAGGGTAAAGTGAAATTGAAAATTAAATTTAAATGCTAATTGAAGTTGAAATGGAAATTGAAATGAAAATTGAAATGTTAATGAAATTGAAATGAAAATTGAATTACAAATGCATTTGTTTTATCAATTGATGAATTTGCATTGACAAATTTTTATTATTTTAACTAGGTCCCGTAGTGAGCATCCCGCGTGACGATCCCGGATCTTGCGGCGCATCTCTACGGCCGTCGACATCGCCGGTTGTTCGACTACTTCCTCTACAGCCGAGGGTGAGCTGAATTGCCGACTCCCCCTCCGCATTTTTTATGTCACTAGATTTAATTTCTCCGTCAAGTCGCGTAACCTAGGTGTCAATTCCCGTCCGCAAGCGTTACGCGGATAAATATGCATTAGTGGTCAGCATATTTTGAACCGTAACGCTTGTGGCATTTACGGGACAGTCGCCGGACCCGTAGTTGGGTACGTTTTCCATGTTCTGCTCGGGTGCGAGACAGGATTTCGTCAGCGCCTCCCTGTTGTTCTCCGGATGCACATCCTCTCGGCTTTTTGCCGAGACGTGTATCGGGAGAGCAGCGGGGAGGTGCTGCCGAAATTCTGTCTCGCACCCGAGCAGAACGTGGAGAACGTACCCAACTACGGGTCCGGGGGCTGCTAGGAGCCCACCTAGTAGAGATGTAGGTTGATGCACGCGTTTTCGCCGGTAGAAAAATAAAAATATGATGCATTCAATTTCATGCTACTATTTGTTGTTTGTCATGCAATAAAGCAGGATGGCTGATAATGAGTGGATGTACAGTGGCCGTGTTAGTTCGACTCAAGTGACAGATGAATGGAAATGGAAGACAGATTTGTTAGTGAAGGAGTTAGCTCGTGGTTCGAAGGGGGTCGTTCGTCCACGTTGCCCTTGCAGTGTCTGCAGGAGGCGTCATCCTAAGGATATTCTAGAGATGACTAAACACCTTTGGTGGAATGGGTATATGCGTGACTACGACCCGCCGGTCAACTTTTCTCGGCACGAACGTGATAGAGGTGAGGTGATGCGGCAGCGGATCGATGGCAATGAGAACGATGGCATCTTAAACTTGCTAGATGATCTTCGGGATGCTGACATGCCAGAGTTACCATGGGACGAACAGTCTGAACCGGAGGAACCGCCTGAACCGGAGGGACCGCCACAACCGGAGGAACTTCCAGAGGAGGAACCTGAGCCAACCGCGAGGGCCTTCATTGATATGATGGCCTCAGCTAGGAGGCCTCTATACCCGGGTGCAAAAATGTCTCAACTTGATGGCATCACGCAGTTGCTAGCCGACAAGTGCATGTTTGAGAGTACTCGAGCATCCTTTGAAAAGACTCTGAACACAGTAGGTAACATGTTGCCTGAAGGTCATTGCTTGCCCAAGACCATGTACGAAACGAAGAAAATATTGAAAGCATTGAAAATGGATTATGTAACATATGATGTCTGTCCAAAACTTTGCCTTTTGTTTTGGAAAGACTATGCGGATGACAAGTACTGTGCCAAGTGTGGTCACTCTAGGTATCATGAGCTAGATGTAGGCAATGGTCAGAAGAGGCAGACAAAAGTAGCCATAAAGATTCTTCGTTATCTCCCATTCATCAAAAGAATCCAGCGGCTTTACATGTTCGAGGAGACTGCCAAGCAGATGACATGGCATAAGACCGGGATAAGATTGCAGGACGAGAAGAAACGGGTACCCATGGTACATCCATCTGATGGTCAATCATGGAAGCACTTCGATGAAAAGCACCCAAATGAGGCAAGTGAGGCTCGGAATGTTAGAATTGCGATAGCAACCGATGGATTCAACCCATATGGTATGTCGACTGCCTCGTACAGCTGCTGGCCCGTGTTTGTTATTCCGCTCAATCTCCCTCCTGGAGTCGTAATGCAAAGGAAGAACATATTCTTGTCGATGATCCTTCCAGGGCCTGAATATCCAGGGAAGAAATTGAGTGTCTTAATGCAACCACTTGTGGATGATTTGCACCACTCGTGGCATCACGGTACATTGACATACGACCGAGCATCAAAGAGAAACTTCATCATGAAAGTTTGGTTCCACTATTCGATGCATGACCTACCCGGGTACGCCCTATTCTGTGGGCATAGTACAGCTGGTAAGTTTCCATGCCCAGTGTGCAGGCACGAACTAGAATTCAGGCACCTAAAAGCTGGACACAAATATGTTGCCTTTGACAAACACCGCAAGTTCCTCAGTCCAGGGCATCGGTTCAGATCTGACAAGAAGAACTTCACGAAAGGCGTAGTTGTGCTTGAACATAAAGAAATACCAAAGTTCGATGGTGCAACTGTTGATGCTGAGCTACGTGCTCTCCAGCCTAGTAAGGAACCCGGCCACCAATTTGAGGGATATGGTAAAACGCACAACTGGACTCACATAGCAGGCATAACAGAGCTCGAGTATTACAAGGACCTTGAACTTCCCCATAATATCGATATGATGCACACCGAAAAGAATTGCGGGGAGGCATTCCTTAACACCTGCTGCAACATACCAGGCAAGTCAAGGGATAATGTTTCAGCTAGAGTCGATATTGAGGAGATATGCGATAGGGTGGCTCTACACATGCAGCCTCCTGAGGGCAATCGAAAAGGTTGGTTAAAGCCGCATGCCAAGTACTGTCTTGATAGCGCCGACAAGAAGGAGGCATTTACGTGGCTCAAATATGACGTGATGTTCCCTGATGGTTATTGTTCGAATATGAGTAAGGGAGTCAATCTTGCTACAGGAAAAATAAACGGGCTCAAGAGTCACGACTATCATATATGGATTGAGCGGCTGATGCCGGTGATGCTTCGAGGGTATCTCCCCGATCATGTCTGGCGAGTGCTTGCGGAGGTGAGCCATTTTTCCGCACGGTCTGTGCTAAGCAGATATGTACCGAGGTGATTGAGAAGCTGCAGAAGCAAGTGCCGGACATGCTATGCAAGTTAGAGATGATATTCCCCCAGGCTTCTTCACTCCGATGTTACATCTCATCGTGCATCTCGCCAACGAGGCACTCTTGGGGGGACCGGTGCAGTATCGTTGGCAGTTTTGTATTGAGAGGGAGTTCAAGTATATTCGGTACAAATGTGGAAACAAAAATAAGATTGAAGCATGCATAGCTGAGGCAACTCTCCTCCATGAGATGGCAGACGCCACGACAATGTACTATGCCAATGATGTGCCCACTAAGCATAACCCGGTCGCTCGGTACAATTCCGACGAGCCCAAGCGTGACCCAAAGCTCTTGCTCTTCCAATATCCCGGTGGCAAGGCCGGTGCCTCAAAAGTGGAGAACATTTCGCCAGAAGAGAAGGATTGCATAATGCTTTACGTGCTTATGAACATGGAGGAAGTGGTCGATTTCATGAGGTAAAATGATGAACCAATTACTTTGCAACCAGTAACTTGGTTTTGGTCTAATACGTATTTTCTCCTTTCAGCGAATTCCATGATGAAATGTGGTCAGGAAGAAATGGTCCCACTCCCACACAGTGGTACAGTCTTCTGAAAGAGGGTGCCCCGCCCTTAAATAAAAGCTTCGTGAACTGGTTCTATGAAAAAGTAATTTCTCAAATGTTCCTCTTACTTTGCAATCCGTGACTTGTCTTATTACACGTAACTAATGCACAGAATAATCTGAACTGAACTTGTAGGGAGCTGATCCCAACGTTGAGATGACAGACGAGTTGAGATGCGTTTCCCAGGGTTTTAACCGTAGAGTCCATACGCATGAGAAGTATGATGTAAATGGGTATCGCTTCCATACGGAGTTTCACCAGAAGAACCGGCCTAATGCAAAAACAATAAATACTGGGGTCTACACCCGCGGAGCCGATGATCTTGATTACTATGGAAGGTTACAAAAGGTATACGAGTTGACGTTCAACAACGCAAACATAGAACTCAAGCTCTTTGTGTTCAAATGCCACTGGTTTGACCCACACGGTGGAATGAGAAGCACCACCTCCATTGGTTTAGTTGAAGTTAGGCCTACAACCACCTACAGCGGATCCGACGTCTATGTTGTGGCTCACCAAACCAAGCAAGTTTATTATTTGTCCTACCCATGTCAGAATGAGGAACTCATGGGCTGGGAAGTCGTGTTCCAGGTATCGCCACATGGTAAGCTACCCATCCCCTCCGAGGACGATTACAACAACATTGACCCGGTAACATATGAGGGAATTTTCTATCAAGAGGAAGAGCAGTTCGGGGACCTTCAAATAGACATAGGTCTTCAGGAGCTCCACAACGATGTACAAATGCGTGGTGAGACCGTGGTGGACCTGAAGGACATAGCTATGCTCACCAAGCGCAATGCGAACAAAGACAACATTGTCGAGACTCAACCGGAACCCAATGCCGACCATGAATACTCATATGATACTGATTTTGATAGTGAGGCTGAGAACCCAATGCCTAGAGATGAGAGTGGTGATGAATGGTGAGGGTCTTTTATGCTTAGTACCTACATTATCATTATGCTTAATACATACATTTGTCATTATGCTTAGTACCTACATTGTCATTATGCTTAGTACCTACATTTTTCATTATGCTTAGTACCTACATTTGTCATTATGCTTAGTGTTTACTCATTTTCAACATGCTTATTAATTATTTTCTCTTTTCTTATGCAGGTAATTGCCCAATATGAGCGGACGGAAGGCATCATCGAGCTCCTTGCTTGATCAGATGCATCAGCGGAAGCTAGGGCCGGGTGCTTCCAGACGGAGTGGAAGACCCATTGTTCCCACCCGGCGTTACGAAGACGCAGACGGAGGACGGGGAGGACGAGGGGGTGGACGAGGGGGTGGACGAGCTGGAGGACGAGGGGGAGGACGAGCTGGAGGACGAGGGGGAGGACGAGCTGGAGGACGAGGGGGGATGCACAGCTCCTTCTAGCTGACATTCCCTCTGCTTCTGGCTCAGTGGCTTCACAGTCTATGGACGAGGAGGAGGACACTAGGGAGGAGGAGGAGGAGGACACTAGGGAGGAGGAGGAGGAGTCTAGGGACGAGGAGGCTTCGACGGAGATGGCTCCGAAGAAGTTGCGGATTCGTGGGGAAGCGCAGGTTCCCGATGAGAGTAAGGAACCTGCTACGGAGGATGACAAGTGGCTCCTTGTCCCAGGAAAGATAGAGTAAGTAGTAAGGTGATTTCATTTTCGTTATGACACTTAGCATTTTCTAATGTTTGATAATTGTGCAGAAATTTCACATATATGGGGAAGAATGTCCGCGTGCCAGGGAGTCTGATTGGAGCTGCTATTAGGAAGTACTGGCCGGGGATGTACACTCCGGTCCTTGGAGGCGAGTCCAAGCTAGCCTACACTTGGGAAGACTTTGAGATAGCGCCTTACCCTGGCTTTACTTCCGCCGCCGACGCCGTGATCAAGAAGTTTTGGGTACGTAATGCATACTCTTTGGGTTTCATTCATATGTAGTTGATAACCCCACCGTGATAACTCATGCCTCTAACACTTTCTGTTATGCTTGATTGCAGCGCAATTATAGGGTGGCGACTGAGCATAAGGAGAGGGCGGACGTGATCCTCCGTAACATGTGTCGGAAGTTGACACGGCAACATTGGTACAACCAGAGGATCACGTGCATCGGCCACTTCTATGCTGAGCAGGGCATAAGGTACACAAAGCCTGAGATTGTGTAGGGACTCGCCCCGGCTATGACGATAGAGGACTTCATGTTGGTAAGTAATTGTCAATGCGATTCTATGTACTGCGGCTAACTTGCAACTATATTGTTTGTTCTTCAAATGAGTTTTGATTTTGCAGGTTGTACCACATTGGGCTGATAATAAGAGGGCCGCCTTCATGGAGTTGGTCAAGAATTGGGTCGGCGAAAACCCCGATTTCAAGGCCGTGAGCGACCGGAACAAGGCCAACCGTGGGCATCAGGGAACACACAGTGCGGGGAGCAGCAGCACCGATCGCTATCGGGACCGTCTGGTACATATAAAAATGGAACAAGCTGCATTTTTTTGATTTTCTATGATATGCATAACATTTGTTTTGTGATGCAGGGGAAGAAGCTCGGGAGGGAACTTGGTGAGATGGAAGCGTGGACGCACATGAAGCTGGTGACGCCCGGTCCGAACGAGCCTCGGCCCGCTCCTGAGATGTACTACGGCAAGGCCAAAGAGAGCAAGGAAAAATACTGCGAGGAGTACGCCAAGCTCCATCCAGAGGTGGAGGACCCTATGACCGAGCCGGTCGACGAGGTGGCGATGATGCTGGCGGGGTCCGGCCAGCCGCATGGACGTCCTGCCTGCCTTGCTGGGGGTTTCAAGCCTCAGAGGAACTTCACGCAGATCAAGGCTACCCTCCCCTCCGGCAGCTACGCTACCTCCTCGCGGACTACATGCCGTTCTCGGGTAGAGGTAGATGTAAGTCATCCACACTTTCATCCTCTATTTTGACTCTTGTTCCTGAATGGCTATGTTGATGAGACGCATTATTTCTGAAATTGTAGACTCAGCTCGAGGAGGCCTATGCAAGTAGCTTACGAGGAGTATCTCGAGAAGATTAAGGAGCATGACCTTGTGAAAGATGCCTATGTCCAGTGGACGAGCAACCAGATGGCGGTAAGTTTCAATCTCTATGGTTGCAAAACATCATAAGTCCCCATGTTTGAATCTGAGCTATCTCTCCCTTTTCTTGCAGAGTTTCACTCGGTTCATGATGGCTGGAGTGCGAGAGGAACCACTCCCAGAGCCACCTCATCCGGGGCCGACGCCAGTGTTCCCGTCCAAGGAGGAGTTCTATTGCATGTACAAGCGTCAGCGTCAGTTGACCCCGGTAAGTTGCTAACTTGGCTAAGTTGCTAACTTGGTGTGACATGGCTAAGTTGCTAACTCCCTCCAACATGTAGGGATTGGGAGAATCCGGGAACGACACTCCTTGTGGTACGCCGATGCACCCCGGTCGCCATTCTCCTGGTGCTTCTGCCGAACCTCGGCATGGTTCTGCTTCCGGTGGCTCTCGTCGTGGTTCTACCTCCCCGAGCACCGTCGAAATACAGCGGCCTCACTTCACCCACTCGGAGCTAGATCGTCTGTAGCTAGATCGTCACTCGGGTGGTGCACCACCATAGTTTCTACATTGTACTAGCTACATGACACATGCTATATGTGTAGAATGATCTATGTAGGATGACTATATGTACCGTATTGCTTGTGTGCTATATTTGTACTAAATTTGGGATTTGGTGCCATATTTGTGCTATATCTGTGATGTGAGCTATATGTGTGCAATTCATATATGATACTGCTATTTTATATGCAATTGCTGTGCAAATGGAGCAAAATCAGGGAAATAAAAAAAATCTGGGCAGCAGCTGTGCCGACGGTGTCACCGTCGGCACAGGCCCTAGCTGTGCCAAATGGCAGGGTCTGTGCCGACGGTGACACCGTCGGCACAGCCGGCCCAGGTTTTTTTTTTTCCAGTTTGAATGCCACCGTTTGCCGCTTGTAAAAAAAGCAAAACCGACGGTGAACCGTGCACAGCGGCGTGACGGCTGGTTGGCTCTGCCGACGATGGGGCGGCCGACGGCCACCGTCCAGCCGTCGGCGTACGACTGTGCCGACGGTGACCTGCTACGCCGACGGTGCGTGCGCAGACCCCGACGCCTGCTGTGCCGACGGGGAGACACCGACGGTCACCGTCGGCAGAGCCTGTGCCGACGGTGAACCTTACTGTGCCGACGGTGCGGGGCCGTCGGTGTATCCGTTTGTTCCCGTAGTGATGTACTGATGTTCTCTATGTTTAATTTCAGAAACTTCAGAAACTGGACATCGGCATAGATGCGCTTGGGGGTGCACATTTTACAAGCCATATTTTTTAAAAACAGTATAGCAAAAGCTTTTCTCCATTCTAATAATTAAGAAGAATCGTTTGACAAGAAAGTCCATACAAAAATAAATAAAAAGCGTGGGACTACTCACTACTCTCCTGGCATTATTTTATCCAAACGCTTATTTAGCATCCGCGGTTACCCCACAACCAAACTTCCCTCCTAGTTTTCTCTAATTACGCTCATTTCAAATTTTCCATGTGACTTTTTTTACCCTGGCTACGGTGGGCTTACGCCAGCCTGAACAACTTTATTATCAGGAAACAGGGGATCATTACAAATTTTTAGAGGAATGGCAAAAATAATAGGGGGGGGGGGGGGCTCAAGGAGGTTCATAGTTATTAAACCAATTTTTTAAGAAGGAGGAGGGGGTGGAGCATCGGTGGGCCCAAATCCTAATATCCTCTAAGCAACGGTGCGAGCCGAAGTGAGATCTTCAAGAACATCGTGAAAGACACGGGAGTTCCTTTTTTTCTAGATGCTCCAGGCGATGGCGGTGGTGATCGTGGTCGTCGCGTAGCTTTGGCAATGCGAGGTCCAAAGGTCGGCAAGGTTGGAGGGTCCCTGTTTGTCGAACTCGGGGTAGAAATATTTCCAAACTTCAGCGCGGGCTTGAGGGCACTGCAGCAGGAGTTGCTCCGTGTCTTCGTCTTGACAGCAGGAGGGGCAGGCGGCACTGGTGCTGAGGTGGTGGCGGAACCACCGCTCATTGGTGGGGAGGCACTTCTTCCTGGCGAGCTAGTAGAAAATCTAGCACTTGAGGGGGCAACACTCTTCCAAACCTTGCAACCCACATCCTCGATCTGTAGATGCCTGAAAGAGTTGGAGTAGAAACTTTTGTTTGACAGTTTAGTGTTAGTGAGGCGGCTGGCACGTGTATGTGGTGTGTCATGGTGCAAAACCACAGAGCGGAGCTCGTTCGCAAGGTCACGAAGGTCAGCCTCAGCGGCCTACGACAGGCGTGGTCCGAGGGTGTTGCGGAAGGCAGATGACATGGTCGTGGCCACGGCCACATTGGGCCTGGTGGAGTGGGAGAAGAGATTGGGGAAGCGATCACAAAGGGGGGAGTCGCCAACCAAAAGGCCAAGCCAGAAAGTGGTGGAACAGTCGTTGCCAACGGCGACATTGGAGACAGGGCGGAAGGCATCCAGGTTAACAATAATATCTTTCCAAACTGGAGTGTCAAGGTGATGGGGTCTCCCAGGTCCCTAGACTTATGCCAACCGTACCTACGGTGAAACAAGCATGCCCAGGGGCAGAGGTGTCAGATTGATGTTTGGTGAGGAACTTGGTAAGAAGGGCCGAGTTTTGGGCCCGAATAGAGAGGATCCCAGGCCACCCATGCTTTTTGGGCAGCAAACATCCTCGTAGGCGACCTTGTAGTTACCACCATTGCAAGTCTCCTCCCCGGTCTAGAGAAAAGCACGACATCTCTATCCATAGCCTCAACAACGCCGACGGGGAGCACACCAGCCCCCATGGCATGGGAGAGCAATGGCGGTGAGGACCGAGTTCACAAGAATCAAACGTCCCCTATAGGAAGGCTCCAACCGCGCCAACCAGAGAGGCGCATATCGCTTTTGTTCATGATAGGGCTGAAGTCAGCGAACCGGAGTTTGTAGGTTGAAAGAGGGAGACCCAGATAAGTTTTCGGAAAGGAGGAGATGGCGCAACCAAAAGAGTTGGCCATGGACAGGGCAGCAGCCGATGTGGTCTTAATGGGGACAAAGTTACTTTTATGAAAGTTGATTGTGAGTCCAGTAGCAACCGAGAAGTCATCCAGGATTTTCTTAAGGTTCACAACATGCTGGGGGATAGCCCGGATGACGATGAGGGTATCGTCCGCATACTGAATGACATGATAGGTTAGGTCATCGACAAAGGGGTGGAGGAGAAGGCCCTCGCGAGAGGCCTGGAGGATCATCAGTTGCAGAACGTCCACGATAATGTTGAAGAGAAAGAGGTATAGGGGGGTCGCCTTGCCATAGACCGCGCCAGCACTGGATCCAACAACCAGGAACTCCATTAAGGAGGACATCCGTCTGGCTAGATTGGTTAAGCGTCTTGATCCAAGAACGCCAAAGCTTAGCTGAACCCTTTGGCCGCGAGGATGCGATCGAGAGCCTCCTAGCTGATAGAGTCGAAGGCTTTTGTGGCAGCTGTACAAAAAAAAATTTGGCGATGCAACACCCCGAGATAAAGCCCGTTTGGTTAAGGTGCACCAGATAGGGAATGAGATCATGGAGCCGCAAGGTTATGCATTTAGTGTGCAGTTTGAGACAACAGTTTTGGAGGGATATGGACCCGAAATTTTCTGTTTTGTTTGCTCCTTCCTTTTTGGGCAGGAGAACAATGTGTGACTTGTTGATAGGCTGAAGTTCAGAGGTAAGACTATGGAAGTAGGAGAGGGAGTCAAGGAGGGTGGATTTGACTAAGTTCCAGTTGTGCTTAAGAAAGCGGGACCGAAACCGTCAGGCCCGGGGCTAGAATTGTCATTCATGGAAAACATGGCATCCCTGATTTCTTCTAGAGAGAAAGGGCAGACCAAAGCAGCGGCTTGAGTAGGGTTGAGAGAGGTGGACTGAACAAGAGCGCACCAGTCAAGGTGATCGACAGTGAGAATAGGGGTGCCAAGCAGATCTTCATAGAAATCATGAAGAATAGAAGCTTTAGCCTGGTGGGAAAAAATAATATTACCGTCCTTATCATCAAGGTTCTTGATCTGGTTTTTTTGAAGACAACCAGAGGCACATAGGTGGAAGTAGAGGGTGTTCTCGTCTCCAAGGAAGCAATTCTTGACTTTTGCCCATTGCCGCCAGAAAGTAGCTTTGTCAGCGTTTTTCATGCTGAGGGCCGTTTTTGCGAGGTAGCGAAGGCGGTTTTCCAAATTAGAGAGATTCCTATGCTCCTCCAGCCGATCAAGGAAGGAGATAACAACACCGCAGTTGAAGAGGTAGACGGGGGGGACCTTGCGATCCCTAGTGCAAGACCGAGCCGCCGATCTGACCAGTTTGGGCCGACATTGTTCCAATTGCCATCGATGATGGGGGCAAAGGAAGGGTGCTTGAGCCATGAGTTTTCCAAATGAAAAATGGTGCTCCGAGGTGCTTTGGAGGAGGCAGCCAGGTGTAGGGGGAACATGATCTGAGGTGGTCCTGGCGGATGAAGTGAGAGTGGAGTCAGGAAGCGACATGCTCCAAATAGTGTTGACCAGAACCCTGTTCAAGTGAGCCAGGATGGGTGGATCTTGCAGGTTGGACCAAGTGAATTTTTGGTCGAGGAGCGGGATTTCCATAAGTCCGAGGTTATTAATGAAGTCGTTGAAAAGCATGGCCTCAGCGGCATTGAAATTCCCATTGGACTTGTCCCGAGGGTTACAGATGAGGTTAAAGTCCCCCATGATCACGATGGAGAAAGTCTTGCTTTTGGGAACGTTGAAAAGTCCCATAAACATTAATGATCGAGAAGGAGAGGTCGTTCGACTGCCATGAGAAGGTTGTGGTGATCGAGAAATCATCGATGGAGTGGTGAAGAAGCTGAAGGTTTCTATCGTCCCAGACAGTAGCAATGCCATCGGAGGAACCCACAGAAGGATTGAAAACAAGGGAATGCATGGATTGAGGGAGGAAGGATGAAGCGAGAAAGGTCAAGATGTTGGTGAGCTTCGTTTCTTCCAAGCAAATGATAGATGGAAGGGCATTTTCAATGGCTGCCCGGACATCGTCTCGTTTGCATCGCATTCCGAGCCTACGAACATTCCAGAAATCAAGGAGACTTTTTAATAATATAAGATCATCAGGTAGCCCCAAGAGAATAAAAGGGGCTGAGCAACAGTAAGGAAACAAAGCCAATGACATAAATTGATCCAGGAATTACATGAATAGGCACAGAGGCCATCCGAAAGGTCCAACTGATGAAAAATAGGGTTATAGCATAAGTAAAGAACCCCAACCAGGGGGGCAGCACCGATCCCAGGCAAGGTGCAGCTTTCCCTGAGATGCCCACAGAAGTTACAATAGGTTACAAGTAAGACAAAGGAGGAGCTGAAAAGAGACAACGCGGGAGATCGGCAGCGGCAAGCTCAATCATGGAGAAAGTGAGGGCACCAAAGCTGCGTTGGAGGCCAGCCCCAGGTCGTCGCTGGAGATGTCGTACGGATGGACCAGCACCAGGAAGTCCTCCTCAGGCAGCTCTCCTCCCTCCTCGAGCGTGACATCAAGGAGGTCATCAGCTGGGAGCTCTCCGTGCCGGCGGGATGCTGCGAAAGGACCGTTGTCGAGGTATTTTTTTCCTGGCGATCGCCTTGTCGATGATGGAGACGTAGCTCCCACGTGCCAACTTCGAGCATCGTCTTAGGCACTCACCGGCCAGCGAGGGCAGTCAAGCAGTGTCCGCCACCTAGGAGGTCTCCCGAGCAAGCCGCTGCACTGGAGCAGGGCGTGCAGGGGAGGTGGGAGGCAGGCCAAGCTCCGCAGGTGCAAGGACAGCAGAGTGGAGCTGCAGCACATCTTGGGTGCCCAAAACTATGGCATCCGCAACTATCAAGGGCACCTCCATGCCGCCAGGTGGTGCCTCGTAGTGAGCAAGGACATCGACGGTGAGCATTGGTCGGCGAATAGGACCAACGAGGGAGATGGAGTCCACAAGGCCAATGGTCAGGGTGACGAAGTTGGCGACCATCAAACCCTTGCTCCCCGGAGAGGTTCTTGCCTTGTGCAACGGCAAGCAAAAGGATGCTCGCTCGCCGCCAGGCCCGATCACCAGCACCTCGAAGAAACCATGCATGAGCTTGACTTGGACACTGACTGGCTTGTGGAGGATGGGCACGCCCTCCACAGTAGGAAGAGGAGGCGCGCAAGCAAGGGATCACGCCACCAGCGAGGCGGCAGGGGCAGCGCTATGTGGCTCGCCGTGCGGGACCAGGGCGGTAGCACCCCCAGGGACTCCATCATATTGGCATAGCCGGTGCCACCCTCCAGGGCCACTAGCCCGTCCTCGGTGTCGCCATTAGAAGATAGCGCATCCGGTATAGGCTCATGATCCGGCCCTGAAGATTTGCTCGAGCCGGTTGAGATGTCGTCGAAGTCGATGATGGAGACCTCGATAAAGCCCCAAGGCTGCAGTGGTTCTTGACATCGAGGGCAAAAGGTATGTCAGCGATGGACAAAGCTTTGACGGTGACTAGGACTGCCTGAAAATCGACATCGGTGGGATCATATGGGGTCGATGCTGTGGGGATTGGCGAAAGGGCCAGAGGAGTGAGTGATGTGTTGACGTTGCGAAGGCTCGAAAGGGAAACGGCTGATGGAGAGCGCAGCCATGGATTCATGCTCGAAAGGAACCTGTTGTCAGTTTCGTCAAACCTCTGAAAGAAAACAGAGGCTTCCCGCCCAAATTAAGGCCCATTGGAGACGCTATGCTCCCGATCGAGGTGGGTGGTGAAAACTGCGACACATGCACCGCTGGTAGAAGGGAAAAGCGAGACGCGGTCAGGACCGCAACCAAGATCAGTGGCATGGATGATGAGGGAATCAGGATCGTGGTGGGGGGTTGACAAAGTCGAAGGCGATATGGTGAAAGTGCTTGAGGCTGACATGCGGCATGTAGACATCAACCCGGTTAGGCCGGACATCTTCTTGCAGATCCTCAGCATCCGCAGGATCAGATGAGGCCGCATCAGCAAGCTCCAGGTCCGGGGGGTCCGGGGCGTCTAGGAAGTCAGCTGCGTCAACGATGGGGAGGAAGGTCCCCCTCCTCATCATACACAACCGCCGGGATCGAGTTGAAACCGTCCACAGCAGCCGGAGGAGGAGCTGCACCATCATCAAGATCATCCTCAAAGATGAGCTCCTCAGGGTCCTCTTGTTCATCATCGGCCGTCGCGTCCTCCAGTCCAGCAGCTTGAGCAACCACGCTGATAGCCGCGGGCACGAAGGACCTATGGTGGTTGCAGAACAGGCTCACTCCTGTAGGGATTCGTAGCATAGAAAACAAAAAATTTCCTACCACAAAAAAGAATAAAGAGCCAAGATCTAATCTACTAGATGGTAGCAACGGGATGGGATCAACATACCCTCGAAGATCGCTAAGCATTAATGAGGTTGTACTCACGGTTGATGTAGTCGATTACTTGCCACTCTTAGGAGCGAGTAGAAGATCCCGCCAGTGCCGCGATCGGGCAGCACCTCCGCACTCGGTCACACGTACGGTGTTGACGACGATGTCCTTCTCCCTGTTCCAGCGGGTAGTGGAAGTAGTAGATCCTCGTCGGAATCCCAGCAGCACCACTGCATGGTGACGGTGGTGGTGGAGATCTCCTGTAGGGCTTCGCCGTCATCGTGCGGGAGATAGGTGGAGGAGGGGTGGCGCTAGGGTATGGGAGAGGGGTGGGGCGTCGGCCTTGGTGCCCTTGAGGTGGTGTGGAAAATGTGTGGCCGGCCCCTCCCCTCCTCTCCCCCTTATATAGGTAGAAAACCCTAGCTCCTAATTAGGAGTCCTAGTGGAAACTTGCCATAAAAAAAGAAGTCAAAACCTAGTCAAAACCTAGTCAAAGTGGGACTCTCCCCTCCTTCTTTGTGGTGTGGCCGGCCAAGGTGGTGGAGTCCACCATGGACTCCACCTTCCCACCTAGTGGGTCGGCTAGGTCTAGTGGAGTCCCTCAATCTTCCATAGTGAATTATTCTGGACATTTCTAAAACCTTCTAGAACCTTCCATAAATACATCGGACCATTCGCAAACATGGAATCTGACTTCCCATATATGAATCTTATTCTCCGGACCATTCCAGAACTCCTTGTGATGTCCTGTATCCCATCCGAGACTCCGAACAATATTCGAACTCCATTCCGTATTCCATATCTACTTAAAACGATAGCAAACCTTAAGTGTGTCACCCTACGGTTCGCGAACTATGCAGACATGATAAAGACACCTCTCCAATCAATAACCAATTGCGGGACCTAGAGATCCATAATGTCTCCTACATATTCAACGATGATTTCATGATCGAAAGAACCATTAACATACGATATTGATTCCCTTTGCCGCGTGATACTTTACTTATCCGAGGTTCAATCATCGGTATCTCTATACCTAGTTCAACCTCGTTAGTGATAAGTACTCTTTACTCGTACCGTGATATGACATCCCTTGTGACATAGTCACATGCTTGCAAGCTAATTGGATGTCATTCCACCGAGAAGGCCCAGAGTATATCAATCCGTCATTTGGATGGACAAAACCCACTCTTGATCCATGTGCTTCAACTCGTACTTTCATAACACTTAATGCCACCTTTATAAGCACCCAATTACGAAGTGGTGTTTGATGTCATCAAAGCATCCATCCGGTGTAAGTGATTAACATGATCTCATGGTCGAAGGATTAGGTTACTATGTATCTTAAAGCTTGTAGCAAAACGAACTTAATGACTAGATTAAATACTATGCTTACTATGGGTGTGTGTCCATCACATCATTCACCTAATGATATGATCTTATTATTAATAACATCCAATGTTCATGATCAGGACACCATGATCATCTATTAATCAACAAGCTAGTTTAACAAGAGGCTTACTAGGAACTCTTTTATGTTTACAAAACACACAAGTATTATTGTTTCCGGTTAATACTATTATAGCATGGGATGTAAACATTTATCATAAACACAAGGATATAATAATAACCACATTATTATTGCCTCTTGGGCATATCTCCAACAGTCTCCCACTTGCACTAGAATCAATAATCTAGATTACATAGTAATGTACCTAACACCCATGGCGCTATGGTGTAGGTCATGTTTTACTCTAGGGAGAGGTTTAGTCAACGAATCTATCACATTCAGATCTGTGTGTACTTTGCAAATCTTTATGTCACCATCTTCAGTATACTCGCGAATAGAATGAAAACGTAGCTTGATGTGCTTCAGGTTCTTGTGTGACCTTTGCTCATGTGCATTGGCTATGGCACCCATGTTGTCACAATAGATGGTCATCGGATCCAACGCACTAGGAACCACACCATGTTCAGTAAAGAACTCCTTCATCCCATTGCCTCTAATGAAACCTCCGAAGCATCTATGTATTCTGATTCAGTTGTAGATTTCGCCACAACGCTTTGCTTGGCAGTCCTCCAGCTCACTAGTGCACCATTCAAAATAAATAAGTATCCAGATTGTGACTTTGAGTCATCTGGATCGGTGTCCCAACTAGCATCGGTTTAACTGGTTACAAAGAGATCTTGATCACCTCCATAACAAATAAACATATCCTTACTCCTCTTTAAGTACTTCAGGATATTTTTTATCACTGTCCAGTGTTCCATTTCCTGGATCACATTGATATATGCTGGTCAAACTAACATCATGTGCGATATCCGGTCTCATACACATCATAGTGTACATGATAGAACCAATGGTTGAGGCATAGGGTATTTTTTCATCCTTTCTCTTTCTTCTGCCGTAGCGAGACTTTGAGTTTTACTCAAGGTCTTACCTGGCAACATGGGCAAGAACCCTTTCTTGCTTTTATCCATTCTAAACTTCCTTAGTATCTTGTCCAGATATGTACTCTTGATACGTCTCAAATGTATCTATAATTTCTTATGTTCCATGCTACTTTTCTGATGATACTCACATGTTTTATACACATTATATGCCATTATTATGCATTTTCCGGCACTAACCTATTGATGAGATGCCGAAGAGATTCTTCTTCTGCTTTTGGTTTCAGAAATCCTAGTAAGGAAATATTCTCGGAATTGGACGAAATCAACGCCCAGGGTCCTATTTTTCCACGAAGCTTCCAGAAGACCGAAGAGGATACGAAGTGGGGCGACGAGGCACCCACACAACAGGGCAGCGCGGCCTGGGCCCTGGCCGCGCGGCCCTGGCATGTGGGGCCCTCGTGGCCCCCCCCTGACCTACCCTTCCGCCTACTTAATCCTTCGTCGATAACTGATGCCGAGAGCCACGATACGGAAAACCTTCCGAGACGCCGCCGCCAATCCCATCTCGGGGATTCAGGAGATCGCCTGCGGCACCCTGCAGAGGGAATCATCTCCCGGAGGTCTCTTCATCGCCATGATCGCCTCGATCGATGTGTGAGTAGTCCACCCCTGGACTATGGGTCCATAGCAGTAGCTAGATGGTTGTCTTCTCCTCATTGTGCTATCATGTTAGATCTTGTGAGCTGCCTATCATGATCAAGATCATCTATTTGTAATGCTACATGTTGTGTTTGTTGGGATCCGATGAATATTGAATACTATGTCAAGTTGATTATCAATCTATCATATATGTTATTTATGTTCTTGCATGCTCTCCGTTGCTAGTAGGCTCTGGCCAAGTTGATACTTGTGACTCCAAGAGGGAGTATTTATGCTCGATAGTGGGTTCATGCCTCCATTAAATCTGGGACAGTGACAGAAAGTTCTAAGGTTGTGGATGTCTTGTTGCTACTAGGGATAAAACATCGATGCTTTGTCTAAGGATATTTGTGTTGATTACATTATGCACCATACTTAATGCAATTGTCTGTTGTTTACAACTTAATACTGGAGGGGGTTCGGATGATAACCTGAAGGTGGACTTTTTAGGCATAGATGCATGCTAGATAGCGGTCTATGTACTTTGTCGTAATGCCCTGATTAAATCTCATAGTACTCATCATGATATATGTATGTGCATTGTTATGCCTTCTTTATTTGTCAATTGCCCAACTGTAATTTGTTCACCCAACATCTGTTTATCTTATGGGAGAGACACCACTAGTGAGCTGTGGACCCCGGTCCTATTCTTTACATCTGAAATACAATCTATTGCAATTGTTCTATTTCTTTGCAAAACCATCATCATCATCCACACTATACATCTAATCCTTTGTTTACAAAAGCGGTGAGATTGACAACCTCACATACGTTGGGGCAAAGTACTGTGATTGTGTTGTGCAGGTTCCACGTTGGCGCCGGAATCCCTGGTGTTGCGCCGCACTACACCCGCCGCCATCAACCTTCAACGTGCTTCTGGCTCCTACTGGTTCGATAACCTTGGTTTCTTACTGAGGGAAAACTTGCTGCTGTGCACATCATACCTTCCTCTTGGGGTTCCCAACGGACGTGTTAACTACGCGCAATCAACTCTATGAAAGCCCTATTAAGCGTCTTGATCTATCTCTATAAATCTTGATGCCTAAAATGTATGCTGCTTCACCAAGGTCTTTCATTGTTGGGGGGATGACCCCCGGTATGCCAAAGGCATGCCAAACCGGATGGTTTGAGCCATCAAGATACCGGTTTAATGTTCGTACCGGAACATAGAGATGAGAAATTAGCTAAGTGAGGCTAAGCCGGTATCCCCAAGAGGGTATGCCGGAACCGGATAGAAGATACCGGGCTACCGGAATAAAGAGCATGTCGGCAGGATGGTCAAAGATTCTCTCCAGAGCTAGAAGACAAAGATGAGCTAAGCAAAGTGGCTTTAAACGAAGGGCTGACGATAAAGAGAAGGATGACGGTCAAAGAAGCCGGAGGACGTCAGCATCCCTGATTAAAGAGGACTCCGGTGTCATCTATGATTAAAGTAGCTTTGTAAAGTAGTTTGTCTAGTCAAAGATGCCATTAGGGTTTCTTGCCCTGTAAGCCACCCTCTCCCCTATATAAGGAGAGGGGGCAGCCCTTCTCACGGGCAGAGACACGAAGGGAGCTAGGTTAGGAAGAACACATGTACTGAGAAACTTGTAACGTGTGGAGATCAATAAAGAAGATGATCTAGAGCGAGTTCTTCCTTATGTCTTTCTTCTTCAACCTCTAGCCTTGGCTAAGTTCTTGAGGAAACCATCCGGAAGTTCATCCCATCTAATCACAAACCCTCCCCCGAATCCTCTTGCGTCCATTTGGCCCCAACTTAAGCCATCCTATGGCATCTGTTCACCACGCGGTTGCGCCCACCGTGGGGCATGAAGTGGCGCTTGCTGGGATACACATTCGGGCGGGCATCCTCGAGGTCGCCGGCGAGCGGACAGTGTCTGCGCTCGTCCAGCATTTCTACTCCATCGACTTCATCAACGACAACGCGGGCTGCTCCGCCAACGGCATCTTCCCCAAGAACGGCCGCATCATCGAGTTCGGCAGCCACCGCGTCTTTCGGCACGTCCCCGTGCGCCGCTCTCGCCAGTGCTGGTGGCACCGGACCCGCCAAGGTGGCTCTGTGCTGGTCGCGCCACCGGCAGCGTCGAGGTGATGATGGCTGTCGTGGCCGGCGAGGGCAAGGACGTTGCGGATGAAGGTGCTGGTCGTGCGGCCGACCTGCGGCGCGGCCACGCCGGAGCGACACAGCGCACCGGAGCATCCTCCGCGCCACCGGCAACACTCTCAGCGGCGATGAACGTGCTAGCAACGTCCATCGCGCAGAACATCGACCCAACAGCGGCTTAGGCGGGCCGAGGCCGCGACTGGCCACGAACGGCGCCGACATCGTCCGGCGCAGCGCGAGCTGAACCTAACCCTACGTGAGTACAACGCTGCCCATGGCTTTGCTTCGTTAGCGCTCATGCTGCTAGGATACCGGAGAACCGGCTTAAGGCCCGCAATCTAGATCCGGATTTGCGTAAAGAAGTTCTTACCGGCAAGAGTACCTCTGCATCTGCTAGTATCGTAGAGAAACCTAAATACAGTAGCCCGGATAAAACCATAAAAGCTGCTAAGGCTGCAGTAGAACTGTGTGACTCGCTTACCGGAGATGCTTTGGCAAAACAACAAGAGCGTGTTAGAGAGCTGCTAGATACTGTCGAGCAGCAAAACGCTGAGCAGCTGGCTAAGCTGAACAAGGCTTTGGCCTCAAAATCCGCGCGTTCAACCAAGAATGCCGGAAGCAAGTCCCATGGGCAGGCCTCGCCCCCATCCGGACAGGAGAAGAGAAATGAACACACAGCAGATGACTGTGTACGATCCGGTCCTTGCCGGTAAACAACAAGCCGGGCAACACGATACCGGTAGAAAAAGCCAAGGGGCAGATCGAGGCTACGCCAAAGAAGGCTATGTCGGGAACAATCATGCCGGTAGACATGAAACCGGGCAAAACTATCCGGCTGCAAGGGCAGTGTATGATGATGAGGAGATGCCTCCACCAAGGTACCGGCAGGCAAGGGCCGCGGTACCGGAACGCTACGATGAAGCTGATTCAACGAGACTCACCGCTTACCGAAACCCTTTGGGAGAGCGCTTGGGAGAAAGAAATTTGCCAGAACGGGATGCGAGGCACCGTCTGGACAGAGTGTACTTGTCTGAAATGATTGAGGCAGAGGGTCCTCCGGGTCCAAAGTGCTTTGGCCCAAGGATCATGAAAGAGCAACCACCGGTTCGCAACTTCAGTTGCCCCGTGACACCAAAACATATGATGGCACCACAAAGCCGGAAGACTGGCTCGCGATTATGTGACCGCGGTATACGTCACTGGTGGCGGAGGTTGTGTAGCCGGAGGAGGAAACCGGCGTTGGGCCGTGAGAATCGTGCCAATGTTTCTGGTAGGACCGGCAAGAATCTGGCTAAACAACTTGCCGGAAGGAAGCATAAATGGCTGGTTGGACTTTGAGGAAGCTTTTGTGAGCAACTTCAGCAGCACCTACAGAAGGCCAAACAGGCCTCAACAGACTTGCTTTGTGCGTGCAGCGCCGCGAGAAACAGACCGGATTACCTGACCGTGGAACTCCACCAGAAACTCTTGTGAAGGAGTGATAGAAGCACAGGCCATTGCTTGGTTTAGCCAAGGATGCCGGCGAGGTTCGCCTTTGTGACAAAGGCTGCAGAGAAACATGCCAACAACGTTGGCAGAAATGATACGTGTGGTGGATAACTATGCATTGGGAGACCCAATGCAACCGGCGATACAAGCTGAGCCGGAGCAATCAAACCCGCCTCAGCAGCGCCAGGAACAATACCGGGATAACCGGAACAACAAAAGAAGGGAAGATTTCCCAGATCGGAGGTACGGTTCGCAGCAAGTTGCTGCTGTACAAGAAAACTGTGACGCCAGCGGCGGCCAGAGGCAAAGAACCAGATCGCAGCCATGGGCAGGTCCTAAGAAACAATGGGTCGAAAAGAAACCCTGGGGCCAGAGAAAGAATTGGCAAGAACCCGCGAAGTACACCATGGAAGCTGCCATGGATCAACCTTGCCGGTGGCACACACCGAATCCGGCTCACCCGTCAAACCACTTGACAAAGGATTGTACCTGGACCAAATTCTTGATGCAAAAGGGAGCGGTAAAAGATGCCCAAGCGCAAGGGTGCAACACAATGATGCCACCACCACAAGATATGCCGCGTCAGCAACAACTACCTCCACCACCACCGCTTACCGGGGCAAATGCTTTACCGGTACAGCCTCAACAAAACAGGCAGCAGTATCAGCAAGTCAATCAGGTGGGAGAGGGCCACGGCCAGCCACCTCCACCGGCACCTTTGGGCCGGAACGTTTATGAAGATCCAGATGTGTGTTGTGTCGTGTTCGTCACCGAGCCGACAGACAAGCAAAGCCAGCGCCGCCGTTCCATGGAAGTGAACGCGGTGATGCCGGCAGTCCCAAAATACATGCCGTGGTCAGATCAGGAAATCACCTGGTCGTACAAGGATCACCCCAAAATCATGCCAAATCCGGGTGGTTACGCTCTCGTGGTGGACCCGATCATGAAGGGGCCGACAACTCGCGTCAAGTTCAGCAAGGTGCTGATAGACAATGGGAGCAGCATAAACATAATGTACCGGCACACCATGCACACACTGGGCATAACAGAGAACATGCTTCAACCAACTCATACGACGTTCCACGGAATCGTTCCAGGTTTGTCCTGTGCACCGGTAGGAAAGGTCCGGGTGGACGTGTCGTTTGGAGGACGTGACAATTGCCGAGTTGAAAACGTTGAGTTCGAGGTGGTGGACCTAGATACTCCATACCATGCACTGCTGGATAGGCCGGCATTGGCAGCCTTCATGGCCTCGACCCACACGGCGTATCTCAAAATGAAGATGCCGGCGCCTCGTGGACCCTTAACTGTGGTGGGAAACTATAAAGTCTCGCTGGAAACAGCATCTGCCGGATCGAACCTAGCGGAATCGCTGGTGATCGCGGAGGAAAAAAGAAGGATGCAAACCGCAGTTGCGCTAGCTCAGTCTTCACAATTGAGCTTAGCGGCGATGAGTGCAAGTTTGAGCGCTCCAGCGTTCAAGCCGACGAAGGAAACAAAGGACATAGTGCTGGACCCGGCTTTCCCTGAGCGCACCGTTCGTATCGGTGCCGGTCTCAGCGAGGCATAGGAAAGCGTCAGCTTCCTCCCCGAGAGAATCGGAATATCTTTGCCTGGTCATCGATGACTTGGTAGGTGTTCCGAGGGAGCTGGCTGAGCACTCTCTGAACGTCAGGAAAGATGCCAAGCCGGTGCGACAACCATTGCGCCGGTTCGCTGAAGATAGGAGGAAGATTATTGGAGAAGAGGTGACGAAGTTGTTAGTTGCCGGTTTCATTGTGGAAGTCACGCATACTGAGTGGCTGGCCAATCCGGTAATGGTCGAAAAGAAGAAAGATGAGAACCTGGAGGCAAAAGCTCCAAAGGTGTGGCGCATGTGCATCGACTACACCAACCTCAACAAGGCTTGCCCAAGAGATCCCTTTCCTCTACCACGGATCGATCAAGTGATTAATTCCACTGCTGGGTGTGAGTTGTTGTCTTTCCTGGATGCTTATTCCGGTTCCACCAAATCCCCTTGAAAAAGGAAGATCAAATAAAAACTACGTTCATTACCCCACGGGGCTTATTGCTATATCACTATGCCTTTTGCTTTGCACAACGCTGGTGCAACGTACCAGCGCTGTATGCAAAAATGCTTGTTTGATCAAATTGGAAAGAATGTGCAGGTGTGGATGACATTGTGGTAAAAACTAAGATAAAAGATACCCTAATTGACGATATCCGGCAAACGTTTGATAATTTAAGAAGGTTCCGAATGAAACTCAATCCGGCAAAATGTACCTTCGGTGTCCCTGCCGGCAAGCTGGGTTTCCTCGTCTCAAGTCGGGGCATCGAGGTCAATCCGGTAAAGATCCGGGCAATTGAGAGAATGACAATACCGCAAGATCTTAAGGACGTGCAAAAGTTTACCGGAAGCTTAGCATCGCTGAGCCGGTTCATAAGCAGGTTAGGAGAAAAGGCCTTGCCGCTTTATGCTTTGATGAAAAAACCCGATACGTTCGTCTGGACCCCTCAGGCAGACGCGGCGTTTAAAGAACTGAAAACAATGTTAGCCACTGCGCCGATATTGGCTTCGCCGTTAGAAAGAGAGCCCATGTTGCTATACATAGCAGCAACTAACCGGGTTGTGAGTGTTGTCGTGGTGGTAGAAAGAGAAGAGGAAGGAAAAACCGTCCAGAGGCCGGTATACTACCTGAGCAAGGTGCTCTCCCTCCCAAAGCAAAACTACCCGCACTTCCAGAAAATGACCTATGGCGTGTTCATGGCCGCCACAAAACTCAAGCACTACTTTGAGGAACACCCTATGAAGGTGGTGAGTGAAGCACCTATCTCCGATATCATGTGCAACAAAGATGCTAGCGGCAGGATTGCAAAATTGGCAATACAGATATCACCGTATGTACCGGTGTATGAAAGAAGAGACGCTATCAAATCACAAGCTTTAGCTGATTTCTTGGTTGATTGGGCGGAAATGCAGTACAAGCCCCCAGATCAAAGAGTAGAATACTAGAAGATGCACTTTGACGAATCCAAGCTGAAAGAAGGTCTAGGTGCCGGTGTGGTACTAACCTCACCAAAGGGAGATCATCTCCGGTATGTTTTACAAGTACATTTCAGGGCATCAAACAATGTCGCTGAATACGAGGCTTTGATCCATGGGCTTAAGGTCGCAAAAGAAATCGGTGCGCTCCAGATCATTTGCTATGGAGACTCAGATCTTGTGGTGCAACAATGTTCCGGAGATTGGGACGCGAAAGATGCCAATATGGCCTCGTACCGGTTTCACGTGCAAAAGATTGCCGGTTTCTTCGAAGGATGTGAGTTCCACCATGTACCGCGTGCGGAAAATGAAGCCGCGGATGCTCTGTCCAAGCTGGGCTCATCCAGGCAAGAAATTCCTCCCGGAATAGCCTTGGCGCACTTAAGAGTACCATCAATCAAGCCGAGTCCGGAGTCGGAGTCAATTTTTGTACCGGAATCACACATAGTACCAATGGATATCGACGAAGGAAACCCGGGGATTGTTCCGGTAAACTCGGGGACTGTTCCGGTAAGGTCGGGGACCGCCGCGCAGATATCGGAAGAAACAATGCTGGTAGACAACATGGACATAGATGTACCGGTTTTTCTGGTTCGGGAGACACCATCATGGGTTAAACCTATTAAGGAATTCCTGGTCAACGACACCTTGCCGGTTGACGAAAATGAATCAAGAAGGATCCAAAGGAGGTCCAAAGCCTACACTATCATTAATGGCGAGATGTACAAGCGAAGTGTTACCGGTGTCCTCCAAAGATGTGTGGAACCGGAAGAAGGAAAAGAAATGCTCGAGGAGATTCACCGAGGGGAGTGTGGGCATCACGCTTCGTCAAGGGCGCTGGTGGCAAAAGTGTTCCGGCATGGGTTCTATTGGCCCTCGGCTTTGGAGAACGCAAAGGATCTGGTAAGAAAATGTAATGGGTGCCAGAGGTACGCCAAGCAGAATCATACCCCAGCCTCCGGCTTAAAGACAATACCATTAACTTGGCCGTTTGCCGTTTGGTGCTTAGACATGGTTGGCCCATTCAAAAGGGCAAGGGGAAACATGACCCACATCTTGGTAATGGTAGACAAATTCACCAAGTGGCTAGAAGTGAAACCCATTGCAAAATGTGATGGGCACACAGCGGTAAAATTTTTGAAAGATGTTATTTTGCGGTATGGATACCCATATAGCATTATCACTGACAATGGCACAAACTTTGCTCAAGGTGAGTTCAAAAGATTTTGTGAGGACAACAACATCCGGTTGGATTTGTGCTCAGTCGCACACCCACAAGGCAATGGCCAAGTCGAAAGGACAAATGCCTTGGTACTTTCCGGTATCAAACCAAGACTAATCGATGCGGTGGAAAAATCGCCGGGAGGTTGGCTCGACGAGCTACCATCGGTGCTCTGGAGTATAAGAACAACTCCAAACCGGTCTACCGGATACACTCCATTTTTCATGGTTTATGGAGCAGAAGCGGTCATACCAACCGACATTCTCCATGATTCACCAAGGTGCAACTCTATACCGAAGAAGAGGTAAAAGAGGCTCGAGAAAACGATGTGGACTTGCTAGAAGAAGCAAGAGAACTAGCTTGGCAAGAACGGCCATTTACCAGCAAAACCTCAGACGCTATCATAGCCGGAAGGTTAACCCAAGAGTATTCCGGGAAGGAGACCTGGTGCTACGCCTAGTGCAGCGCACTGAAGGCCGGCACAAGCTTTCCCCTCCGTGGGAAGGGCCTTTCATTGTGAGCAAGGCTCTCGACAATGATGCCTACTACCTAATTGATGCACAGGAATGCAAGAAAGGAAAGGCGGACAGGTCCGGAGAGGAAACCAAGCGTCCATGGAATGTAGCTTTGTTGCGTCCTTTCTACTCTTGAAGTTGTGGTGTAAGAAGTTCCTTTTTGTACTTTATTTGCTATGAATAAAAAGATGTCGGAACCTTGAATGAATCTTGGGGACTACCCCACTAAGGTCGCATGAAACTTGTCTATTTTTTCAGTTTACCGGTTGCTTATTGAACGTCTTTTCTTTCCGGTTTAGTAGTGTGCTAAACCCTACCGGAGTCTTCGACTCTGCTGCTGTCCGCAACCCGGCTTCATGGCAAGCAAGATAAACCGGTAGGGGATAAGCACATGAACTGCGAAGAGAGCGGGAAGAACAATCCGGAAAATTTAACTAACCCCGGTTATACCGGTTTTTGCAAAATTTCGAGTTATTTCTAAGTTCAAGAAAGTGCTTGCTTGGTGAAAGAACTTTGTGCTCATACGCCAAAAACGCCCAGAGAAGGTAGGCAGAGCCAAAGCAAAAGAGCCAAGTGTGCATCGAATTGGATGCGGAAACAATTTCGGAATCATTGCAGTGCAAGACAAAAATCAAAACGATAAGCAAAGTGCTAAGTAGCAAACCAACATAACTTAATAAGTTACCGGTGTGCAAGACACCGGCATAAATTGTAGCACCACAAACCACAAGCATAAGTATTATCTTACATCATAGACCCCGGCATACCGGGGTAGAATTTAATGGGTAGTGTTTCCAAGTCAAGCAGGGTAAGCATATCACAAGTAGCTTTCAAGCGACAGGGGCGTCGGAGGGAGCATCATTGGCGTCAGAACAACCTGGAGGCGCGTCACCAGCTCCGGCCTCATCAGCGTCTTCGTCCTCCTCCTCGTCGCTCAGATAGTCCTTGACGTCTGCAGGAGGGGGGATGAAGGTGCGCATCTCGGCGTACTCCGCGATGCGGTACGCACGATCCTGCCGCTTAGCGGCGAGGACCGGGTCCAGATCGGTTTCAGCCCCTTCGCGCACGCCGGTGAAGACGTCCAGGTCCAGCTCCGGGTACCAGGAGCAAGCAACGCGAAGCGCTGAGTCTGCTCTGGCACGGGCAGCAGAGCACTGCCACTCCCGGATCCTTCTACTGGCACCTTTCAGGCGATCGCTGATGAGGGAAAAGGTGTCGGGCACCTCTTCTCCAGGCCAAAGAGTCCGGAAGAGCTGCGTGGCCACGTCAGGGATGTCGGAGAGGTTCCGGTCTATGGCGCGCATATGGGAAACCCGCGCGTTAAGCGCAACCAAATGGTCATAGGGGTCCCAAGGTGCGCTCAGATTCTTGTATGCCTGGGCAACCCGGCGCTCTCCAACCCTCTTCACGGCAAACGCCCGGGAGTCCGGGAACAGCCCTGTAAAGTGAAAGAGAGAAGTTAAGCAAATGCTGCCGGAAGAGATAAGCTTATAAGCAGAAACTGCAGAATAGAAAAGAAACTTACGAAGGGCAAGCGCGTCAGTCTGCGTAACCAGAAGGTCGTACTCCTTCTGCTCCGCTTCCAGCCGCGCGGCCTTGTCCTCGGCTGCCTTCCGCGCCTTGGCGGCCTCTTCCAGCTCAGCCTGCAACACCACATTGGCGTTGCCGGCGTCCTCCAGCGCCTCATGAAGCTTGGCCTCGGCAGTAGACTCAGCAGCTTGCAGCGCCTTAGCATGATCAAGACCAAGCTGGATATACTGGCGCTTAAGCTCCCCGTAGCAGGTCTCCTGGGCGCTCAGCTCCTCCTTGTGCTGCAGGCTAAGTTGGTCCTTTTTCTCTGAAACCCGAAAAGAAACTGTTAGCAAGTTGTATTAATATAATGTAGAAAAAGCAAGTTAACTGGAAAGCAGGAAGCTGTACCTTCGGCGGCGGCAAGCTGCGTCTTGAGGGCCTCAATAGAAGCCTCCGGGATAGCTGTTGAGACAAAAATCATGAATGGTAAGTATTCAGACAAAGAAAGCTTTCCGGTGAAAAGATGCCGGAGGCACAGAAGTTTACCTTGGCACTTGCTATGTGCCTCAGCGAGGTCCCGGTGCTCCCAAAGGAGCTCCTCAAAGAGGATCTTCCGAGCGTCAGCCGTGGTCTGTTCAAGGGAATGGTATATGAGCTAAAAGCAAAAATCTTAACCCGAAACTCGGGGACTGGCTATGCCGGTTTTTCGCGTTTCTAGTTAAGTTTCGCGCTAAGAGCAAAGATCTTAACCCGAAACTGGGGGCTGTTTTTTTTTGCGTTTAGTTAAGTTTCGCTAAGAGCAAAGATCTTAACCCGAAACTCGGGGACTGGCTATGCCGGTTTTTCGCGTTTCTAGTTAAGTTTCGCGCTAAGAGCAAAGATCTTAACCCGAAAGTCGGGGACTGGCTATGCCGGTTTTTTTTGCGTTTTTAGTTAAGTTTCGCGCTAAGAGCAAAGATCTTAACCCGAAACTCGGGGACTGGCTATGCCGGTTTTTTGTGTTTCTAGTTAAAGTTTCGCGCTAAGAGCTATGCTCTCAACACGAAACTCGGGGACTGGGAGGATAGACAAGATCCGGAAAGAAAGAAACCGGCATGAACAAAAGGTTGCAACAAAGTTGGCGAAACTTACCATCAGGTTGTTCGTGGCATCGAACCACGCGCTGTCCAGCTCCTTGACGGCCCGACGAAGCCGCATGAAGTGCTCCTCCGAGCTCCGCTCACCAACAGGGTCAGGCGCCGGTAGCCGGTCCTTGCCCAGGCCGCGGGTCGCCTTGGACATATCCGCGGCATTCCACTTTTCAGCGTAAGGCAGCAAGTGCCCCAGCTCCCGGCCTTCGCGTTGGAACGAAGTGATCCGGCCAAGCAGGCCGGTGGCCTTTTCGCCGGCTGAGCTAGCGGCGCGGGAAACGTGCAGCACCAAGGGCTGCTGGCCGCCGGAGGAAGCGCTAGGAGCCGTTGCCTTCCCCTTGGTGAGCGCCAAGATATTGGGCGCTGGCGCCGTAGAAGTGGTGCCAGCTGGCTCGGTATGTGGAGCTTCCGGCGGAGGCGTTGGCGTAGTCTTGGGAGAAGGGGGAGCGTCAGACGCGTCGCCCGGGTTGGAGCTTGCCGGAGCTGAAGCTTCCGGCGCGGCTTTGGAGGGGGAGGACTTCTTGGTCTTCTTCTTCTTTTTCTTCTCTAGGACGGGAGGAACCAGAGGTTCCGCCCGCCCGGCAGTTTCTTCTCCGGCGCCGATGTCGCTGGCGCCGGTGTTTTGGTTCTCAAGAGGGGAGACAGGGTCCTCCTCTGCGCGGTGATCTGGCGGTGTAGGGGCCGCGTGCCCCGAACTTGCGGTGCCTCCCAGAGGGGAGGCAGAAGTGTTGCCGGCACCAGATGGTGCCGGGCTTGAGTGAGGAGGAGGAGTTGAGGTCCTGGCAGGTCCGGCAGGGCCAAGCTTGAGCGCAGGGCTGAAAGAGAGAAAAAGAAGGGATTGGAAAAAAGCAACCGGGAAGGAAATTGATAAAAACAAAACAAGTAGAGAAACGGGGCCTTACCCAGAAGAGGTCGGCATCTGCCTGCTCTTGTAGCGCCTCACGCCTGTGATCTTCCCCGCTACAGGTTCAGTCCGGAAGCGTTTGGAAGCAGGAGCCTGGCTCGAACCGGCATCAGAGGCAGGAGCCTTGTTCGTTTGGCCTTGGGCCATGAGCTTCTCCACGAACTCGTGGCCCGCCTCGGCCCCCAGAGGAGCGACGTGCTCGTGGACCTATGGGTTCATGTTGGCTGAGGGAGTATCTACAGAGAAACAATAACAAAGGAGTATGAGAGATAAAAAAAGGAAGAGCTACCTCGAGCAAGGTCAGGTCGTCAGACGAACCAGCCGGTTCCGGTGGAGATTTGCCAAGACGCGAGGCAGGAGTCCGGCCCATCTTCAGATCCTGCCAACGGATGAAGGGATCCGGGTCGAACTTGTCGAGACCGCGCTTCCGGCAAGGGCCCCGCCGGTCTAAATCGATACGGGGGAAGCGGTCCTTAGCCTGAAAACAAATGAAAAAAGAGTTAGTCGCGATAAGGAAGTTACCGGTAAGCCGACCCGAGTTGCGTAATTTCTTACTTCTTGGGTCGGAGGGTTAGTAGAACTGAGGGGCCGGAGGCCCCATTCCCAGTCATCTGGCATAGCAGTCTGGCAGATCTGCCTAGCCTTGAGGACAATGTCCTTTTTGCTGAGAGGAAGTCCGGTGATCTTGGTAGGATCACCAGGACCATACATCTCGCTCATCTTATGAACGCGGCACTTAAGAGGAAGCACCCGGCGTGAGATGAAGGCACGAATAATGTCGTCAGAGCAGATGCTGGTGTTCTTGATCAGCTCCTTCATGAAGCGTACCACCCGGTTTGTTTCAATATGATCTGTTTTCGGGTTGTAGCTCCAATTGATCTTTCTGGGTGGCGCCGGATTAAAAGGCGGCAGATTGATGTGATCTGCAGCGCCGCTGTTCCTCACGTAAAAGAAGGTCCCTTGCCATAACCGGCACGACTCGAGACCGGTAAACTTGAAGAAAGGGCTCCCTTGGCGGGAGCCAATGATGCAGGACCCGCATTGTACGGGGGGTTTGGGTTTAGGAATATCCTTGCCCTGAACGGAATTGATCCAAAGAGCAAAGAAACGAGCAAACGTCTTGCGAGTGGGACGAATGCCGATATAAGCCTCCATGAAGGTGGCATAGCAGGAGAGGTAGAAGACGGCATTGCCGGGAAGATGGTGAGGTAGGAGTCGGTAGAAGTCAAGGAATTGACGAAAGAATTCTGAGGCGGGAAGGCCGAAGCCATGCTCGAAGTGAGCAAGAAAAACAACGTGTTCACCGGGATTGAGCACCGGTTCGATTTCGTCACCAGGAAGCCGGCAGATAACTGACTCCGGAATCCTCCTGGACCGGTAGAGCCAATCGATCTCATACTGGCTAACGTTGGAGCCCATCCAGGCCCCGCGCGTGATGCCGGCAGGATTAACGCCGGAAACCTGGCTAGAGCTACCGGTATCCTGATCGCTACCGGAATCGATATCCATCTGGGCCAGATCGGCGCTCAACCCGTCGGAACGTTTGCTATGACGGCTAGCAGAAGAAGAGGCAGAGGAAGACTCCTCGTTCGACATAAGATTTGGTGAAGAGAAACACAAATCCCAAGATTTACCCCCTCGCAAAGATCTACGAGTAAGAAAAAAGCAAAAGAAAAGGAGAAGTAAATATCCTACCAACTCAAGATCTAGAAAGCGAGCAAGAGAGGGCTAAACGAAGATTGGGCCTAACCTGAGGCGGCGGAGTAGCAGAGGAAGTCGCTCGCCGGTCGAATGGCGAGCTTGCGGTTAGCAGGGAAGTCCGTCGGCGACGAGGCGAGGAGGAGCTCGAGAAGGCACCAATGCCGCGGTCGCTGGAAGAGCGCCGCAGAGGCTCTTCACGCGGAGAAGTTCGGCGAGGTCCGGCGAGGCGCTAGCGGAGGTTCGCCGGGCGGCGGGTCTCGAACGACGAACGGAGCGGCGGAGACGAAGAGAGCAAGGCACTGTGCGTGAAGGAGTGGGGAATGCGAGAAGAGGAAGAAGAAGGAGCAGTTTCGCCTTATAAGGGAAGAGAGAGAAGTGGGCCGAAAACCGCTGGGCCTCGGTGGTTTGGATCGTGGGCCGTGATGGTTCGCTCCACGGGCCGCCACGTGGCGTGGTGATACACGCGTGAAAATAGAGGGCCACAGGGAAGTCCACACGGATCCAAAACGGTGGCCAGGATTCGCTGTGAGGCAGTTAATACGCGCGCGGGAGTCGAAGGGAAGTGACCGACAGCGCGTCGTCACAGTGCGCATGTCTCTGATAGGCGCGGGGTACGAAATATCCTCGACTTCGCCGAGGAAGTGTTTAATGACTAAGATGCCGGAGGATAAGACACCGGAAGATGTCTTACAGAGAGAGATAACGATAGTCCGGGCAAAGATGCCGGATCCAAGCCCAGCGTCGGGTAGATTAAACCGGTATCCGAAGGTAAAAGAACCTGGCATGGTCTGTTGGATAAGATCCGCCAGACTATACCGGCTTCGGGGACTAATGTTGGGGGGATGACCCCCGGTATGCCAAAGGCATGCCAAACCGGATGGTTTGAGCCATCAAGATACCGGTTTAATGTTCGTACCGGAACATAGAGATGAGAAATTAGCTAAGTGAGGCTAAGCCGGTATCCCCAAGAGGGGTATGCCGGAACCGGATAGAGAAGATACCGGGCTACCGGAATAAAGAGCATGTCGGCAGGACTGGTCAAAGATTCTCTCCAGAGCTAGAAGACAAAGATGAGCTAAGCAACGTGGCTTTAAACGAAGGGCTGACGATAAAGAGAAGGATGACGGTCAAAGAAGCCGGAGGACGTCAGCATCCCTGATTAAAGAGGACTCCGGTGTCATCTATGATTAAAGTAGCTTTGTAAAGTAGTTTGTCTAGTCAAAGATGCCATTAGGGTTTCTTGCCCTGTAAGCCACCCTCTCCCCTATATAAGGAGAGGGGCAGCCCCTCTCACGGGCAGAGACACGAAGGGAGCTAGGTTAGGAAGAACACATGTACTGAGAAACTTGTAACCTGGGATCAATAAAGAAGATGATCTAGAGCGAGTTCTTCCTTATGTCTTTCTTCTCTCAACCTCTAGCCTTGGCTAAGTTCTTGAGGAAACCATCCGGAAGTTCATCCCATCTAATCACAAACCCTCCCCCGAATCCTCTTGCGTCCATTCGGCCCCAACTTAAGCCATCCTATGGCATCTGTCTGTTCACCACGACGACATTCATTGAAAATCTTTTATTCAAATAGCCTTTGACACTCACAAGAATTTCTATATCATCCCCAATCAATAATATGTCATCCACATATAGTATTAGGAATGCTACAGAACTCCCACTCAATTTCTTGTAAATACAAGCTTCTCCAAAAGTTTGCATAAATCCAAAGTCTTTGATCACCTTATCAAAACGTTGATTCCAACTCCGGGATGCTTACTTCAGTCCATAAATGGAGCGCTGAAGTTTGCATACCTTGTCAGCTTCTTTAGGATCGACAAAAGCTTTGGGTTGTACCATGTATAACTCTTCCTCAATGTCTCCATTAAGGAATGCTGTTTTGACATCTATCTGCCAAACTTCTTAATCGAAAAATGCAGCGATTGCTAACAAAATCCTCACAGACTTAAGCTTCGCTACCGGTGAGAAAGTCTCATCGTAGTAAACTCCTTGAATTTTTCGGAATCCTTTCACGACAAGTCGAGCTTTATAGACAGTAATATTACCATCAACGTCTATTTTGTTTTCAAAAATACATTTGTTCTCAAAAGCCTTGCGGCCATCAGGTAAGCCCATCAAAGTCCATACTTGGTTTTCATATACGGATCCCATTTCGGATTTCATAGCTTCTTGCCATTTGTTGGAATCTGGGCTCATCATTGCTTTTTCATACGTCTCAAGGTCGTCATTTTTGTCCACCAACATGACATTAAAGATGGGATCATACCAATCAGGAGTGGTACGAACCCTCGTTGACCTGCGAGGTTCAGTAGCAACTTCGTTCGAAGTTTCACGATCATTATCATTTCTTCCTCTCTTATTGGTGCAAACGGCACAAGAACATCTTCCAATGCTGCGCTACTCTCAAGTATGAGAGAAGGTTCAATAACCTTGTCGAGTTCTACTTTCCTTCCAGTCACATCTTTCGAGAGAAACTCTTTTTCATGAAAGGATCCGTTCTTGGCAACGAAAATTTTGCCATCGGATCTATGATAGAAGGTATACCCAATTGTTTATTTAGGTTATCCTATGAAGACACATTTTTCCGCTTTGGGTTCAAGTTTGTCAGGTTGTATTTTTTTTACATAAGTTTTGCAGCCCCAAACTTTAAGGAACGACGACTTAGGTTTCTTATTAAACCACAATTCATACGGTGTTGTTTGAACATATTTAGATGCTGCCCTATTTAAAGTGAATGCAGCTGTCTCTAATGCATAACTCCAAAATGATAATAGTAAATCTGTAAGAGAGATCATAGACCGAACCATATCTAAGAGAGTTCGATTACGACGTTCGGATACACCATTACGCTGTGGTGTTCCTGGCGGTGTCAACTGTGAAAGAATTCCACATTTCTTCAAATGCATGCCAAATTCGTAACTCAGATATTTACCTCCGCGATCAGAATGAAGAAACTTAATATTCTTTTTACGTTGATTTTCTACTTCACTTTGAAATTCCTTAAACTTCTCGAAAATTTTGGATTTATGTTTCATAAAATAGATATACTCATATCTACTAAAATCATCAGTGAAAGTAAGAACATCACGATAACCACCGCGCGATGCTACACTCATTGGTCCGCACACATCGGTATGTATATATTTCCAATAAGTCTGTAGCTTGCTCCATTATACTAGAGAATGGAGTCTTAGTCATTTTTTCCATTAGACATACTTCGCATCTTTCAAGTGATTTTAGAAGTCCATCGGAATGGAGAGTTTCTTCACGCGCTTCACTCCAATGTGACCAAGACGACAGTGCCACATGTATGTAGAATTATCATTCATTTTTAATCGTTTAGCATTAATGTTATGAACATGTGTATCACTACTATCGAGATTTAACAAGAATAAACCATTCTTCTTAGGTGCATGACCATAAAAGATATTATTCATAAAAATTGAACAAGCATTATTCTCAGACTTGAATGAATAAACGTCTTGCAATAAACAAGATAAATATATAATGTTCATGCTTAACACAGGCACCAAATAACAATTATTCTGGTAAAAGTATTTGAGCAACAAGGAAGACAGTGTAGAGTCTTATAATGCTTGCAATATGTTCTTATGTAAGTTTTGCTGTACCGGTTCATACTTGTGTTTGCTTCAAACAACCTTGCTAGCCAAAGCCTTGTACCGAGAGGGAATGCTTCTCGTGCATCCAAAACCTTGAGCCAAAACCTATGCCATTTGTGTCCACCATAACTACCTACTATGTGGTATTTTTCTCCATTCCAAGTAAATACTTCATGTCCTACCTTTAAACAATTCAAAACTTTATTACTCCTTATTTGTGTCAATGTTTTATAGCTCATGAGGAAGTATGTGGTGTTTTATCTTTCAATCTTGTTGGGCGGACTTTCACCAATGGACTAGTGGCACATCCGCTTATCCAATAATTTTGCAATAAGAGATGGCAACGGGGTTCCCAGACCCAATTAATTAACTTTCATTAATAATTCTCTTCACATGTTTTGCCCTGATTCATCAGTAAGCAACTTAATTTTGCAAATAGACACTCTTCATGGTTTCTGAAATGTTGGAAGGCACCCGAGATTCGGTTAGTCATGGATTGTGAAAGCAAAAGGTTGGGAGGAGTGTCATCCATAAATAAAACTAAAGTACATGTGTAAACAAAAGAGAAAAGGATGATCTACCTTGATGGTAGAGATAACGTCCTTCATGGGAGCCGCTCTTTGAAAGTCTGTTTGACAAGGGGGTTAGAGTGCCCACTACCATTGGTTGACAACAACAAACACCTCTCAAAACTTTACTTTTATGCTCTCTATATGATTTCAAACCTAAAAAGCTCTAGCACATGATTTAATCCTTGCTTCCTCTGCGAAGGGCTTTCTTTCTTTTACTTTATGTTGAGTCAGTTTACCTACTTCTTTCTATCTTAGAAGCAAACACTTGTGTCATCTGTGTGCATTGATTCTTACATGCTTGCTTATTGCACTTATTATATTACTTTGTGTTGACAATTATCCATGAGATATACATGTTGAAAGTTGAAAGCAACTGCTGAAACTTAAATCTTCCTTTGTGTTGCTTTAAAACCTTCTATTAAGAATCTATTGCTTTATGAGTTAACTCTTATGCAAGGCTTATTGATGCTTGTCTTGAAAGTACTATTCATGAAAAGTCTTTGCTATATGATTCAAATGTTTAGTCATCATCTTTACCATTGCTTTGAATCACTTCATTCATCTCATATGCTTTACAATAGTATTGATCAAGATTATGATAGTAGCATGTCACAGAAATTATCCTTGTTATCGTTTACCTACTCGAGGGTGAGTAGGAACCAAGCTTGGGATGCTTGATACGCCTCAACGTATCTATAATTTCTTATGTTCCATGCTAGTTTTATGACAATACCTACATGTTTTATTCATACTTTATATCATTTTGATGCATTTTCCGGTACTAACTCATTAACAAGATGCCGTGCGCAGTTCCTGTTTCTGCTATTTTTGGTTTCAGAAATCCTACACAGAAATATTCTCAAATTGACGAAACAAAGGTCACGTTCTATTTGGCTTCACGGAGTCCGGAGAGACGAAGGGGGTGAGGTGCCCACACCCTAGGGCGTCCCAGCCCTGGCCGCGCCGCCAGGTGGGGAGCCCACCTCGGGACTCCACCGACATTGCCCCTTCGCCTATATATTCCTCCGTCTCCGAAAACCCTAAATCATCCAGTCATATTCCACGAAGAGTTCCGTAGCCGCCGCCATCGCAAGACAAGTTTCTGGGGACAGATTTCCTGCTCCGCATGCCGCTGGGACGGGGAATTGCCCCCGGAGTCATCTCGATCGACACTCACCGCCATCTTCATCGCCGTTGTTGTCTCCCATGATGAGGAGGGAGTAGTTCTCCCCCGAGGATGAGGGCTCTACTAGTAGCTATGTGGTTCATCTCTCTCTCCCATGGTGTGATCCTTATGTGATCATGAACTTTGTATCACTATTAATCTATGTGCTACTCTAGTGATGTTATTAAAGTAATCTATTCCTCCTCCATTGTGGCACCCCCGGGATCAGGGTTAGACAAATACCAGATCTTCGTCCGACATAAGCCTAACCTCGATCTCGGAAGACTACAGTGAGAGAATCGGTAGCACAACAGTGACTCTACGACTCAAAAGGATATATTACAACTCTTAACAGAGTAAGATCCAAATTATTACACGCAGAGGTCACCGACCCAACATTCAACAAGCAACGGAAGCAAATTATGTTATTCTAAATAATAAGATAGCAAAGGGCTTAAGAAGCCATAACATAAAGCGACGTCCCAGCCCATAAGTCTCAGGCTGCTGCCTGGGAACTCCAAACTAACCATCGATGTTAACGTAGAAACCACCTTCGCTGTAGCGACTTTATCTGAAACAAAAGCATGCAAAGCTGAGTACAGGGACTCAGCAAGACTTAGTACAATCTTTTAGCAAAGAGGATATGTGGGCTTTCTGTAGATCTTCTTTTGCGTAAAGCCAGTTTTTCTTTGCAAGATGAGAGAGAAGAGAAGTTCGACTACTCAGAACCTTTGAAAGGGGATAAGAGAGTGACATCTCCATCTCTATTGATCATCATATAGTATCCACCAATCTTCATCATCTCGAACCACTATCCTCGGATCACCCCCTCAACACCCGAAGAAGGTATCCGTAAACACACATTGGTTGCCAAGTTTTACGATTAGCTTCATGTTCTCTATGATCTCCATGTCCGTTCCCAAGTCGTCCGTAACCGTGGACACGGCTTTTCGAAAAGATTCATAACCATGCAGGGGTGCACAACTTTACCCACACGCGCCAACCGACTCTTAATGCCAATATATATTGCCTCTTCCTGAGAGAGTCGAGGGTGGTCGACCACGACCTTTACCTTGCTGTCGCCGAGACCATGAGTCACGCGCTAAGGATTATTCCGCCGTAACGGGTCAAGTCCCGAAGTCGGTCCTTAACGATGTGAGCCGAGGTGGGTTTCCCCATAGGCCTCAACCCCCAGCCACCACGACCACGCTTACCTGCCTGTTATGTACCTTTAACGCCCAAGCAAATGCAATGCATATGACCAGATAACGCGCAAACTATGTGACTCATGGAATCTACTAGAAGTTAGTGAGTCCAGAGGGTACCATAATAGGGCCTCGTGGGGTTGTACGCTCAGCCTTGGTTCAAGAGGCGAGAACTCGTTTCCTAGGGTCGGCAGAAACGAAACAACCCACCACATCCCAATGTGGCCTCTCGTCTGAGCCTTTAATCATGTTTAACAACATCTCTACACTTACCACGTCAACCTGTCATGCTAGTTTCATTTCATTGTAAGGCTCCAGTCCGTAGACCGGAGTAGTAGCGTAACAAACTAAGCATGGCTAAGCATAAATAGATAAGGCCCTCGCGACGCACACATGCCAACTCCATATGCTAGAGCATGGATCAGGTATTTGAGGCTACAAGGGTGGAACATGCAATAGATAGGATAACTCTACCTATCGATAAAAGATAGTTGAATCGCATGCAATATGAAGGAACCAGAAGTAAAAGCATTTCAAAAACATATATGAACCAGGCTAGGGCTTGCCTTGTCCCTCAACGGATGAGTACTGTTCTTCGGTGGCGTTGACGCCGGACTCCGGCTCAGATCCTATTCGCGAAGAACCAAACACCGGAAAGGGAAATAAACATTCAAGACATGGCATAATGCAATGCGCATACAATATGAATGATATGTCACGTTAAAGGAATTTGGTAAACCAAGGTGCATCATCAGATTAAAGGGGGTTCCGACATCGGACACCGCCATATGAGAGGGTTGTATTAGGGTTTTCTACTAAGATCCACATTTAATGGATTCAATCATGTATGAGACATGTATAAACAAATAGGAAATGCTTTCCTGATCAAGTTGATATACAAATTTGTATTTTTCTGAATTTACATGAATTATTAACCAATTACTGGAATTAAACGAAAATAGAAAAAGGAAATATGGCGTCACGCTGACGTCAGCATGACGTCAGCGCGTCCATGAGCTCCCTGGGAGCTCTGGTCGAGCTCCAATCGGCCGAATCGGCCTCCGATCAAGGGCGTGCGAGGGGGGAAAAGGTGTGGGGCGACGCAGGGCGACCTAAAGGTGGTGGTGTCGCCCACCAATGGTCGCCGGAGCGACCACGGCGGCGATGGCCGGTGGCCGAGCTTGCAGGCTCGCGTGGAGGTGGCGCTAGAGAGAGAGCTGGAGCGGGCCAAGGGCATGGGGAGAACCAGGGGCTCACCCTGAGCACGCCAGTGAAGACGGCGTCGCCGGAGGTGGCCGGAATCGCCGGCGAGAGGCGGTGGCCGGCGCGGCAGAGGTCGCCCGATTGGCGCTGTAGAGGGCTCCCCGGCGACCGCTGCTTGGTGGAGGAGGTAGACGGCGTCGAGGCGGAGCGAACGGCGGTGGCGGCCAAGCTTGGGGTGGCCGGCAACGGCGGCGACGGCGAGCGGCCGTGGGCTAGGGTTTCGGCCGGGGCTCGCAGAGAAAAAGGAGGAGAGGAGGGGCGGCGTGCTAGGGTTCTCCTGCGGCAGCGCGGTGACCAAAATAGGCGCTCGGGGGCGGCGGAGAGCATCCAGGCCGCCAGCAGCATCGGGTGGCCGGAGCAGCGCGACCCAGCTGCGTGCCTGCGTGCGTGTAGAAGAAGACAGGGGGATTTTTGCGAAAACCCCCTGGTCTCTAGGTTTTTCTCGGGAAAAAATAAAATAGGGTAGATTTGATGATTTTTGGGGTGTTTAGACCCAAATTTTAAGGGGGTTTTTGCTCAAATTTTTCTTAACACAAAACTACAACATTTGCAACATTGTTTCAACACATTTTAGTGCAAGATTTCTCAAATAAAATGCAAATTCATGCATGCTTATGAACAAACCAGCAACATTATTTCATTAACAAAGTTGGTATGTTACATCCATGATGTAAAGTTGACAGTGTGTGCATCATGTAGTACTTGGCGTAGGTTATGATTGTAATCTCTTGTAGATTATGAAGTTAACTATTACTATGATAGTATTGATGTGATCTATTCCCCCTTTCATAGCTATTGTTGACAAGGTGTATGCTATGTTAGTACTGGGTAAATTGAAACGGTCTATTATGCACTCTAGAGGTTACTTTAATATGAACCCTGCACTCACACGGTGTGACGGTGAAAGTGTGCGCATCGTGTGTGATTCCTTTATGAAGTTGTGGAGCTTGTTTACTCCGGCTTGAGGTGTGCTTTGTAGCCCTACACAATGAATGGTGTTTGTTATCCAACAAGAGAGTGTTTAAGAGTAGCATTTATTTATTCAGTTATGTGATCATTGTTGAGAGTGTCCACTGGTGAAAGTATGATCGCTAGTCCTTGTTTCTAAGCATTGAAACACCGTTTCCAACAAGTTCTGTTGCATGTTCGCTTGCTGCCATTTTTATTTCAGATTGCAATTACTACTTACAATCATCCATATTACTTGTATTTCATCATCTCTTCGCCGAACTAGTGCACCTATACATATGACAAGTGTATTAGGTGTGTTGGGGACACAAGATTCTTGTATCTTAATTGCAAGATTGTTTGAGAGTGATATCTTTGACCTCTACCTCCTGAGTTCGATAAACCTTGGGTGATTCACTTGAGGGAAACTTGCTGCTGTTCTACAAACCTCTGCTCTTGGAGGCCCAACACTGTCTACATGAATAGAAGCGTGCGTAGACATCACGGAGCATCCCTCTTCCATCTTACAATTAAAGAACTGTTCAGAGGCTTCATAGCTTTCCATGGCCGCATGAGTTTCAAATATCATTTTGAGCTCATTGATAATGTCACAAGGGTCGTGGTTCTCAAAACGCTTCTGAAGCTCTGACTCTAAACCATAGAGGATGGCACACTGAACTGTGGAGTATTTGTGCTTCCGAGTGAGGTAAACATTTTTAACCTCGTCATGATCAGTTTCTGCAGGTGGATCACCCAGCGGTGCATGGAGCACATAGAGCAGCTGTCCAACAGTCAGGACAATCCTCATGTTACGGAACCAGTCCGTAAAGTTGCTTCCATTATTTTTTTGGCTATTCTTTCTCTAGGAACGAATTAAAATTGATTGTAGGGCCCGCCATAATCTACAACATCTTTGCAAAGAATTCGGACTAAATATATGATAAGTCGAGTTAAAATTTTAATTCTTTAAACTAACTAGGTGAACTCCCACTCAAAACAACATCCCTCATGTTGCCTTAGTGATTACATGAACCAAATGCACTACACCAAGTCCGATCATCATGAGAGATGATGTAGCTTCAATGATGAACAATCAACATGTTCATCATATCATTCATATGACTCATGCTTTACCTTTCGTTATTCCGTGTTCCGAGGCCATGTCTGTACATGCAAAGCTCGTCAAGTTAAACCTTAGTGTCCACACGTGCAAATCTGGCTTGCACCCATTTTATGCACACGTTGAATCTATCATACCCGATCATCATGTGATGCTTCGAAACAACGAGTCTTACCAACGGTGCTAACTAAGGAGCAAACACTTTATTATCTCGAGTTTTAGTGAGAGGGATCATCTTATAATGCTACTGTCGTGATCTAAGCAATAGAAGATGCATAAAAAGTATAAACATCACATGCAATTCATAATGTGATATGACATGGCCCTTTTATTTCGCGCATTTGATCTTCATCTCCAAAGCACGGGCTTGATCTCCATCATCGTCGGCGGGGCATCAAGGTCAATATCGCCGTCTTCATGGTTGTCCACCACTTCACTAGTAGGAAAAGCCTCATCAGTGGCGCACCAAAAATGGATTCTGTGGCGCATGGGAGGTGCGCCACAGAAACTTCGCCACAAAAATAAGGTTTCTGTGGCGCACCGGCCTATGCGCCAGAATTAAGGTTTCTGTGGCGCACTTGTTCTTAGGTGCGCCACAGAAAAGCGTGCGCCATTGTTTTCAGTGCGCCACAGAATTTGCTTGTATTATACACGATTTTGTGTTGCCTGCTATACACATGCAGTTTATAGACAGCAATATACAGGTTATATACAGCAACATTCAGATATAATATAAATATCATGTACATTGCACAGATATAACATAGACATCATCATCACATTACTTAGATCCCGATCGAGATACATATATAGTGGCAAGTGTCAAATGTTTTGCATACAACTCTTAATTCATACAAAATTCACAATTTCGAGATACAAAGTAGTCTTCATCCGGTTCCTCCTTTGCTCCCTCATCTCTACCCACCAGGCTCGCTTGCATCGGGGTCTTCATCCAGTTCCTACTATGATGAAAATGGAAGAAAGTGAGACCAACAAGTCCGATGCACAAGAGAAATGGAATAAATGCCTCATACATTGTTGGTCAACACAAATATTAACATTCAGGGATGGCGTAAGTGAGACCAAGTCCGATGCACAAGAGATTGATATTTGTGCTATCTTACCAGGCTCACTTACGCCACCCCCGAGTGTACGGTGACCAAACATTTTAATCATCGGCATTTTGAAAATCTCAAAGCAAATGGAATGACAAAATGGAATAAGTGCCTCATACATTGTTGGTCAACACAAATACTATGGTCAGAAACCATAGTTGCAGATACACCGCAGTATACTTTGTTTTTCAGTTCCATCCGTGAACGGGTGCTTGACGACACAACGACGCGATCTGCCTCTCCGGCGCAAAACCACAATCCCTCGCCCAGTGAACGAGTCTTGATGCAAAGACCGCGCGCCTGCCCAGCATTATGGTGTGTCACCTCAGTGTCCCGCGCCTGCTGCCGCTTGTTCGTGAACCATCAGACGATCGTTGCAGGAAACCGATGACGGCCGGTCGCAGATTAATTGCGATCGGCCGTCATCGCTTCCTTATTCCAACTATAAGTCTATTCGTTCACCGGCAAGAAGGCGGAGTGCAGGGCGCGTGGAGACACGGCCTGAAGCGGCAACAGGGTTCGGCATGATGCTAGGGAGGCTGGCACCGTCTTTGCATTAAGGACTCGTTCACGTATGGACGACGAGAAGAAAAGTGGTGATGCGCCGGAGAGGCAGGTCGACGTTGTTGTCTCGTCAAAGACTCGTTCACGGAACGGCGGCCGGGGAAAGGGGGGCCCGTCTAAAAGTATATTGCGGCGTATAGGTGACCAAACATTCTAATCATCGGCACTAAAATGGAAGAAAGAGCCAAGTGGTATCTCAACTAGATATCATATGCCTCATACTTTGTTGGTCGAAAGAAATATAACATTCCGGGATGGGGTCAGTGAGGCCAGGTAGGATGCAAGAGATTGATATTTGTGCATCGCATCAGGCTCACTGGCCCCACCCCAGAGTGTACAAGTGACCAAACAATTTAATCATCGGCCCTAAAATGGAAGAAAGGCCAATGCAATTAAGAAGTAGCTAGCTAGTATGAACTAAATGGAATGCCTCATACTTTGTTGGTCGAAACAAATATTAACATCCAGGGATGGAGTAAGTGAGGCCAGGTAGGATGCACAAAATATTGATACTTGTGCCATCACACCAGGCTCACTTGCTCCACCCCCGAGTGTACGAGTGATCGACCAACCATCTAATCATCGGCAAGTACAAAAACACCAAGAAACCAGCAACCATGGTGACATAGGCATCCCCAATGGGCCTGCCGAAGATAGTACCCGGGGTTTACTGAAGGCCCACTACCCGAAGAATAAGAAGATTCGGAAGCCCAAGATATTGTTAAGGAAAGCTAGAGTTGTAATAGGAAGCATTATTTGTAATCTTGCGGGAGGAGTTAGAAACCTTCCCGGACTCTGTAACTTGTACAATACGAATCCTCGGCTCCGCCTCCTATATAAGGGGGAGTCGAGGGATAAAGAAAGCATCGAATCATTGTTTCTCAAACCCTAGTTTATATAATCGTCGAGTTCTTTTCGGCTGAAACCATCGAGATCTACTTGCCCTCTACTTCCAACTAAACCCTAGTCTACAACCTGTAGGCATTGACAAGTTAATCCCTTGTCAATTGGCGCCGTCTGTGGGAATTAGAGGCGTCAAGGATATGGTCTCGATGGCACGTTCAAGATCGTCGACTTCGTCAACTGCAAGCAATGCAATGGATCGAGGTAAACAGATCGCAACTGGTCTTGTCGATTTTGTTCCTCACCCGCCTCCCGTTTGGATGCATATGCGTATCTGGAGGAGCCTATGGAGATGACGTTCGGAAGGTTTCACTTTCGCGTCGAGAAAGAGGGATCGTATCGTGTCGAAATTCCGATTTCATCGGGATCGTCGGCGGTCAATTCCGATTTTTCAAGCTATACATCAACCGAATCAGGAGAGGAAGAAACTTCGTCGTCACGCTTCATCAGCACCAGGGCAAGAGAAAACTCGCCAAGATCTTCAGCGACATGTCGTTTGAGTCATCTGACTCACTCTTATATAAGCCTCAAAGCGACAGCTACAACTTCATCGACAAATCTACCACAGTGGGCAAGGTCTTCGCCAATCTTAATGATGGTGTCACCAAACCCAACATAGATCTGAATACAAAGTATCATCAGATTTATGTCATCGGAGAGTCAAGCCGTGATCAGGAGGAAACATCTGAGGCTTTCGACGATTTGGGAAATCCATACGTCGATCCCTCTGATTTGCGACGAGGCCTAGGCAATAAATATATCGGGCCACAGCCGCGAGATAGAGTCCAGCTTCCGCAAGCAGCATGGGATAGAGCCGCAAGAGCTATGGATGGCTCCGAACCAATGGCCACCACAGCCACGCCAGAAGAATTACAAGCATATCAATATAGGCTCGCACGAGCTGCAAGGAAATTGGAAACACAGTGAGTTAAAAAGAAGAAAGGAGGCAGCCTCGCATCAAGTAGGCGAAGGCAGAGCTAAGTCGACATTCTAGAACTTCGGGTGATAGCCACAGGAAGCTCGGAACAGAGCAAGATCAAGGTTGCAAAACATACCCGAAGGGGAAAGAGAACACTTGGTTCAAAACCTCGACATGTCTTTTATGTCGATAGACACGAGAGGGAACATCATCCCCAAGACACCAGAAGCTGGGTATATGGCGACACAAGCTTTCATCCTTGCATCCAAGCCACCCCCAGGAGATCCAAGGGAGGCATTATATAACATGGCAATGGCAGGAGTTGGAGCCATGGGAACGGCGTTTGTATCAACACCTCCCGAAGGAACGGCAAGGCAAAATAGTCCACGACCTGCGGCAGCAGCAGCAGCCCCCGAAGGACCAAGTGGAGCAAGGGACACGACAGCACAAGCAAGGGTCGACAGGCGCGACAAAGCGAATGAACATCGCCCCCAGCTAAATGACGAGGATATGTGTGGTTTGCCATGCTTCACAAGGAGAGTTCGAAAAACTCGAGTCCCTTCGGGATTCAAACTACCTGATAACTTCAAGAAATTCGACGGCCTCAAAGATCCGGAGGATTGGCTAGTTGATTATCTCGAGACGGTAGCTCACAGAGGAACAGAGCAACAGCTATGCAAAGCATCCAGATGCATTTAAGTGGAGCCGCACGATCTTGGATAAAGAAACTCCTCCGGGATCTATCGATAGTGGGAAAGCTTCGAGGACGTGTTCGTCAAGAACTTCCGGTCCACATGTAAGAAACCTGCGTCATTGGAGGAGTTGAGAGCGTGCCGACAAAAGCCAGACGAGCCAATGAGAAAATATATCCAAAGGTGGAACATCATCAAAAACTCGGCAGAAAATATATCTGACGAAAGAGCAATAGATGCGTTTGTCGCAGGGATCAGGCGTGGAGATTTTGTCGAGGATTTGGGAAGGACCAATCCAAAGACAGTATCCGCATTAATGGAAATAGCAAACAGATGGGCAGATGGAGAAGATGATGTCCACAACAAACGGCATAGGTCACCAGAGGAAGACCGCGGTCGAAATTATCAACCAAGGCGACGATTTCCTCGGCGTACTCGAGCTATGAAGCTCCAGGACAAATCTCGGCTGGTTTCCGAGCAAGCGCAGGAGGAAACAACAGATGATTACCAGAGAAGTAATGAGCAACGAGGCGACAATAGAGATGAATCTCGAAACAATAGGCAAAATAGCGGGTCAAGGTTCTAGAGGCCTTTCGTGTCTCCCGAAGAGATGATGAACGGGCCGTGTCAGATGCACTTTTTCCTCGACAACGGAAAAAGACAGTCGGGACATCTGAGAAGGATTGTTGCAATTTCGGCAATGCTAAGGTATGCAGGGCATGCTAATGCTCAGGCGCAAAGAAATCCTCGAGAACCCAAGTGAGATTCACTTGCCACCTCCTCCCGCGATTACGGACGACAATCGACATCAGCTCAGAATAGCGGCGGCACCGCACCACCACCTTACGTTGATCCTAACTCTAATGGAGCGGTCTCGATGATTCAAGGGGAAGGCCATCCAATAGAGCTCAGAAAGTAATCTCGCGTGTTCATGGCAGAGAAAATGCCTCCACCAACAGCCGAGTACCTTAATTGGTCAAAGACATTGGCTTCACTATAGCAGATCATCCACAAAGTTCCTCACCAGAAATCGGCACTCATACTACCACGGTCATCGCAGGATTTGACGTATCTCGTGTTTATAGATGGTGGCAGCAGCTTAAACCTTATGTACGCAGATATATTAAGGAAGATGAACATATCCCTAGCAAACTTGAAGCCAACAGACACGAGATTCCACGGCATCACACCAGAGAAGCCAAGCTATCCGCTGGGAAGATTAATCTCGACGTTCAGTTTGGGACCCGAGAAAATTACAGAATCGAGAAGTTGGAGTTTGAAGTCGAGATTTCATCACGTACCACGCTCTGTTGGGACGACCAGCATATGCTAGATTTATGGCGGTACCACATTATACGTACCTGTGGAGGATGCCTGGACCTAAGGGACCAATCACAGTCAAAGGAAGCATCGCCCTAGCCGATAAATGTGTGAAGATTTTCATCGAATATAGAAACTTTCGGGATGAGTATTTGGTGTCAAGGCTCATGACTGACTACGACGTGCTGCCTGACGTTGGAAGGCCAAATAAAGAATCAACTTTCAACACTGAGAAAAATTCTAAGGAGGTGCAGATCCACCCGACGGATCCAAAGACGACATCCATCGCAAACGACATGGACCTCGCATAGAAAGCGCTCGTCGAGTTCCTCCATGAGAACTTGAAAATCTTCGCATGGTGTCCAGTGACGACATGGAGTACCCAGGAACTTGCCGAGCACCACCTAAACTTGGATCCACTAGCGAGACCAATCAAACAACCTTTGACGTTTTTCAAAAACCGAAGGCTATGCTGTCAGAAATTGATCGACCGAGAAGCTGGGTTTATCAAAGAGTTGCATACAGAGGCCACATGGGTAGCAAATCCAGTGTTGGTGCCAAAGAAAAACACTAAAGTCCTTCGCATGTGCGTCGATTTTACGTGTCTCAATAGACATTGTCCAAAGGATCACTTTCCCCTCCCGAGGATCGACCAAATTATCGATTCCACGGCAGGATGTGAACGTCTTTCCTTCATGGACGCATATTCTGGGTATAACCAGATTAGATTAAAGAAGAAGATGAAGTAAAAAACAGCGTTCATCACACCTTACGGCGTGTTTTGCTATAGAACAATGCCATTTGGTTTGAAAACGCGGGAGCAACATATCGAGGATGATGCGAAGTGTTTGGCACGATTGGAAAAGTGCAAGTGTACATCGACGATGTCGTCATAACGTCAAAAAGGGACACGCTGATCGAGGATCTCAAGGAAACCTATGACAACCTCGACAAATTCTGCCTCAAGCTGAACCCGACGAAGTGCTCCTTCGGCGTCCCAGGAGAACTTCTTGGGTTCAGTTTCAGCAAGAGGGATTGAAGCAAATCCCGACAAAATACAAGCCATCATAACAATGAGGAAGCCAACAAAGTTGAAAGAAATACAGCAATTAATGGGGAAGTCGCAGCTTTAAGCAGATTCCGCCGGCTGGGAGAAAAAGCGTTACCGTTCTACGCTTTAATAAAGCAAGGGGAGAAATTCCAGTGGAACGAAGAAGCCGATAGAGCTTTCGAGGATCTGAAACGCACAATCTCGACACCACCAGTCTTGGTGGCGCCGAAGGAAAAAGAACCTCTCCTGCTGTACATTGCAGCCACACCCCAGGTGGTTAGCACGGTGCTAGTTGTCGAAAGAGAAGAAGAAGGAAAACTCCATGGAGTGCAAAGGCTGGTATATTTCATCAGTGAAGTTTTATCGCCTTCTAAACAGCGGTACCCGCAGTACCAGAAACTAGCATATGGAGTGATTACAACGGCAAGAAAGTTGCGCCACTATTTTTCGGCACACCCGATAATAGTAGTCAACGAAGCACCTCTCTCAAATATACTGAACAAGAAGCTACGGGCGTGTCTCCCTTTGGGGAATAGAACTTTCCCCTCGGATATCACGTATGAAAAAAGAAAGGCAATCAAGTCACAAGTTTTGCTAGATTTCATTGCAGAGTGGATGGAGCTGCAAAACACGGGACCCCCAGATTTGTCGAGAACTTGGACCATGAACTTTGACGGATCCAAGAGAGTAGAAGGAGCTGGCAGAGTGATACTTATATCACCTGAAGGCGACAAGTTAAAATATGTCCTATGACGTTCCCAAACGCATCCAACAATGAAGCAGAATACGAAGCCCTCATACGGGGATGAAGATGGCAAAAGCTTGCGCAACTCGAGAAAATCTTTGGCGACTCACAATTGGTGGCTCAGCAAGTTATGAACCAATGTGATGCAGTCAATGATAGCATGATAGCATACAAGGAGGTGTACAATGAGCTTGAGAAGTTGTTTGATGGATGCGAGGTAAATCACATCAGTAGGTTGAGCAATGATGAAGCCGACGTTCTCGCAAACATCGGGTCGCAATGCCTTCAATCCCGCCAGGCGTATTTTGGGAAGAAATAGCGAGAGATCCACAAAGCCTAAGAAGGCGCAGGAAAAAGCAAAGGAAAAAACTTCGGCGCCCCTCAAAGAAGCCGTGGAGGACGAAGAGGACCAAGAGCTTGTGATGATGGTAGAAGTTCCTTGGATGCAAGCGTACATATCGTATATCCTCAGGAAAGAAACACCCGACGATCCAGTTGTGGCAAGGCGAATTATTCGACGATCCAAAGCTTTCACAGTGGTCAAAGGGGAGTTATACAAGCGAAGTATTTCAGGCGTCCTGCAAAGGTGCGTCACACCCGAAGAAGGAAGGATAATCCTAAAGGATGTGCATGAAGGAATATGTGGTCACCACGCGAGCAGTCGAGCTATTGCAGCCAAGGTTTTTCGGGCAAGATTTTACTGGTTGACAGCAATCGAGGATGCAAAAGAGATAGTACGAACCTGCGACGCGTGCCAGAGATTTGCCGCAAAACCTCACTCTCGGCGAGCTGATGCCAATACCATTGTCGTGGCCCTTTGCATAATGGGGACTCGATATGGTGGGCAAGTTGCACAAAGCTTCGCCAGGAGGATATGAGTACCTATTGGTTGTTGTCGACAAATTCACCAAGTGGGTAGAAGCGAAGCCAATAAATTCACCAGATGCAGCATCGGCAATAAAGTTTGTGAAAGGCCTCGTTTTTCGGTTCGGAGTGCCTCATAGCATTGTCACAGACAACGGTACTAACTTTACAGCTAAGGAGTTCAAGGCATACTGCGCAGAAGTAGGCATTAAATTTCACTTTGCGTCAGTAGGACATCCACAAACCAATGGCCAAGTCGAAAAAGCCAATGGTATCATCTGCAACGGCATAAAAAAACGTCTGCTAGGACCACTTGAAAAGGCTCGACATGCCTGGCCGGAAGAATTGCCAAGTGTTTTGTGGAGCATCCGAACAACACCAAATACGACGACACAAGAAACTCCGTTTTTCCTTGTCCATGGAGCCGAAGCAGTACTACCAATTGAAATAGAGCACGATTCTCCAAGAGTAACAGAGTATGACGAGGAAACATCACGAAAAGCTCGGGAGGATGATATGGATGCACTCGATGAAGCTCGAGATGAAGTACTATCACGAGTTACCAAGTACCAGCAAGATCTGAAGAACTACCACAGTCGACGATTGCGGCTCAGATCTTTCCAGGTCGGCGATTTGGTCCTACGACTCAACCAGCAAAGTACTGAAAAGCTCGAGTCACCATGGTTGGGACCTTACGTCGTCACGGAAGTCATCGACGAGGAGCATACAGGATCAAGGACAAGAAGACAGGGGTCCCGAGAAAAACCCCTGAACGTGCGCAGCTCAGGCGGTTCTACGCTTAGAGTCGAAATATAGTCCTCCTCTGTAAAAATACAATGTACTGAAACGCCCGCGAGTTTTCAGACGCACTCTTTTCCTTTTCGGGGCACCGAGTGGGGCCGGAAAGGTTTTTAATGAGGCGGGCTCGCGGTGCTGCAATATAATAAAGATAGTGGAGATATACTTCTTATTCTTCGACACACTCGGGGGCTCAATACTTTCAAGTTACAAAATATATACAATATAGATAAACTAGACTTACCGAAATATTTCGCCTTGGTACAAGAACACCTCGCCAAATAGAACATCGGAAGCTAACAACTATAAATATAGTGTACTCGTCAAAATTTTATTGCTTTGGTCTGAAAACCTCGCAACAAAATTATAGAACGTGACCACCAAGACACTCGGGGGCTCGTGCCCATCGACAGCAAAATATATATATCTTCTCGCAATAAGAGAAAAATCTTCGGGATAACAAAACAGTATAAGCTCCAACCAAAGGCTCGGGGGCTCGACGATCAAAAATAGAAACGATACATATTTACAGAGTTGACAGCTCTACAATATAGATCATGTTTACAAAGACATATCAATGGTGAAACTACAGCAAGAAAAAGGAAAAAACCCTCAATGGATACCTAGCACATGGTCTATGGTTATTCGTTCATTGGAAGGACGAGTACTATGCTCGGCATAGCTACCCTTCACAAAGAACTCAGCATCCATCCGAAGAAGTTCATCCATCATATCTTCGGCTACAGGAGTCACCAGATCATCAATTTTGCCCATGTTTCTCTTTTTCTTCGACATTTTAGCCAGGCACGTGGGAACAATTTGATTCATGGGCAATTTTGGATAGCAAATCTTTATCATCATCATAGCAAATCTTGCGCCAGCAGAGAGTTGAGCCCGCACAAAGCCATGGATTCGAGGAGCATCTCGAAATTTTTCCATTAATGCAGGAAGAGTTTCTGGCATCTTGTTGCGAGGGAACATGGTTCCATAAACTAAAAATAAAGTCTTCGTACAGAAGTCAAGGAAGTCACGGACCTGAGCCGCGCGATCTTGGAATCTGACAATTTGGCGGGTACGCTGGAGTAACCCAAAAGTTAGAACCATGTTGTGCAGCCAGTCTGAGCAGAACATTGGCTCGAGCTTCAACACGTTGATCTTCGGCAGCAGTATCCAAAAATGAGCCTGGTACAGCAAATAAACTGTCAAGGAAGGAAAAATAACAAAAACAACATCCAGCATGGTTATGAACAGGAAACATACCTGTCATGTCCGCCAGGCCATTAGCTGAAGCATATAATTTTCTCGAGAAGAAGCTTCGGTAGCCTCAAGAACAGCAGCATCCTTTGCAGCAATGGCTTCTTTTGCCTGTTGAAGAGCAATATTCTCTCTCTCGGATGCTTGCGAGATTGTTCCATCATCGCAAGAGTTTGTTTCTTCATGGATTGGAGTTGTTGGCGCAGTTCTTGCAAATCTTGCGACAAATGTTGTCTTGAAGAACCTTCGATGAGGTTATCGTTGACTAGTGTTTTCTTCGAGAAGGAGGAAGCAGGAGAAGTATCGGCAGAATGAGGATTGGCAGAGTAGTTATCAAATATCAACTGGAAAAGAAAATCCCAACATCAAAGGATTGCACAAGACAGAATTCCATTGATCTTCAAGAAATTTACATGGATATTACAGAGGGAGTTCTTCAAAAGGACTACTAAGGTAATTGTCGCCAAAGCTAATATGACGACAATAGCTAAAGAAACAGAAAAATAAAAAGAAGGGGCATTCAACTAGACCTCCGGCTTTGATGAGCTAGGAGTTGAAGATGGCTTGATCCCGAGATAGGACAGGATTTTCTTCGTGTTGGGCTTTGCCGCCTTGATCAACGATCGCCATTTTGTTTGCTCTATCTGTTCTGTGTCGCCTACTTTCGGATAGTTTGTTGGCTATCGTGACCAAGGCAAAAGGTTGGCAAGAATCTTCATGTTCTCCTGCATCTTCAGTCCAAGATCCTCTGGTGGATTGAAGTCCTTGGCAAGAGCAAGGAAAGTCCGCTTTCTTCGGGAAGAAATAGGGGAATAGCCGTGACAATCCTGCGTCAGCCTGTTCAATGCCTTCGCGAGCCTCGGTTCCATGAAACTCAAGGATAGAGAGCGCATCAAGAAGAGGATCATTGTCAGGATCTTCAAGCTCAAATTCTTGGTTTGTTTTACCTGTCGCAGAAAATATATGTTGGTCGACAGTAAGTAAAAAAAAAAGAGAGAGCAAGTCTAAGAAAAATAGAATGGATCGACAAAATTACCGACAAAGCGCCGATTCTGCGCGTTCAAGCGCTTGATGATCGCCTTTTCACGAGTAGCCTGCGTGGCTTTGTGCTCGTTCAAAGCAGCCGCATCATCAAGTCTTTTTGCAGATCTTTGACACCAGCAGCTTTCTGCCTTGGCCTTATCAGCCTCCGCTTTAGCCTTGCCAGCATCAAGTTCAGCCTTCTTGCGAGCCGCTTCACTTTGCTCTAATTTCTGAGCAAGCGTGTCGACAAGCTTGTTGGCTTCTGCAAGTTTTTCTGCCAAAATAGTCAAGATTCGTCAAAATTACAACAGGAGCAAGAAGTTATAAACAAGGGCCAGCAAAGAATTATTACCTTCAGTTTTGCTGGCATACTCACGGTACCCAATGAATTGGGCACCGATGTGAATAAGCTCTTTGATCATAGGCTGTCAAAGAAGGACAAAGAAAGAAAATGTCGGTATGGGAAAAAATATGATGGCATAAAGAAGCAAACAGAGGAAATATAAACAGTGACAAGAAAATTAAGAACTTACATCATCCAAGAGAGGGTTAGAGGAGCTACTCAATTGGAGGGTAGGCTCCGGGATTGTTTCAATTCTTGTCCTTTTCGGTGAAGGGACAAGGGGGCTTGAAGGAGGAGTAGGAGCGCCGACGTTTTGTTGTGGAGGCGAGGATTCCTCTCCTTCAACTGGCGTCTCTGAAACAACTAGAGTATGTGACGTACTCGTTCGAGCAGCCACATCAAAAGCTGGTACTTCTCCCTCATCATCACTGCGATTAAATGTTGGCAGCATAAAAAGCAAGATAGACAAAAATCTTCGAGTACAAAAATAAAAAAAAAGGTGACTTACGAACTGATGAGGGCCTCAAGGTATGGATCATAAGCTGCCTTCTGACATGAAGGATCAGCTTCTTCGGCTTTGGAGGTGCCAGAATCTTCGACATCATTCCTTTTCCTTTTGTTCCTTGGAGAAACAGCAGGAGGAGGAGATTGTGCCGATGCAGTGCCTTCAGATGCAGCCTCCTTTTCAGAAGATCCCATTTGTGAGAATCTGGGTTCATTCACAAAAGAGGGGGCATCTTGGTTGTCATCGGTGACAATGGCCCTTTCTCGACTTCTCCACCTTCAGAAGGGGAGGAAGCGAGACAAGATTTGGATGGTTCTATACAAAAACAGGGGAAGATGTCAAAAAAGGAGTTACAAAAAGATAGCAAGGCAGTAACAAATCAATCGACAAAGCTTACCTTGGGAAGCGCATTGGTGGCGCTGTACGGTTTTACACGATAAGAAGAAGGGATAGAATATTTTTTGCTGAGAGAGGAGATTTTTCGGACAAGCTTCTCTAAGTCCTTGACTTCCAAATCCGCTGACAACCGATCTGCGTCCTTGTCGCCAGCATACTTCCAGAGAGGGTATTTGCGAGCCTGAAGAGGTTGCACTCTGGTTCTAAGAAAATACGCTGTGATTTGGATACCTGACAACTCTTTGCCGCGAGTATTTTGCAACTCATGGATGCGAGTCATCAAGGCCTCTGTCGATATTTTTTCCTCGGTAGCCTCCGCATCCCAGGAGCGGCGGCTAAGGATTTTCTCGCACCATCGAAAGGAGGGATGTTGTCTTCAGCACATCCATGGTTCTCCTCCTGAATGTACAACCACTTCTTGCGCCACCCTTGAACTGAGTCAGGGAGTTTGACATCGAAGTAATCGACTGTGGGGCGAAATAACAATGCCGCCTATATTATAGGCGACATTGGGAGAGCCATTGCGGCGACAAAGAAAATGCGCTTCCATAGCGCCCGTTAGGCTGGACGCCAAGGAAGGCCTCACAGAGGGTGATGAAAATGGAGATATGGAGGATAGAGTTGGGCGTGGTGGTGAAGTTGAAGACCATAAACAAAAAGCAATCCACGGAGAAAAGGATGAATGGGGGCGGAAAGACCGCGGATGAGATGGTCGACGAAACTTACCCGATACCCCATTGGAGGGGTTGGGTAGCTTTCTTCACTAGGGAAGCACAATGCCTTGGGCTTCTTGCTAATCCTCAGCTTCTTCAAGAGATTGATGTCCTGGGTGGAAATTTTGGACCTTTCCCACTCCGCACTTCCCAGATCTATGGCACCCATTGACGATTCAGGCGTGCTGTGCTTGATCAACCGACGCGGTGGCATCAACAATGGCGCAGGAATGCAGCTTGGAGAAGATGAGCTTAGGGAGTTGTGGGGCGCAGGAGGAGGTTTTGCAGAGAAGAGTAGGAGAACGGCGCGAGCGGAAGTGCTCGAGGAAGAAGAAGGAGATCTTATATAGAGGTGCGGCGAAGCGGCGGACCGTTGGATGGAAAAAGTGTGCGGCAGATGATAACCACGTGGAAACAAGGGTAAAAAAGTATTTTAACACTGGAGAAGTTACGGTACGTGCGCAGGAAAAGCGGAGGACGTGTGTCCCCCCCTACACGACGTGTCAAGATAATGGATAATTTGGGCCCGCAAGGCAGCGGGAGAAAACTTCTCACGATTTTCGGACTCGCAATCGTGGCTATCGTCAGCAATAACGTCACCTTGGCAGAGAGAAAAATTCGACTCAACATCTGTATAAAAAGGCGACATGCAAAAATATTGGAGAGCCTTTGATCAAATACAAGTTTTTGATCAAATGCTCGGGGGCTACTTTGAAAAAATGAAAAGATCAGGAAAGACAAAATAGAAATGGCGTGAGCCTATGATCAAATACAAATATTTGTTCATAGCCTCCCTACTCCCATCGAGAGCGCGGTTCGCGCACCCGAGAATTATAAAACGTCGGGAGAGAAAGAAAATATAGCGGCATAAGGCGTGGAGCCTACAACCAAGCACAAGTCCTTGGCTGTAGCCTCGGGGGCTACTCCCATCGGGAACCCTGTTCGCGTGCCCGATGAAATTATAAAAAAGAAAGAAAGAATGAAAAGAAGAAAAATAGAAAAGCAAAAGAGTATATTTCGAGTTATAAATAACTCGCATATACTCCCATCGGAGAGCAATATAAGTCATCTTTGAATCAATAAAATGTGCCATTCCAACAGCCGAATAAGCACTCGACAATATATTCTCAAAGCCAAAGTTGCGATCAATTTCTGAATGCCGCAAAACTTTGCGAAGGTAAGACCCCAGATCCGTTCGAGAGGCGTGGCGCCGTCGACGTCGGTTGTTACTTTTATCCGTATCAACGATACGAAGAAAAATCCTAACGGACGCGTTAGGTACCCGATAAATATGACTGGACTCGACGAATGGTAAGACCTTAAGCGGCACTGTCGAAGTTTACACCAGTATCCGAGATCATGTCCGGGGACGTGATTTTGAAGTAGGTTTTTGGATTGCCACTAGAGCAGTTAACTAGTACCTGATCCGTCAGATGAACTAGCCCCAACTACCATTATCCCTGTACAATATAGAAATTTATGTGAAGAAATATAGAAAAGTTTTAAGTTGTCGAGTAAAATAAACAGTGGAGATTTTCACTCTATGATTCAAGCAAAATCTCGGGCTACTGACATAGGCATCCCCAATGGGCCTGCCGAAGATAGTACCCGGGTTTATAAGGCCCACTACCCGAAGAATAAGAAGATTCGGAAGCCCAAGATATTGTTAAGGAAATCTAGAGTTGTAATAGGTAGCATTATTTGTAATCTTGCGGGAGGAGTTAGAAACCTTCCCGGACTCTGTAACTTGTACAATACGAATCCCTCGGCTCTACCTCCTATATAAGGGTGAGTCGAGGGATAAAGAAAGCATCGAATCATTGTTTCTCAAACCCTAGTTTATATAATCATCGAGTACTTTTCGGCTGAAACCTTCGAGATCTACTTGCCCTCTACTTCCAACTAAACCCTAGTCTACAACCTGTAGGCATTGACAAGTTAATCCCTTGTCACATGGTGACATAAGTCAAGATGCTCAAACACACATAGCATGCATGGAGCAGATGCTCCAAAGGGATTATTCATCACTTGGTATATAGACCAAGTGATGCTGGCAAAAGAGAGGCCAATCAAGAACCAGTAAATCCAGTAAGTGATAGATATGCCTAAACAAGCAACAACACATAGCATATCCCAGCTAACCAGATGAGACAAGTCTTGGTAGCCAACTGAATCACCTAGCACCACCTAGCCTTTTAAAACCATCGAAACAGTCCTTTTTCTTCAAAGGATACCACAGTGGCATTCATTTACATGATCCCCTACTGTGGATATCTCTATTTCATCAAAGCCAACAAGAAATAGAAATTTATCATTACTCAGTTGAGTTCAAAACAAAGCTGGGGTACCATAAGGGATTACTCATCACTTGGTAGTAACCAGGGTACCATAGTAATTTGGATCATAAGGCATCAATTAAGGAGGCAATTAACCAGGGACAAAGGGAAACATTTGATGATCCAGTAAGTGCATGACACTTTGAGGTACCAAGAATAAAGGCCAACAGTGGATAAACATCTGCAAGCAGCTCACACACACATGCAAACACATGTGTGACAGTAACTAAACAGCAGAAGAACACCACCAGATATTCATGGGTACTTAGGATCAGTAGGGAATTGATAAAGTACAGTGAGGAGCAAGCATACCATCAGAAACTGTCCATTTGAGAGAAATAACATTGGGGTAATGTTAAAATGTTTGTCTCCATATTTGGGAGACATTTTTAATATTGGAGTCTAGCTAATGGAAATCAAGAACTAGTCTTGATCTCCAAATGGTGATTAGAGGGAATTTATTCATCTTAAGCAACATTAGGGACAAATGGGATCATGCAAGGGACTTGGGTCATTTGGATCATAAGGCATCAATTAAGGAGGCAACCAGGGGACAAAGGGAAACATTTGATGATCCATTATCATAGGCAACAAAGCAGCAACTTTTTCCCCTCTAATCTAGCTAGAGTCCTTAAAAGAAATCCATCATAAGCATGGTCAAATACACATATATAGCATGGGGCAGATGCTCCAAAGGGATTATATATTCATCACTTGGTAATTTGGAGAGCAAACAAGCAGTAGCCATATCACTCAATCCAATAATATAGTAATTTGGATCATAAGGCATCAATTAAGGAGGCAATTAACCAGGGACAAAGGGAAACATTTGATGATCCAGTAAGTGCATGAGACTTTGAGGTACCAAGAATAAAGGCCAACAGTGGATAAACATCTGCAAGCAGCTCACACACACATGCAAACACATGTGTTGACAGTAACTAAACACCAGAATAACACCACCAGATATTCATGGGTACTTAGGATCAGTAGGGAATTGATAAAGTACAGTGAGGAGCAAGCATACCATCAGAAACTGTCCATTTGAGAGAAATAACATTGGGGTAATGTTAAAATGTTTGTCTCCATATTTGGGAGACATTTTTAATATTGGAGTCTAGCTAATGGAAATCAAGAACTAGTCTTGATCTCCAAATGGTGATTAGAGGGAATTTATTCATCTTAAGAAACATTAGGGACAAATGGGATCATGCAAGGGACTTGGGTCATTTGGATCATAAGGCATCAATTAAGGAGGCAACCAGGGACAAAGGGAAACATTTGATGATCCATTATCATAGGCAACAAAGCAGCAACTTTTCCCCTCTAATCTAGCTAGAGTCCTTAAAAGAAATCCATCATAAGCATGGTCAAATACACATATATAGCATGGGGCAGATGCTCCAAAGGGATTATATATTCATCACTTGGTAATTTGGAGAGCAAACAAGCAGTAGCCATATCACTCAATCCAATAATATAGTAATTTGGATCATAAGGCATCAATTAAGGAGGCAACCAGGGACAAAGAGACAAAGTAATTTCGTCGAGCACTTTGTGCCCGCACGGGAGTGGAAGAGGGAGGGGAGGGAGAGGTGGAGCTCACCGACGATGCTGTTGGAGGAGGGGCCGGGTAGAGGAAGAGGGAGGGGGGGTAGGGGGAGGAGGAGGTTGACGATGATAGGGGGGTGGAGGAGGAGGAAGACGCGGCGGCTCCTCCTCCTTGCGGAGCGGCCCCTCCTCCTCCATGCGGCGGCCCTCCTCCTCCACGCCGCAGCGGTCTCTGCTGGTGGCGGGGATGGGTGGAGCGTGGCGGCATGCGGCCCTCGCGGAGGAAGGAGGCGGCGAGACGGCGACGCTCACCATGGAAGGCGGCAGCGCGCGGCGGTAGGGAGAGGAAGAGGGGTGGAGGAGGAAATACGGGCGGGGGGAGGGGGTACGGTTGGATATAGAAGGCGCTATTTCTGTGGCGTGATGTCTACGGGAGCTTCTATTCTTGTAGACAGTGTTGGGCCTCCAAGAGCAGAGGTTTGTAGAACAGCAGCAAGTTTCCCTTAAGTGGATCACCCAAGGTTTATCGATCTCAGGAGGAAGAGGTCAAAGATATCCCTCTCATGCAACCCGCAACCACAAAGCAAGAAGTCTCTTGTGTCCCCAACACACCTAATAGGTGCACTAGTTCGGCGAAGAGATAGTGAAATACAGGTGGTGGTAGTAGCAACGGCACCAGAAAAGTGCTTTGCCCAAGACAAGAAACAAGCAGTAGTAACAGTTAGTAACGCAGCAGAGTAACGCAAGAAAACAGCAAAAGCCGATAGCGTATTTAGGAACAAGGCCTAGGGATTAGACTTTCACTAGTGGACACTCTCAACGTTGATCACATAACATAATAGATAAATGCATACTCTACACTCTTGTTGGATGATGAACACATTGCGTAGGATTACACGAACCCTCAATGCCGGAGTTAACAAGCTCCACAATTCAATGTTCATATTTAAATAACCTTAGAGTGCATGAAAGATCAATAAGACTAAACCAAGTACTAACATAGCATGCACACTATCACCTTCATGCTATGTAGGAGGAATAGATCACATTAATACCATCATAGCAATAGTTAACTTCATAATCTACAAGAGATCATAATCATAGCATAAACCAAGTACTAACACGGATGCACACACTGTCACCATTACACCGTGCAGGGAGGAATAAAACTACTTTAATAACATTGCTAGAGTAGCACATAAATTGTGATACAAAATACATTGCAATCATAAAGAGATATAAATAAGCACTTCACTATGCCATTCATAACGGTGATAAGTATTCTGTGAAATATAGCCTAAGAGACCCACACGGTGCACACACTCACCTTTACACACGTGGGACAAGGAGTCTCCGGAGATCACATAAGTAAAACTCACTTGACTAGCATAATGACATCTAGATTACAAGCATCATCATATGAATCTCAATCATGTAAGGCAGCTCATGAGATTATTGTATTGAAGCACATAGGAGAGAGATGAACCACATAGCTACCGGTACAGCCTCGATGGAGAACTACTCCTCCTCATGGGAGCAGCATGTGATGAAGATGGCGGTGGAGATGGCAGCGGTGTCGATGGAGAAGCCTTGGGGCACTTCCCTGTTCGGGGTGCCGAAGGACTCCTCCCCCAGATCTTGGCTTGGCGATGGCGGCTCTCGAAGGTTTACCGTATCGTGGTTCTTCGATTCTCGACGGAGGCTTTAAATAGGCGGAAGGGCAGCCCCGGAGGGGCTGGGGGCCCACACCATAGGGCGGCGCGCCCCCTCCGCCGCGCCTGTGGTGTTGGGCCCCCGTGGCTTCCATCCGCGGCTCTCGGGTGTTCTGAAGGCTCGGGAAAAATAGGGACCTGGGTCTTGATTTCGTCCAATTCCGAGAATATTTCTTTACTAGGATTTCTGGAACCAAAAACAGCAGAGAAACAGGAACTGGCTCGGCATCTTGTTAATAGGTTAGTTCCAGAATGCACGAATATGACATAAAGTGTGCATAAAACATGTAGGTATCATCAATAATATGGCATGGAACATAAGAAATTATCGATACGTCGGAGACGTATCAAGCATCCCCAGTTAGTTCTTCTCGCTTCCCGAAAGGTAAAACGATAACAAAGATAATTTCAAGTGACATGCCATCATAAACTTGATCATACTATTTGTAAACATATGTAGTGGATGCAGCGATCAAAACAATGGTAATGACATGAGTAAACAAGTGAATCATAAAGCAAAGACTTTTCATGAATAGTACTTCAAGACAAGCATCAATAAGTCTTGCATAAGAGTTAACTCATAAAGCAATAAATCAAAGTAAAGGTATTGAAGCAACACAAAGGAAGATTAAGTTTCAGCGGTTGCTTTCAACTTGTAACATGTATATCTCATGGATAATTGTCAACATAGAGTAATATAACAAGTACAATATGCAAGTATGTAGGAATCAATGCACAGTTCACACAAGTGTTTGCTTCTTGAGGTGGAGAGATAGGTGAACTGACTCAACATAAAAGTAAAAAGAATGGTCCTTCAAAGAGGAAAGCATCGATTGCTATATTTGTGCTAGAGCTTTATTTTGAAAACATGAAACAATTTTGTCAACGGTAGTAATAAAGCATATGAGTTATGTAAATTATATCTTACAAGTTGCAAGTCTCATGCATAGTATACTAATAGTGCCCGCACCTTGTCCTAATTAGCTTGGACTACCGGATCTTTGCAATGCACATGTTTTAACCAAGTGTCACAATGGGGTACCTCCATGCCGCTGTACAAAGGTCTAAGGAGAAAGCTCGCATTTTGGATTTCTCGCTTTTGATTATTCTCAACTTAGACATCCATACCGGGACAACATGGACAACAGATAATGGACTCCTCTTTAATGCATAAGCATGTGGCAACAATTATTATTCTCATATGAGATTGAGGATATGTGTCCAAGACTGAAACTTCCACCATGAATCATGGCTTTAGTTAGCGGCCCAATGTTCTTCTCTAACAATATGCATGCTCCAACCATGAAGGTGGTAGATCTCTTTACTTCAGACAAGACGGACATGCATAGCAACTCACATGATATTCAACAAAGAATAGTTGATGGCGTCCCCAGAAACATGGTTATCGCACAACAAGCAACTTAATAAGAGATAAAGTGCATAAGTACATATTCAATACCACAATAGTTTTTAAGCTATTTGTCCCACGAGCTATATATTGCAGAGGTGAATGATGGAATTTTAAAGGTAGCACTCAAGCAATTTACTTTGGAATGGCGGAGAAATACCATGTAGTAGGCAGGTATGGTGGACACAAATGGCATAGTGGTTGGCTCAAGGATTTTGGATGCATGAGAAGTATTCCCTCTCGATACAAGGTTTAGGCTAGCAAGGTTCTTTGAAACAAACACAAGGATGAACGGTGCAGCAAAACTCACATAAAAGACATATTGTAAACATTATAAGACTCCATACCGTCTTCCTTGTTGTTCAAAACTCAATACTAGATATTATCTAGACTCTAGAGAAACTAAATATGCAAACCAAATTAGCAAACTCTAAGTGTTTCTTCATTAATGGGTGCAAAGTATATGATGCAAGAGCTTAAACATGAGCACAACAATTGCCAAGTATCAAATTATCCAAGACATTTTAGAATTACTACATGTAGCATTTTCCAATTCCAACCATATAACAATTTAACGAAGAAGAAACTTCGCCATGAATACTATGAGTAGAGCCTAAGGACATACTTGTCCATATGCTACAGCGGAGCGTGTCTCTCTCCCACAAAGTGAATGCTAGGATCCATTTTATTCAAACAAAACAAAAACAAAAACAAACCGACGCTCCAAGCAAAGTGCATAAGATGTGACTGAATAAAAATATAGTTTCAGGGAGGAACCTGATAATGTTGTCGATGAAGAAGGGACGCCTTGGGCATCCCCAAGCTTAGACGCTTGAGTCTTCTTAGAATATGCAGGGGTGAACCACCGGGCATCCCCAAGCTTAGAGCTTTCACTCTCCTTGATCATATTGCATCATACTCCTCTCTTGATCCTTGAAAACTTCCTCCACACCAAACTCAAACAACTCATTAGAGGGTTAGTGCACAATAAAAATTAACATGTTCAGAGGTGACACAATCATTCTTAACACTTCTGGACACTGCATAAAGCTACTGGACATTAATGGATCAAAGAAATTCATCCAACATAGCAAAAGAGGCAATGCGAAATAAAAGGCAGAATCTGTCAAAACAGAACAGTCCGTAAAGATGGATTTTATTAGGCCACCAGACTTGCTCAAATGAAAATGCTCAAATTGAATGAAAGTTGCGTACATATCTGAGGATCATGCACGTAAATTGGCTTAATTTTCTGAGCTACCTACAGGGAGGTAGACCCAGATTCACAGCAAAGAAATCTGGAACTGTGCAGTAATCCAAATCTAGTACTTACTTTACTATCAAAGACTTTACTTGGCACAACAAAACATAAAACTAAGATAAGGAGAGGTTGCTACAGTAGTAAACAACTTCCAAGACTCAAATACAAAATAAAAGTACTGTAGCAAAATAAACACATGGGTTATCTCCCAAGAAGTTCTTTCTTTATAGCCATGAAGATGGGCTCAGCAGTTTTAATGATGCACTCGCAAGAAATAGTATTTGAAGCAAAAGAGAGCATCAAGAGGCAAATTCAAAACACATTTAAGTCTAACATGCTTCCTATGCATAGGAACCTTGTAGATAAACAAGTTCATGAAGAGCAAAGTGACAAGCATAGGAAGATAAAACAAGTGTAGCTTCAAAATTTCAGCACATAGAGAGGCATTTTAGTAGTACATGAAAATTTCTACAACCATATTTTCCTCTCTCATAATAACTTTTAGTAGCAACATGAGCAAACTCAACAATATAACTATCACATAAAGCATTCTTATCATGAGTCTCATGCATAAAATTATTACTCTCCACATAAGCATAATCAATTTTATTAGTTGTAGTGGGAGCAAATTCAACAAAGTAGCTATCATTATTATTCTCATCAAGTGTAGGAGGCATAGTATAATCACAACAAAATTTACTCTCCATAGTAGGTGGCACCAAAAGACCACTATCATCATAATCATCATAAATAGGAGGCAAAGTATCATCAAAGAAAATTTTCTCCTCAATGCTTGGGGACTAAAAAGATCATGAAAACCAGCTTCCCCAAGCTTAGAACTTTCTATATTATTATCAACAATGGTGTTCAAAGCGTTCATACTAATATTACTACCAGCATGCAAATAAGATTTCATAGGTTTTTTAATTTTCACATCAAACCATCCATGTCTTAAATCAGGAAATAGAATAAGAAGCTCATTGTTGTCCATTATGCCAAACTAGTGTAAACAAGAAACAAAAAGATGCAATTGCAGGATCTAAAAGAAATAGCTTCGAGCACACACACAACGGTAACAGAAAAGTACTTATGCCTGGGACCGGAGTATGAGAGCCTTTTACCTTTCCTAAGAACGGCGCAAAAGTGCTTGATGTCTACGGAGCTTCTATTCTTGTAGATGTTGGGCCTCCAAGAGCAGAGGTTTGTAGAACAGCAAGTTTCCCTTAAGTGGATCACCCAAGGTTTATCGATCTCAGGGAGGAAGAGGTCAAAGATATCCCTCTCATGCAACCCTGCAACCACAAAGCTAGAAGTCTCTTGTGTCCCCAACACACCTAATAGGTGCACTAGTTCGGCGAAGAGATAGTGAAATACAGGTGGTATGAATAAGTAGTAGCAACGGCACCAGAAAAGTGCTTTGCCCAAGACAGTAAACAAGCAGTAACGCGTAGTAACGGCAGTAGTAACGGTAAGAAACAAGAAACAAGCAGCGATAGCGTATTTAGGAACAAGGCCTAGGGATTAGACTTTCACTAGTGGACACTCTCAACGTTGATCACATAACGAAATAGATAAATGCATACTCTACACTCTTGTTGGATGATGAACACATTGCGTAGGATTACACGAACCCTCAATGCCGGAGTTAACAAGCTCCACAATTCAATGTTCATATTTAAATAACCTTAGAGTGCATGAAAGATCAATAAGACTAAACCAAGTACTAACATAGCATGCACACTGTCACCTTCATGCTATGTAGGAGGAATAGATCACATTAATACCATCATAGCAATAGTTAACTTCATAATCTACAAGAGATCATAATCATAGCATAAACCAAGTACTAACACGGATGCACACACTGTCACCATTACACCGTGCGGAGGAATAAAACTACTTTAATAACATTGCTAGAGTAGCACATAGATAAATTGTGATACAAAATACATTGCAATCATAAAGAGATATAAATAAGCACTTCACTACGCCATTCATAACAGTGAGTAAGTATTCGTGAAATATAGCCTAAGAGACCCACACGGTGCACACACTGTCACCTTTACACACGTGGGACAAGGAGTCTCCGGAGATCACATAAGTAAAACTCACTTGACTAGCATAATGACATCTAGATTACAAGCATCATCATATGAATCTCAATCATGTAAGGCAGCTCATGAGATTATTGTATTGAAGCACATAGGAGAGAGATGAACCACATAGCTACCGGTACAGCCCCGAGCCTCGATGGAGAACTACTCCTCCTCATGGGAGCAGCAGCGGTGATGAAGATGGCGGAGATGGCATGGGGGTCGATGGAGAAGCCTTGGGGCACTTCCCTCCGCAGGGTGCCGAACAGAGAGACTCTGTCCCCCATCTTGGCTTCGCGATGGCGGCGGCTCTGAAGGTTTTCCGTATCGTGGTTCTTCGCATCGGGGTTTCGACGGAGGCTTTAAATAGGCGGAAGGGCAGCCTCGGAGGGGGCCGGGGGCCCACACCATAGGCGGCGCGGCCCCCCTCCGCCGCGCCAGGGTGTGGGGCCCCGGTGCTTCCATCCGCGGCTCTCGGGTGTTCGAAGGCTCCGGAAAAATAGGGACTGGGTCTTGATTTCGTCCAATTCCGAGAATATTTCTTTACTAGGATTTCTTTAACCAAAAACAAGAAACAGAACTGGCTTTCGGCATCTTGTTAATAGGTTAGTTCCAAAATACACACGAATATGACATAAAGTGTGCATAAAACATGTAGGTATCATCAATAATATGGCATGGAACATAAGAAATTATCGATACGTCGAGACGTATCATGGCGCACCAAAGCACAAGTGCGGGATCACTGTACAAAGACTAGACCCTATTAGAAATACTTATTTTGTGGCGCACGCGCGCGAAATACCTACACTAATAATTGGTGGTGGCAGGATGTGGGCCCCACATAATTTCTGTGGCGCACGGTTCAGTAGTGCGCCACAAAAATAGCTTATTTTTGTGGCGCATTCTTTCTCGTGCGCCACAAAAAATCTTTCTGTGGCGCATTTCTGCTGGTGCGCCACAGAACTAAGCTCCACCTATAAGCATTTCCCTACTAGTGCTTGTAGCAAATATTACAACTACTTTAAAATAAAACTACAACATGGTGTATCGAAACGAAATTAAAAAAAACCATAATGATCCTGCCAGTTGCCACAATACAATAAGGATCATCTCATACATCAAATATAATCATAACCACATCATATCCATATCACATCACATGCCCCTGCAAAAACAAGTTAGACGCTTCTACTTTTTGTTTGCATATTTTACGTGGCTTGAGGCTTTCGAGTAAGATCTGATCTACCTACAAACAATAACCACAACGTTGATACAAATTTTGTCAAACCACCAATTGTAAGTTGAATCTTAACTTTGGTGAGAGAGACAGACACCCACAAAGCCACTTCTGCAATACGAGTTGTACGTCAAGCGTGGAGCAATGAACGCGGTCATGTAAAGTTAACCTGGTCCGCTTCATCCCACCATGCCGCAAGATGCAAAGTACACAAGAGAGAGGCAACAACAAAAGCATCAACGCCCACAAAACCATTGTGTTCTACTCATGCAACCAATCTATGCATAGACATGGCTATAAAACCACTGTAGGGAGAAAACCAAAAATTCTTACCGCAAGAACGAATAAAGAGCCAAGATCTAATCTACTAGATGGTAGCAACGGGATGGGATCAACGTACCCTTGAAGATCGCTAAGAGATGACGAGGTTGTACTCGTGGTTGATGTAGTCGATCACTTGCCACTCTCAGGAGCGAGTAGAAGATCACACCGGTGTCGCGATCGGGCAGCACCTCCGCACTCGGTAACACGTACGGTGTAGATGAAGACATCATTCTCCCCGCTCTAGTGGGCAACGAAAGTAGTATATCCTCCTCGAAATCCCGATAGCACGACGATGTGGTGACGGTGATGGTGGAGATCTCCTTCAGGGCTTCATCGTCGACGTGCGGGAGATAGGTGGAGGAGGGGTGGCGCTACGGTTTGGGAGAGGGGGTGGGGCGCCGTCCTTGGTGCCCTTGAGGTGGTGCGGCCAATGTATGGCCGGCCCCTCCCCTCCTCTCCCCTTTATATAGGTGGAAAACCCTAGCTCCCAATCATACTCCTTCTAGGAGTCCTATTGGAAACTTGCCATAATACAAAAAGTCAAAACCTAGTCAAAGTGGGACTCTCTCCACCTTCCTTGTGGTGTGTCGGGACTCCACCTGCCATAGTGAATTATTCCGGACATTTCTAGAACCATCTATAACCTTCCATAAATACACCGGACCATTCCCATACTTGGAATCTGACTTCCCATATATGAATCTTATTCTCCGGACCATTCCAGAACTCCTCGTGATGTCTTGGATCCTATCTGAGACTCCGAAAAATATTCAAACTCCATTCCATACTCCATGTCTACTTAAAATTACATCAAACCTTAAGTGTGTCACCCTACGGTTCGCGAACTATGCAGACATGATCGAGACACATATCGGATCAATAACCAATAGTGGGATCTGGAGGTCCATAATGGCTCCTACATATTCGACGATGACTTCGTGATGGAATGAACCATTAACATACGATACCATCCCCTTTGTCGTGCGATACTTTTCTTATCCAAGGTTCGATCTTCGGTATCTCTATACCTAGTTGAACCTCGTTACCGATAATTACTGTTTACTTGTACCGTGATATGACATCCCTTGTGACCTAGTCACATGCTTGCAAGCTAATTGGATGGAATTCCACCGAGAGGTCCGAGAGTATATCTATCCGTCATTTGGATGGACAAATCCCACTCTTGATCCATGTGTTTCAACTCATACTTTCAGAACACCTAATGCCACCTTTATAACCACCCAATTACGAAGTGGTATTTGATGTCATCAAAGCATCCATCCGGTGTAAGTGATTAACATGATCTCATGGTCGAAGGATTAGGGTACTATGTATCTTAAAACTTGTAGCAAAATGAACTTAATGACTAGATCAAATGCTATGCTTACTATGGGTGTGTGTCGATCACATCATTCACCTAATGATATCATCTTGTTATTAATAACATCCAATGTTCATGATCAGGAAACCATGATCAACTATTAATCAACAAGCTAGTTTAACAAGAGTCTTACTAGGGACTCTTTTCTGTTTACAAAACACACAATTATTATTGTTTCTGGTTAATATTATTATATAATGGGATGTAAATATTTATCATAAACATAAAGATATAATAATAACCACGTTATTATTGCCTCTTGGGCATATTTTCAACACCTCCGGCGGTCGCGCCGCAGCTGCAATACCCTCGTCGGCGGTGTCCATGAGCAAGATGTCCTCTCCCGGCGACTTGCAATGTGAGGGTAGCAATGGACTTTTGGTTGGAGATGGAACCATCCGTCATCGTGCTCCACCAGTTCTTGCTCATGATGCATGTCCATTGATTATGATAGATATCAGAAATTTCATCCATCTATGATGTATTGTAAAGGGGGGATGTGAATGCACAATTGACGAAGAGATGACAAACCGACTCCGCAGTTTGTTTGCATAAAGGACATATCCCACAATTTGGCAATCCTCATTTTCGTAAGCGGTTCGTGGTACACATTCTATTTTGCATAAAATATCTTTAGGAGGTGCCCAACCGTTCCACATTGTTTTATACATGATGGAGGATATAGAGCCGAATAATTGCACTTCATAGGCCAACTTGGTAGAATATTGTCCATTGTCCGTGAGCTTCCAACTAATGTCCTCGTTCATATTGTCATCAAGATGCACATTTTGTAAGCTAACCCAAAGCTCTACAAACTGGGTGAGGTGTTCCATACAGAAAATTTCTCCCAAATCGACTTTTCCTACCCAAGCATTATCTTTCAAGGCTTTATTAACCTTCCAACATTTTCTCTTTGGTATAGAAAATATGATATTTCTTTAGGCTTCCTCCCACCTAGCCATGGTGCCTCCCAAAACATGCCTCCCCCCATTTCCGGTCATGATAGCAGTGGCTAGGTAAAAGATGTCCATGTACTCCTCGAAGAATGAGTTACCGGATCCCGCCCAAATTTGAGTAGGGTCCTTCCATTCAAGCCATGACCATCAAAGGCTAAGAGCTATCACGAACTTGTCCAAATGCATCACACCTAATCCCCGGGTTTTTTTTATAGGATGGCACACCATTTCCCAAAGATTTCTACATTTGGCGTTGGTGGTGGTGTCTTTAGCCGACCAAAGGAAACCTATCTAGTCTTGTTGAACAAATTTAAAAATTCCTAGAGTAATATCCTGAATTACTTGAAGAGGACTAAGGATATGTCTCTTGTCTTTGCAGGAACTGGTGGACCACTTGATATAAAAGGTTATACCGATGCCAGTTTTGATTTAGATCTGGATGATTCAAAGTCTTAATCTGGATATGTGTTTATGGTGAACGGAGGAGTGATGATATGGAGGAGCAAGAAACAAGCCACGACTGCTCAATCCACAATGGAGTCGGAGTACATAGATGCTTTGGGTGCGGGAAATGAGGTTGTTTGACTGAGAAAGTTCATCATTGAAGTTGGTGTGTTCCCGCGTATGCATAGTCCTGTTATTGTACTCTATAATAACACGTGCGCTATTGCTAATACAAAGGACCCAAGGTCACACTCAGTGGCAAAACGCGTCATAAGAGAGTATTTACGTGATAAGCTAGTAAAGATGTGCAAAATACATACGGATCTAAATGTCGCCGATCCACTAACGAAGCCTCTACCACAAGCGAAGCATGATGGGCATCAGAAGTAACTGGCATCGAACGGTGATATGGCCTCTAACTTCGTTTCCTGTAAACACATATTATAGCAAGTAAAAGAATCGATTGTCTCGTGCACACTGTCATACCTTTCTTGGTCGTTTAGCCCCCGAACATTCCACCCCAAAAATTTTCGATAAAGAATGCTTTATTACTTTGATAAGCAATTACATCCAGCCTCTGCATAACTAGGATGCACACAGCCGTTTATAGGTCCAAGTGACAAGTCTGATAAAACAAAACTAGGCGAAAAAGAAACTGTAAACTTAAGCGAAGCTGAAACTGAACCACACAAGGCTGACATCTGAAAGAAAACTGAAACTGACAGACAAAGTTCTTAGACAGATACAAAGCTGGCACTCGCTAAAGGCAGCCTGTGCGAAGCAACAATGTCCTTCACCTGGGACAAGCACTAGGTAGCCGGAAATGCAACAGCTGCAACAAGCACCCCTCTCTGACGACTAACATAGGGTTTCACCACCATTTGAACTAACTGAACTCAGCTATCAATGAACTGAACTGATCATGCCGCAGCAACTTCGTCCTCCACCTCAAGGTCCAGCGTGGCTTCGCCTCCACCCAACAGGGCCAGGTATCTGAAGTGCTCATATGAAACAAGTTTTTTTTTCACGAAATACTAAAATGAACCAATTTAAACTGGTGGTGTACAGTACCTTGGCATAATTGCACAAGTAATATGCGAGTTCAAATTTCAAATAAACACATTAAAAAACTTTGAGATGATTTGGTACTGGGCCAAGCCAAACTTACATGATGTACCAACTGTAAACTGAATATTACATGGTGCAGTTTTACTTGCATATTGAACAGTGTAGTGACATCCAATTCACTCTTTTGACTGTATATGGCCCAGCCAGTTAATACATAAGGTAGACTGGATATTACATGATCCATTTCGGTTTATTATATAATTTTCATGCGGAACAGTTTAACATCTCAATTCAGTCATTTGTGTGTGAACCTGAAAATATCACTGTATATTACAATGGTTATGCTGGAATTTGATCCTAGTACATATACCTACCGTCTGAATCATTGCAAATCTCACGACTGCAGAGTTACTGCAACCATGAGGTTGTACTTATTGGCCAACAGATAGGACAACTGAATTACCCAGATAAATCACCTCATTAGCAAACTCTATATGCTATATACAACTCATCCGATCAGAAAGGGCGGCCTTATTTTCTTCCAGAATCAAACACAAAGTACATCATACTCCGCTACCATTCGACGCTACCGAGTGGTTAGTTGACTGGCTATGGAATCTATGGATGACCGAGTCAGGCGAGAACTGCAGGCTGCCCCTGAGCAAGTGCGTGTCCTCCTTCAGAGATGCGTCCTTGCCCATTTTCTTGGATGGGCAGTCCCCATCCCTGATGCAGTTCAGGATCTCCACCACCTCCTTGATCGACGGCCGCAGCTCCCTCTCGAGCTGCAAACACTGGAAGGCCACCTCCGCCACGCGGTCAATCGATCCCTTGGTCTCGCTGTCAGTGTCGTAGCCGAGCTCCGGATCGACCAGCTGAACCACCTCATGGTTCTGAATCCTGTTGAGAGCCATGTTCGCCAGGTTGATCTCGCTGTGGCTCCTGCTCATGTCCACAGCTGGTTTTGAGGATATCAGCTCTACCAACACGACGCCAAAGCTGTAGACGTCGCTCTTATCAGTCAGCTTGTAGCACTGGTGGTACACGGGGTCAACATAGCCTGGTGTGCCTTGTGGAACAGTGGATACATGGGTGACCTCGAGAGGGAACAGGCGTGATAACCCAAAGTCTGCAACTTTGACATGGAAACTGTTGTCCAGCAATATGTTGGTTGTCTTGACATCACGGTGTATGATTTCAACCGCATGAAGGTAGGCCAGAGCTTCAGCCGTTTCTATGGCGATGTTCAACCTTAGAGGCCATGTGAGGCCTCGCTCTGCTGCACGGGATCCGTGAAGATGGTCCGCAACTGTCCCATTGGGGATGAACTCATACACCAGGAGAAGGTCACGGCTCATACGAGACGTGCAACCATATAGGATGACGAGGTTCTGGTGGAGAAGCCGGGACAGGATGTCTACCTCATTCAGGAATTGCTCGACTCGCTTGTAATTGTTCTTGTAAAGGCGTTTCACTGCAACTACTCTCCCATCCTTGAGTTTTCCTGTATGACAAAAATGTCAAAGATGTCTTGCCAAGCAAATAAAGAAAAACAATTATCAACATAAGAGAGCTATGCATTTGCAAAATTTTCACCTTTATAAACAGTTCCAAAACCACCATCACCAAGTTCCCTCGAAGCACAGAATCCATTAGTAGCCTCTTCAAGTTCCTCGAAAGTGAAGATGTGAGGAGAACCACCCAGCTCAAGGTCTTTACTGTATGAATTCATTGAAGATCCACTCCGCATCAGGTCAGATGATGTTCTAGCCTGTTTCCTCTTCTTGCGCTTCTGCCACACAAAATAGGTGAGCCCCATAAGAAGACCAGCACCTACTCCTCCAAATCCTGCCCAGGACAACAATATAGCACGTTAGCGATACGCAGCAACCAAGATATCTGACTAATTCTGCATCATGAGGTTTCACCACTTTATCTTCCTAGATCTGCTACAGTTCTGATGAGAATAGGTAATGAAAAACAAGGAAATAAATGAGCCAGGCAGCTTGAGAGTTCATGCTCACCTATTCCAATCTTCCTTCCCAGCTTACTACCTGATCCTGCATAAGAACATACTCTGTAAATATTTTTGCGATTAATGAACCAGAATGGAAGTCGCTTGACAAATGATTAGAAACATATGTAGGATGGATTGGCATTGTCATGATCAATTTGCAAGTTTCAACATAAACTCCCTGTTGTGAGTTGTCAATAAAGAATATCCAGCAGTAGCTAAATTTCCGATTCTGAATTGAAGGTGTCAATATAACAAGATACATTTCATAGGAGCCACAGTTATGCCACTCTCCAGGCCACCTAAAGCAGTGTAACCCGGGCATCAGCTCCTCTAAGTGCCCATTCAGACTACCCCAGTGTTGAATTCAACTTTGCACTCTCAATTCCACAACAAACAGACGCAAGGACGTCATGTCCACATGCTTGAAACACATAATAGGACATAGAAAAGTAAGCGCATAGATGGGCGGTTACGGGGATAACAAGACCAGGAAGATGGTACCATCAGTACGGCATCTTTATTAAATAGGGCTATTGACTAATTCAACAAATGCATTTGACTAAACTCGATAGGCTCCAATGTCTCAATCAATCAGTGGAACAACTTCGCTAACTACCAAAAACAAAGCAGTATTTTGCAGGAGCTCCATGAAATCAAGCAAACACTCTAGAGTTTAGTCAGATTTACATTCCTCCCAGCAACAGCGAGCGACGTTAACGCAGCAATTCTACTCTTGACAGCAATTCTATGTCAGGTATAGTATAATCTTTGCTAACTACGTGGGTTGTGGGCATTTGTTCTGTTCGCTGAGTCCGTCACTAGCACCTGAATTTTTCATAAGAATAGTAGTAGCAATTCCTTTGCTTGTCCAAAGGAAAAAAACCGTATTTGACTAGGAAAATTAATGTTGGCGCTGTCAGTTAGTTCCTCAACTCACCGCACTTCTCGGGGCGGGCGGCGCCGTCGCAACTGCAGAAAAAGCCCGCACTGTCGTTGCCGTACCTGCACTGGCCGCCGCTGGCCGCGCATCTGGGGCAGTTGTCCGACGGCACCGTCCACTCGAGCAGGAACCCTCCCTTCATGCTCCCGACGTACTCGCCACCGCCGCCGGGAACCCCAAGAACCGGCACGACGGAGAGCCGGCAGGCCGGGGGCAGGTTCCCGGGGTAGTCATGGTGGGTGCCGTACCCCCCGCCGTGGCGGATGAAGGACTCGTTGGCGCAGGGCATCCGGAGGAACCCCGGCGGCGTTGACCGCTGCCGCTGGGTGCAGTTGAAGAGGACGAGCAGCTCCCTGTTGTGCCTGCTGATGACGAACGGGCTGAGCCCGAGCCCCAGCGAGATGTTGAACCACCGCGGCAGGCAGCCGTCGTCGAGCGGGAGGTTGTTGTCCACGGCGACGAACGAGGAGTTCTCGGTGAAGACCCGGACGACCTGGTAGAGGCCGAAGACGGAGCGGCTGAGGAGAGCTTGGGTGCCGTTGCATCTGAGCTGGAAGGACGGGGACCCGCACGGCGGCTGGCCGGGCTCCTCGAGCCAGAACGGGTAGGCTATGGTTAGGTTGCCGCATGTCCTCGGCGAGCAGGCCGCGCCTGCCGGCGCCGGCAGCCGGAGGAAGGAGGCTACGAGCAGGAGGGGAAGTAGGAGGCGGAGCGGCATTGGATGGGACTTTTGGTTTGGGGATGCAAGTTAGTCGTCGGGCCGTACGGGCCAAGGAGGACTAAAAGAAGAGGGATCGGACGGTGGGAATGTGAGACTTTGGGGCCAGAGCGTCGTTGACTAGATACCGTCAACGCATTGTTTGTTCCATTTTCCCTTGATTTCCGAATTGCCGTTCCCCACCGGCAAGGTCAGGGCGGCCGCCGCCAACCCGACGGCGACGGCGACGGCGACGGCTGTCCGACCCACATGATGACGTCCGGGCGTACTGGGAGATGGACAAGAAATGACTAATTCGACGAGCGAGCTTACTCACCAGCGCTACCGGCGGTCGGCGGCTGCCACGTGAGGAGGAAGCCCTGGCTGATGAGCTGCAGGTAGTCGTTCGCGCGCACCTCTCCGTACGCAGCCAGCACCGGCACGGCGGTCGCGCTGCAGCCCGGTAAACCATACCCGGCGGCTGACTCGTTCCGGTACCACCCTCCGGCGCCGACGAACGTGTCCCTCCGGCACGCCGTCTCCACGAGCCCGGCACGCTCCCTCGCCTCCGCCCCCGGATCCCTGCTGCAGTTGTAGAAGACGAGGTTCTGGTTGAGGGGGCTGATCGAGAACGGGTGCCCGATCTTGGAGGCCGTGTTGGCCTTCGGGACGTGGCAGTCGCCGGAGACGTTCAAGTCCGCGAGCTTGTGGGCGTCGGAGACGAGCAGGGACGCGTTGGCGTAGAAGATGTGGAGGATGCGGAGGCCGTACTCGCGCTCGTAGTACCCGAGGTACGGGACGCCGCCGGTGCAGTGGACCTGGAACCCGAGCTGGGCGCACCCGTTCTCCTCGGCGCCCGAGACGATGCCGAACGGGGATAGTATGCTCAGTCCGCCGCATCGCTCGGGCTTGCAGGCCGCGAGCGCCGGCGTCTGGGCCATGGCGGCGAGGAAGAAGAGAAGCAGGGCAGCCCGTGCCATGGGAACATAGGAAGGATGGATTGACGGAGGTCTGTGATGATAGTTAAGGAGGAGAGTGATCTCTTGGCGCCAAGTCCAAGTGGGCGTAGAAGATTAGTATGAGGATTCATCGCACGGTGGGAGTCAGTGAGCGAGCGAGTGGGTGGCGCCGCCGGAACTTTTGACTGCACGGCTGGGCAACCATCGTCCACGCACGCGAATTCCATCCATTTTCCCCGGCGAGGAGGTCGAGCCATGATGTGACACGCTGGACCAGTATGTGTGTGCCTCGTCGTCTCGATCGGTCCCGGCTAGTGCACGCCATTGTCGGCCATGCATGCTCGGGTTAGGATGGTACAGAGTTGACTGGTGGTAACAGGGGTCGTGAGCCCGTGAACAGTACAAGCCCCCGAAGACTAGTAAACCTTTGAGCTAGTCAATTTTGAGGTAAAACTTTGGAAAAATTGAAGCTTTTAAAAATCAAATCAACAAAATATCGCCCTTGAAACTTACCCATTTAATATTTTTTACAATAATATGATCATTTGCGGCGTGGACAAAAATGAAAATGTGATGATTTAGGGCCGACGTGTCGATACGTGTCCAAAATTCAGCACTATATCCAAAACTATAAGGGATTTGCTAATTCTCAGCTAATTTCGTGCTCAGTTAAGTTTTACATCATTTAATTTGTATCATGATTCGTGTTAGTCATGAGTTGTAACATAATTTGTAAGTAATCTAACTGAGAATTGTTCTCAGTTGAAATAGTCACACCCAAACTATAAAGACCGTGCCAATATACATGTCTGCTAGAGTTGCTCTAAAATTGTTCATATACTCAAAAAATTCCTAAGGTCATAAGAGCATCTCCACCGGTGTCGCCCAAATACTAGCCGGCAGCACATATGCCGACTACGTATTGGGACCGCCGGCTAAAAAAAATTAGACTCTCCACACTGGTCAGCCCAACAGCATGTGCCGGCAGCACATGAAAAAGGAGAGAGAGCGTTTGGATGGTAGGTAGGGAATTAAAAAGAAGAGAGAGAGGTTGACGCGTGGGCCGGCGGGAATCTTCCAAGGTGGAGTTTTGCTGCTTGTGTTGCCGGCACCCCCATAGCTTCCTTTCACATAGGAATCGGTTGAGACTCGCCTGCGATTCTATTGGGCTCGTGATGATGTGGATTTTTATTGAAACCGCTGGTGTGAGCAGTTTCTCTTTCTAGACTTCCCAAACCGCTGTTGGCGACTAGTTGGGGCTCCCCGGTGGAGATACTCTAAGCAGTTAATAACCTAGCAAAGTAGTCTAATGCAAAGTACACAATGGCCCGTTTTGTTCGGAGACCCTAGTGCCGACATAAGAGGTCAAGTCGTCGGCCGGCCGTACGCTATACGTCTTGGTACTACCTTCTTTCCACTTGTTCTAATTAATGCACATCTTAGTGCAAACGTGTACCTCTACCTGGATCGGACCACTAGTTTATTGGCTGCAGCAAACGAACCGAAGCTTCATGCAAGTGCTCTAGCCACTAGTTGCATATGCCTCGTGGCTTCGAGGTCAGCACTACGATCGACTGGTATCTAGCCAACGGGAAAAGGCCAAAGGGAAAATGGCAAAGGTAGTATATATGCATATGCCGAGAAAACCTAACTAAATCAGGAAGCAAAGAGAGCAAGTGCCCCAGTGGCCTGCCGGCTGCGGCGAACATCCGCCCGCCACGAGTAGCTGGGCACGATCGAGAACGGCGCTATCCCCTCAGCCCAGTGGGTTTGATCAGAGGAGTCCAAATCAAAAGTTGCTTTGACGGGCGAACTTACCGGTAGCTGGAGGGACATCCCATATGAGGAGGAAGCCGTCGCGGATGAGCTTCTCATAGTCCCTCGCGTTCACCTCGCCGTGTGCACCCATCGCCGGCACGAGGCAAACGTCACAGCCCTCGATAGGGTCCATGCTCATCTCCTCGGTGCCGACAAACACCTCGCTCTCCTTCCCGCACCTCAGCGTCGTCTCCACCAGATTTCCTCTCCGACGTGCCGCCGCCACCGCCGCCGCGGTCGTGCAGTTGTACAGGACGAGGTCCAGGTTGACGGGGTCGACTTTAAACGGGAGTCCCAGCTTCTCGGAGGTGTTCCAGCTCGGGGCATGGCAGCTGTTGGCGGCCTGCAGTAGCCCCACCTTGCGCAGATCGACCACGCGCAGACTGCGGTTGTCGTAGGCGATGTCGAGGATCGCAAAGCCGGACACGCCAGAGCTCCGTAGGGCTGGGGTGTTGTTGGAGCAGTCGACCTTGAAATCCATGGGGCCACACGTTCTTCCCGTCTGCCGGTCAGTCGTCCAGAAAGGTTGTGAGATGGTCAGGTTGCCGCATCTGGAGTCCGGGCATCCTTCCCTTTGCTGCTGCTCCTCAGCCAGCACGAGCATCGGTGGCAGCCACCAAACCCAGACCAACACCAAGAACCAGCAGTTCGGAGGCATCAGAACTGAAAGATTTGGAACGGCTATAGCTTGGGGACTGGCTGTAGACTCGACAGGGCCACAGGCCACTCTGACGAAGACTAATATATTGGGGTAAGCAGGAGGTCTCCAATTGCTGGAAGATTTGACTGGAAAGCCGGGGCAAGAGGCGATCCTGCTCCACCAATTTAAGACCCCTTGGACGGGTAAAAGCCATGGCTTACGATTTTTCCAAGGCATACCAACGCCGTTGACGGGCAAAGCTGGTCATGACCGTGACCTCCGTGACTCGACCGGGATCCTCTCTAACAAGATTCTAATCCACGTACGACATACACGGCTGGTTCATACGTAGTACTTCGATATAGAGCTTTTTTGTAAAAAAAAAAATGTAGCCACTAGGAAAGTAGGAAATAAATAGCATTCCGTAACACACCGGAAGTAATGAGACGATTCTCCTAGCGGCGGCCGGTGCGAGTTTCTGGGCGAGGAAGAAACACAGGATCGAAGTGCCGCACGTCTGCGGCGAACATCCGGCCGCACCATTGGGCACGATCGGCTATCCCCTCAGTTCAGTGTGTATTGACTATTGAGATGATTGAACACTTGATTTACACTGTTTTGAGACTTTGGGATCGGAAGCACAAGCCAAAGAAAATTTAAAGAGAGATGATTTGAGGGGCCGAACTTACGTCTAGGATGCTCCCATGTCAAGCGGAAGCCGTCCTGGATGAGCCGCCTGTAGTCGCTGGCGTTCGCTTCGCCGGACGACGAGTTGAGCACCGGCACGACGCAAGAGTCACAGCCCTCTACCGCGTAGACGCCGTAGTTGCTCGTCTCATCGTAACGCCCTCCCGCTCCGACAAGAATCTCGCTCTGATTCCCGCAACTCAGCCTCGTCTCCACCAGCTCTCTCTTGCCCCGAACTGCCGCGGCCGACTCCGTGCAGTTGTACAGGATCAGGTTCTGGTTGGTGTTGCTGATCTGAAACCAGCGACCGAGTTTGACGGAGGTGTTCCAGGTCGGGAGGAACGAGTTGCAGCCGTTGGAGCGGTTCAGTAACTTCAGCTTGCCCAGATCATTCGCACGCAAGCTGCGTTCCTTGTAGTTGATCTCGATGATCGAAAAACCCAGGATTTCAGTACTCCGTATGACTGGAGTGGTGTTGTAGCAAGCAACCCCGAAGTCCCGGTGACCGCATGATCTTCCCGTCTTCAAGTCGAGGAGCCAGAATGGGTCAGTGATGTTAATGTTGCCGCACCTCGTCGCCGAGGCTGAGCAACCGTGAACTTGCTGCTGTTGAGGGCCGGCGAGCATCAGTGGCAGCCACCGAACCCAGACGAACACCAAGAACCAGCAACCTGGAGGCATCATCGGGACAGAAAGTTTTGGTGGGGATGGACTGGAATGGATGGGTGGTCATGGGCTGTGTAGTATGAGAGAATGCGGTGGTCATGACTCATGAGCTGTAGTATGAGAGAACATCTTTAATAATGGGTACGGTGAGAGAACAGGCTTACTATCGCCGGAACATTTGACTGGAAAATCGGGGCAAACCGGCGATCGTCGTCCACTAATTCCCCGAATTGAGTCACAACACGTTGGACGGGCAAGTCACGGCTTCTGAAATTCCACTGTGACACCATTGACGGGGAAGCCATGACCTTGACCTCCTGATGTGACGGCAGCCAGGATGATTGGGCCGGTTTCTACGGTTCGGGCAATCTATAGATTCTGATCTTGGTACAAGATTCACACTACAGGTGACCTACTAGCTAGCTAGCACATATAACACTATAACGGTAGTTAAATTTGGTAGTCCACGCGTAGGTCCGCGCTATGCTAGCCGGCACTCCACCACTACGAGGTCGTTAACTGAATATATAGGCCTGTTAGCCCTAATTTCTACTAGGCTATTTGCGACTGGGCTCTAGCTAGGGTTGCAAGAAAAATTCGATCGCGACCCGCGAGCGGCTCGTGATCGACTCGTTTTTAGCTTGATTCGAGATCAGCTCAAAACAAAATAAACCGAGTATGAGGGATATGCATTTTTGGCACATAGATGTCACACTACCTGAAAGCATAGCCACTCGTTCTTCCTTAGAGCTTGTGGGCATTAATCTCAGTTTAAACGTGCCCATGATGGATTTATTCAGAATACTACCTCCGTCTCGGTTGATGAAGCAAGTAGAGAGATGTTTTCGGGTTTTTTTCTTCCCAAGATTCCCATGTCTCATTTTCTCTCACGCCTAGAAGTTTGGGGACGGACTTTGGCTATGCTTCGGCTCCATCCACCATGGCTGGACCTGCGCACCTCTGTGTTCCCATCTCCTCTCCTACACGTTCCACACCGAGAATGACCAGCTCCGAGCTCGTCGAGCTCCCTCTCACCCAACAATGGAGATGCTGATTTGGGGCAAGGATTGGGCGTCTGTCAGCCGTGGCGGATGAATCCTGGGAATGCTCCATAGGGGGAGCTATTACAATCAATTTGACATCTGAATCGGATAAGTTTGTTTGGAAACTCAATGAATCGGGTATGTTTACAGTTAAGTCTATGTATCTTGATATGATGAATGGGCACACTGTTTACCTTCGTAAGTATTTATGGAAGTTGAAGATCCCTTTGAAGATAAAAATCTTTATGTGGTTCCTTAATAATAAAGTACTTTTGACTAAGGATAATTTAGCAAAACGGAAGTGGAATGGTTGTCAAAAATGTTGTTTTTGTGATTCCATGGAAACCGTGAATCATTTATTTGTTCATTGCCCGCTTGCACAGATTATATGGCGTATGATGTATCTTACTTACAATATTCCTCCGCCAGCTAATACTACTAATATGTTTGGTAGATGGCTTAATGGAGTGAGGAAAGGGGATAAACAAAAAATTCGGATAGGTGTTTCGGCCCTATGTTGGGCTATTTGGAGGACTAGAAATGATATGATCTTTAACAAACAAAGTGGGACTAATTTTTTGCAGGTTATCCGGCGAGCTGCTCATTCAATTCAGCAATGGGCGTTACTCCTCCCTATGGAGCAGCGGGAGGCTATGGTTATTGGATGCAACCGGATGCTACGGGTTGCTCAGGACTTCTATTTCCAGGCTACTGGGTGGCGACATCTTAATAGAATAGCAAATGCATAGCCTTTCTATTAGCCTTATGTTGCCTGGCTATTTCTATTTCGAATTTAGTTTCTCAGTGATTGTAATAAGTGAGGATGGTTTATGATGAACTGATACTTGAGTTTTAATAAAGAAAGCCGTGTGCATCTATTGCTGCAGAGGCTGGGGCGATGCTCCTTTATCGAAAAAAAACAAGAGGACTCCAGGGGGGTGCGTGCTACAGGAGGGATTCTCTTGGGGTCCTGGCACTAGGCTTTCTTCGCGCATCTAGGGCATTGGCATGGAGGCCCTCACCTCGAACCCTCTCAGCAGAACGGCGGTGGTGCATGGACCCTTGTATGGCGGTATTGGATGGTCACCGAAGTTTCAATGGTGGGCGTAGCGCCATGGATTTTGCGGTGCATGGTGTCCTACCGGTGACGAGAAGGCGGGTGAGTATGGGTGTTTGGTCGCTAAGCTGGCCGCCGCTTTACTGGTCTTGTGGAGCAAAAAAAAATTCTTACCTCAAAAAATACCCGATGTTATACTTTAGTTATACCCAGTCAAACACAACCACATGGAGTGGTCCTAAGGACATGTATCATTCACTGCCGTTGGTGAGTATAGCTCCTATATGATTATGAGTGTCTTTTATACCTCAAACGGAAAACAAGCTGATCTTAAGCCCACACTAGCTCGCTTGATTAAGCATGTTAGCTCGAGAAAATATAATGTCTTATCTTATATGATGCGAATTGTCCTTCTATTCTCGATGGAATTTAATTAAGAAAATCTGAAAGTTTAACATATTCCTTCTATATGTTATAGATGAGAGTTTTTCTTTATTCCATATACCGAGCATGACCAAATTTTATAGCTCGACATTGTCTAAGCTTGCTCAAATTTTATTATGAGCTGAGGTAAGCCTGGTCTAAATCACTTGAACTCGACTCGTTTATAGCCCTAACTTGACTCGATCAGTGAATAAGGAAGTGATGCCACCAATATCGACTGTAGTGCCCTAGACAGTTGTTCCACTTGTTAATGAACAAATAATGATCATCATTTCTTTCTCAGCTGATATTTCTGAAATCTCGCCGGTAGTCGGTTTTATCTGTACCCAGTGATATTAATCGAACTTTAAGTAGTTGAATTTTTGTCAAAAAGGACCACCCTCCCCAATTCATTGACAAAAAGGACCACCTGTGAGTAGAATTGACAAAAAGCCCCCAGGCGACACGTGTCGCGCCACAGCCGGAGGCGGCAGGGCCTGCCGCCGTTGCCCGTGGCGGCATGTCCACACTGATCAATGAATAGTGTCCTGATCGATGAACAGTGCACGTTAGCTACAAAATTTGTTGAATTTGTCTTTTTTGCTGAGCCCAGTGAATTTTTGCACGATTGTAGTGCATAGAGTTAGCTACATGTAGGTATTTTTTTAAATTTTTTGAGATGTTTAAAAAAAATTCAAAACGGGCTACTATTCACGGATCAGGACAATGTGGACATGCCGCTGTTGGCTGTGGCGGCAGGCTCCTGCCGCCAGTCGGTGTGGCGGCATCCTCCACGTGTCGCCTGGGGGCTCTGCCGCCACACAGGAGGTGGTCCTTTTTGTCAATTCTACTCACAGGTGTTCCTTTTTGTCAATGAATTGGGGAGGGTGGTCCTTTTTGACAAAAATTCTAAGTAGTTTACTGGAATTTGAAGAATTTTGGTAAATCTGAACAAATTTTAATTTTTTTCTTTGATCGCAAGCCATTGAATCCATAACTGCGTACAACTGGAGTGTTGTTGTAGCACCGTGCCACGATTAGATACAATGAAAAGGCAAAAAATCTACTCCTAACTAAGACAGATATGTCAGGCTATCTACAGTATCAATCTGCCAAAATAGGAGATGCCGCACTGGCCGGCTCCGGCCAACATCCGCCATGAGCCGGCCAGTGCCCCATGACTAGGCATGATCGGTTAAGGCCTTATCCCCTATGTTTGTTAGTGGGATTGCTCTTACAAATTTTTAAAAGTCCAAACCGGTTGTGAAGGGCGGCTATGTTATATATTTTAACATTTCTTCTCACGTTTGGCCTGGACAAACACGTGTTGGCTCTGACAACATGTTAAATTCATGCATTAGCTAAGTTTTTAAAAAACTCTAACTGTAGGAAATGGTTAGGCAATATATTTTAACAATTGGATGATGATAGTTTGGTTGAATACGAGAAATCATTGGAAAAGGCAGTGCAGTTCTCTGGCTATTCCTTTGCTAGGAACTAGATTGAAAGAAGATTTGACGGATTGGTGAACTTACCAGCAACTGGAAGGGAAGGGGGAAGGTCATCCCATGTGAGGAGGAAGCCATCCTTGATCAACTGCTCGTAGCCGCTGGCGTATGCGTTTTCCGACGAGGGCAGCACCGGCACTACGATAGCACTACAGCCGTCGACACTGTAGCCTGTGGCGTTGTCTCTCGTCTCACCGTCTAGCCGTCCCATGCGAACAAACACCTGGTTCTTGTTCCCGCACCTCAATTTCGTCTCCTCCAGCTGTCTGTTCTGACGTGCCGCCGCGGCTGCCGCCCCCGTGCAGTTGTACATGGTGAGTTCCAGGTTGTTGGGGCTGATCTGGACCGGGGGATTCGGTCTGACAGAGGTGTTCCAGCTCGGGAGCATGTCACAGGTGTTGGAGGCCTGCACTAACCTCAGCTTGTCCCTATCAATGGCATGCAGACTGCGTGGCTCGTAGGTGATGTTGATGATCTCAAGGCTGAATTGTCCAGTACCCAGTAGGGATGGAGTGTTCTTGTCGCAGAAGACCTCGAAGCTCGGGTCCCCGCATGGTGTTCCTGTCTTGGAGTCGACGATCCAGAACGGGTCGGGGAAGGTGAGGTTGCCGCACCTCTTCCCCGAGCTTGGGCAGCCTTCCGGTCGCTGCTCCTGAGCCTCCGCGAGCATCATCAGTGGCAACCACCACAACCAGACGAACACCAAGATCCAACGGCAGCCCGGCGCCATCGGAAAATTAGATTTCGAACGGCTGAGCTGACCAACGAATAGGGGAATCATGGGCTGGTTTGGGGACGGTGGTGTCGTCAGGCGTACAAGAACGAACACTGGCTCTGCCTGAAGAATGATACGTATATATGAGGACGGAAAACTATGGTGTGAACGTTTGACTGGAAAATCTGGGCAAGCGATCACTGTCCAGTGTCCACAAATTCGATCCCCGGGTGATCCCTTGGACGAGTAAGAGCCATGGCTTGCGAATTTTCCTGGGCAGACCCCGCTGACGTGCAAGCCGACGAGTCCCTGACCGTGACCTTTGCCCTGATGCGTACGTAGCCTGCTCTTGTCGGCTAGTATTTTGCATGTTTCCTTTAACCAAGTGGCTAGCAAAGCCGACTGGGCTCTGACTGGGTCAGGGAAGAACTACAAGCAGAGCTCAGAATTCAATTCAAACTAGGAGCAACAACTGTGTGGAAACTCAAAACTGATCGATCCCGGGTGCATATGCACCTGGTATGCACAAAACTTATTTTTAAAATTTAAATAATATAGAAATAAAATTTCGTATGTAGAGGGATATGTCCTATGTATGGACGTAAAGTTTTACATAAAACCGACATTTTTTGTGCTCCGTGTAATAAAGATAAAAAAATATCTCGAGAAATAGACTAACAACAAAATTTGTCAATTTTTCTTTTTTACACGGGGCACAAAACATGTCGGTATTTGTTGAAACATCTTTATGAGCATGTAACATGTTAAGATATACACAAGGATTTTTTTATATCTTTTTTACATTTTTAAATATGGTCAAAATGCATTTCAAATAAATGGTGCACAAACACCCTATCCGTCCGCTGTGTTTCCTTTTTAACTGGTGCATATGCACTGGAGAAAAAAAAGCAGACCACAACGCAGAAGGCTCAAAGCGCTAGGGTCGTGGGAAACTCTTGTGGGCGCAGGATATTTCTTGCCCACTGGGTGGGTGCGCAGGGGTGATTTAGGATTTGTTGCTACTTGCTCTTTTCTTTTAAACTTGTTAAAGTTTATCTAATCACCACCTTTGTATCCTAGACGGTTGAGGCTTTTATTAATTTAAAATCGGGCTCTGGGTGCCTATTATCTAAAAAAGATAATGCGCGTTGACTTTGCCAAATGTTACAAAAAGAAGTGAATATCGGCGCGTTAGCTGAACATGCAAAACTTTATTTGTGTGGGCTGTAATTGCAGGAAAATCCCATTTAAAGCTTCACACGTCTGTTATCATCCCGAAGCGTACCCTGCCACGCTCCTACCCGTGTCCTGGGTCGGCCAACAATGGTGGGCATCGAAGAACAGGACGACGCCCCATGAGGAAAATGAGGCGCGAGTTCTTTTGGCATAAGTTGCATTTTTCCCATGACCACTTTGATCTAAAAACTAACTAGAAGTGCAGTTGGATAGTACCTTAGGTGGATAATGAGTTTTGGATAAACTTTGTAGCTGGTAGTTTCTTTAAATGAAATCGGGGGAGATCAACTTTGATCTAAACAATAACTTGGACCATTTAGTTTAGTTTACGTGCACCTCAAACCCCCGAAGTTTCGACGACAAACTACAAGTACTGGATACCACAATAAAAAGTGCCATTTAAGGAGAAGAAAAAAAGTTACTGGATATGCTACTGGTAGGTAGTTTCCATACTCGTCGGTCATGATCGCGGGATTTAAGGCCTTATTGACTCTCGGTCCCGTGCGTTGCAACATGATTGGTCGCTTGGTTCGACAAGGGAAAATCCAAGGAGAAGATTATTTTGACGGGAGAACTTACGTGGAGGATCCCATGTTAGGAGGAAGCCGTCGCTGATGAGCTGCTTGTAGTTGCTCGCGTTGGCCTTGCCTGATGATCCCAGCACCGGCAAGACGCAAGTGTCGCAGCCCTCGACAGCGTAGCCGCCGTAGTCGCTCGTCTCATTGTAATGCCCTCTCACATTTACGAACACCTTTTGCTGGCTCCCGCACCCCATGTTCGTCTCCACCAACCCTTTGGGGACCTCCGTGCAGCTGTACAAGATCAGGTTCAGGTTGCTGTTGCTGATCTGAAACGGGCGGCCGAGCTCAGTGAAGGTGTTCCAGCTCTGGACGATGTCGCAGCTGTTGGAGCCCTGCAGTAGCTTCTGCTTGCCCATATCGGTCGCGCGCAGACTCTGTTCCTCGTAGGTGATATTGATGATCGCAAAGCCATCAAGTCCAAAGCGCCGTAAAACGGGAGTGTTGTTGTAGCAAACAACCTCGAAGTCCGGAGAACCAGAACCACATGATCTTCCCGTATCCGCATCCACCAGCCAGAATGGGTGGGAGATGGTGATGTTGCCGCATCTCCCATCGGAGCCGGAGCAGCTTTCCGTGAGCTGCTCCTGGGCTTCAGCGAGCATCAGTGGCAGCCATGGAACCCAGATGAAGACCAAAAACAAGAAGCTCGGAACCATCGGAGCAGAAGCTTTGGAAAGGTTGGAGTGAGCAGGGGAGGCGATAGACTGGAGTGGATTGGTGTTCATGAGCTGTGTGGAAATACAGTATATGGAGAATGTCGGGTTGAAGAATGAGCGTCCTTAATAGGGGCACGGCGAGAGAACGGGCCAGCGGTGGTCGTCATACACGACTTCCTCGAATGGCCACCCCTTGGACGGGCATGTCACGGCTTCTGAACTTTTCCTGGTAACAGTATTGACAGGTAAGCCATGACCGTGACCACCCTGATGTGAAGGCACCCGTTTCACTTGTTAAGAAATTTCAGACAACATCACAAGACACGTATAGTATACGAACTGAGAGCACACAAGTTAGTGGTGAACTGCTGATGATGGCACTTGTTCATGGCCCACACTAGTCAATTGGGCATATAAACCAAAGCATAAGGATGGCCCTAGCTAGTCGTCTAAAATTGTGAGCGAAAGCTAGAAAGGACAGGATTGGCTTAGCCAATATGCCATTCGGGTAAGATGCAATGAACAGGGCTGGGACGGTAAAATCCGGGGCCCTGTGCAAAACTTAAAATGGGGCCCTCTTTCGCTAGATAAATATAAATAAATAATTATAATATATATATATGAACTTAATTTAAAACCTAGATCGGACCAACGGTCCAACCGAAAAGACCTACATCTAATGATTTTGATGCATTTAAACTGTTTGGGTTTTAAATCTAGAAAAATACTTTTGTGATCTCAATAGCTTATAGGACGTAAAGCTATATATCCCAACAAGTACTCGTATATGGTAACATGGATAAGCCCATTATAAAAACTACCCCATGAGAGAAATGCGGTATCACTATATCAAATTACAAACTTTCTGATATGTTTAAGACTTGAATAAGAAATTTGTTTCAAAAGTGGATATAGTGTGATTTATACATGCAACTTGTCTACATTTTATTCGATACTAATAAAATGAATAATTAAGTATTTATAATCAGAATAGAAAAAGTTGGAGAAAAGAAAAAAAAAAGCAAGAAGCACTAATCAGCATAGAAAAGAAAGAAGGACTGTCCACAGGAATTGAACTTAGAACCTCATACTCCATAGAACCATCTCAACTAGGATGATTTCTTGTCTAACGTCTTACTTACAGGAATATGATCTATATATAAGAGGCCAACTTAGAAATATTAGGAACCCAAAAATTTGGGGCCCTGTGCGGCCGCACGGGCCGCACTCCCGTGGGCCCGGGCCTGGCAATGAACGGGTAGAATTGAAGTAATCAACATGTAATCTATTTATTTATCCCTCCCAATTTATAGGTTCCCAGGCTTAGTCAAAAATCGAAGTTTGAAACCAACTCACGGTGACTAGTACTGTGAAAGTTCCAAGGCTGAAATATAGGCCCATTAGCCAGTATGTCCGAAAATCTATTTATTTACTCCCTCCCAATTTACACACCGATGTTTGGTGAAATAGGCAATGCACGATGTGTTTATCGAAGAGGTTGTTGTGGCGATGTGGTTAGGTGTCCAGAAACTATTTGTAAGGTCACGAGGTGTCGAGTACTCCTCTCCGCGAAATGTCATTTTTTGATTTGCGCAAAAAATTATAAAGGTGGCTGAACTATTATTCGTGAGTGCGGCGTGTCGGTTTTGACGGAATGGTCTAACCGCTGCGTTGCATAAGCAGTATTGCTACTTTACGCTAGGATTTCCTTTGATTTGTGCCTGAATTTTTTGAATTCAAATTTTTATTTGAATAAACTCGGACAGAAGAATTCCAAAGTTGAGGTTGATGCTGCTGATCCGAAACGGGCGGAAGAGTTTGTCGGAGGTGTTCCAGCTCGGGAGGACTTCGCAGCTGTTGGAGGCCTGCGGTTGCTTCAGCTTGCCCAAATCAATCACACGCAGGCTGTGTTCCTCGTAGGTGATGTCGGTGATCTCAAAGCCAGAGAGTCCATGGCCGCGTAGGATTGGAGTTCTGTTGTAGCAAGTGACCTCGAAGTCCGGGGAACCAGAACCGCGTAGGCTACTATCGCTGGAACGTTTGACCAGAAAACTGGGGCGAGCAGTGATCTGTCCACGAGTTCCCCGAATGACCACATCCCTTGGACGGAAAAGTCATGGCTTCTGAATTTTCGTGGGTAATTGACACCGTAAGCTAGCCATGACCATGACCTGCGTGATGTGACCGGTGAACCATCAGGACTTTACGGTTGAAGCAACCTCGTGCTGCTTTTTTTCTTTTCTGTTTGCAGCTCGGCCACTAGGCCAAGATTCCTTAATTTGGTAGATTATCCTAGCTTGTGTTTTCCTAATCGAGGTTTACAGTTGACAAGCAGCAGTGTCGATTTGATACACTGGCCCATGGTTCAACGACTGAAACATAGGCCCAATAACCAGTATGTCTAAACATCTATTTATTTGCTACTGACCCTTGGACACCAGTTTCACTTGTAATGACGCACAAGTCTTCCTACCTACTAAGAGCACTACATGCCTCACAACCGAAGTTTTGAGAAAGTTCCCTAGTACTCCATTCTTGACCCACTAGCCATACCATTGTTAGTGTCCCACACTAGTCAATTGGGCATATAAACCAAAGTTTAAGGATGACCCTAGCTAGTCACCTAAAAATGTGAGCCAAATTAAGCTGGAAAGGGCAGGGCTGGCCCTAGCAAGTCACATAAACATTAGCCATTATGCCATTCCGGGAAGATGCAATGTACCGGGTAAAATGGAAGTAATCAACATGTAATCAAACAATTAATATGGCATTCCATTAACACCCAAGATGGTCGTGACCATGATCTCCGTGACTTGACCATGATGCTCTTGTCGTCTGACCAGATTCTAACATTGGTAGTTTGGTACCCATACATACGTGATTAATTAGGTTCAAAATTCAATATAGATTTTCTTGATGGGTTAAAAGATGATTTGGATGTTATTCTAAACAAAGATGATTTGGATGTTATTCTAAAAGAAAGATGATTTGGATGGGTCAACTTACGTGCAACTGTAGAATGAGGGTTCTCCCGATCCCATATCAAGATGAAGCCGTTTCTGATGAGCTGGTCGTAGTCGCTCGCGTTCGCCTCGCCGTTTGCACCGCCCAGCACCGGCAACCCCACGGCGCGGCAGTCCTCTACACCGCGCATCTCGTCGTGACCTCGTTCCAGGCCGACAAACACCTGGCTCTCATTTACACACCTCATCCTCGTCTCTACCAGCTCTCCATCCTGACGTGCCGGCGATGCATTGGTGCAATTGTAAATGATCATGTTCAGGCTGACGGGGTCGATCCTAAATTCTCGGTGCAGCTTCTCCGGGGTGTCCCAAATCGGCATATTACAGCTGCTGGAGGCCGGTGGCAGCAGCCTCAGCTTTCCGAGATCGACGACGCGCATGCTCTTTGCCTCGTAGGAGATGTCCATGATCTCGAACCCATAGCTGAAGGGTTTAGAGCTCGGTAGAACCGGAGTATCGTTGAAGCAAGTGATCTCAAAATTCGGGGAACCACATGATCTTCCCGACTCCCAGTCAGGGAGCCAGAACGGGTCGGAGATGATCAGGTTGCCGCACCTGCCGGCCGACCCTGTGCAGCCTTCCCCTTCCGTCTCCTCCCGAGCCCCGGCGAGCATCAGCGGCAGCCACCAAACGCAGACAAGGAGTAATAACCAGAAGCTCTGAGACATAATTAATGGGAGAAGAATATTTGGAGAGATTGCAATGAAGAAGAAATAGGGTGACCCGATGTGTGATCATGGGCTGTACATGGAAATGCTTGCAATAGGAGCAATATATATATGGGACCGGAGAGCGAGCAGAGTACTATGGACCGAGGATTTGACAGGAAAATTTGGGCATGCGATCATCGTCCAGGAATTGCCATGAAATGGACAGGTCAGTAAGTCGTACTTCTGGAGTTTCCTGGCCAAGACAATTTACGGGACTGACCATGACCAGTTGACCACCGTGATGTGATGTGATTAGAAGTCTGAAACCAACTCACGGTGACTAGGCCGAAAGTTCCAAATGATGAAATATATTCACGCCCCTCCCAATTTAGTTGGCGGGCACGTTTTCAATATTTAAGTTTGACCACTAATTTCACAAACAAACATACCGGAAAGTTATACGGCTGAGTTCGTATTCGAGCGAAGTTTCTAGTGGTATATTTTTTTCACAAATAATAAATAAATTATTTGTCAAATTTATGATTAAAATTTGATCACTGGAGACTAAGGCGCCACATCAATTGGATCAATGAAGTACTTCCTCCGTCTCAAAATGTAAGGCATATTAGTTTAACGAAACTCAAACCCCTACTGAGTTTGACCAAACATTTACAAAAAACTACTAATCTAAACTATAATATTGAATAGGCATATTGAAAAAAATACATTTTATGGTAAATCTATTGATATTGACTTAGGGTGTGTTAGGTTCTAGAACAGACAAAATGGAATGGTTCCATTCTGACATCATGGGACGGTTTCGACCCCGTGTTCGGTTCATAAAAAGTCGAGAAAAATCAATATAGGCCTAAACATGATTTTTTGTGCAAATCAAAATCAACACATGCCAAAATCAACAAAGCAATAGGAGAGGAGTACGATGTGGCTTCCGCGCGTGCTTGCCGCCGCCGCGTGTGTCGGCCGCCGCGAGTGTTGGGTCACCGTCACGCTTCCACCGCGCGGGCTGGCCGTCAAGCGAGATTGTTATTAAGCGACAAGTAACTTTTTCTCTTTTTATTCGCATGCGTGGAGTAATGCTTAGCGAGCCGTTTCCCCAGATTCCACCGAGTTGGCCGGATGAGTCCATTCCTCATCTTAGGGATATATTCCGTTCCTATTAACTACTTGGTTCCATTTCTTTTGCCAACCAAACACAGGAATGGCGCTAGGTGCGGAACCATCCCTTTCCATGCCTAATGATTCCAGAACCGAACGCAACATTAGTATTCTAGATGTTCATATTTCCCGTATAAAATTGATCAAAACATACTCTCTCGATTCTATGAAACTTGTCTTAGATTTGTCGAAAACTGGATGTATCTAGACACTAAATAGCGTGTACATACTATATACATCTAACTTTTTTCAAATGTAAGACAACTTAAATGGGATGATGGGAGTCGTAGAACACGTTGACCTTTGACTAAATGAGTTTTATTTTGGGACTATTTGCTAGACTGGGCTACGACTGGGTCAGTGTACCGGTGCACGATGCCAATTTCAGTTCTAGTACCTGCCGACTGAAGTTCAAGGTTCAGAGTTCAGACTTCAGACCAGGCAGAAGCCCCTTGCAGTTTTCTGTAGCCCCAGGCAGAAGTTCCACTTGGTAATGAACGACTAATGATGCACGCGTCTACGTACCTACTGACGCATCACTATTTTAGACCAGATTCCTTCCACCACAACCGAAGCTTCGAGGTTAAAACCTAATACTGTACCCCATTATTCTGGTACTGGACAAGTGTACTGCCTGAGCACACGTCTACCAGTCAACTGGTGGGCATATATGTATATATATATATATATATGCAACCAAACAAAATGATACGGTTAGCCACCTAAATATACCGAGCCAGAAAATGGCAAGGAATCAAGGATGTGTGAGCTGATGTGACAATTCGGGAAGATGCAATGTACTTACCTAAGCAATCAAACAAACATGTGGGAAAAAAAAAAGTCTATTCGCGTCGGCACTCTGCAGTCTGGACGTGCTGACTATGGCTGTACTCTACTCGTATTATGCAAGTGGCGCGACGTACTCACCGTCGCATGTCGAGCCGAGGAGCCTCCCGCCGGGGCAGAGGCATCTGAACCCCGCCGACGCGTTGGCGTTGCTGTACCGGCACGCCCCGCCGGTCCCCATGCAGGCGGCGCAGTCCGCGACGCCGGCGCCCGGCCCCCACTCCAGCAGGAACCCGGCCTTGAGCATCCGGCCGTAGTCCTTGGCCGTCTCCTTCTCCGCCTCCGGCACCAGCGCCGGCACGTACGCGAACGTGCACCGACCCTTGGCGATCCCCGGCGGCGTGTCCCGATCGTAGCTCCCTCCTAGATACGCGTAGATGGGCTTCCCGCATCCGGCCGTTGCGTTGACGAACTCATGCCCCAAGGGAGGCTCGGTGCCGTTGCAGTTGTAGAGGAAGCACAGCGCGCGGTTGGCGGCGCTGATCCGGAACGGGCTGAGCGCGAGGCTGGAGGACATGTTGAAGTCGGTGCGGCACACGCCGTCGTCCCCCGCGGCGACCCTGGTGTGGGACGCCACGAAGGTGCCAGCGGCGTAGTCGATGCGGAGGACGTGCACGGCCGAGCCCCGCATGGAGGCGGAGGTGGCGTTGGTGCCGTTGCCGGCGCACCACAGCTCGAACGCCGGGTGGCCGCAGGCGGGCTCCGGCGGGGGCTGGCTGGGCGCGCCCAGCCAGAACGGGTACTTCACCGTCAGGTTCCCGCAGGTCGCCGGCTCGCACTCGGCTTGTGCCCATTGGAGAAGCAAGGAGGCCAGGATGGGTAGGACAAGCAGCATGGCCGCAGAAGCCATGCGCGCAGGAATCTAGCTTGGCCAGGTGATCAATGGCGATGGAATGGAGTCATGGGACGAGGATGTAGCTAGAAGAGATGGAGGAGGAATGGCGAAATGGCAATGGTGTATGCTTTGTTTGACTGGTATGCTTAAGACTATGTTTTATCAACGGAGGCGATGATTCCTTTGACTTTCTAGGATAGAGACTGAGAGATAAAGAGAAAGCAAGTTCAGGTTTATGTGGTTTCGAACCTGTGATTGCTATGGTTACGTTGCCGGAAAATTTATTTTTTAGGGCATGTCATCTCGTAAAGGTTAAGCGCCGTATATATTGACAGGATCGATCGATCATGTGAGGCAAGTGAAAAGGCCTGTCAGTTTTGTGACGAGGGTGAGGGCAAAGTAGTCGTGGATAAGTTTCTAGGTGGAACTACCTTATCCAAGCATGGCCGCAGTAAAAAACTCAGCCTCAGAAATTGATAATATATACTCTCTCAAAGTAAAGTTTGAAAATCTAGACACAAGTGATTATACAAGTTTACTTGTTAAAAATCTAATAAACAACTCAAAGGACTGCTGGCTGTGATGTCTGACCAGCCATCTCCCTTTGACTGGACTCTGACATGCCACGTAGTGATCCGTTTAGCCTTTGATCCGACCACACGTACATTGGTTATTGAGTAATATTGACGCAGGAAGTATGTCAAGATGGGGTATTCTCTCTTTCATTTCATCTGAATGGATTTTCCTAATTCTACAACCAAGTAGAAAATGATTTCCCCTTTCTCCTGATGAGACTGACGAATATATCAATAGATGGACATTTCAAGAGCTGACGTAGTTGTCTTGTGCTGGTTCTCTTGCAAGAATATGTCATTCTATTCGCAATTGCACGCTGACTTCGCCGGTCAGAACCTATAGTTTCGGAATTTCACACTACTCATTTCGGCTGCTATGCACCCATACTAATTTATGAAGATTCTCCAATCAATCGATGCGAACTAAACCATTCAATCTAATTATATTTATCACCAATAATTCTTCGTGAACCATTAATCGGGATAATTTATGTGTTATGTTTCTTGAGATTTGCTATCTCGTCCTTTTAGTTATACATTGTTAGTAGAAGTTTTGTCTTGTGGTTTTTTCCAAGTACTTAAATTTTTTCATGTGCATCTTGTATAGAAAATTCAATGGCTTGGGTTCCTCTATGGTTTTATCAGCTCAATGCTTTTCCAAAGAATTTATAAAACATTATTGGACCCTTAGGACATGTATTAATTTATGTCGATTGCCCAATAAATTGTGAACACAAAGAATGAATCCACACCCCCTTTGTATGTTTTTCTCCTTCCCTAGCCGCCTCTCATAGTTTCTTGTGCTCACAACATATCCAAGTTGTCATCCTTCTACCCCTACCAACCTTCCACCTCTACCACCAACGTCAATGCGATTCATTGGACAACCACACCCTTCTTTTCCTACTGCATATCTAAATCCTCCATCGGTGTGAAAATACCGATCAAATGGGGGTGGCTACTCTGTCAACTACTGGAAGGCCGCCTCCCAACCTATAAAGATTGGTGGGCTCGATATGCTCGACCTTCAGCGTTTTGGACACGTTCTTTGTTTTCTGTGGCCTTGGTTCCAATGGGCGTGAGGTAGCTCTATGCTTTCATATGATGCAACACATATAGTCCTATTTTTCCATTCCCTCAAGACCAACATCAGACCTTTTTGGCATGATAACTCTCTTGGAAAGAGGTGCCTCTGTACCCTATGACCATTATAGGATCACCTCCCGCCTGACCATTCGGTCCGCAAGGTGTTTGTATGTCTCCCATTTGAACACCGCGGCAAAACTTCACATATTCATTAACATCGACTTTGCCAATGTCAACCTCGACTCAAATCAATTGGCTCTAGATGGACGGTTGTATGTACTCAACGTGTTTGCAATACATATCCGAATTCATATTATCCTTCCTAAGTTTCTCCAGTCCTAACATTTGGCTTGCATAGTTGACCCTAAGTGCACCATGTTCTCTTAGGTTGTCATCCACAACAGGATTATCATGAATGATAGGCTAGCGGCTAGGGGTTGGCCCCATGACCCCTCCTTCCAACTCTGTCTACATTGCCCGGAGACGGCCACCCATCTGTGCAAATACTTCCCCCTCACCTGTAGGTCTGGAAGGGGGTGCATGTCTGCATCGTGAACACTTTCACTAAGGCCCTTATGCTAGATATCCACTCTTCCTTCAATAACTAGTGGAAACCATGATCTTCGAGGTTGATAAGAAATGAAATGTAATCGCATCAGGAAACTGTACGACATTTGGAACGTTTGGAAGGAGAAGAGACGGAAAATTTGTAATGGCGTGTGCCTTACGTAGACCAAGGTTACTCATATTGCTAACGAGGACATTCTACAACGGGTTTGGGCCTTCGGTGCAAACGCCCATAGTATGGTTTCCCTAATCGAGTAGTTCGATTGTTTTTCATGTAGGGCTTCCTTGGAATGTTCTCCACATATGAAAACATGGCCCGCCTTTATACATATATTCCCTCTCAATAATACAAAGGCGACGGTCCTACCGGTTGCTCTAAAAACCTAAAGAACTATTGTTGTTCTTGTAGGGCTTCGAATGTTCCCCATATATAAAAACATGGCCCATCTGTGTACATATATTCCCTCTCTGTAATACAAAGGCGGCGCTCCTACCGGTTGCTCTAAAAACCTAAACAACTCTAAAATCGGAAGAAAGGTGAACTAGTAGGCTCGGAGAGATGACTCCCTCGCACATGACGGAGTCCTAAAATCTCCCCTCTCTCTCTCTCTCTCTCTCTCTCTCTCTCCCACTTTCATTGCATGATTTTATATTTTTAAATTTATGAAAGACTAATACAAAGTTTGGATTTTTTCAAAGAAACTAAGTTTTTGAAATTCCAATAATTTTCCATTTCAAGTTAAAATCTTTGCTAAAAGATTTAACCATTTCAAACTTCGTGGGTTAAAGTGAATTTTTATTCAAAAGATATAGGAATTTATGAAAATTACCAAAAAAAACACAAAAAATGATGTGCGAAAAACAAAATAATCCCGTCTAAATGTGATAGTTGGCCACCATTCTATTGGATGCCCGCGATTTACCGTTGTCCCTTTTTGTTATTCGAACTCTGAAAAGTCATGTACATTCCACTTTGGCCCATTATGACCGGCCATTGGTTGGATGATAAGATGGGTGAATCCCAAGTCTTCAATACGTAGTGTGTTCTCAAATTGTTAGAAATTACAAGCCTTCTCTTACTTACTGTTCTTTCTTCATAATGCATGTTTTTTCTATCTATTCTCTATGCGAGTTATGCGACTGGAATTTCGTAGTCGTACAAGCAAATGAGAAAACGATTTATCCATCACTAACACATGAATTTCTTTTCTTTTCCCTTTGATTAATGGGTGGACATGACCATATTCAGACTTAGCTCTCTTCTTAGTATAATATACTATATGTGCATTCATTTTCCAAATGCAAGATGTTAGTACTAACAGCTGGGGCGCTGACTTTTCTGGTCAAAGTGGTAGGTACACGATTTCGTACGTTACTCTAGAATTTCGCCACTTTCATGCACTGAGATTTCGGCTCCTATGCACGCCCGCTATTAGTTGACGCTGATTTGGCCAATCAACTGTGGGCACCAGGAATGGTCAAAACAAAATCTATACTAGGAAGTTTGCAGAAGTAATGTCAGTGAGAGCAACTCACCGCACGTCGCCGGCTGCACGCTGCCGCCGGGGCAGAGGCACCCGAACGCGTTGGCGCCGGGCTCGTACCGGCACCGGCCGCCGGTGGCGTTGCACGCCGCGCAGTCCCCCGGCACCGTCCACTCCAGCAGGAACCCGCGGCCGACGATCCCCGCGTAGTCATCCAACGTCCTCAGCTCCGATCCGGGCATCACCGGCACGACCGTGAAGTTACACCCTGCCGGCTCCACTGGCGCCGCAGCCGGTGCAACGCTGCCGTCTCCAGGGTCGTACCTCCGTCCGGCGTACACGGACCACGCGCCGGCGCCGGGGCAGTCGAGCCGCAGCGCCCCGGGGGGAGGGGCCGGCGCGCGCGTGCAGTTGGCGCGGAAGAAGAGCTCCCAGTTGGCATCGCTGACGGCGAGCGGCGAGAGCGCGAGGCTGGTGGACACGTTGAACCGCATGGCGCGGCAGACGCTGCCGGAGACGAGGTTGGCGTGGAAGGCCACGACGGTGCGGTCGCCGTAGTGGATGTCGATTAGGCGGAGGTAGGAGCCGCTGAGGCTCGGCGGCGTGGCGCCCGTGGGGTCGTCGCTGCACGTCACGCCGAAGGCCGGCAAGCCGCAGCTGGGCGCGTGGCGGCCGCGCAGCCAGAACGGGTACATGATGGTCAGGTTGCCGCACGCCGCCGGCGCGCAGCTCGTGTCCGGCGGCTGCGGCTGCGCGGGCGAGGCGCCAAGCAGAGCCATGAGCAGTAGCAGCAGCCGACGTAGGTCGGCGGGAGCGTGCGACTGCATTTTGTTTGATGTTGGAGCAAATGGCGAAAGGAAGAATCCTTTAACTTGTGGTCTAGTATCTTTAAGATTGGAAATTGGGTTGCGGGCGAAGAGAGGAGCCGATTTTTGTGACATTTGGGCATTTGATGACGTAGGGAACAGAGTCTGGTCAGCAGTCCAATGCTGGAACTTCTGAAGATCGTTTTTGATAGATACTCACATGGCATAATTTTCCAATTTTTTGGGATGACTTTTGATGTATGCGCGCCAATCCGGGAGAGCATCAGATGCATAGTGCAATAGTTTTTTTTTTCTTTTCTGATGAATACGTACAGTTGAAAAGATTTATGGTGGACTGAAGTGCCGAAACCACAAGTGTAACCGGAGCTACATGTAACTTGTTTTTCGAAAATACCAATAATAGTATTTAATTTTTTTAGAAAATCTGAAAACAAATTTAGATGTTAATAAAGTTGTGCTCTGCCAACATAAAAATTTCAACTCAAAATACTTTATAATCGAGGCTGTGAAAAAAGACGATAAAATCTAACATCCACGATAGTGAATAATGCAATATTTCTAAACCTTAAAATATGTTACATTTTGTTATTTTTGCGCAACATCGAACATGTGGTATCTAGAGTTCAAATTACACACACTGATAGGACCCAACATTGTCTAGATTTTTCACAAACTTTAAATGTCATTTTGAGTTATTTTTTAAAAATGAGGTACATGTACCACGTCCTATAAAAAGAAATTCACACCTAGTGAAGTGAAAACACAAAAAGAGAACGGTAATTGTAGTATAAAGTATGGCGTCCACAAAGGCTCTGCCTCGAGTGACATGCTGCTGTCAGATAGCCTATGGCAAGGTTAAAATTTCGGTAACTGGAAATTTTCAGGTTTATCAAAATTTTAGATTTCATAGAACTTGTTGGATTTTGATTTGACAATTATTTTGGCCTAACTTAGAATTGATTTCGAGTTAGTTTGAATCTTACCAGAAACTTTGAGATCGCAATTTATTTTGCACACAACAAATTTTCAGGACTTGGTCGAATTTTTGTTATCGCGTGGACCATGTTTAACTGTGAGATTGATCTTCGATGAAGTTGTTAAGGGTCCCTATGTCTAGTAAGTTCTTTTTTTGCGGGTGTCTAATAAGAAGTTGATAGCCTCGAATTTCCGGCCGATCAAGACCAGGAAGCGACTGTGGGCAACTGACAGTCGGCCTATACGGGAGGACGTAAAGGGCGCGTTTGGTAGTGTAAGGGTACATTGCCCCTATGTGTGGTTTTGTTAATTAATGACAACTCCTATGGACTAATGTTTTCATTGAGTTCATATGAAGGAATATTCCATAGGTACTACTTATATTCCATGTGTTGGATTCAAGTATGGATGCCATGAAGATAAAGATATACCTTGTGTATTGGCATCAAGATCATCGATTTGAAGATATATATGTGATATGATCAAGAAGAAGAAATGAAGATGGTGTTCTTATGTGGAACTCAATATTAGCCATGCTCTAGCTTATGCGATAAGCAATGAATGATCAAGATCTTGAGTGCTTGATTCCAAGTGAAGAATTCAAGTTATGGCTCTAAGTCGGTGTCATGATAGTATCATAAGTTGAGCTATGGTTGACTAAGATTTAGAGCATGCAAACAAATGAAGAATTCTTTATACACCTCAAGATAGTATGATAGAGCATGAGAAGATACAAGGTTAACTAATACAAAGAGTGAAGAATAGATTCAAGTTTGGTCAACAAATGAAGCATGTGAAGAATGTGCCACGAGAAGTCATGTGGTATGGTAAGCCGTGTCAATCATTCTTTATGAACTAACCCATCATATATGTTCCCTTGTGTTGTCTATGTGGGTTAGGTATCTTTCCATGGGCATGCATCAAAAGTGAGATCTTATATAGCACATGAGAGGATGACGTCAAGTAGTGATCGTCATCAAGGTTGAGTTGGGCAAGTTCAAGTTGGGCATCTCAAGAGTATCATATGCTTGAAGCTTGCCATCCATTTGGTGATAATGGACATGTGAAGATGTTCATCAATGGAGCTTTCCCATCATGGTGTATGGAGGAGCATGTGTGAGTCTTCACGAAGCAACAATGATCAAGTGAGGCATTCCGGCTTGAGTGAAGGTTGAAGAGTTATCATCAAGATCAAGCGGGATGCGCAAGGAAAAGGTATGGCCTTGATAGGTTTTCCTTTTACCGGACTCAAGGTGGTTGATGGGAGACCGGATTATAGGATAGATAGCCGCACTATCAAGAGGGGCTTTCGGTTGGGTAACTTGATCACATCGTCTTAGGGAGCTCAATCCTTTGCATACTTTGCATATCCTTATTGCTTCTTGGTGTTTCTCTGTGACAGGTTCTTGAGCTTGTTGCTAGCTTTACAACAAGCCCAAGTTCATTGAAAACGGAATCCGCATGAATCTTCTATTGCGTTTTCGAGTTTGGACGTCTTCACCGTTTCTTGACGGTGGGAGACTCCCTCTCTAAAAACATCTAAAAATATCCTGTAAGGAGTCTCCATATTTCCTTAGTTTGTTGGTGTTCTATTTGTCGTTATCTTTCCAACAAAATTGGTTTCATGTCAATCGGGATCCGAACACAAAAGTTGTCATAGTTTTTGTATAACATGTTTTCCTGCTGGCCCGGTTTCTCGCCCGGCGTGACCGGCCGTCCCACCGAATGGCCCGGTTCCAACCGGCCCCTGGACTGGTGCCAACCGGGGCCATGTACTGTAAGACACAAAAGTGTCCCTGTCATGGCCCGGTTTGGATCGGCCTGGTTCAGCCTGTGGCCCGGTCTGACCGGCACCTGGACCGGACGGCCCGGCCCCAGGCCCGGTTGACCAGCCTCCTCGACTGTGCAGAGCTGCAACTCACCTAACGGTTATATTTCTCCCTAGACTATAAATAGACCTTCTTCCACCTTGGGCTTGATAAGTTCTTACACTCTCTCTCCTCCATTGTTGACTTTGAAGAACTTGCCCTCTCTCTAGCTTGATTCCCCCCATGATTCTTGATCATTCTTGAGGGATCTAAGAGAGGAGATCTAGATCTACAATCCCCACCAATCAATTTCTCCTCTAAGTGAGGGAAACCCTTTGGATCTAGATCTTGGAGTCATTTGTTGATTTTCTCTATGTTCTTCCCCTCTAATCTCATCCTAGCATTTGTTGCTTTGGTGGGATTTGAGTGTGAAGGACTTGAACACCTCTAGTGTTCTTGATTTGCATCATTGCATAGTGTTGAGCTCTCCACCACGATTAGTTCGAGTGAGAGACCGCGAGCTTGTTACTCTTGGAGGGAGACCTCCTAGTTGGCTTGGTGGTTGGTGCTCCGGTGATCTCTTCAAGGAAGATTATGAAGAGGCCCGGGCTTCTCCTTCGTGGAGCTTGTGAAGTGGTTTTGGAGCTTGCCATCTCCGGAGTGGAGGAAAAGCTAACCATAAGGAAAGGGCCATTATCCTTCGTGGGTTTGGCTCGGAGAATAGGGTGAGCCTTCGTGGCATTGGGGAATCCTTCGTGGGACCTCCACCCTCCAAACGTGATGTACCTTCTTGCAAAGGAAACACGGGAATACATCCTCGTGTCCGCGTGCCTCGGTTATTTCTATACCTGAGTTTACTTTCCGTGTGATAGCCATCGTGCTTGAAGTACATATATCTTGCTATCACTTGTGCTACATATATCTTGTGCCTATCTTGCTTAGCTCTAGTTGTTATTGTTGCACTTAGGTGAGCCTAGCATATTTAGGATTTGTGCGTTAGTTTAATTTCGCATTCTTACAAGCCAAATCCGTAAGAGTTTTTAAAACGCCTATTCACCCCCCCTCTAGGCGACATCTTGTCCTTTCAGGTAGGCTGCATGCCCCTTGGCTCGCATCGGCCCAGCTTTTTTCGGCCCGTTTGGTTACCTGGTCGACGCCGCGTTCTTGCAGGAAACGGTTCTCAAAGCACCCTCGGGCCATGCCCTGGAGGAACGCCCGGTTCGGCCGTTTCTAGCGAGCCACCCCGTTTCCGCAGAAGTGGAGAACGCGGCGTGCTCGCAGAGCCACCGCGGTAGATGGTGGGAGCTCGAGCGGGACGGCGAAATCTCGGCGCCATGAATTCGGTCACCGCGCTTGAATTTTCGCCACCGTATATAGAGGCGGCTCTCTCACCGGCAAATCCAAATCGCCCCCCCCCCCCATTTCGAGCTCATCCAGCATCCCCGATCTAGCGACAGGCCAGCTCTACCTCACCCGCACGGTCGGCGAGGCTTGCGGCGGCGATGATGGCTATGGCTGTGGCTAGTGGCCGCGTAGGATGGTCATCTTCTTCGTCTGCGTCGATGACTTCGGTTGTGGTAAGCTTCTGTAAACCCTAGCTTTAGATCTAGATCTTATGGGTACACAACCGAGGTTTGAACGAATCCGTTGTAGGACATTCCTTCGTCGTCGATAGAGGTTGTGGAGGTTTTCCAGGTTCCATCTGACTCTATGATGGGGACGGTGGTGCTGCCTGCATCTTCCACTAGGACGGTGGTGCTGCCTACATCTTCACCAGGGTCCCCTGCTTCCCATACCTCGGTGCTACGTGTGGCTCCTTTAACTGTAAGGCCAATCTTACCTACCTCGTTGTTCTTTGATGTGTACTGGTAATTCATAGATCTGCTAGTGCTTAAGGATGTTCATGTGGTAGTTCATTGATCTGCTAGTGTTTGTCATGTAGGCGATCATACCTCTGGGCTCCCCTGATCTGTCTGCGCCAACTGTGAATGCTCAGCCATCTCTGTTAGCAAGCAAACCAGCCATGGTTTGAAAACCTGAGCTATCAGAGTTTATGCTGAACCGGTTGGTTCAGCTTGTCCGTAGCGGCGTCTGCTTCAACATGGGATTCAAGGAGGAGCAGATGAAGAAGGTAGCCGTGGGTGTTCTTGCATTCGCCGACGTACATGGGACCACTCTTCATCTGTACAACCACATCAGAAACTGGAGGACGAAGTGGAGCGTCATCATGAAGATGAAATCCGATCGCATTCTGGACTGGAGCGAAGCTGGTTGCTGCTTCTATGACGGTGATGAAGGGGCGGCGGACGAGTACATCCTGGTACGAATCCTGATTGAGCTCCTGCATAGATCTGAAAGTATATACATGTCAATCTCGTCCGTAATAACAGGTGTTCTTTGTCGATTGCAGCGGTACCCGAAACACCGTCAGTACGTCGGCACTCCGATCAGCAACTACGCTCAGATGAAGACGATCTTCACTCCCCGGTTCGTCTGCAAGGCGCAGCTGTTCCAGCCTAACTTGCTGGTCAGGACTATCGACTTCATTGCAGATAATGAAGCCGAGTATGCCGTCTACCGTAAGCTGCAGCCACCGGAAAGGAGGAGCTGGCTTAGGGCCTGGCTCCGCAACCAGTTTCCTGCTTAGTGTTTCTACTTCCTTTTCATGATCCACTGATTTTTGGAGGTGATCTTGTATCCTTCCATTAGCTAGGACTTGCTACAACCTGATCCCCGGTTTGTAATGATGAACTTGTTCGAGGTGGTATATACTAACCCCTCGTGACGAACATGTGATGCATCACGAAGTAGTTGCTTCGTTCGTGATGCATCGCCCACTAAGTACTAGTTGTTCTGTATTACCAACATCTTTTCTGATGAACTGAATCTCATGTATGCTGTTATTTAGTACTGAGTAACCTCACCACTCAAAGTGAAGGGTTACCAAGCACTGAGCTATCTGCAACCAAACAGACTGTGGGCTGCACGACCTGGGAAGAATGGGCTGGAAACGGGCAACCAAACGATGGGGTCTGGGTTCCTTCTCCGGCGCGCAAAAGGTCGCATAGGCTACCAAACGACCCGCCAAAAGTGGCCCATGGCCCGTTCGCGACGCGCAGGGGCTCCCATCTCGCTGCCGCAGTCATGCAGCAAATTGGTCCAGGCAACCAAACGCGCCCAAAGTGTTGGGTGACTCCTGGCTGGATAACACCGAGAACAATATTATGGGTATTATTTATTGTCGTAGGAGTCACTATAAGACAAACATGATCAGAGCTAATTATGATTGGGAAGGTAATAATGATGAGAAGCATAAATATCACATTGTGCGATGGCTGCTTTTTGTGGGCCGAAATAATTTGGTGGAATGGGCTTTCTGTATACCGAGTTTTGACCGCGAGTCGCTTTAGTTATCTCAAATCTTTGGCAGGAAGGGGCCAAGGGTGCGCAGTGCATGTTTCCCTTTCTGCGATATGGATCAAGAAATTGGAACGAGGAGACCAAGACTTAAGTTGTCAAATTCTAAGGAGTATTTACGTAATGGATTCTGCTACAAAAAATTACGTAATTGATTTTTTAAATCAGAATCGGCGGGAGTAGTTCTGGAAAGGTCTGGATGCCAGTAAATGTTATGTGCGTTGGGGACTTACTTATCACAGCTCCTTTTCTATAGATATGGAAGTCTAATTTTTTGCTAAATTTGGTTACTACTGACAAATAGATTAAACATAAGATATGAATTTTAATAATTTTTCTTTTGTATCCCCTCTCTCCAAACTTTAACCCGTGTGGATGGCCAGATCTTTCGATACCCCTAACTTGCCCCTTCATTTTTGATGGTGGTGGTTTGGGGGGAGGGGCCGGAGGGGCATGAGAGAACACCTCGTTAAAAAGAATAAATTTTAATATGTGGGGAGTTAGAGACATCGAATCATCTGATTTATGGATGCCCCCTATCTCATTTTAACTAGTGGAAGCTCAAAGAAACTTTGGGGTTGGATGGGCCACCGCAAAAGTTTTGATGATTTCGCTAACATGGATCTTAAAACTCTAATGCTCAATCCATTTACATCATGTGGGAAGTTGTTGGAGCACTCTCCTGGTCCATTTGGCCCGGGTGAAATAATCTAAAGTGCAATGAAAAAAATCAGTGGCTCTCCCATGAATAACATCTTCATTTTTGCTCTCATAGCGGAAGCTGCTGTAACCGGAAAATTCCGAAAATGCATGCACGGAGATAATCGAGAGTATGAAAATGGCGGCAAAAGGCTCGTTCCAGTCAAAACCGCGAGGGGTGCTGGCTGAATAATTATCTTTTTTTTTTGTTTCATCCCAGTTTATTCAGTTGCTCTACAACTTCTGATGCGAGCTGTAGTTTGTAACTAGGTGGTTTGGTTCTAGATGGTTTCGTTGGTTGCTTAATCTTGTAAGTAGACTGATTTCCCAGTACTTTGTGTGTTCCTTCTAGATAAAAGCATGGCCTTGCCCTATTCTTCATAAAAATAGTTTGGACGTGGCCCAATGACCATGAGGAAGGAAGAGGAAGATTTCGGCAACAAAACCGAACTGTTGGGGAGGAAGAAAATAGCCGGTCACAAAATCCGTAAAAGGGCAGAGCACTTGAGCTAAGTCAAGTTGTTACTTAGGTCTCCCGTTAGCAGTCAAATAAAGATTCTCTAGTGTAAAAAAAAGTATCTCCTACGAACTTGGAATGCTTTCAAAGATGTATACGTCTAAAGTTGTGAAAATATGTCAATAAAGTGGCATTAAGTTTTAAATCCTTATCGAAGCTTCAGGTAGAGGCATACGAAGCACGTGCCTTTACATATTTGCTATCGTGGCCGTACTTTGATCACCTTTGAAAACCTCTCATAGGTGGCTATATAACCACTTCGGGAAAGTGATGAAAAAGGAGAAGCAAAAGGCAACACCATGATAAATGTCTACATCAGGCATACCAATATGTTGACAAGGCCAGAAAGACTAGGTTGATTACTTACCTTTGACCAGGTTAAGTATCTTGAATATACTTGAGCTAAGTCTTAACTTGTTGGTTGTTACTAAGATTTCCCTCTAATCGTCAAGTAAGCCTTTATGGATTATGGAGAAGAGCAGCCCCACAGGCTAGGAATGCATTCAGGGATGCAAACATCCTAAGTTGTGAAAATATGCTGGTAAAATGGCATTAGGTTTTACGTCCTTGTCGAAGCTTGACACACTCTTTTTTGCAGCTACATAATCACTTGGGAAAGGAGACGTAAAAGTAGAAGAAAACAACAAAGATGCTAAGTGAATGTCTACATCCACCTTACAATGTATTGACAAAACCAGCAAGAGGAGGCCGATTTACTAATCGTTGATAGTGTCAAGATAAATGTTTCGCTCCTCATCGATGAGAAGATTTGAAATTAATTCCAAGTACAAACATTCCCACATCCTCCTAAACTCTTTGCGCGATTCTAGAGATCTTGCTTGGTATTCTAGTTTTTCTTGAAAACATGTATTTGAGATGAGGCCTTTTTTATTTGAAGACGTGTAATTAGTCGATGGATTTACACATATATCTAAGTCAATAAGTTATTTATTTGACCTAGAATCACCATAAAACTTAGGAGCAATGTTGGTTTGAATTACTGACATGACATGGCTGCTGCTATCTACATCGCCGCTGGTTAACATTTACTGGGCATTGTACTGTAAACTCGTTTGAACTGAATAATGGGATATACGAGGTAATTTCCCAAGCCGGAGGATACGCAAATGAAGATGGAAGACTGGCACATATATGAAAGCAGAAAGCGCATTGATCGAGTTAAGTTGGTTACCGTCACAGACGATGAGGTCGGACACGCCGTTGGCGCAGTGGCACTCGAAGATATCGTTGGTGCTGTTGATCCGGCAGAGCCCGCCGCTCTGCTTGCACGCCGTGCAGTCCCCCACCGTGTAATCCAGCAGGAACCCGCCCTTCATGAGCCGGCGGTAGTCCTTCCCGTCGGCGCCGGCGTACCCCATCACCGGCATCATGGACACGGTGCAGTTCCCTTGCACTGGCGCCCAGGCTTCGTCGGGCATGTAGCCGCCGGCAAGCCGGGCGAACGGGTTCAACACGGACTCGCTGGATGATCGTGGCGCACCCGTGCAGTTGACGGGCGCCCAGTCAGGCGGCGGCGGCCGGAGGGTGTGGGTGCAGTTGTACATGAAGAAGAGCTCCCGGTTGGCTTTGCTGATGCCGAAGGGCGCGAGGCCGAGGTCGGCGGAGACGTTGACGCTGAGCCGGTCGGCGTCGCAGGCGGCGTCGTCGGAGAGATCGCCGTTGGCGATCTGGAAGGAGCTGGCCTCGTAGGAGATGTTGACGATCTGGTAGGCCAGGAAGGAGTTCTTGAGGGCGGCCGTGCCGTTGGCGTCGCAGGTGACCTGGAAGGCCCGGTAGCCGCAGTCCGGCGGGTGCGTGCCGGCCAGCCAGAACGGGTACGCGATGTTAAGCTTCATGCACTAACCAACTATTCCAAAAGACCGATCTGATGGAAAGAGCTAGGCAATCCACTTATAGTTTAACATCCCCCCTCACGTGTGAGGCAGCGGAGACAAGTCAACACGTGTAAACAGAGGCGTATGGCCCTAGAAGCCAGTACGTAGACAGGAGGGGGTAACAACAATTTATAGAATAAATTGTGAAAACCAGGACTCGAACTCGAGACCTTGGCTCTGATACCATGTTAAGCTTCATGCACTAACCAACTATTCCAAAAGACCGATCTGATGGAAAGAGCTAGGCAATCCACTTATAGTTTAACACGCGATGCGCAGGGCGCCGCACGCCACCGGGTCGCATGCCGACGGCGAGGACGGCGTCGTGGTGTTGAGGGCGTGGGTGGGCAGGAAGGTTGTTAGCAAGAGAAGGGTGGCCGAGCAGAGCACGGCGGCGCGGACATGAAACGAAGTCATCACGGTGGTTGGTTGCAACTGAAGGAGAGAGGCTGCGCAGGGAGGAAGGTGATGCGTGCAAGGAGAAGAAGATCGACCACGCAGGGATGGAAAGCGTCGCCGAATGTGTTGACGGTTCGTCGTCACGGTGTTTGACTCGTGTGCTCTCTTCTAGTGACTGGTGCTGGAGGCTAAGCTTCGCGGGGACGCGACCAAGTGGACGCCGCCGTGCACCAGAAGACGATAGTGGTGGTAGCTCGCCGGACATATGGGTCCGCCGCGGCGGCGCGGGCCCGTCCGGCAGTGACCAGAGGAGAAGGTCATCGTTCTAGATTATTTGGGTTTGAACTCTGGACATCATTCTCGGCACCTACTACATACAAGAGGGCAAAAGGGAGGGAGAAATAACCGGTCCGTTCGTCGTTACTGAACGCCATCGCCTTGGGAGAGGAATCCGAAAATATACAGTGGGAAGTGAAGCATTTCCTTGACCTTGATCGCGTAACATGCGCGTGAAAATTTTCCTCACACGCTTAAACCAGCGAGCAAAACTGCCAAGCCTGTGTAAGTCTGTAACTCTGTATATGTATCTCGTCACGTACGTAGTACGAATACCAACTTTTAGTGTGATGTGTCCTGTGTTTCTAAGCGACCCAAAAGTCACAATGGAAGACCGGGCCCATGTACAGTGACTTGAGAGTTCACCAAGGAAGACGGGGCCGATCCGATGTCCTCTCCGCCGGAATAGCTGGTCGAAGATGGACTAGGGGAGACGCCTGAGTAGATAAGTTAAGTATGTTTGATGGTCTGACACTAGAGGGCAAAATAGATGGAGCTCTAGATCTTGGCAGCAAGATCTGCAGCGTTCTAGGGTTCCTGCTTCTCGCCTGGGTGCTCTACTGGTTGAAGCTAGGGGTGAAGGGTAGGGCCACCGACTCCTTCAATAAAGCTTTGCTTGTTGGCAACCTTGTGATGCATGTGGTGAAGCCTTTCCTGGCCAGCCATGGTGGCAAGGATGAGAGGCTTTGCGACGGGAGGTGTTGTGCACCGATTGTACCCCCGATCAGCCATGGCTAGATGCGAGGGGTTTTTGGTGTAGAGCTATGGATCATGAGGGTTCGAGTTCTTCCTTAGCTGCCAAGCTGCCATGGCGGTGGTGCAAGGTGGGAGGAGGGGTTGCTTCTTATGCAAGGCGAGGACGACGCTCATTCGCGCACTCCGTAAGCTGCATCTTGTGGACTTCCCAAGCGAATGCACAACCACCGCCTCCACTCCACGGTCGTTGGCTGCCAAGCTCCCTCTTCCTCCATATGCGGAGGATCTTATATCTCGACATATGAGGAGTCATCACCAGCGCCAACCCAACAATTTTAGTCCCCGATTGTGGTGCTGGTGCCCGGGCATTGAGGTCTCCGACGACAGATGGGTAAGATGAAGGACCCGATAACGTTTTTTGTTTATCTTTCAAGGTTCTTTTCTCTAAGTCAAATTCTTTTTTATTTGGGATCCTTGATGTAAATCTATGGCCACCGTGTGCAAAGAAACAAAAAATCAGAGGAAAGGTCCACATAAGCGCGGCCTATCCAAATAGTTGGAAAACATTGTTTTCTTGGTAAAGCTCCTATTATTTGGTTTCGAAACACATTCAAATAGCTCAAAGAGAGTGTTTTGTTGGTAGAGATTTCACCCCCGAATAGTTGAAAGGTCGAAGATTTTGCTGAGCGAGAAAGGGCTAGAAGGCAATTAAGGTGCTCGTTCGTTATCTTGGTAGAGAGTGTTTTTTTTTTGTTGTAGAGAGTATTTGGAGGCACGGCCAATTAGTTGAAAGATGTGGCCTTCCTTGGAGAACTTCTCACAGAAGAATAGTTTGAAAGCATGGTGATTTTTCCACATAAACCATTCATCATCTTATATAGTTGCACTCTACTGATCGTTCGGTTGGAAGTTTGATAACTGCTGGTTGAAAGCTCATAATAAACATTGAAACATGTTTTTTCTTACTAGCATATATTGGGTCCTTTAGCCTACGTACGGACCCTATGGCGCCCGACCCTTACCGTTTGTCACGAGATGGATGTTTTCTAATTCTTGTTTGGTAGCTAAAACTACTCCTTTATCTAATACTATATATTTTTTATATATATCTAAATTTAAATGACCTTAAAATATCATTGATGGGACGGAGAGACTAGGATACAATATTTGTCTCCATTTGAAATACACCCAAATAGGCATGACCACATTAATTCTTATTGTGCATATACTAAATGCCTGATAAACTTCACACATAGCTAAGTAGACGAAGATTAAAATGCGATGCAAGAAAACGTGAGTGCTAAACCTAATTAAACTGCTAAACAGATAAGATACGTGACTGAAATGTAGGCAAACAAAATGTTGAACAGAATTGCAATGACCTAGCGTAGCGTGTTTGAAGAGAAAGAAGAATGTCTTGCAGGCGTACCTGCAGATTTCGGCCCGGCCCATGAAGCAGAGTTCGCGGCAGTCCTGAAGCACGTGAACGCCCACGGCTCGCTCGCCGCCGTCCGCCGGTGGCCGCACATGCCGCCGCCCTTCTCGCAGCCGCCGCACTCCCCTCCCGCCGCCGGACGCCAGCTGAGCTCGAAGCCCATGTTCAGAGCTGGGACAACGGCGTCGAGCGGGCCGGCGGCAGCCGTCTCGCCCGTCCTGCTGCCGAGCAGGGACCTCCTGAGCACTGGCATGCCGACGACGTCCTGGCACGCCCCGGCGAGCCCGTGCGCCGGCATGAAGTCGTCGTCGTCCCGGAAGACGTAGGAGTGGTGGCGGCCGTCGCCCTCGAGGCACGCGACGAGGTGGCCGGCCGGGATGACCACCACGAAGGAGCAGTGGATGAAGAAGGTGAGGTTGGCATCCCTGGCGGTGAGCGAGAGCGCGCCGGCCGGCGGGAGGGTGAGGTTGCGTCCGGCGACCAGCGGGCAGGTGTTGGAGTGGGAGAAGACGCCGAGGTCGAAGAGGGAGACGGTTCTGTCGCCGTACTGGATGTGGGTCACGGCGTAGTCGCCCGACGGCAACGGCAGCACCGGCGAGTCGCGCCGGCACTCGAGGCGCAACCCCGGGTATCCGCAGTGGGACGAGGCATTGGTGGTGCCGTTCGTGTCGCCGCCGCCGCCGTCGATCCAGAACGGATACCGGACGTCCACGGCGTGGCCGCACCGGTAGGACGGGCAGCCTGCCGGCGTGGTCGTGGTGTTTGGGACCGTCGTCTCCGTGGCCGCGGTGCTGGCGACAATGGCAAAGAGGAGGAGGAGGAGGAAGAGGTGGACGGGATAGACTAGCGACGGCGCCATTGCTCCACCGGCGACAGTAGGAGCCATGCAGAGTGACGCGTGGCTTTGCGAACTGCCGGTGCGCGGGATCATGCGTAATTGCAAGCTGCGAAACTGCGCGCGCGGGTGACTGACTCCTGGTATCGAGGACGGTTCATCCAAGATGTGTGAATGTAGTTGCTGAAATCCTGTAAATAAACCAGTTCTTCAACAGATTGGGCTCCAAACGTGTCCATGGCTCATGTCAGCCGGCGCAGTCGTCAGGACATGCTGAAGTCAGCCGCCTTCGCACGCCGAAGAGGATGTTGCTTAGGTTGACAGTTTGGCATCGGGGTGGACAGCTTTGAGATTAGCACATTAATAGAATCAGCTACCTCACACTAGCTAGTGCTCCCACTTTGTAGTACATGGATTTAATTTTTATTGTTGAATTTTAAAGATCCATATTTATCAGAATATATATCAGATTAAATATCCCTTTGAATCTTTGTGAGAACTTCTCTCAATGGTACCTCTTAATTTTAAACAAGCAACAAATGGTACCTTTTGACAAATTTCAACATTTAAATTTGGAACAAAAATCTAACATAATAATGCACGGTAAAACTAGATACATAAAATTGCTTATCCAAATTTAGCTCTAAGACAATTGCCCAATATTTTCAAACTGATGACCACATGGCATGTGTGGTTAGTAACATGAAAATACATTGTAAAAGAAAAGTCTGAAACTAATGAGTGAAACAAATTGTTTCAAAGAAAATTTCAACCAATTTTAAAACTTGAGTTTCAAAAATGATCAAAATATATTTACTATTTGTCTTTTTTAATAATCTCCCTTAAGTACGGACTCAAATATTCAAATAGTTAATAAATTAAACTTCTAATTAAAAGACGCAGAAGTTTTAGGTTTTAGGGATAGATATAACTCACATCAAATCCATAAAAACAAGAAGAGAAGGTTGGACATGCACGGGATAGCATGCATGGAGCAAAAACACCTCTTCATCAATCTAGCTTGTTTGCACCTAATATAGAAAGAGGATTAGTCCAAAACTTGTAGTGATGTTTTGGCTCTTGTGTGCTAGTACAGATTGGGCCTTTTAAGGCCCCTCATGGCAGAGAGAAGATCTTTTCCGTGTATGATGCGGATAATCTATGATATACAAAATAAAAAAAACATCTATAGTTCTCCATCCGTGCGCGGAGTCGAGAACATCGCACACGGTTCTCCTCTACAAAACCGTTTATTTTACATCACACACTTTTATTTTGGGAAAAAGGTGTGTGACATATGAGGCAATCACACACAATTTTAAACAACAAACTCTGTGTGATAAAATAAGAAAAGTGAAAAAATAAAAAATGGAAGGACCAAATTGCAAATTTTCAAAGATAAGGTTCCGTGTCTCTCCATCGAGAGATATTTCCCAAATCACAGTCTGTCGTTTCTTGCGTTGCACATCTCCTCGCCCTTGCGCCACCGGCCGCCGCCCTCTCCCCTCCCCTCCCATTCGTCGTTCGACTCCCTCTCTCCTCCTCTCGGCTCCAGCCCTTGTGCTCTGGCGCATCCCCGCACACCCAATTGAGCCACCCCTAAATCTAGCTATTTGGATGCTAGCCGCCGTCGAGGACAACATGGCTCAAGATCACGTGGCACGTCGAGTCGAGACTCCATTGATAATCCCCTCTCTCCTCTCTCTCGATGGGGGGAGGTAGCAACGCTGACAACGTGGAGGGTGGTACCTCTCTCTGCGTCCCTTCTTTCAGTTTTTTTACTACTATAGAGCGCAAGTGGATGAATCATCACCTTAGTGGGTAATCCATTCGGGCAAACACTACGTATCACAGTTCGATGTGAATCAAACCCATCGGACCACTCCAGCGCCGTCCATTTTATTTTCATCGAACGGCCTTATTTTGGCATTGCTTCAGACGGAAAGAAAATTTTCCCGTTAACTCCGCACCCACATTAATCCCAAAACTTTTGGCTGATAATGTCTCCACCAATCAATCAAGTTGTGCTACTCCCCCACCAAGCCTCAGCACTCCCCACCGCGCCGCACATCAAATCCTTTTACATATTCACCTGAAGGGGCAGTTGGTTGCATCGATGAATCAAATATTAAGTTTTGTGGTGGAGCCAGCCAAGGTGCACCACGCGAACCAGGACTCTGAGGAAACCAGGACGCAACAACAAAAGTAGACGAGGCCATAGCGCCGAATCGTTGAGGGCGGAATGAGCGGACGGGCGCCCCCTCGTCTACGGCTCTGCCGTCGATGGCCACCGGTGGGTCGCCGCCGGATTCCTCCGCGTCTGCCACTTCAACGAGCGGCTCCGCTTCCTCTGTCTCGAGGAGGAAGAGATGGCGGATGAGGAGGCCCAGGAGCTCACCGAGGATGTGGCCTGGCTAGGGCTAGACGTGGAGCCGGTGGTCGCGCCGATCGGGAGGGAGCCCGAGCTGACACAGACGGAGGTGGAAGACAAGTTCTGGACGATGATCGGATTCCCCACGGTGGAATCTAGGTCATGGCCAAGATCGCCGCTAGAGGTAAGGTCTTCTTTTTGCAGGTCTTTGGAGCGTGCTAGATCGGCGTCGCCACCACCGGTCGTGGCTGTCAAAGGGGTTCCTACACGAGCAGCTTCAACCTCGCCCGTGGGCCTGAGGATTTTGCGGAAGCCGAAGATCAAGCCGTGGAAGGGGCCTTTGCATCGCCGCCGTGTCACGCCGGCGCCGGTGCTTGGCATGTTTCTCGAACATGCGATCGAGCGGGAGGCCGGGAAGGTGGTGCGATCTCCAACGGCGGTGGTGGCTGCAGAGCTGCGGTAGCTACTGGAAGAGGAAGCGCCGCCGGCGGCCCCGGGGTCTTCGTCGCGGCCGTTGACGAGGGAGGCGAGCGGGAGTCACGGAGGCATGATTGGTGGGCCGGATCGGAAGTGTGCCAAATTGGGTATGGCAATCATGTCCTTCCAAGGGCGTCACTATGAATCAACCTGCCCCGATCGTGCCCCCGTGATCGACGTTGTTGCCTCATCGCGCGCCTCCTACGCCTCGTCCGCCGCCAAGTTCCCTGCCTCGGATCCAGCTTCGTTCGTCTCCACCTCACCCTTGCCTTCATCGACGCCCTCGTCCGAGGAGCCGCGCCCCTCCTTCGCCGCGGTGGTGCGTGTACCTCCGCGCCCGCCTACTCCGCCTATGGAGGGAGTTCCGCCCCGTCCACCACCTCCAGCCTCGGCCGCCCAGGTGGGTGCGGCGGCTGCTGCTCCCCGCCCGCCCATGACAACGCCGTCGCAGCAGCAGTACTCTGAGCCACCAGGCTTCCAGGGGTGGCGGCAAGGGGCCCTCATGCCGCCCGTGCAGCCGCAAGGCTTCCACCCGCCGACGCAGTTTCGGCCCCCGATGCAACATCAGCTTCCTTTCCAAGGCCACTTCGGACTGCCAGGGGGTCCAATGCAATACCATCAAGGTCATGGGCAATTTTACCAGTACCCTGTGCAGCCCGCGACTTCGGCTCCTCCTCCTTAGAACCAAGAACAGGGTACTCAAGCGGTGCCGAAGAAGAGGAAGAAGAAGAAGACACCGGCCGCGCCTGTCTTGCCGGTAGAAGACGGTGTTGTAGCTGCACAGCCGGTGATTCCGCAGACCAATGTGCCCCATCAGACGGTGCCCTTGACAGTTTTGGTGGACCCTCCGCAACCGGTCACTGTTGCACCGACAGCCAGGACGCAAGTCTCTAAGGCGAGGAAGGGCGGCCGCTGCTGGAAATGTGCCGTCAATACTCACGCCACCAAGGACTGTAACGTGCTGCACTACTGTCTCGTATGTGATAACGCCACTCATCCCACAGTGCGGTGCCCTATTTTGAAGCTACCTAAACTGGTCGGATATCTTGTGGGGTGCGGCAATGATGCGACGCTCAATCTACATCTGCCTGACTCTGTTCACAAGCCTCACTTGTTGCCTTCGGGGCGCCGACAGCGCTGGTGCAAGTTTCAGGGGAGATGGTGCCACCTTCAGCTGTTCAGAGTTTGGTGGCACGTATGTGCCCTGGTCATGCTAATTGGAAGTGGGAAGCGGTTGCGCATGGGGCGAATGCCTATCTTATCGCTATTCCCTCTGCCGATGACTTGGCGAGGATCGACAGCATGCAGATGGGGGTTCTGAATGTCAAAGCGCAAGTGGCTGTTACTTCTTGGAAAAGAGATGATATTGCACCGTTCTTTGTCATGGAGCCTGCCTGGATTCATGTTGATGGTGTTCCTCATACTGTTCGACATTTTCATGGTATGTGGGCTGTTGGTTCTCTCATTGGTTCTACTCTTGATGTCGATCTTGTCTCCCTCAGAAGCTAGGGTATTGTGCGTATTTTGATTGCTATGCGTGATTTAGCGACCTTCAGAAGGATATGGATGAATACAATGCCCCTTCTCTTGAGGTCGTGGCCTCGCTCAAGCCCAATGGGTATAGATGAAGATTCCGCACACAGCCACCTCGGTATGTTCCAGATCCTGGGTTTCGACCATTTTTCTGGAGGGAGGCTGGGGATGGTGATAGTGATGGCCACGATGGGTTTGGTGACGATCTGGCGAATGAACAGTCTTCGGGTGCTCTGCATGATGGGGCCATGGATGTTGATGCCGCGCCACAGGCTACTAGGGGCACGAGTGGTAATGCAGCTCCGGTTGTGCAGAGGGCGGTGACACCGTACAATCACTCTCCATCCACCCCGAGAGGGAAGGAGATAGTGGCGAGCGTGCGTGTTACTTCTCCCTCGTTGATTGCTCTGTTGCCTCCAGCGGTAGGTTCTCGACCCGTTTCTTCATCTCGGGTACGGAGCTTCATGCAAGGGCGTACGCGTCCTTCTACTTCGCCTTCGTCGCCTCCTTCACCGCCCGCTCCGCGCTCTCCGAGGGGTGCTATCGAGGCTGCACCGACAACGTCACCACTACCGTCCTCTTCGCCGGCTACTACGGCACGGGCGGTGGTGCAAGCCCCTGACGCTGCTCCAGCGCCGCCTAAGCAGGGGACCGGGGAGGCTACGGCTACCACGCGGGAGGGGAAGGAAGCGACAGCTGCTGCTGTGGCTCGGATGGAGGGCCCCGTCCTGGCCCCTGGTCCAGCTCCGCTTGAGCAGGGGGCGGCAGCCGCTGCAGCTCGGCAGCATGCACCGGCGGGTGCAGCTGCTACAGCCTCGCCGCTGATGGGACCGGCCAACGGCGCCGCGGACGCGTCGGCTCGGATGCCCGTCTCCGCAGCTACGGCTACGTCACCACGAGGAGGTGGCAAGTCCGACGACGCGGCAGTGCTCGACTACACGGTGGTCGATGCTCCACTTCGGCTGGGTGGGCTGCTCGATGCGCCCTCCGTAGAGGCGAGGAGGTCTACGGTGCAGTGTGCGGCTGCTGCGGGGGCTCCGGTGACGGTGGGGCCTTCTGCATCGCCTCCGTCGTCACCTCCGTTGTCGCCTCCGTCTTCAAACCGAGTTCAAGGGGGTCTAGGTCGCCTACTCCCCCCTCACCTCGATCGTCGACGCCTTCCGCATCTTCAGTGGAGGTGCCTCCCCTTTGCCCCCGGCTGATGCACCCTCCTCCTGCTCATCAGGTCAGAGATGAGGAGTAGTGGGCATCATGCGAAGGCTGCGGACGGGGCCGGGGCTACGGATGAGGACATGATGCAGAAGGCAATGCGTCGCAAGGCGGCAAAGAACCTGGATGCATCAGGTATGAAGAGTTCCTCCACGTCTTTTATTAAATTTTCAGATTCCAAAATTTCTTCCACTTTAGGTAGTGTAGGCGTTTCTTTGGGTCGCACCTCAGAGGAGATTTTGGTTTCAGCCAATGTCTTGAGGCATTTGGAATATAACCGTATCACGGTTATTCCGAAGGCTTCGTGCTACGTTGCAAACGTATCTATAATTTTTGATGCTCCATGCTTGTTTTACACCAATTTATACATGGTTTGTTTACACTTAGCTGCACTTTTATACATTTTCCGGCACTAACCTATTGATAAGATGCCACAGTGCCAGTTTTCTGTTTTCTGCTGTTTTGAATTTCAAAAAAGTTGTATAGGAAATATTCTCAGAATTGGACGAAACAAAAGCCGAAGATCTTATTTTTCCGTAACGAAGACGGAGTCCAGAGGAGAGATGAAGGAGGGCCAGGAGGCGGCCAGACCAGGCCTAGGCACAGCCCAGGCCCTGGCCGCCTAGTGGTGCTGGGCCCCCTGGCCTCCACCGACCTTGCCCTTCCACCTATAAGAAGCCTCCCGACGCGTGAACCCTAAAGAAATCAGCCTCCGCCCACGAAAAGTTCCGTAGCTCCGCCGCCGCCGAAGACAAGATCCAGGGGACAGAAGTCTTTGTTCCGGCACCCTGCCGGGACGAGGAATTGCCCCCGGAGCCATCTTCATCGACTCCACCGCCATCTCCATCGCCGCTGCTGACTCCCGTGATGAGGAGTGAGTAGTTCTCCCCCGAGGCTGAGGGCTTTACCGGTAGCTATGTGGTCTATCTATCTCTCTATGTATGATCTTTATGTGATCATGAGCTTTGTAATCTAGTTGAATAAGTAGATGTTCTTCTTCAACTATTGTTCTAATCAAGTGGTTTTATTATGTGATCTCCGGGGACACCTTGTCCAGCGGTGTGAAGGTGATAGTGTGCACACCGTGTTTGTTTCTTAAGATTAATTTACAGAAATACTTATGAATTGTGGTGTCTAGTTAGTACCATCTTTGTATGTGCTAGCAGTTGCCGTGTGAGTTGGAAATCTATGTGGTGTAACTTTTCTTCAGTTCCCCGACAACGGCGCCAGAAAAGTCTTGCTGACATGTGACGTGGCTTGATGTAGCGTAGATTTCACACCGTTGGGAAACCCCAAGAGGAAGGTATGATGCGCACGGCACAAAGTTTTCCCTCAGTAAGAAACCAAGGTTTAATCGACCAGGAGAAAGGCGTGACTTCGAAGGTGTTGCTAGCTAACTTGTGGCAGGGCGCACTACCGCGTCAACAACGTGGAACCTTCACACAACACAACCAAAATACTTTGCCCCAACTTACGTGAGGTTGTCAATCTCACTGGTTTTGCTAAACACAAAGGATTAAATGTATCGTGTGGAAGGAGATGTTTGCAGTAATTAAAGAGAACAGAGCTTGCACTAAGTAAACAGAGCAGGATTGCAGTGAATGAATTTATCAGTGTAAAGGAAAGGACCGGGTCCATAGTTCACTAGAGGTGTCTCTCCATAAAGATAAATAACATGTTGGGTGAATAAATTACAGCTGGGCAATTGACAGAATACCGACCATACATGACAAGATGATTACTATGAGATTCGTTTGGGCATTACAACATAATACATAGACCATAATCTAACTGCGTCTATGACTAATAATCCACCTTCCGGTTATCGTCCGAACCCCTTTCAGTATTAAGTTGCAAGGAACAGATTATCGCATTAAGCAATATGTGTAAAGTAAACAATAGAATTACCCTCGGATAAAACATTGTTTTTTTCTCCCTAGTAGCAACATCACATCTACAATCTTAGAAGTTATTGTCACTCTTCCAAAAATACTCCCTCTTGGAGTCACAAGCATCTACTTGGCCAGAGTATCTATTAGCAACGGAGAGCAATCAAGATCACAAATAACATATGACAAGAATTATAATCCATCTCAACATAGTATTCAATATTCATCGGATCCCAGCAAACATGTAGCATTACATAAAGATGATCTTGATCATGTAGGGCAGCTCACAAGATCTAAACATGAGGCACAAATTGGAGAAGACAACCATCTAGCTACTGCTATGGACCCATAGTCCAGGGATGAACTACTCACGCATCACTTCGGAGGCGGGCATGGCGATGTAGATGCCTCCGGCGATGATTTTCCCTCCGGCAGGGTGCCGGGAAGAGCTTCAGAACCCTCCCGAGCTAGGGTCTGCAATGGCGGCCGCGACGGAACTTTTCGTGGATGAAGGCTCTGGTGTTCAGGGTTTTCCCAAGATCGTGAATAAATAGGTGGAGGGGCGATGTCGGTGGAGGCCAGGGGGCCCACACCACCCCTAGGCGCGGGCCAGGGCCAGCCGCGCCTAGTGCTGGTCTGGCCGCCCTGCTGCCTTTCTTCGACCCCCCTCTGGACTCTGTCTTCGTTACGGAAAAATGTTGACTTTGGCTTTTGTTTCGTCTAATTCCGAGAATATTTCTTGTACAATTTTCTGAAATACAAAACAGCAGAAAACAGGGAACTGGCACTGTGTCATCTTGTTAATAGGTTAGTGCCGGAAAAGGTATAAAAGTGCAACGAAGTATGAGCAAATCATATATAAATTGGTGTAAAACAAACATGGAGCATCATAAATTATAGATACGTTTGAGACGTATCAAGCATCCCCAAGCTTAACTCCTGCTCGTCCTCAAGTAGGTAAGTGATAACAAAATAATTTTTTAGGTGACATGAAGCCAACACAATCTTGATCAAGCATTGTAAAGCATTGTGAGCTGGGATCAAAGTACTCTAAACATAGGCACGATAGATATAATTCTAGCAATAGAACTTAGTAACTATGTTATAACATGAAGAACAACTCAAACAAAGGATCATGAATAATAGTGCATTGAAAGCAACTGTTTGTTTATGAGCATAGAGAAAACATAGCAAAGTGGTACTCAACATGTCCTTTATGAAGTAGAAAAACATAAATGCTAGGACACCTTTAAAGTTCAAAGGTTGACTAGATACAAGTAATTTTAAGAACAAGCAATATCATAATCATGAATCAATCAATAATAATTTTGGGACTATGCACATTACACTAATAATGACAACTATGCTCTCTTAATTGGTGCATAAAGAAGAAGATGAAGACTCTGCATAAAAGTAAAAGAAAGACTCTTTGCAGAGTAAGAAAGATTAACAAGTTTTATAAACCTTCCAGAAAGTATGGTACTCATTAGCTTTGATCTCTCATTACCCCTATCATAAGCGTCTTGAATGGTTAACGTTAATGTGATGGCAAATATGAGCAATATGCTTGACAAATCACAAGTTGAAAATCTCATGCCCCTTGAATACGAGTACCTAAACCTCATGCTACTCAACTTAGGTCCCATATAAGTTCTTGTCATTGTAAGTATACATGTATCATAGAGAACCGCCAACGGGGTACCTCTTGCACGATGATATGGAAGTACTCTTGTAGGAGCAATCCTATGCTAAAATGACAAGACAAACAGACAATGAGCATCTCAGCAAATTTTTTATTTACTATGGGTATAGCTTTTTATTGAAAATGCTTCATAGAATGCTCACTATGGTTCACTGTAAATTTCCACCATGAATGATGCATGGCTTAGATTAGCGGCCCAGGCGTTTCTCTAACACATATACAAACTCCATGGACTTACAAGTTTCCATTTTATTTTGCACCGCTAGGCATCCATAAATATGAATAAGTGCAATGTTGAAAGCGTTCCCCATGAAAGCATGGTTATGCTAATTCCCAACTCGCAATTTGCAAACATATAAACTTCATAAGATAGTCCCAATGATCAAGTTTATTAAGTGCAAGAAAGTAAATGTGCCATCAAGTTCGTGAGAGCTTTACTGACTAATTTTCTCATGCCAAAATTTAATTTGGAAGATAAATAAAAGCATGATGAATATACTTGGAATAGCAATAATGCTAGTAGGTAGATATGGTGGACACAATTGGCAAACTTTTGTTATTAGTGGTTGGATGCACGAGTAGAGTTCATACTCAGTACAAGCGAGGCTAGTAAAAGACTGGGAGCGACCAACTAAGAGAGCAATAATGGCCATAATCATGCATAGCGACAAAACATTATCAATCAAAGCATAAAGTGATATTACAAGTCAAAAACTAAATGATCATAGAGGCTTTAGTTGACTGGTTATAGTCATAACATGGTATAAGCATGTGCCAAGTCAACCCAATAAAGCATCAAAGGAGAATACCACAATATTATGCTTTTATGATGGAAACAACACATGATTCTTTCAATGGCACATTAAGCACTCTCAGATATTTGAGACAAGTTATGCTACAACAATAAATACTAAGCATATGACAAGAATAATATCCAACATGACATGCCAAAGTCTATGTCTCAGTCTAGACAAGCTTCCTTTTGCATCACTATAGGCATGAAACATTTTACTCGTCACCAACACCAATCAACTTATTTGAAATAACTCTCAGAGATGAAAAACAATATGGACGAGAGAGGTAATCATACATAAATAAAGAATACTAACGAGCTCTGAACATAATTCGAGTGAAAGAACAAGAGCTAAACGCAGTACTTGAAAACTAGAACACTTGCAGAACAATAACAACGAAAACTAGAGCATTCTATGCAATTAAAATGGAGCGTGCCTCTCTCCAAAACAAATATGCCGGGATCCAACCATATTCTACAGCAAACAAAACAAAACAAAACCAAAAACAAAAATAAAGATGCTCCAAGAACAACACATAGCGTATGAAGCAATAAAAATATAGCGCATAGAAAGATGATCTGTTGCTTTGTTGATGAAGAGGGGATGGCCTTGGGCATCCCCAAGATTTGACGCGTGTACCTCTTGGATATTTCTTGGGGTGCAGGGGCATACCCAAGCTTGAGCTTTTGCCCATTCTTCATCTCATCACATCATTCTTCTCTCCCTACACTTGAAAACTTCCTTTGTACAAAACTTCACACAATTCTTATTAGCAGCATTAGTTCAATTAAAATAAACAAATCCACTTGGATTCAGTTCTAACATATATCAAACATCTATTAAAACATTAGGTACTGTAGCAACTCTTCAAAAAGCTCTTTGATCAAAAGAACTCAAAAAGAAAGAGATTAAGAGGCAAATGCAAATAGTGGCAGAAATTTGTCAAAACAGAACAGCAGGTAAAGATCGATTTTTTTGAAAATCTTCTGTTGCTCATCTCGAAAAGTGGTCAACTAACGAAAGTTAGATAATAACCTGGGGCATATTCACAAAAATTGGCAGCTAAAAATTCCGCTATGGCTATTTATAGCAATTTTTATGGTGACAGCACATAATCTGTTTTCAGGACAGCAACTTCCCCAAATCTTACTTTCTCTCTATTAGAGGCTATTCTTGGCATAAAAACGAAATAAAAATGATAAGAAGAGATTATTACGGAGGTAATAACTTCTAAGACTCAATAAAAGAAAAATTACAGAAATAAAACATGGGTCATCTCCCAAGAGTGCTTTTCTTTAACGTCTTTCAGCTAGGCGCAGAAAAAGAGTAGCATCAAGTATTATCAAGTGAAGAAGCATCAAGATCAATCACTTCCTCTAAAACACAACTTGTCAAAATAGGCACTTTAGATACCCCTGGCGATGATTCAACATGTAAACCACTCTTAGTTGTACTAAAAAAATTATCAATTTTAAACATATTATGGGGTTTTGGTTTAGTTACCTTGGGAACATACATAAATTTTAGCTCTTTTCCCACAAAAGATTTTTCCTTCTTGATATCACAGAGAGCCAACATTGTGAGCTGCATGTCAAAGTTGTGAACATAACCATGTAAGGCGGTGGTTGGCTTTGTCACACGTCCTCGACCTACAACAACTTACCATTGCCATCCGGTTCCAGTTGGCTATGCTGTTTCCGTGGTGGATGAAGTGATGCCAGGATTTGAGCTGGTGAAGCTTGACTTCCCTGCAGGTGAAGATGGGGATCTGACTGAACTGGGAGAAGCCATTAGAGGCACCGTTCTATGACGAAAGGAATACATTGTGCTTCCAAATTCGAAGCCAATGCCACCTCCAGCTCATTCTCCGCCGCCTCCGCCGTCTCCGCCGCCTCCGCCATCTCCGCCGCCTCCGCAGTCTCCTCCGCGTGAGCAGACTCCACCGCCTCCGCAGTCTCCTCCGTGTGAGAAGACTCCGCTGCCTCGTCCGCGTCAGGAGATTCTGCCGACTCTGCCACCTAAGCAGACTCGACAAAAGAGGAAGAGTAACGCGCCAAGTAGTACAGCTACGTAGAGATCCTCAGCCGTGAAGAAGTCTCCTCTCCTGTTACCATACGAGAGGATTGATGAGCAAAACGTCGAAATCTCAAAGGCCGAGGTGAAGGCGCATTTTGCACCGAAGAAGCCCCCGCCAAAGCAGTATATACCACCGCATACAGTGAGGCACTTTGCCGAGACGCGAGCAAAGCCATCTGAGTTGGCAACAGATTATGACCGCTCTATTACAAGGTCCTTGAGAGCGGATTTTGAGCAAAAGCATGGAAGTAGACCAGCAAAATGGAAAATAATTGCCCAGCTCGGATAACAGGAAAACCAATCGGTACCCTCCTTCGTCGTGCACTCCTATGATGATCCGGAGATGGCAGGAATGGTCACACGGTTGGCTAAAGAACTTGGTACAACCGTTCAATACGAAGGTTACTTCCCCACGGATGAATTCGCATACAGATACACATACGGGCAGCCTCTCGTCAAACCTGACCAGCTCCCGCATCTACAAACACAAATGCGAAAATTGCATGACTGGTACATGCAATCCTGTAGGTAGTCGAACATCATGCTCATAGTGGGAATTAGAGATGAGCATTACTTCTGTGGAAACGAGCACTAGTAGAAAAAAGGGCTTCCGTCCAGCCCCATTAGTCGCGAAAATATAGGAACCGCGACCAATGGGGTCTTTAGTCGCGGTTCGGGAGGCGAACCGCGACCAAAGGCCTGGGCCCAGCGCGCTCGGTGGCCAGCTGGTGGACGGGAGGGGCTTTAGTCGCGGTTGGCCAGGCCAACCGCGACTAAATGTCCTCATGCCTGGCCCAGGCCTTTAGTCGGTTGGCCAGCCAACCGCGACTAAAGGCCCATCCCTATATAAAAGGGCCTCAGCTCACTGCACTTAGCCATTTGGTGCCACTTCTCTTCACAAACTTCACAAGGGGGTGTAGGTTTGCTTTTGGCTCCTCTTATGCACACAAGGTGTTTGATGAAATGCCCCAAGAGCATGAAACAAACATGATATGAAGTGTCGGAGCCACACTTGATCGAGCTTCCTCATTTATTTTTTCCTCCTCGATCGCGGTTAGCAACTTGAACCTTTCATATGTGTCATTGATAAAATATGCATGTGTGTAGTTCATTGTTTAATTTCTATTTAGTTTAACAAATGCATGATGGTTAATTATATATTTTATATTATAATAATGCAGATGAATCGGCAATGGATGTACGCTAACCGACTCTCCGGCGAATTCACTACGGGTTTGAAAGATTTCCTCGTAGTGGCTAATGCGAACAAGCAGGGGGTTTTGTTATCTGTCCATGTGTTGGCTATAAGAATCAGAAGGGTTACTCTTCCTCAAGGGAAGTTCACCTGCACCTGATTCGGCATGGTTTCATGCCAAGCTATAATTGTTGGACCAAGCATGGAGAAAGAGGGGTTATAATGGAAGAAGATGAAGAAGGGGATGATATCATCGATGACAACTATCTTGATCATTTTGGTGATACTTTCATGGAGGATGCTGAAGGTGGGGAAGGTGAAGGGGAAGGTGAAGTGGAAGGTGATCAAGAAGAGGCACGTGATGAGCCCGCTGATGATCTTGGTCGGACCATTGCTGATGCACGGAGACGCTGCGAAACTGAAAAGGAGAGGGAGAATTTGGATCGCATGTTAGAGGATCACAAAAAGTCGCTGTACCCAGGATGCGATAATGGTCTGAAAAAGCTGGGCTGCACACTGGATTTGCTGAGATGGAAGGCACAGGAAGGTGTAGCTGACTCGGGATTTGAAAACTTGCTGAAAATGTTGAAGAATATGTTTCCAAAGAATAACGAGTTGCCCTCCAGTACGTATGAAGCAAAGAAGGTTGTCTGCCCTCTAGGTTTAGAGGTTCTGAAGATACATGCATGCATCAACGATTGCATCCTCTACCGCGATGAATACGAGAATTTGAATAAATGCCCGGTATGCACTGCATTGCGTTATAAGATCGAGGCGATGACCCTGGTGACGATGTTGAGGGCGAGAAACCCAGGAAGAAGGTTCCCGCCAAGGTGATGTGGTATGCTCCTATAATACCACGGTTGTTCAGGAACAAAGAGCATGCCAAGTTGTTGCGATGGCACAAAGAGGACCGTAAGTCGGACGGGGAGTTGAGACACCCCGCAGATGGAACGCAATGGAGAAAGATCGACAGAGAGTTTAAAGATTTTGCAGCTGACGCAAGGAACATAAGATTTGGTCTAAGTACAGATGGCATGAATCCTTTTGGCGAGCAGAGCTCCAGCCATAGCACCTGGCCCGTGACTCTATGCATCTACAACCTTCCTCCTTGGTTGTGCATGAAGCGGAAGTTCATTATGATGCCAGTGCTCATCCAAGGTCCGAAGCAACCCGGCAACGACATCGATGTGTACCTAAGGCCATTAGTTGATGAACTTTTACAGTTGTGGGGCAGACCTGGTGTCCGTGTGTGGGATGAGCACAAAGAAGAGGCATTTGACATACGAGCGTTAACCATCAACGATTGGCCTTCTTAGTAACCTTTCGGGACTGTCAAATAAGGGATACAATGCATGCACGCACTGCTTACATGAGACTGAAAGTGTACATTTGCCAAATTGTAAGAAGAACGTGTACCTTGGGCATCGTCGATTTCTTCCGAAAATTCATCCAGTAAGAAAGAAAGGCAAGCATTACAACGGCAAGGCAGATCACCGGCCGAAGCCTGCTGGTGCTGAGGTATTTGATATGGTCAAGGATTTGAAAGTCATCTTTGGAAAGGGTCCTGGCGGACAATCAATTCCGAAGGGAGCTGACGGGCACGCACCCATGTGGAAGAAGAAATCTATATTCTGGGAGCTAGAATATTGGAAAGTCCTAGATGTCCGCTCTGCAATTGACGTGATGCATGTTACGAAGAATATTTGCGTGAACCTCCTAAACTTCTTGGGCGTGTATGGGAAGACAAATGATACAAAGGAAGCACGGCAGGACCAGCAACGTTTGAAAGACCCTGATGACCGGCATCCGGAATGGTTTCAAGGTCGTGCCAGCTACGCTCTGACCAAAGAAGAGAAGGTCATCTTTTTTGAATGCCTGAGCAGTATGAAGGTCCCGTCTGGATTCTCGTCCAATATAAAGGGAATAATAAACATGGCGGAGAAAAAGTTCCAAAACCTGAAGTCTCACGACTGCCACGTGATTATGACGCAATTGCTTCCGATTGCTTTGAGGGGGCTCCTGCCGGAAAATGTTCGAGTAGCCATGTGAAGCTATGTGCATTCCTCAATGCAATCTCTCAGAAGGTAATCAATCTTCTACCACGGTTACAGAACGATGTGGTCCAATGTCTTGTGAGTTTCGAGTTGGTGTTCCCGCCATCCTTCTTCAATATTATGACGCACCTCCTGGTTCACCTAGTCGAAGAGATTTCCATTCTCGGTCCCGTATTTCTACACAATATGTTCCCCTTCGAGAGGTTCATGGGAGTATTAAAGAAATATGTTCGTAACCGTGCTAGGCCAGAAGGAAGCATCGCCAAGGGCTATGGAAATGAGGAGGTAATTGAGTTTTGTGTTGACTTTGTTCCTGACCTTAAGCCGATTGGTCTTCCTCGATCGCGGCATGAGGGGAGACTAAGTGGAAAAGGCACGATCGGAAGGAAATCAACGATATGTATGGACGGCCATTCTCTGACTGAAGCACACCACACAGTTCTGACCAATTCCAGCTTGGTGGCTCCGTACTTTGAGAAACACAAGAATATTTTACGCTCGGACAACCCTGGGAAGCCTGAATCCTGGATTAGGAAGGCCCACATGGAGACTTTCGGTAGTTGGTTGAGAAAACATTTAATGAATGACATTGATGTTGTAGATCAGCTGTACATGTTGGCCAAGACACCATCTTCGACTATAACGACTTTCCAAGGGTACGAGATAAATGGGAATACACTTTACACGATCGCCCAAGATAAAAAGAGCACCAACCAAAACAGTGGTGTCCGCTTTGATGCAGCAACCGAGAATGGGCAAAAGGTCACATATTATGGTTACATAGAGGAGATATGGGAACTTGACTATGGACCCTCCTTTAAGGTCCCTTTGTTCCGGTGCAAATGGTTCAAGCTAACAGGAGGTGGGGTAAAGGTGGACCAGCAATACGGAATGACAATGGTGGATTTCAACAATCTTGGTTACCTTGACGAACCATTCGTCCTAGCGAAAGATGTCGCTCAGGTTTTCTATGTCAAGGACATGAGTAGCAAACCGAGGAAACGGAAAGATAAGAAAACGATCAGTACATCATGCGATGATCCAAAGCGCCACATTGTTCTTTCAGGGAAAAGAAACATCGTGGGAGTGGAGGACAAGACAGACATGTCAGAAGATTATAATATGTTTGGTGAAATTCCGCCCTTCAAAGTGAACACCGACCCAAGCATTAGGTTAAATGATGAGGATGCTCCATGGATACGGCCCAATCGTAAGCAAGCAGGGACACAAGGGAAGAAATGATGTGTAATAATTTATTGTACCAAACTTTGTTGAATGGATCATGTGAATTATATTATCTGTGATGTGTTTGGTGTCCATTTTCGAATGATTCGATTGATTCGAGATACCACTGATGATACATGAAATTTGAACTACAGCCAATGATGTGAAGGACATGCCTAGACCTAGGAGTACATCTTGGAATGTTGTAGTGATTTAGTCATACTCCTGCCTAGGCCTATAATATGCATACTCGTAGTCTTCGTAGTCGCCGCCGTTGTACTAGTAGTCGTCGCCTTCTAAGTTGCCGCTGCCGTCGCTGCCGTCGCTATCGTCCGCGGCGTCGTGGCTCGAACTCGATCATATCGAGGGTAGCGCGGGGGATATTGATACGTCTCCGACGTATCGATAATTTCTTATGTTCCATGCCACATTATTGATGTTATCTACATGTTTTATGCACACTTTATGTCATATTCGTGCATTTTCTGGAACTAACCTATTAACAAGATGCCGAAGTGCTTTTTCTGCTGTTTTTGGTTTCAGAAATCCTAGTAAGGAAATATTCTCGGAATTGGACGAAATCAAAGCCCAGGGGCCTATTTTTCCACGAAGCTTCCAAGAACGAAGACGAAACGGTGGGCCACAGGCAGCCAAACTCTAGGCGCGGCCCCCTTGGCCGCGCCGCCGTCATCCGGGGCCCTGTGCCCCTCCGACTTGCCCTTCCGCCTACTTAAAGCCTCCGTGACGAAACCCCACCGAGAGCCACGATACGGAAAACCTTCCAGAGACGCCGTCGCCGCCGATCCCATCTCGGGGGATCCAGGAGATCACCTCCGGCACCCTGCCGGAGAGGGGATTGATGGCGTGTATTTCACACGTTCGTTGGGCAACCCCAAGAGGAAGGTATGATGAGCACAGCAGCAAGTTTTCCCTCAAAAAGAAACCAAGGTTTATCGAACCAGGAGGAGCCAAGAAGCACGTTGAAGGTTGATGGCGGCGAGATGTAGTGCGGCGCAACACCAGGGATTCCGGCGCCAACGTGGAACCTGCACAACACAACCAAACTACTTTGCCCCAACGAAACAGGGAGGTTGTCAATCTCACCGGCTTGCTGTAACAAAGGATTAACCGTATTGTGTGGAAGATGATTGTTTGCAAAGAAAACAGTAAAACAAGTATTGCAGCAGATTTGTATTTCAGTATTAAAAGAATGGACCGGGTCCACAGTTCACTAGAGGTGTCTCTCCCATAAGACGAACAGCATGTTGGGTGAACAAATTACAGTTGGGCAATTGACAAATAAAGAGAGCATGACAATGCACATACATATCATGATGAGTATAGTGAGATTTAATTGGGCATTACGACAAAGTACATAGACCGCCATCCAACCGCATCTATGCCTAAAAAGTCCACCTTCAGGTTATCATCCGAACCCCTTCCAGTATTAAGTTGCAAAGCAACAGACAATTGCATTAAGTATGGTGCGTAATGTAATCAACAACTACATCCTTAGACATAGCATCAATGTTTTATCCCTAGTGGCAACAGCACAACACAACCTTAGAACTTTCTGTCACTGTCCCAGGTGTCAATGCAGGCATGAACCCACTATCGAGCATAAGTACTCCCTCTTGGAGTTAAAAGCATCTACTTGGCCAGAGCATCTACTAGTAATGGAGAGCATGCAAGATCATAAACAACACATAATCATAACTTTGATAATCAACATAACAAGTATTCTCTATTCATCGGATCCCAACAAACGCAACATATAGAATTACATATAGATGATCTTGATCATGATAGGCAGCTCACAAGATCCGACAATGATAGCACAATGGGGAGAAGACAACCATCTAGCTACTGCTATGGACCCATAGTCCAGGGGTAGACTACTCACTCATCACTCCGAGGCGACCATGGCGGTGTAGAGTCCTCCGGGAGATGATTCCCCTCCGGCAGGTGCCGGAGGCGATCTCCGGATCCCCGAGATGGGATCGGCGGTGACGGCGTCTCGGAAGGTTTTCCGTATCGTGGCTCTCGGTACCGGGTTTCACGGAGGCTTTAAGTAGGCGGAAGGGCAAGTCGAGGGGGCACAGGGGCCCACACCACAGGTCGGCGCGGCCAAGGGGGCCACGCGCCCTAGGGTTTGGCCACCCCGTGGCCCCACTTCGTCTCGTCTTCGGTCTTCGTGTGGAAAAATAGGCCCTTGGGCTTTGATTTCGTCCAATTCCGAGAATATTTCCTTACTAGGATTTCTGAAACCAAAAACAGCAAAACAGGAACTGGCACTTCGGCATCTTGTTAATAGGTTAGTTCCGTAAAATGCACGAATATGACATAAAGTGTGCATAAAACATGTAGATAACATCAATAATGTGGCATGGAACACAAGAAATTATCGATACGTCGGAGGCGTATCAGCATCCCTTAGTTCTGCTCGTCCCGAGCAGGTAAAACGATAACACAGATAATTTCTGGAGTGACATGCCATCATAATCTTGATCATACTATTTGTAAAGCATATGTAGTGAATGCAGCGATCAAAACAATGTGTATGACATGAGTAAACAAGTGAATCATAAAGCAAAGACTTTTCATGAATAGCACTTCAAGACAAGCATCAATAAGTCTTGCATAAGAGTTAACTCATAAAGCAATAATTCAAAGTAAAGGTATTGAAACAACACAAAAGAAGATTAAGTTTCAGCGGTTGCTTTCAACTTGTAACATGTATATCTCATGGATATTGTCAACATAGAGTAATATAATAAGTGCAATAAGCAAGTATGTAGGAATCAATGCACAGTTCACACAAGTGTTTGCTTCTTGAGGTGGATAGAAATAGGTGAACTGACTCAACATTGAAAGTAAAAGAATGGTCCTCATAGAGGAAAAGCATCGATTGCTATATTTGTGCTAGAGCTTTGATTTTGAAAACATGAAACAATTTTGTCAACGGTAGTAATAAAGCATATGCATCATGTAAATTATATCTTATAAGTTGCAAGCCTCATGCATAGTGTACTAATAGTGCCCGCACCTTGTCCTAATTAGCTTGGACTACCTGGATTATCACCGCAACACATATGCTTTAACCAAGTTTCACAAAGGGGTACCTCTATGCCGCCTGTACAAAGGTCTAAGGAGAAAGCTCGCATTTGGATTTCTCGCTTTTGATTATTCTCAACTTAGACATCCATACCGGGACAACATAGACAACAGATAATGGACTCCTCTTTTAATGCTTTAAGCATTTGACAACAATTAATTCTTTTCTCATTAGAGATTTGAGGATGTTTGTCCAAAACTGAAACTTCCACCATGAATCATGGCTTTAGTTAGCGGCCCAATGTTCTTCTCTCACAATATGCATGCTCAAACCATTCAACTCAGTGTAGATCGCCCTTACTTCAGACAAGACGAACATGCATAGCAACTCACATGAAATTCAACAATGAGTTGATGGGTTTCCCAGAACATGGTTATCGCACAACAAGCAACTTAATAAGAGATAAAGTGCATAATTACATATTCAATACCACAATAGTTTTTAAGCTATTTGTCCCATGAGCTATATATTGCAAAGGTGAATGATGGAATTTTAAAGGTAGCACTCAAGCAATTTACTTTGGAATGGCGGGAAAATACCATGTAGTAGGTAGGTATGGTGGACACAAATGGCATAGTGGTTGGCTCAAGTATTTGGATGCATGAGAAGTATTCCCTCTCGATACAAGGTTTAGGCTAGCAAGGTTATTTGAAACAAACACAAGGATGAACCGGTGCAGCAAAACTCACATAAAAGACATATTGAAAACATTATAAGACTCTACACCGTCTTCCTTGTTGTTCAAACTCAATACTAGAAATTATCTAGACCTTAGAGAAACCAAATATGCAAACCAAATTTTAGCATGCTCTATGTATTTCTTCATTAATGGGTGCAAAGCATATGATGCAAGAGCTTAAACATGAGCACAACAATTGCCAAGTATCACATTACCCAAGACTTTTATAGCAATTACTACATGTATCATTTTCCAATTCCAACCATATAACAATTTAACGAAGGAGAAACTTCGCCATGAATACTATGAGTAGAAACCAAGGACATATTTGTCCATATGCTACAGCGGAGCGTGTATCTCTCCCATAAAGTGAATGCTAGGATCCATTTTATTCAAACAAAACAAAAACAAAAACAAACCGACGCTCCAAGAAAAAGCACATAAGATGTGATGGAATAAAAATATAGTTTCAGGGGAGGAACCCGATAATGTTGTCGATGAAGAAGGGGATGCCTTGGGCATCCCCAAGCTTAGACGCTTGAGTCTTCTTAGAATATGCAGGGGTGAACCACCGGGGCATCCCCAAGCTTAGAGCTTTCACTCTCCTTGATCATATTGCATCATACTCCTCTCTTGATCCTTGAAAACTTCCTCCACACCAAACTCGAAACAACTCATTAGAGGGTTAGTGCATAATAAAAATTAACATGTTCAGAGGTGACACAATCATTCTTAACACTTCTGGACATTGCATAAAGCTACTGGACATTAATGGATCAAAGAAATTCATCCAACATAGCAAAAGAGGCAATGCAAAATAAAAGGCAGAATCTGTCAAAACAGAACAGTCCGTAAAGATAGATTTTATTAGGCCACCAGACTTGCTCAAATAAAAATGCTCAAATTGAATGAAAGTTGCGTACATATCTGAGGATCATGCACGTAAATTGGCTTAATTTTCTGAGCTACCTACAGGGAGGTAGACCCAGATTCGTGACAGCAAAGAAATCTGGAACTGCGCAGTAATCCAAATCTAGTACTTACTTTTCTATCAAAGACTTTACTTGGCACAACAAAACATAAAACTAAGATAAGGAGAGGTTGCTACAGTAGTAAACAACTTCCAAGACACAAATATAAAACAAAAATACTGTAGTAAAATAACACATGGGTTATCTCCCAAGAAGTTCTTTCTTTATGGCCATTAAGATGGGCTCAGCAGTTTTAATGATGCACTCGCAAGAAATAGTATTTGAAGCAAAAGAGAGCATCAAGAGGCAAATTCAAAACACATTTAAGTCTAAAATGCTTCCTATGCATAGGAATCTTGTAAATAAACAAGTTCATGAAGAGCAAAGTAACAAGCATAGGAAGATAAAACAAGTGTAGCTTCAAAAATTTCAGCACATAGAGAGGTGTTTTAGTAACATGAAAATTTCTACAACCATATTTTCCTCTCTCACAATAATTTTCAGTAGCATCATGAGCAAACTCAACAATGTAACTATCACATAAAGCATTCTTATCATGAGTCTCATGCGTAAAATTATTACTCTCCACGTAAGCATAATTAATCTTATTAGTTGTAGTGGGAGCAAATTCAACAAAGTAGCTATCATCATATATAGGAGGCATATTGTAATCATAAAAGAAAATTTTCTCCTCAATGCTTGGGGGACTAAAAAGATCATGCTCATCAGAGCCAGCTTCCCCAAGCTTAGAATTTTCCATAGCATTAGCAACAATGGTGTTCAAAGCATCCATAGTAATAACATTCCCATTAGTATGCATATAAAGTTCCATGGGTTTTTTAATTTCTCTTCAAACACATCATGTCCTAATTCAAGATAAAGTTCATAAAGATCTCTCATATTTTTGTTGTTTTCCATTATGCTTAACTAGTGAAATAAAAACATGCATGATATTAAGTAAAGTAAAACAAGTAACTAATTTTTTTTTGTGTTTTTGATATAGAGTGCAAGACAGTAAATAAAGTAAAGCTAGCAACTAATTTTTTTGTGTTTTGATATAATGCAGCAAACAAAGTAGTAAATAAAATAAAGCAAGACAAAAACAAAGTAAAGAGGTTGAGAAGTGGAGACTCCTTGCAGCGTGTCTTGATCTCCCCGGCAACGGCGCCGAAAATATGCTTGATGGCGTGTATTTCACACGTTCGTTGGGCAACCCCAAGAGGAAGGTATGATGAGCACAGCAGCAAGTTTTCCCTCAGAAAGAAACCAAGGTTTATCGAACCAGGAGGAGCCAAGAAGCACGTTGAAGGTTGATGGCGGCGAGATGTAGTGCGCGCAACACCAGGGATTCCGGCGCCAACGTGGAACCTGCACAACACAACCAAACTACTTTGCCCCAACATGAGGTTGTCAATCTCACCGCTTGCTGTAACAAAGGATTAACCGTATTGTGTGGAAGATGATTGTTTGCAAAGAAAACAGTAAAACAAGTATTGCAGCAGATTTTTGTATTTCAAGATTAAAAGAATGGACCGGGTCCACAGTTCACTAGAGGTGTCTCTCCCATAAGACGAACAGATGTTGGGTGAACAAATTACGCTTGGGCAATTGACAAATAAAGAGAGCATGACAATGCACATACATATCATGATGAGTATAGTGAGATTTAATTGGGCATTACGACAAAGTACATAGACCGCCATCCAACTGCATCTATGCCTAAAAGTCCACCTTCAGGTTATCATCCGAACCCCTCCAGCATTAAGTTGCAAAGCAACAGACAATTGCATTAAGTATGGTGCGTAATGTAATCAACAACTACATCCTTAGACATAGCATCAATGTTTTATCCCTAGTGGCAACAACACAACACAACCTTAGAACTTTCTGTCACTGTCCCAGATGTCAATGGGGCATGAACCCACTATCGAGCATAAGTACTCCCTCTTGGAGTTAAAAGCATCTACTTGGCCAGAGCATCTACTAGTAACGGAGAGCATGCAAGATCATAAACAACACATAAGCATAACTTTGATAATCAACATAACAAGTATTCTCTATTCATCGGATCCCAACAAACGCAACATATAGAATTACATATAGATGATCTTGATCATGATAGGCAGCTCACAAGATCCGACAATGATAGCACAATGGGGAGAAGACAACCATCTAGCTACTGCTATGGACCCATAGTCCAGGGGTAGACTACTCACTCATCACTCCGAGGCGACCATGGCGGTGTAGAGTCCTCCGGGAGATGATTCCCCTCTCCGGCAGGGTGCCGGAGGCGATCTCCGGATCCCCCGAGATGGGATCGGCGGTGACGGCGTCTCCGGGAAGGTTTTCCGTATCGTGGCTCTCGGTATCGGAGGTTTCGTCACGAGGCTTTAAGTAGGCGGAGACGAGAGGGGGCACAGGGCCCACACCACAGGTCGGCGCGGCCAAGGGGGCCGCGCCGCCCTAGGGTTTGGCCACCCTGGGCCCCACTTCGTCTCGTCTTCGGTCTTCTGGAAGCTTCGTGGAAAAATAGGCCCCTGGGCTTTGATTTCGTCCAATTCCGAGAATATTTCCTTACTAGGATTTCTGAAACCAAAAACAGCAGAAAACAGCAACTGGCACTTCGGCATCTTGTTAATAGGTTAGTTCCAGAAAATGCACGAATATGACATAAAGTGTGCATAAAACATGTAGATAACATCAATAATGTGGCATGGAACACAAGAAATTATCGATACGTCGGAGGCGTATCAGGAATCATCCCCCGGAGGACTCTACGCCGCCATGGTCGCCTCCGGTGATGTGTGAGTAGTCTACCCCTGGACTATGGGTCCATAGCAGTAGCTAGATGGTTGTCTTCTCCCATTGTGCTATCATTGTCGGATCTTGTGAGCTGCCTAACATGATCAAGATCATCTATCTGTAATTCTATATGTTGCGTTTGTTGGGATCCGATGAATAGAGAATACTTGTTATGTTGATTATCAAGACTATGTCTATGTGTTGTTTATGATCTTGCATGCTCTCCGTTATTAGTAGATGCTTTGGCCAAGTTGATGCTAGTAACTCCAAGAGGGAGTATTTATGCTCGATAGTGGGTTCATGCCTCCGTGAATCTGAGGAGTGACAAGAACCACTAAGGTTATGGATGTGCTGTTGCCACTAGGGATAAAACATTAGTGCTATGTTCAAGGATGTAGTCACTAGTTACATTACGCGTAATACTTAATGCAATTGTCTGTTGTTAGCAACTTAATACTGGAGGGGTTCGGATGATAACCTGAAGGTGGACTTTTTAGGCATAGATGCATTGGATGGCGGTCTATGTACTTTGTCGTAATGCCCAATTAAATCTCACTATACTCATCATGATATGTATGTGCATTGTCATGCTCTCTTTATTTGTCAATTGCCCAACTGTAATTTGTTCACCCAACATGCTGTTTGTCTTATGGGAGAGACACCTCTAGTGAACTGTGGACCCCGGTCCAATTCTCTTTACTGAAATACAATCTACTGCAATACTTGTTCTACTGTTTTCTCGCAAACAATCATCTTCCACACAATACGGTTAATCCTTTGTTACAGCAAGCCGGTGAGATTGACAACCTCACCGTTTCGTTGGGGCAAAGTACTTTGGTTGTGTTGTGCAGGTTCCACGTTGGCGCCGGATCCCTGGTGTTGCGCCGCACTACATCTCGCCGCCATCAACCTTCAACGTGCTTCTTGGCTCCTCCTGGTTCGATAAACCTTGGTTTCTTTCTGAGGGAAAACTTGCCGCTGTGCGCATCATACCTTCCTCTTGGGGTTGCCCAACGAACGTGTGAAATGCACGCCATCAAGCTCTTTTTCTGGCGCCGTTGCCGGGAGATCAAGACACGCTGCAAGGGGAGTCTCCACTTCCCATCTCTTTACTTTGTTTTTGTCTTGCTTTATTTTATTTACTACTTTGTTTGCTGCACTAAATCAAAATACAAAAAAATTAGTTGCTAGTTTTACTTTATTTGCTATCTTGTTTGCTATATCGAAAACACAAAAAAATTAGTTACTTGCATTTACTTTACTTATTTCATAATGTTTCCTCCTAAGTTTGTTCTTAAAGATGTACCGGTAGGTCGAGGGTCTATCCTTGGGAAAGACAATATAGAAGATTTTTTCACTCATATTAGTACGGTCGAAGATTTTGAAGATAGACACTTGGCAGAACTTGCCCCCACTTATGAAATTGCTGTTGCTTCTTTAGTACACGCATTAGAAGCTAGATTTGTTAATCTTAATCCTGTGATTCAACATATGTTTCTTACACTCAGTGATATGGAAGAAGGAGAAAAGAAAGATTTTGTATTAGAAACCCTTCTTAAAGAATTTGGGGAATAGCGAGAGAAGTTAGAAAAGTTTTCACTAAATATAATATGCTAGGTTCTTATACCAACTTTGCCAGTACCCTTGAGAAGATGGAAAAGGGTAGACAAAAGTACACTAATAAAGTTAATTATGAGGGGGATATTAAAACATCAATACCTTGCAAGCTCTTGGGAATGTGTGAGGCACTAGAAAAGAATTTTGATTGGATTGTTCCTGAAGATTTGTTTGATGAGAGTAGCAAGCCCAAGACTAATGAAAAGGGAGCCTCTGAAACTCACATAGAAAAGATAATATGCATAGTTGAGAAAACTCCGCACCCCGCTGAGAATGCACCACCCTTCGATAATACTTGATATACACTTTCTGCGCCTAGCTGAAAGGCGTTAAAGAAAAGCGCTTATGGGAGACAACCCATGTTTTTACCTACAGTACTTTGTTTTATATTTGTGTCTTGGAAGTTGTTTACTACTGTAGCAACCTCTCCTTATCTTAGTTTTATGTTTTGTTGTGCCAAGTTAAGCCGTTGATAGAAAAGTAAGTACTAGATTTGGATTACTGCACAGTTCCAGATTTCTTTGCTGTCACGAATCTGGGTCTACCTCCCTGTAGGTAGCTCAGAAAATTAAGCCAATTTACGAGCATGATCCTCAGATATGTACGCAACTTTCATTCAATTTGAGCATTTTCGTTTGAGCAAGTCTGGTGCCATTTTAAAATTCGTCAATACGAACTGTTCTGTTTTGACAGATTCTGCCTTTTATTTCGCATTGCCTCTTTCGCTATGTTGGATGAATTTCTTTGATCCACTAATGTCCAGTAGCATTATGAAATGTCCAGAAGTGTTAAGAATGATTGTGTCACCTCTGAATATGTCAATTTATATTGTGCACTAACCCTCTAATGAGTTGTTTCGAGTTTGGTGTGGAGGAAGTTTTCAAGGATCAAGAGAGGAGTATGATGCAACATGATCAAGGAGAGTGAAAGCTCTAAGCTTGGGGATGCACCCGTGGTTCACCCCTGCATATATCAAGAAGACTCAAGCGTCTAAGCTTGGGGATGCCCAAGGCATCCCCTTCTTCATCGACAACATTATCAGGTTCCTCCCCTGAAACTATATTTTTATTCCATCACATCTTATGTGCTTTTTCTTGGAGCGTCGGTTTGTTTTTGTTTTTGTTTTGTTTGAATAAAATGGATCCTAGCATTCACTTTATGGGAGAGATACACGCTCCGCTGTAGCATATGGACAAATATGTCCTTGGTTTCTACTCATAGTATTCATGGCGAAGTTTCTCCTTCGTTAAATTGTTATATGGTTGGAATTGGAAAATGATACATGTAGTAATTGCTATAAATGTCTTGGGTAATGTGATACTTGGCAATTGTTGTGCTCATGTTTAAACTCTTGCATCATATGCTTTGCACCCATTAATGAAGAAATACATAGAGCATGCTAAAATTTGGTTTGCATAATTGGTTTCTCTAAAGTCTAGATAATTTCTAGTATTGAGTTTGAACAACAAGGAAGACGGTGTAGAGTCTTATAATGTTTTCAATATGTCTTTTATGTGAGTTTTGCTGCACCGGTTCATCCTTGTGTTTGTTTCTAATAAGCCTTGCTAGCCTAAACCTTGTATCGAGAGGGATTACTTCTGCATCCAAAATACTTGAGCCAACCACTATGCCATTTGTGTCCACCATACCTACCTATACTACATGGTATTTTCCGCCATTCCAAAGTAAATTGCTTGAGTGCTACCTTTAAAATTTCATCATTCACCTTTGCAATATATAGCTCATGGGACAAATAGCTTAAAAACTATTGTGGTATTGAATATGTAATTATGCACTTTATCTTTTATTAAGTTGCTTGTTGTGCGATAACCATGTTTACTGGGGAACGCCATCAACTCATTGTTGAATTTCATGTGAGTTGCTATGCATGTTCGTCTTGTCTGAAGTAAGGGCGATCTACACTGAGTTGAATGGTTTGAGCATGCATATTGAGAGAAGAACATTGGGCCGCTAACTAAAGCCATGATTCATGGTGGAAGTTTCAGTTTTGGACAAACATCCTCAAATCTCTAATGAGAAAAGAATTAATTGTTGTCAAATGCTTAAAGCATTAAAAGAGGAGTCCATTATCTGTTGTCTATGTTGTCCCGGTATGGATGTCTAAGTTGAGAATAATCAAAAGCGAGAAATCCAAATGCGAGCTTTCTCCTTAGACCTTTGTACAGGTGCATAGAGGTACCCCTTTGTGAAACTTGGTTAAAGCATATGTATTGCGGTGATAATCCAGGTAGTCCAAGCTAATTAGGACAAGGTGCGGGCACTATTGGTACACTATGCATGAGGCTTGCAACTTATAAGATATAATTTACATGATGCATATGCTTTATTACTACCGTTGACAAAATTGTTTCATGTTTTCAAAATCAAAGCTCTAGCACAAATATAGCAATCGATGCTTTTCCTCTATGAGGACCATTCTTTTACTTTCAATGTTGAGTCAGTTCACCTATTTCTATCCACCTCAAGAAGCAAACACTTGTGTGAACTGTGCATTGATTCCTACATACTTGCTTATTGCACTTATTATATTACTCTATGTTGACAATATCCATGAGATATACATGTTACAAGTTGAAAGCAACCGCTGAAACTTAATCTTCTTTTTGTGTTGCTTCAATACCTTTACTTTGAATTATTGCTTTATGAGTTAACTCTTATGCAAGACTTATTGATGCTTGTCTTGAAGTGCTATTCATGAAAAGTCTTTGCTTTATGATTCACTTGTTTACTCATGTCATACACATTGTTTTGATCGCTGCATTCACTACATATGCTTTACAAATAGTATGATCAAGATTATGATGGCATGTCACTCCAGAAATTATCTCGGTTATCGTTTTACCTGCTCGGGACGAGCAGAACTAAGCTTGGGGATGCTGATACGTCTCCGACGTATCGATAATTTCTTATGTTCCATGCCACATTATTGATGTTATCTACATGTTTTATGCACACTTTATGTCATATTCGTGCATTTTCCGGAACTAACCTATTAACAAGATGCCTTTGTCAGTTGCTTTTGGTTTCAGAAATCCTAGTAAGGAAATATTCTCGGAATTGGACGAAATCAAAGCCCAGGGGCCTATTTTTCCACGAAGCTTCCGAAGAACGAAGACGAAACGAAGTGGGGCCACGGGAGCCAAACCCTAGGCGGCGCGGCCCCCCTTGGCCGCGCCGCCCGTCATCCGGGGCCCCTGCCCCCTCCCGACTTGCCCTTCCTCCGCCTACTTAAAGCCTCCGTGACGAAACCCCAAGGTACCGAGAGCCACGACACGGAAAACCTTCCGTAGACGCCGCCGCCGCCGATCCCATCTCGGGGATCCAGGAGATCACCTCCGGCACCCCCGCCGGAGAGGGGAATCATCCCCCGGAGGACTCTACGCCGCCATGGTCGCCTCCGGTGTGATGTGTGAGTAGTCTACCCCCGGACTATGGGTCCATAGCAGTAGCTAGATGGTTGTCTTCTCCCATTGTGCTATCATTGTCGGATCTTGTGAGCTGCCTAACATGATCAAGATCATCTATCTGTAATTCTATATGTTGCGTTTGTTGGGATCCGATGAATAGAGAATACTTGTTATGTTGATTATCAAGACTATGTCTATGTGTTGTTTATGATCTTGCATGCTCTCCGTTATTAGTAGATGCTTTGGCCAAGTTGATGCTAGTAACTCCAAGAGGGAGTATTTATGCTCGATAGTGGGTTCATGCCTCCGTGAATCTGGAGGAGTGACAAGAACCACTAAGGTTATGGATGTGCTGTTGCCACTAGGGATAAAACATTAGTGCTATGTTCAAGGATGTAGTCACTAGTTACATTACGCGCAATACTTAATGCAATTGTCTGTTGTTAGCAACTTAATACTGGAGGGGGTTCGGATGATAACCTGAAGGTGGACTTTTTAGGCATAGATGCAGTTGGATGGCGGTCTATGTACTTTGTCGTAATGCCCAATTAAATCTCACTATACTCATCATGATATGTATGTGCATTGTCATGCTCTCTTTATTTGTCAATTGCCCAACTGTAATTTGTTCACCCAACATGCTGTTTGTCTTATGGGAGAGACACCTCTAGTGAACTGTGGACCCCGGTCCACTTTCCGAAATACAATCATCAATACTTGTTCTACTTTTTCTCTAAACAATCATCTTCCACACAATACGGTTAATCCTTTGTTACAGCAAGCCGGTGAGATTGACAACCTCACTGTTTCGTTGGGCAAAGTACTTTGGTTGTGTTGTGCAGGTTCCACGTTGGCGCCGGAATCCGGTGTTGCGCCGCACTACATCTCGCCGCCATCAACCTTCAACGTGCTTCTTGGCTCCTCCCGGTTCGATAAACCTTGGTTTCTTTCTTAGGGAAAACTTGCTTTGCTGTGCGCATCATACCTTCCTCTTGGGGTTGCCCAACGAACGTGTGAAATACACGCCATCGTATATCGCCGGCCGTGATGTAGTCCATGACGCTCAGAGTCCGGCCGCCCCACCATAGCCGACGCGCCTCGTTGAAGTTCCCAGAGAGCGCACCGTCCTCCTCATACCCGCGAGCGCTCTCACGCCGATTGATGAAGAAGGCATCCCAAGTCTTGGTTGTCGGGATGCCGCGATTCATCCATGCTCCCGTGAGGTCGAGGTAGTAGTGGTTCGTGATGGCCGCCCGGCGCGCAGACTGAGGGACGGGAGGGACCGGCACGCGCTCGGCGTTAGGCTCCAGCCCGGCGGGGACGCGGTAGCCCGGTGGGCAAGGGTAGTTCGAGGCGCAAAGCTCCTCCACCTGCTGGTAGAGTGGGTACGGTGGAAGCCATGAGAGAGTGATGAGAGATTGTAGAGATGTGATAATGCTGGCCAAGCCGGGCTACATATATAGTGAGAAATGGCGGGAAGTGGGTGGCGGGAAGAAAGAGGCGGGAAGAAATGGCGGAAGCGGGAGGCGGAAGACAGGAAGGGGGGAAGAAAGAGGCGGGAAGAAATGGTGGGAAGCGAGGCGGAAGACAGGGAGGCGGGAAGAAATGGCAGGAAGCGGGAGGCGGGAAGAAAGAGGCGGGAAGAAATGGCGGGAAACGGCGGGAAGACGAAGGCGGGAAGAAAGAGGCGGGAAGAAATGGCGGGAAGCGGGGAGAGAAATGGAGGGAAGAAATGGCGGCGGGGAGGCGGGAAGACATTTTTAAGATTTTGAAATGAATTAGTTTTATTTTTTTGAATTTTTTGATATATTTTTTGTATTTTTCAGATTTTTAAATGAATTAGTTTTATTTTTCTTTATTTTTTGATATATTATTTTGTATTTTTAAGATTTTGAATTGAATTAGTTTTATTTTTCTGATTTTTTTGTTATATTATTTGTATTTTTAAGATTTTGAAATGAATTAGTTTTATTTTTCTGAATTTTTTGATATATTATTTGTATTTTTAAGATTTTGAAATGAATTAGTTTTATTTTTTTGAATTTTTTGATATATTATTTGTATTTTTAAGATTTTGAAATGAATTAGTTTTATTTTTCTGAATTTTTTGATATATTATTTGTATTTTTCATATTTTTAAATGTATTAGTTTTATTTTTCTGAATTTATTGATATATTATATGTATTTTTAACATTTTGAAAAAGAAAAGTATTTTGAAAAATACCTTTAGTCGCGGTTGGCCTCCCCAACCGCGACTAAAGGGTATTTTCCGCGGGAAACGAAATTCGGGCGAAAAAACCCTTTAGTCGCGGCCACACCAACCGCGACTGGAAACTCCCCTATATTCCCTGCGCGCGGGCCCGCGCGCCTCTTTCTTCTTCCGTCCGGAAGCCGCGCTCGTCTTCGCCGCACGCTGTCGTCGCCGCTGTCTTCGCCGCCACCACACCGGACAAAGAGAGAGGACGGTCGGGGCCGCCGCGCGCGCGGCAGTTAACGATCGAGGAGGCCGGGCCGGGCCGTGGCCACCGCCGCGCGCCGCCGTCCACCATACGGGAGAGAGAGGGGCGCCACAGTACACACGGCGCCCCTCTCAATTTTTTGTTTTTTGTTTTTTTAGACTTAACAATTTTTTTAATTAATTTAACTTTAATTTTAACTTAATACAATAAGTTTAACTTAACCAAAAATTAACTTATAATTAACCAAAATTTTAACTTAACAAAATTTTAACCAAAAAAAACACCTTAAAAAACCTTATATTACTGGTAGACGAATATTTGGCGAATCCGTCGAGCCAATTAGATCACCGCCAACGCGCTCGTCCTCGCCTCCCTCTCCGTGACGCCGTTAAAAAAACTTTTAATCGCCGCCAACGCGCTCGTCCTGCCTCCCTCTCCGTGACGCCGTTAAAAAACCTTTAATCGCCGCCAACGCGCTCGTCCTCGCCTCCTCTCCGTGACGCCGTTAAAAAACCTTTAATCGCCGCCAACGCGCTCGTCCTCGCTCCCTCTCCGTGACGCCGTTAAAAAAACCTTTAATATCGCCGCCAACGCGCTCGTCCTCGCCTCCCTCTCCGTGACGCCGTCGTCTGCGGCCCCGTCTCGCGCTCTTCCGCGACACCCTCTCCCACCCTTTCCTCGCCCCCTCCTTTTGCCCCCGCTTTCGTCCTGCTCCGCCTTCGACCCCCGGCGTTGGGGTGTCCCTACATATACCGGCGCCGGCAACGGCCGCGCTCGATCACCCATCCATTGCGAGGTGAGTGGCGGTCTCTCGGTCACGCGGTCACTGCGAGGTGAGGTCGATCGTCCGCATATACACATCTAATACGCGTCCCCCCTCTCGCCTCCCTCGTCGCCCTCTCTCTTTATATGTAGAAGAGATGTGATAATGCTGGCCAAGTCGTAGCCGGACTCCTTTTGCCACCGCCTTTCGCCACCGCCACCGCCACCGCCTTCGCCACCGCCACCGCCCCCCTTCTTCACTTAATTAATTAGTTTTACTACATGTTTTCAGGACTGACATATGGCGGACGATAGAGCTGACCCGATTATGGCCAACTATGATCCGGAAGCTGAAGAACATATAATGGGCCTCATAAACGGCGATATTCTTTATGTGCCGACGAACAAGATGAAGAAGAGGATATCTCTTCGTATCTGAACCTTGACAAGATGAAGGCCGTCATGATGGGGAAGAAACATCGATAAACGACGATCTTCAATTGCAAGTAGCAACCAGCCCCGGCGCCGAGGTATATATATACATTGAGCCTCTCGTGATACAAACTTACTGATTTGAATAAATATGTGTGTACTAACGCGCGCGACTCTCTTTCTTATTTTAGCCCTCGGCCGGATCGTCAAAACAATCGAGTACGTCGTCAAAGCGTCGCAACCAAGATGCTCAAACAAGGAGAAACATATACCATCGAGGTTGTCGACGTGCAACCGGCAAGCCGCTGGAGCCCCGCAAGCACTCCACCAAGTTTATCAACCAATGCAGAGCCGTTGTTGAGACAACGTCTCGATCACCCTCCAGGAGTGGAATGAGCCAAAGAAGGCACGTCTTGGTTTCACTTTTGTCGACAAGAGACCAAAAAAGATTGCTTGAAAAAGCTTATGGAACATTTCGTCCTACCTCCGGAATACCACAAGTTCGATGAGGAGGGTAACAAGATTGAGGAAAACAAGAAGAGGAGGAGGCTAGTCAAACAGTTCGCTCTTCATAAGATGGCCGAAACATTCTAAATTCAAGCAAAATCTAGCCCGTGACTTTGTGTCAACAGAACAAGACTCCGGATTTCAAAGGACAATATGAGAAACTGAAACATGATTGGCCAGAATTTGTGAAGCATAAGAAATCGGAGCAGTTCATTGAAATATCGAAAAAATAAGGAAAATGCGGCTAAGAAGGGAGTACAATCATATTATGGGGCTGGAGGGTATCGCCTTTGGGAGCCTAGGTGGGAGAAGATGGAGAACGAGCTGAGGGCGTGAGGAATCGTCAGGTACGGAGGGATGGGACCCAAGGGCCAAAAGCTGTTGGTACGGGCATGGGGGAACGCTAGACCCGGAGACAGGGGCGTGTGTTCACCGAAACAAAACGTTTAAACCCACCCAAGCCCTTATTGACGCAATGAGGGATGCTCAACAGGGGAAGATCAAGTAGAGAGAACGACGCGCCGACAAAAGCCCTCGGGAAACCTGAACACGGAGGACGTTACGAGGCATGGGGAACATTCCGTGGAAAATAGGGTTCTCCCAGACGATGACCGTACGGTTAAGAAGCCGTAAGAGAAAGATGGATCGGGATGCGTATGTCGGGCGCGGTTGGCATCGGAATTACCGAGATGAAGAAACCGTGAATATACTAGTACAAGAAAGATCGGCAGCTGGACGAATGAAGATCATCCAAATGATCCCGGAAGCCATGAGAAGCAGCTGTGGGCTTCCACGAGGCCTCGCCGGCCACCGCTAATGCACCGGCGATCGATATTACTGCACCGGAGCCCCCTCGCTACCCCGTGGACGATGTGTATGAAAGAATGTCATCTGCATTATCCAATTGGGAACATGTCCACGAAGGTAGCCATCGGCGTGGCTTTACCATGTGAGCCTGGAGCACTCCACCACAACAACCCCATTCCGGATGGCTATGCTCGTGTCACGGTGGAGGAAATAGTCCCAGGTTTTGAGAACTTGGAGATTGACATTGCTACACCAAGGGGAGAGAAGACTTGGAGGTGTCAAAAGCCAGTTCATTCTATGGAAAAAGAAGTTTATCAAGTTTCCGGACGAGGCGCCAAGGCAAACAAGTCCACCCCCTCCGGTGGTGGTGGCGGTGGCGGCGCGGTGGTGGTGGTGGTTCACCTACACCTCCTTCACGTCACCGCACGCCACCCCCCAATTCACCGCGGGTAAGCAGACGCCGCCCCCCTCCTGGTCCGGCGGGTGATCAGACGCCGCCCCCAATCCACCTCCGGCGAAGAAGCGTACAGTCCTGGACTATTAACCCGGAGCCTTATGTACCTAAAATCACAAAGGTACTAGAGCCATCACTGAAGCCTCTCATCCCGAGGCCTTGGGAACTTAGTGTCGAGGAAAATGCAGCGGCCGTGGCTGCTCAGTATGAGAAATGGAAGGCGGACTGCGAAAAGAGAGCCCGAGCCCAAGCCAGTATTTTCTGAGAAGGAAAAGAAGTGGGCTAAGTCATTTTTGAGCACACCGTCCCAAGCCGCCAAGAATCTGCCCGACGACTATGCACGTGAACTCGTAGGCAAGCACTCATGTTCACAAGAGAATGTGAGTTGGCGGAGAAGCAGAGAGAGACGAAAGAATTAGAAAAGCAAAAAAGGGGGAAACAAGCTGCCCAGCTCGGGGAACAAAGTAAACAATCGACGCCCCGCTCATAGTGAAAGCCGCTGTCCTGGAGGTTCTGAGACATAGCAATGCGTGCACATGTGATTGACCGTAACGAGTGCCGTAGAACAAGCGCTCAACTTAGGTCTCGACTCTTCGTGCAATCGTTAGGGCCTTGGATGAGCGCCACGAAGGACGTAGTAATTACATATGTGCCGAATGGGCCTCTCGTCGAGCCTCCGCAAGAAGAGGATCTACCTCGACAAATGACAGGCTCCGCTAAATTGGTACAAGGGTTACATAAAACTTAAAAACGCCAAAGACTATATTTATACGCTAGTTAGACATGAGCATCACTTCAAACATTACTACAACAATTCATCGGAGTGAATTGTTCCAGCTTTTCAATCACACGAGCTCACAAATCTTCATCAGTTGCTATGTTCCGTAAGTGATTTATTAATTTCTACCCCATCTGCTCATTGCCTGCACTATATATATTGTCCTAACTTTGTTGTGTACGCTATTATGCGGAATGAAGAGCGGGAAATGCGAATAAGGAGCATCCATGATGTTGGGTTCATTGACCAATATCGTTAATTCATATGTGTTAGAACACCACCCCACCGACGAGGAGGCCTGTGGCGGTTTCTTAGAAAACAGAACTCAAAAGTGATATTCTATTTCCTTACCATTTTGGGTGAGTGTTTCTGTCTTATACATTTTCTTTTGTTTACTCCATGCATGGTATGTGGCTAATCGATGAGTTATGCATGACTGCGCATGTATCGTGTCCGCAGGTTCCACTGGATTCTGCTAGTAATTCAAATTTCACACCTCCACAGTTCTCGTCCACGACTCTCTGAATATGGATCCAAAGCTTTGGGCCGACATGAGAAAAATGCTGCAAAAGTAATTATTTTCATTCATTTACGCTCTATATCGATCGGCCTATTTCGTTCATTTCCTAATATCAAGTAAATAATTAATAAATACTTTGTTCTCATTTAATTTTCTTTGCCTCATAGGGTTTGGAGACGGCGGTTCGTAGATGAAAAGGTCGGTGAATTCAAAATAGAGAGCTACAATTTAAAAGGGCAGACTGACCGGGGATATTCAGCCACCGGGGACCAATCTATGGATACTATGTTTGTGAGATGATCCTGAGATACACCAATGAGCGGCAGCCGTTTGAGAACACTAAGAGGAATAACCTCCGGAATACGCTTAGTCCAGAAGCTCGCTTCCCACCACTTCAAGAGGAACTAGCTGGATGGTTCGCGAGGAAGTCATCGGATCCGAGAGGAGAACACTATGTAGAGTGGACGTAGAACTTCATATGAACTAAATTATGTATGGAAACTGTACAAAATTGTATATGGTCATCCGATATTGAATATATATTGTATATTCCTCTTGAATTCTTTTTGGTTCTAATTTCAAATTTGTTAATTGTACATTCATATGCATGTATGTAGTACCGTAGAATATGTGAAACTCCTTCAAATAAAATAAAACAAAAGAAATAAAACAATACAGCAGTAAAAAGAAACTAGGTTTAGGGGGGCTAAAAAACCTGCGGGTGTCTTTAGTCGCGGTTGGCCAGAGAACTACGTAATTAAAGGTCCTCCTCGACGGACTGCTGGCGGCCACGTGGAGACGCCTTTAGTCGCGGTTCGTAAGGAACCGCGACCAAAGGGGGAGCCTTTAGTCTCCACTTCTTAGCACAAGATGTGTATGTTGCTTTGCTCTCTCTTCTTATGCACAAGAGGTGCTCGATGAAATGAGGAGATAAACATTGAGTTTGAAAAACTGTTTCAGTTATTCAATCAAGACGCCCTCGACAAAACTCTCATGAGTTGCTACTGTTTGTAAGTGATTTATTTCTGTAATTAAGTCTCAGCTCAACTCGTTCATTACACTAATTGTTCTCACTATATTCTTTTATACGCTATATATTATGCAGAATGAAGATTCTCTAATGCAAAAGAGGCCGATTCTATGACATTGGGTTCATTGACCCAAATACCGTTCATCAAGTTACGTTACAACAATTCCCCAAGGACACATAGGATAACTTGCTAATGTTTTTACAAAAGCAAGAAACCAAATCGGAAATATTCTTTCCTTACAACTTCCAGTGAGTGTTACTGTCTTATACACATTTGATTTCGCTTACTCGATGTTTAGTCTAACTAATCCTCCGAGTTATGCGTGCGTAGCTTTCACTATATTCTGCTAATCATTCAGCTTAACAAAGGAGTAGTACTTGTCATGGACTCCAAACGTAAAGACCATGGGCATTGGGCGGACCTGAGTGCAATGCTCCATAGGTAATTTCAATCATTATCGCCTTGTATCGGCATCTTCTGTTCATTTCCTGATATCAAGTAATTAAGAACTCCTTTACTCATTTTTTCTTTGCCGGGTAGGGTTTGGAAACGGTTCATCAAGACTGCTAGGGGTGAATGGAAACCGGAGCTTATATTTCAAGATCGCACTGTAAGTAGTACTATAGCTATGTCGGCGAATCTCTTTGATTTTTTTTTCAATACCATGCATTATCATGCTTGATTATTAGTTTGATCGAACTATATTTTCGTAAAGTGTTTGAAGCAGGAAGCCGAGAATAATTTATGTGGATACTACGTCTGCGAGTTCATTCGCGAGATGGCATATCATCGGGAGGCGGAAAGGGATATACATGCCCTTCATGTACGTGAACAATATTTCACAATCTTATTTTATTACCATCAATTGTGTTGAGTTCCATTCATATATATTGATCTCCTTTTTTAAATTAGATGGAACGCGTGCAGGACACTCTCCTATCGGTGGACCGCGTACGAGCAATTCAAGAGGAATTGGCGGGATTCTTAGTTAGGGAGGTCATAGCTCCAAATGGAGAATACCATCGGGACTTTATATTTAGACATTAGGGGTAGACAATAGAGATCGTAAAGAGGATCAACTTTATATTGTAATATGCATTACGTGTACTATATTTCATGATGATGTCTATATATTCATGACAATGTTGTGGTTCCTTGAATGATGTATGCATGCAGATTTGAATGAAAAACATAAAACCGTGAATCTCTGTCGTGGTAGAGAAAGGACCATTTTCTCTGCCGCGCCAGAAAAACGGCTGTGCATGGGCTTGACTTTTAGTCCCGGTTCGTGCGCAGTCCCGGTTGCGCAACCGGGACTAAAGGCCCTTACCAACCGGGACTAAAGGCCGGTTTTCTACCGGTGGTAGCGTAGAAATAATATATTTGATGATATTACCACCTGATTCTCTGGATGTTGTGGTATGTTATATCATTAGTGCACACCATAAATCCATACACTACCAGTAAACCTTAGGCTTTATGGTTCACAAATGTTCACTCCAGTTTTAAAAATTCTGATGATTTGTTGGATGTTCTAATACTGACAGTAAAGGTGTTAACTCAAATTTCAGACATTTGAGGACTTCATCAGATTACTTTTAACACAGGTGTTCCATGCATGGCAATACATAGTTTGGGTTAATCATACCAGATGCTGATCACGATGTACGCCACAAGCAAGCTCTACCCACGCGATGGAAAGGACACACGATCTGCATAATCTATGTGCAGGTATGCATTGAAGTTGGTAATTGCTGCTTCCGTTCCGTAGCAGTCTTTGAATTGTAGTTACATGCGTGTTTATATGGCAAGCTAGCATTACATTGGCGCATTTATGTGTGACACATGACTGCTATATGATAATCGATTAACTGTATGAAAAAATCAGCTGTCTTTCAAGTACTTGGTCTGATATGCTTTTGCTGTTTTTTAAGCAGAAAAACAAAGATTCAAGTTCAAATCAGACTGTCAAAGCCCCAGAGGTGCATTCCCAGTTCATTATTATCCCTTTATTTTCCATTGCTCCTAGCTCGCTCCACAAGCAATCGCTAACGTACCGAGAAATCCCTGCTCTATTCTCCATCCTACTGTATTCATCATAGGATCCTCTAAATAGGCTTTGATCTCTGTGCAGGTGAGGTGCTCGCGAGGGTAGGGTACAGTCTGGAGTACGCCGTCATGAAACATGTAATATCTCATTGTTGTCACCACAACTAAGGCAGAGGCACAGGTTCGCAATGGTTGATACGTCAATCAGGTGGATATAGGTATTTCATGTTGCTTACAACAACTACGATGCTACCGAATCTTCGATTTGCCAGTGTACTAAAAAATAACCATTATAATACTATATGGATTAAGAAATGTCTAGGCAATCCTTTATTAAAAAATAACCATTATAATACTATGTATTAAGAAATGTCTAGGCAATCCTTTATTTCTGGAAATTTTTACCATCATTATTGATTTGTTCTATTGTTCTAGCTCTATCCATGATTTACTCTTGCACTTATCCACTTGGATGTACTTAAAATCAGTATTTGCTTAGTTCAATTGAACAGTAAAAACGGTTAGTGAAATTTGATTGGTAAGTGCATTTTTTTACTTCATTGATTTTTGCTTAGCGAAGTATGGGGATGTTACTAGGTGGTTACTGAAGATGACAATGGTCAAGCTA